>OY804581.1:53982166-55182166 GCA_963680875.1 Bathymodiolus brooksi
TGCCCACAATTTGATATCTCATTCTGGCATACTAGATCGAATAGTATGACACATGTTTTGATAAGTGACGGACATTAAAATTGCACCACTCAAATTTTCTAATATCTCATCAGAATGAAATTTGTTTTGCAACAGATTTTCAGTCATATCTATTGATTAAAATATTCACTTTGCTCTTTCTGAAGCAGCAATTAAAAATTGAAAATGTACACCAATATGCAAAGTTTCTTAACATATGAAAAAAGAAGAAAATCGAGACAATAACACAATTAATCTAGACAGTGATTACATGTACGCGATAGCGTGACTCTTGCAGCATGCATCTTCTTGTAGTATATAGGAATGTGGTCAAGAAAACAGTAAACATTATTTCAGGGAAAAAACCATTCACCTTTTTGTTCTTAAGATTTTTAGATAACTATATGTCTGAAACAAAAGAGTACAATAGTTCGTTTGATTTGTTATCCGAATTTTTAACACATGGGCTCAACAGTCAAAGCCATTTACCTTAAAATGGTTTTTGAGAAAAAAGTGCAAACAGTCAAATATTAGTCGCTGGAAAGACATCAATATATTGGGAGATTGTTTTCATGAAGAGGTGGCCGATTGGTTAAGGCGATGGACTGCTAATCCATTGGGGTCTCCCCGCGTGGGTTCGAATCCCATCCTCGTCGAACTAATTTTTCTCAAATATTTGACATGTTCTCTCAAATAAAATGTTGGACGCGCATGTCTTTCAAATCTTCAACTTATTTAATATGCGATGAATTCGACTGTAGAAGGGAAGGGGTTAGGGTTATGGCGTTTAACACCACTTTCAATAATATTTCAGCTATATCGTGGCACTCAGTTTTCTTGCTGGAGGAAATTGCAGTGACCGGAGAAAACCAGCGATCTGCCGTAAGTCACTCACAAACTTTATCACATAATGTTGAATCGAGTACACCTCGTCTGAGCGGGATTCGAACGCACAAAGTTAGTGGTGGTAGGCACTGGTTGCATATATAGTTTCAAATCCAACTACCATAGGAGCATGACCACGATGACCCCTTAGAAGAGGAACGATTTCAATTTCGCCTTCCCAGTTTAGTTTTTCTGAACCATTATTCTATATTAAGGAGACATATGTAAACAGCTGTTGAAACAGGTTTTTCTAAATTTCATGAGACGGGAAATAGTGATTTAATGAGTTTTAAGGTATTGTCGAAAAGAAAAATGAATGAATGTATGTATGTATTAAAAAAAAATTGCAAACAGTCAAATATTAGTTACATAAAAGCCTAATATATAAAGATAAGTTGAATAGTGAAATGATTTGGAAAACATGGAAGAAAAGTAAGTTGAATAGTGAAAAGATTTGGAAAATACAGAAGAAAATAATGAGAAGATAGGGAAAATATGGAAGAAAATAGTGAAATGATTTGGAAAATATGGCAGAAAGGCAAGTCGAATAGTGAAAATATTTGGAAAATGCAGAAGAAAATTGTGAAAAGATATGAAAAATATGGAAGAAAGGTAGATTGAATAATGAAATGATATGAAAAATATGGAAGAAAAGTAAGTCGAAATGTGACATTATATGGAAAATATGGAAGAAAGGCAAGTCGAATAGTGAAAAGATATGGAAAATACAATCGAAAAGTAAGTTGAATAGTGAAAAGATATGGAAAATGGGAAGAAAATTGTGTAATGATATGGAAAATATGGAAGAAAAGTAAGTTGAAATGTGAAATGATATGGGCTATACAGAAGAAAGGCAAGTTGAATAGTGAAAAGATATGGAAAATACAGAAGAAAATAGTGAAAAGATATGGAAATCATGGAAGAAAGACAAGTCTAATAGAGAAAAGATTTGGAAAATACAGAGGAAAATTGTGAAAAGATATGACAAATATGGATGAAAAGTAGGTTGAATAGTGAAATGATATGGAAAATGCGGAAGAAAAGTAAGTTGAAATGTGAAATGATGTAGAAAATATGGAATTAAAGTAAGTTGATATGTGAAATGATATGGAAAATATGGAAGAAAGGCAAGTCTAATAGTGAAAAGATTTGGAAAATACAGAAGAAAATTGTGAAAAGATATGAAAAATATGGAAGAAAAGTAGGTTGAAATGTGAAATGATATGGAAAATATGGAAGAAAAGTAAGTTGAAATGTGAAATGATATGGAAAATATGGAAGAAAAGTAAGTTGAAATGTGAAATGATATGGAAAATATGGAAGAAAGGCAAGTCGAATAGTGATAAGATAGGGAGAATATGGAAGAAAGGCAAGTTGAATCGTGAAGAGATATGAAAAATATGGAAGAAACCTAAGTTGAATAGTGAAAAGACAGTGGCGTAGCTACCATTGACGCAACGATGCACTGGCGTGCACAAACAAATCAGCAAACAAAATGATGTTGCATTTTGTAGTAATGTCTACAATAAACCACTATATTAACATACGATTTTTTTTAATTAAATGCTAAAATCTGTGCAATCAAAAGGAAAACATATATTTAGTGGCTTAAAAGGATTCCTTGGAGCAGGTATTCAATTTCAAATGATGTTGTTTATTGCTCTTCTTCTGGTGTATTTGACATTAAGGCTAGTAGAGACAACACTTTTGTATCTACCCAAGTAAACGATTGGTCAAACATTCATAACTACCAGTATATAAAACAACACTAAGTACTGAGTTCTCATATAGCTAGTCAACAGACAGCCACTCATTTTCTTGATGTTAAGTCCAAAACGTCAGCTATCGTCTCAGCACAAAGGAATCATTACCAGAAGCAAAAGATAATCGATGTATTGATTCTTGGCAGTTGTCAAAATATTGCAATTGGGGACATATCGAAGACAAAAGTAATTCATCGCAATTTTGCGCCATGTGTCCAAACACAACGAAATACTAGTCTCACCTGGATAATCCAGTACCTAATTCGAGGATAAAATACACATCCTCAGATATACAGAACAAGATAATAGATTATCGATGAAATGATACGTGAAAAAAATGTAATGATTCTGAATACTTTGCTTTAATTGGTGATGCAACAACTGATGTTTCAACACATGAACAAGTCTCCGTGTGTGGAAGGTTTGTAGAATGTACTGGTGGTAAAGTCACTTTCGTGAGGAATATCTTAGTTTTGTGAGGACAAGCGTAACTACCAGTGAACATCTTGCTGGGTTGTTTTAACTAGTTTTGAGAATTTCGGCATAGTTATTGATTATATGAGAGCACAAGGGTATGGTGGAGCAGGAAACTTGTAATCATAGAGGTGTTCAAGCCAGGATTAGGGAACGGATTCCAACAGTGCAGTACGTACATTATAAGGCGCATGTTGTAGCCTTAGCTATTGTACATTCGTCGTCAGATGTATCAGTAAGGAACAGGATGGATAATGTGCAAGAAATCACATTCGCCTTCAACTATTCTTCTAAAAATGGATACATTTTAGCAAGAATTATGTCGGAACCATGCCGTGAAGGGAAATTTAGACGAGAAAAGTAAACGAATACGTGTGAAACGCGGTGGTTTATTCATACGAATGAGCTAGCAACTTTTAAGTGTACATTTCCTGTGATAGTTAGTGCCCTAGAGTATTTACAAACCAATGATGACGCAAACTAGGCATCCATTTATCTGTCCTTTTGCTATTTGACTTTATTTTGCAACTAATGGCTAGTAGTCAAATTTTGCACCATGTTGTTCCAATTACAGCTATGTTGCAGAGCCCTCCTGCGATTTGATAGAGGTTATGAGTGAATGCAAAACCTAGATTCGACATTTTAAGACTGAGAGAAATGACATTAGTATTTACAACACTTTATATGATGAAGCTGTAGATATATAGTGTTGTCTTGTCCAAGCCACGGACGGTCGGTAGATAACGAAATCGTGTCAATCCACAGATAGTAGATACCAAGGATTACTTGCGGATTACACTTCCTGGATCACTTCTTAATCGAGTTAAGGGACCATTTGGTGAAAAACGAAGATCGATTTCTGGTACAGTTATTGATGCCTATCGATTTAAATAAATTAAAACAGGAGGATGAATTACATATTTACGATGCGTATAGGGCAGATCTACAAACTCATAAAGAGTTTACCCTTGAAGTAAAAAGATAGAAAGCTAGTTGGGAATTATATCCCACAGACCAGGTAAACCCATGCCGTCTTTGTTAGGCATTGGAACTTGTAAATAAAAACTGGTTTTCCGAATGTTGAACATTTTGCTTACAATGCTACCCTCTACAGCAACAAACGAAAGATCTTTCAGCGTTTTGAAACGTGTAAAGACATATTTACTCTACACAATGGGACAGGAATGACTATCACCCTTGTCATTGCTATCGTCATATTCACAGACACATCAGCTTCCATTGGATGCAGTCGTGGACAAGTTTAATAAATCACAGACGAATCTTTTTGGCTTGTGACATGTGTAAGCATCAATTACATTATTAACATGATTAAAGGATATTTAAAAAAGTAGTTTTAAATAGATTTTCCTGCTATCTATGTATCAAGCATTCCAAATTTCTTCCATAAATCTTGGGGCAAAAACCCAAACCCCCGTGCGTGCATTTTTATTAACTCCTTCCTACGCCACTGAAAGATATGGAAAATACAGAAGAAAATTGTGAAATGATATGGAAAATATGGATGAAATGTGAAAAAATATGGAAAATATGGAAAAAAGGCAAGTTGAAATGTGAAATGATATGGAAAATATGGAAGTTTTCTGTGTTAGTCATAATTACACCCAAAGAGACATCCTCCTCCTCCTCCTCTCTCCTCCTCCCCTCCTCCTCCTCTTTGATTTTGACACTATCATTGAACTTGTGACGTCATGTTTTCTGTGACGTCATCGATGAATGACACTTTACGCAAAGCCTATAAATAGGCACTTGAGGGGTGGTTTGAAAAGCCTAAAAATAGGCTCTTTGGACATGTAAGGGTTAAATAAGTAATTCATTAGTATATGCATGTCACAATACAAGTATTTCAAATCTGGTATAATTTATGTTCAGAACTAACGAGTACGTGAACTTCTAAAATATATCCTCACAATACAAAAAAAACAAAAAACAAAAAAAAACAACTAACTAACTGACTGCAATTAATTACAAATCAGACCGACCATATGTGAATATTTGGGGACAATTGAAAGACCTTGAAATATCTAAATATAAACGAGAATCGAAAGGATGTATGCCAATAAGAATTTATCGTTTTATTTTTGTTAATTGTTGTCTTACTTATTTTTCTAAACATTAAAAGTGTAAAAATATAAATTGAAAACACATTTTGTAGATGGAAATTTTCAAATGTACCATTTGACTCTTAGGTTATTTAGTACCCCCACAGTGAGAACGTGATAGACTACTTGGAGTACAACACAACATATCCGAAAACCATTATTGAAGGTGCTCCCCATGAAAATGGCGGGAAAGGGGCAGATAATGATAAGGGCTAGTTCCGGTAGCCATGCTACTTATAGGATGTGGATGTCCTAGAGAACAACCCAAGGGCTTGTATAGGAAAAGTCCAGGGGGAATCCCTACGGCTGACGTTTGATGACGTCACTTCCGGTGAAAAGATCCCACTATGGTGTATATGGGAACCCCCTTCGTGGTCACGTGACCTTCGGTCACTACGGGGTGACGTTTCATAACGTCACTTCCGGTCAAAAGACCCCATTAGGGTGGAAGTTACGCACTTTCGGTCACTTTCGGTAGCCATGGTACTTGTACTACTGTACTACATTTTGTGCTACTACTATAGTAAGAAAAAAGCGCGGGAAAAGCCTTGCATGCGCAGAACATACTTCCGGTCACGTTATTTCCGGTCACATGACTAACGTCACTTCCTGTCACATGACTGATGTCACTTACTGTCACGTGACTCACGTCACTTCCGGAATATTTCATAAAGTTTGATTGGTCGTTGTTTAATGTCAGTTAAGCAGTAATTCAACTATGTCTAAGACAAGAACACGTTTATGGACAAGAAATTAATCATGTAGGTATAAGGTGGCACTAGGGTCCCCTAGAACGAAATTCAAATTGCCACTGGAGGTTATAATAGAGAGTGTCCGAAAATTTTGCCTTGCAACAAACGACCACAATTTTGCCATGCTATCCGGTCTAATGTAGCTGTCAAATCTTACAGAAGTTAATATGATACTCTTTGTGGTTCCTATCATGACTTCCTTGATAGAAAGTAGCTGCTAACACGCCAAAGGTTCCTAGTGGCTAAATTGAATTCATTTTTTCGAAAAGTTTACAGTCGGCACCATGACCCTTATTAACCGTTACGCAATATCTGTGTCACAAATGACCACGGTTATGTTTCGTTTTTCGTAATCGTAATCCAGTCATGGTTTATCACCAAGTTTGCTACAAGAGTAGCATGATGTGTGTCTCTGGAGGAGCAGGAACTGCTTATCCTTCTGGAGCAACGAAGTTCATGGCCGCTTCAGTGGAGATCGTGTTGTGCATGTCGTCTTAGTACATGTCTTTATGTCTTTGTTCCGAGTTGTGAAGTCCGCTACGAATTCTGCATAAAACGATGTTCGATTCATATTTACTCCCCCTCCCCCCTTTCCTTTGTTAATGTAGGGGGTTCATGTTTTATTTGTTATGTGTATTGATTTATGTATACTGGTGTCCACAAACACGATTTCCGTAAAACATTATGTTCTTGTCGTTTAACAGTAACACGATGGGTGCCACTATTGGAGCAAGAAATACCTGAGCCACCTGGGTTCTTTTAGAGGGTTTCGTGTTGCCCAATCTTTAGTTTTCTGTGCAGTGTTTTGTAAATGATTGTTTGTCCCTCTGTCTTTTCTTTTCTTTGGCCATTGTATTGTATGTCCTTCGATTTACGTCTTCTTATTACCCCTTTGATATTTTTAAACTTTTCTTAAAAATTCAGTTGAATGGGTGGATGAAGGTCAGATACGACTACTCGTCACGTATTATTCTTTTTGTGTATGTATCTCTACCACAAGGGAATAATATGCGTGTATATTGATTGATTGCTTGCTTGCTTGCTTGCTTGCTTGCTTGCTTGCTTGCTTGATTGATTGATTGATTGATTGATTGATTGATTGATTGATTGATTGATTGATTGATTGATTGATTGATTGATTGATTGATTGATTGATTGATTGATTGATTGATTGATTGATTGATTGATTGATTGATTGATTGATTGATTGATTGATTGATTGATTGGTTGGTTGATTGATTGATTGATTGATTGATTGATTGATTGATTGATTGATTGATTGATTGATTGATTGATTGATTGATTGATTGATTGATTTTAACACCAATTTGAGCAATATTTCAGCTATATCGTGGCGTTATTGTGTAAAAAAAATAGCAGGAGAATTACAACATTATGAAAAGAAAGTTTAACAGTGACGGTCATCAATTCCACCAATATCAGCAAAACGAACAATCATCTCTGATCTTAACTGAACTCACTGAACACAAAACGACCACGACATGTGACGTTGAAAATCCGTTGGAAATGTAGAGGAGTTAAATCGGTTAATGGGACCCCCTCCCCTCCCCCTCCCCCCCCCCCCTCTTGATAACTGGATCTCCAACGACAATACATAATATAAACAAACGACTAAAACCCTGCACAGAACTCGCTTCCGCTCAAAAAGTACCACATACTATCACAAAAATTAATGACGACATAAATGTCTTGTATCGTTGCTATGAATTCGGAAAACAAAACAAAAAATAAACGATTATTCATTACATTGAATGAATGGGTTATAAAAGGATTTACATACATACATTGTATCTCAATGTTGAACTACATTCTTTATTTTAATCTTTAACATAGTGAAACTGAAAGCATTTCTCTGTAAAACATAGTTAAGTTATGTAAATGTTTTGATTTAAATGCGTATATGTTTTTGTATCAAATAAAGGTATTTTTTTTCTAAATCACATGACATAATTCGTCAAAAATGTTCCTTTTCCACTTGTGCACAGTGTACCCCCAACGACAACTCATTATATTATAAACTGGTTCTTTTTTATCGCGTGTGAGTTGCAGACAATTTTCCATCACGGACATGGACGGTTTCTATTTGATTCGACCCATACAGCAAACGAATTCTGGGATAAAGAAGCTGGGTTCCATTTCTGTATTCATCTATCGCCCACATCGAAAAGTAAACAGTTGATCCGCAATGCTAGTCAAAGTTAGAGATTTTCATTTTAATTGTTTTTCTTCTTAGTAACCACTAGTGTTTTATTTCTGGAGAGTTCATCAAGCGTGAATAGATTCCGGTCAGTTGTAATGTTTCTGGGTTGTACCCCTTAGACTACTGAGGTCGATTTCACAAAAAGTCGTAAGTCTAAGATTAATCGTAAGTGTGATTTCCAAGCTTTTGATTGGATAAAATTCACACTTACGACTGATCTTAGACTTACAACTTTTTGTGATATCGACCACAGATCTTTAGACAACGATAACACAATGGGTTTTAATTTCCGTAACTATATCCTGCGTAACCATAACTAGTCAATATTCAAACTTAGTACGTAGGTTCATTTGTTGTTCTACTCGAAGCTTATCTGTTCGGTTGGAAAATTGCATAACATTTACCTTCTTAATTTAATATACTAAGTAGTCATTATAATTTTGACATACATACATTTGTTTACTTATTTTCATCAATCTGGTCATGTGTTGTAACTATTGAACGTAATATATTGTATCTTCTCTGTACCGTTGTAATTTTCTATGGTTTGTGAGAATAAAGAATCTTCAATCATACATAAATAATTAAAATGTTGTATACTAATACATATATATAAAACGCATCATCTATCTGTCAAAAACATGTTAATGAAATGTCACCTTTTTAAAGTTATTCTTCCGGAAAATCACCGAATAGTAATAAAATGGTACGTCTATAATATTTGTTTACACTCGAATCATAACATTCACAATTCAGAATGATTCAGCTCACGCTATTAAAAACACATGACATGATCACCATGACCTAAACGTTAGCAAATCATTTTGAGTAGAATGGGAAGCACTTGTTGAAGCTAGATACAAAATGAACCACACCCTTCTAGCTTCCGACGGTTTGGTTGGGCTACAATTTGATTATATGTGTTGCCATAAATATTAAGAAAAATGGAATTCACTCAAAAAAGCGATGCAGAGAAAATAATACAGCATAACGCTGAAGATTATAAACAAACTACACAAGTTTGAATCCTATTACATTGGTCGATAATATCCCTAATCCATAAGGCGGCCGTCGTGGTCGTGATCGTATAATAGTTGGATTTACAACTATCTGTGCAATATGTACCTATCACCAATAAAGTTGTGAGTTCGAATCCCAATCTGGTGGGGTGTACTCGATACAACATTATGCTATGAAGTTGTCATTGACTTGCGGTAGGTCAGTGGTTTTCACCAGGTACTCCGGTTTCCTCAACAAAAAAATATGACCGCCACGATATAACTGAAATATTGTTGAAAGTGGCGTTAAACGCAATAACTCTAACCCTAATCCATAATATAATTAGACAATAATGATGTTGACTGGAGACAACTCTGTGTTATAAGACCTAATTTCGTGCCCAAAGGTATGCCATAAAATGAAAACAAAAAATAGCGTACTGTCGGAATAATTCTAATATCCAATAGAAAAATCATAGAAACAGATACTAAATGTCTTTATCGTTGTATAAATTACATGATCTCTCGCGTTCCTGGCTTGATACAAAGCTTCAATAAAAAGTGGAGGGTGAGGGGTATACTAGTTTTATGGGCCTAAACCTCTTAGAGAAATGATGAATTTAAGGAGATTGCAAGATCAGTTCACATCTAGAATGTAGAACTTTTAAATGTAGCTTGAAACTGGGAAAATATTGTTTTCCCTTTGGTAGTCTTGTCTATGGGCGTCAAGTCGCCATACATTTTTCTTTTTCTACAACACGGTATGAAATTGGTTAAGAGGGATAATACACAAGTCTAAATAAAAATAAATACCAATTGATGTGATAAATATTAATTAATATCCCATTGTCTCTGCAATAAATACATTTTATAATAATACTTAAATTCATCTAATGCTCGTCATGACATGTTTGGAATCTTATCCTAATGAAAATCGTATTACATTTGTAGATAATCATTAAAAACGTATTTCTTATAATAATGAAATATAAAACCTACGCTAATTACAAAATGATATCAATAAAATCATTATCTTTATTTTCTTGCACCTGAGAATCCTGTGGTATTACGTCTGTGTCGTAATTGTTCCATTAACAGGTAAAAACTCGCGTGCGGCTGATTTATTTGTCAATGTCTTGTAACAGGACCATAAATCGATGGCTTTAAAATGTCTACCGAGATCGATCTAAATTTCTAAGTATCTCACCGTAGCCATGAGCACTGTAGACTAGTAAAACAATATTTTCACTTCACTACTTTCGAACATGTTTTTTCTTTCTAATTGTTAGAATAAGAAACTTGATTGTATGAAAAACTGTTCTTCCTTAATAGATCATGTTCATTTTAATTAAAAGTAAAATGATGCAGGGAATACACAAATAATGTTTAAATGGTTAATATCAGTGGAGCGAAAAGTCTAAATCCCTTTGGTGGTTGTCGACACAAATATACAACTCTTTAAATTCTAATATTTTAGAGACATAGAAAACCGTTTGTGGATAATCCCAAACAAAATTTAAATCTTTGTTCGTTCAGTCTAGTTCGCACGAGGAGAGGAGTAAATCTACCGAGGATAGAATAAAAAATATATATATTGAAAAAGGAATGATATAAATTTAGCGATTTTAAATGGAGCAGATAAAATAGTGCGCATGTAAAACAATGGGAATATATTAAATGTCTTAATTTAAATACAGGTGGATTCAATCATTTGGAAATTATAAAATACATCTATTTATTTGAAGTAATAGAGTCAACCAGATCTAAAGCAGACAAATATACTGTAAGAATTTGGTCTGGACCGACATGAAGACTCTATTGTATGCTGTATAGATATGTGGAAAAATCTGGATTTATTGAAATATACAAGAAATGTTGTCTTATTAGGTAAGTTGTGTAATAATAGACAGTATTTATACATGTAGTAATTTGTGTGTAAGTCATAGGTCGTTTTGGGTTTTTTCTATTTTTACCGCCAATATGTAACTGAAACATTGATGAAAATGGCGATAAACACCATAACCCTACCCCCCTTTTTTAAATTTTTAAGAAGTGATATTCACGTTTATAGAATAGTAAATATTGTTTCTATTGTAGACAGATTGTGGGTTTTTTTCTCTCTACAATTTTCCGCTAATTTTGTCTTCTAAATAATCCACCTGGGGTTTTTCTTGTAGAAAAATCAGTTTTTTCAATAAAGTGAAAAACAAAAATTACCACACTGACAGAACAATTCCAAAACCCAATACCCAATTCGTAAAAAGAGGCAAAATCGGTACCTCTAACACACAAATACATGAATGTTCACTTTCATGGCTTGATACAGGCATTTCAATAAAAAGTGGCGGGTTAAGCTAGTTTATGGGCCCAAATCTAATTTGAAAAGTTATGTATAAATGTTGATCCATTTGATAGACATACCCTTTATAGAAGTACTTTTCATTAGAACCACACTAATATCTTATACATATAGTTTCTTAATATTTATATTATTTTGATTCATGTCGTAAAGAGGAAAAAAAAGGGGGGGGGGTAAAAATTAGTACTCAATATACAACAATGTATCAATTTGATAGGATATTCTTTTCATGGGAACCACACTGATATATTATGTATATAATTTGTTAATATCAGTATTATTTTGATTCATTTCGTAAAGGAGAAAAAGGAGGGGGGTAAAAATTAGTACTCAATATACCTCAACGTATTAAATTCGATAGGATAAATGTATGTTAGGCTTACGCCATACATATTACTAAATAACAATGGTAAATTATAATAAAGAACAAAAACTCATGTGATTAAAAGGCTAATAATATATGTATTTAAATATAAAACCCTATAAGTCTAAATCCTATGTTTAGATAAGTATTTTTCGAATTGATTTTCGCCATTAATATCTATTTAGTAAACAATACAAGGCGAAAAATAGTTCTGATTATTGATATAATGCACTCTGGGATGTCTTTGCTGTTATTTTTTTCTCCAATTTAATGTGATTATCCATGTCTTGGTTGTATATATATATATATATATATCTTTGTAATCACTTGTATATAGTCAATGTTAATTATCCTGCTCCTTGTTGGGCGCCCACAATTTGGCAATAAATCATTTGTGTGTTAGTTTATAAATCTGACTTAATCTAACCGTCACGATTTCACTAAAAATATTGTTGAAAGTGACGGCGTTAAACACTCGTAACCAAACACTATGATAACTTAATCTGTCATGCATAAATAAATGGCTCTATCAATCAAACAATACAGTCATAATTCAGAGATTTACAGACGTTATTATTTAATTTTCAAATTAAATGAAATAATAAACATACATGGTCGAAGTATGTGTTGTTTTTCACAAATGCCAAGATGTCAACCAACTATATACTTAAATGTACATTATGTTGCTTATTATTCTTAAGATTTTCTTTATCCTATCTTACACCTGTACAACCTACAAATTTTGTTATTTCATTTATCAATCTTAAAAAGGGATATAGTTTACTTAATTGAGGGTAGATAAAGCAAGACAAGATTTTGTTATATAGGATCCATTTAGTAAATGTGTGTATTGAAAAAAGTCATAATCAAACCACAATTATTTCATCTAAACATTTGTTGAAGTACTTTGAATGTTTATTTGATGGATTGAATATAGATATTCACTTAAGTGCGAGCATTTAATATGTCAAGAAAAAACCGACGTGTATAGTATGTTTTTTAAGAATTATTTAGATTATATAATCATTTTTAAAGGTTTTAATTACATGTATTAACCATTTTGAACAAATTTCTCTTTTGTATATTGATAGTGAAATGTATTCATATGCTGCATGTTTGAACGTATTATATATTACATAAGTTGGTTTACATGTTTTTTCTTGGTACATGACATTCAATTAATGAATAAATGTATGCATAATGTATATTTATTACACATAGATGTCATTACAATACATCAAATTAGACAAGAAAGTCACACATTGATTTCGCCTCATTCTGACTGATTTTATCACTAAACTTATTGTTAAAAGAAATAACGTGAATAACAAGTTATTTATTTACTACTCGTTTTGAGGTAAATCTTAGTCGTCGTCTTTAAGATTATCTCTTCGTGAATATTGTGGTGATTTGTTTGATATCGAAGATAAATACAAAGAACACGGAAATATGACCCCCCTCCCCTTTTTTTCAAAGGAAAACAAATCGTACGTTATATATCGTTGGTCATTGTATTTTCTCACTCTCTTCGATTTATGACTCCTGGTTACACTCTTTGATATCTTTAACAATTGTCTCAGTTACCATGAAAATACACAAATGATTTTCCTAAACGCTTAGACTTGTGAAATGTGTGTACATTTAAGAATACTTTTTATTAGTTTGGTATCTCAGGAGAACGATTTCTGACTCGGAGGGAAAAAACATAATACGGTCCAGAGAGAGCACTCCATCTAGCTAAAAATGGTTATGTGATATTTTTGTCGGAATCATTTTAGATAACTTATATCGGTTTTTCAAATGGTGAAGAATGAGCCCAATATCGTTATAAAATCCGTTCGATTAACCTCTTGAGATAACTTTCAGCAACGATTTCTTCTGACACCGATTTCATTTCCTAAATCAAAATAATGCGCTTATCAAAAACACCTCTTGACTGGACATATACTGATATATACGATGCAATATCGTTTATATAAGTACCAGGTGCTCCAGTGAAATGTCTTTTATTATATTTGATCAATAAAGTACTCTATATAAAACAGATTACGGATAAACGAAAGATTATTAATACTCTTTTAGATTGTAATTGAAAATCGTAATGCATTATTAAATAAAATTGAATAAAATAGAGATTTCATTAATAACACTTGTATCTACTTTGGCATTTTACATAATAAAATGAACTTTAATATCGTTTATGGCTGTAATTCATTTAATCGTAATTTGTTAATTATTGAGAGAACAAAATCTACGAACGACAGCAAACTATTGAATTTTTCGTTGTTTTCAATAGAGATGTATGTTTGCTGAATAAAGTGAATTGTCGGTCTCGGATTTTTAAGTGTTCGGTTAAAAGAAAAATACTAGTAACACAAACACCATGTGCAATCTTTTTGATGACGGCGTTGATTGCGAAATACCGTTTCTTTTTAAAACCTCGAGATTGTCATTTTCGCTCGACTAGGATTACGATCTGACCCTTACCTCTTCTACCTTATAAATGGCAGGAAAACGGTCGATACTGCTAAACAAAAAAATGAAGTAAAATAGAAATATTGAATTAAAATTAAATCTAACACGATTTTAGCACACAATAAAATCCCGCTAATGGTGAGGTGTACTCGATACAACATTATGTGATAAAGTTTGTCAGTGACTTGCAACAGATCGGTGGTTTTCTCCATTAATAAAACTGACCAACACGATGTAACTGGAATATTGCTGGAAGTGGCGTTAAACACCAACACCCTAACCATTCAATTGTCTCTAAACTTAATGATTTTATACAACTGCTTCAAACTGTTAGTGTGGTGTCTATATTATAAGATAAGATAAGATAAGATAAGATAAGATAAGTTTTATTTATAGTCGGCATATTTAAATAACAATACAACACAAGCCCTAGTGGGCTTTTGACCGACATATTATAATTGGTTCTGAGTTACCCGAGAGTCTATATGTCATAAACGTTTTTATATTGCAAAATAAATCATTAAATTGTTATTTCATGCTTGTTATTACATCACACCTATTTATCATTTCAAACAATTCCCGTCGAGATATACTTTTTAATCATAGATTAAAATAACATCTACCTCGAAGTTCTTATATTCTCCACAACAGCTCATATTTCATCAATTAAAAGTGTTATTTGTGTAGTTCCTATTACAAGAATAACAAAGCCGACCATTCAAACGAACCGTTAAATTTCAAATGAATTTATTTGATAGTATTTCTATAATCTATCATTGTGGTTATTTATTAAATATTTACAAGTCCATACATAACCCAAACCAAATATTAAAAAAGCTGAAATTGATTTCAGATATATAAATATGATTTTTATTAAATTACCCGTACTTGTTGGAGCGCTGGCTAGTTAACTAGAAGCTTCTATTTTTATGTGGAAAGCAAATCCGATATTTGTTTCGAATAGATCACATGTCCCATTAAAATTATTTAAAATCTGAAATAGTGATGGATAAAGGGTCACGGCTTAGCGTCAAGGTGACATTGCTTCAACTAGGCTGTGTATTCCTTAATTTATGAAAGATTTCTTGCTCGGACAATGGTAGGGATAGAAAAACCAGAATGAATCCGAACCTTAAATGTTGTGTGCAAAAGATGACTGTGTTCAAATTAAAACGCCACAACGATCGGTCAGATAGAATTTGAATATACATGCCATAACAGGGTACATTTGGTAAAAATATTAGAAAACCAAAGTGACCAGTATGTACCCATTGTCGGAAAACAACGGGTGACCACGCTCAAATATTCTCTGAGTGGAGAGAATCGGTGCGTGAATTGTCGTGGTTTACCGACGATGGCTTGAACCTCACTTTCGCAATTAATACCAGAAGTAAGATTGTAACATTAAATCTGTATGGTATAATGTTCAATGTGATTGAATTTTACTTTTATTTACCATCCTTTATATGATGTTTAATCTCAGTTTATCTTGCTGATCATCAAGTATTTGAAAAATATGCAAAATATCATAAATGTGTCACATTATGCAATGGGTAGAACGTTTAAAACATATAGAACTGTAATATTATTTATTTTCTGGTTTAAGGGCTGTCGTGATCGTCTGGTAGTTGGATTTATAAATACCTATGCAATCAGTACCTATCACCACTAACGTTGTGAGTTCGAATCCCACTCATACGAGGTGTATTCGATACAACATTATGTGATAATGTTTGTCAGTGTCTTGCCACAGGCCGGTGGTTTACTCAATGTACACCGGTTTCCTCCACCAATAAAACAGACCGTCACGATATAACTGAAATATTGTTGAAAGTGGTGTTAAACACCATAAGATCAAACCAAACCAATAAAACCAAGCGAAAGGTATAACGTTTGAAATATATTATTTACTTTCTGATTTATAGGTTTGTTTCAAAATCAATAAGGCTATATAGTTTAGATAGTCAGTGCATATATTTTTTTCTTCTTTTCATTCCTTAGAAACAAAGAGGTAACACCCCTCGTTTACGAAATGTTATATCAACTTCAGTGAACAAGTTTCATTGTGTCGTGAACACATTTTCACACGTAATGCTTCTTTTACATGAATATTATTTACCGTTTAATTTGAAATATTATTACACTTTGAATACGGGTAAATAGTATTATCCTCAATATAAATTGTCAAATCTATTGAACACAACGTCCGTTACATTCATTTGGTAAAAGAACAATTGGTTCAAATTGGATATAATCCCTGATTACGAGAGTGTACCGGGTACATGACATCACTTGTCCAAATGGCTACTAGTCTAGGTAAGAAGATTTATTTCTATGGAGGGCAATAACTTTTTTGTAATTTTACGCAATTTAATTTCAAATGTAATGATAAACAAATGTTCTCTATTCGGGTAAATATACTATTTTTGGGTGGGGGTGCCATAAGAAACTCTTACCGTTGTTTCCTTTTCCTTGAATCAATGATTGTTTCCCCCTACCCCAAGTTATTTTTTTATGAAATGTTTATCTTGATTTTATGTATTAGTGTAATGTTTGATAGTCTCTCGTGATCTTTTACATCCAAATCCTTTTTCACTAATGTATTGAATTATCTCCAGTTACAAGTTAGTAATATCTGAAATTTGTACGATACCAAAGTCTTGTGATCACAACTTACGTTGTTGAGCTCGAATCCCGCTCAGGCGAGATGTACTCGATACATTATGTGATAAAGTTTATCAGTGACTTGCGCCAATTCTGTGGTTTTCTCCGGGAAAACTGATCGCCACGATATAACTGAAATATTGTTGAAAGTGGCGTTAAATATCTGAACCCTTCTCCCCTCCCCCCCCCCCCCACACGCACGCACGCACGCACGCACGCACGCACACACACACACACACACACACACACACACATACACACACACACACACACACACACACACACACACACACACTCCAGTCTTGTACCATTGTCTGAACCAATGTTAAGGTTTTATGGAACCTTATTGGGAAACTCAGGTTGACGAACACCAGGGGCACTTGTTGGCCGTGTGGTTTAAGGTCGTCAATTACAACCTATATATAAGCTTCTCACAACTGGAAACTGATGTGGGTTCGAGCCACGTTACCGTTAAATTTTCAGACATCTACGTCCAAGAGTAGGGTTTTCACCGACCGATTCATTGTTGTACTGTCCAGATTACAGACTGGATATGGGTCTTAAGATCTTTGTTCATTAATATGTTCATTATATGAGCGCTTAACTGGACATTGTCCGTATAGCCAGTCCTCCTCTGTATGAGTGTCTGGACTTTCCACCCACTAATAAGCCCGTTAATTACGATAGAGTTTAAACATTGCTGTAAGTGACGGAACATAAAATGGTCAGTATTTTTACACGCAATATTGATATTAAAATTTAATTATTTATCATGATGATAGAATAAGGATGTAAGTAAACATGAAAACAAACCCCCCCGGAACCCAGGTAATTCATGAAATCGATATTATTTTCTCGTTAGTATGTTAACTTTTAATATAGTAATTGAAATAGTTGATATTGTTTTGTTTAATAAATATTGAAAAACATTTCTGTGTACGTTACAAATATAATTGTACCAATAAAAGCCCAATGACGTCAATGAGTTTCGGTGGACATGTCTTTTCTCAGACCATGGTATAATGTCACAATCGAGTTGGTAGCCCATTTTATTAAAGGTTTCAAATAGTTGATCATTATTACTGTATAATTTCCTGTTTTATTTTTAATTGAAACAAAATATTGTATTATACACACGACTTTCAATTTTTTTTTTAAATTTTATATAAAAACATTATGATCGTGACGATGAGTGTTTACGAAACATACGAAATGACAGAGAGGGAGAGAGGGAGAGAGGGTGGGTAGATGGAGAGTACGACCTCGCAAACGGCAGAAAAAACAGTGGATTTATTCAGTATGAACCGAAATTCCATTAATCATGAAAAGTTTTCTTTTAAGTTAGTGGCAAAATGAGAAGTTATATTTGATCTTCAATTCTTACCCAATCAAGAGTAATTACTAGGTTAATTACTAGGTCAATTCTTACCCAATCAAGAGTAATTACTAGGTTAATTACTAGGTCAATTCTTACCCAATCAAGAGTAATTACTAGGTTAATTACTAGGTCAATTCTTACCCAATCAAGAGTAATTACTAGGTTAATTACTAGGTCAATTCTTACCCAATCAAGAGTAATTACTAGGTTAATTGATTAGTAGCAAGATCAGACATCAAGAGTTTCGTACTCACACTCGAAAATATGACCAATCGGAACGCTGTATCCAGCAAATATAGTTTTCTGATTGGATAATTTACGAGTACGAGTTCATAAAAATGTAGTCGAAAGTTTTATGACCGCTAGGTCTGTGATAATAATAAAAGGTACCTCTGGGGGTTAGGGTTGTAGGTATTTCAGTTATATCGTGGAGGGAAGTTTTATTGGCTGTGTAACACACCCATAGCGACGGACGAGAATCTAACTCACAATCTGTAGGGACTGATTGCATTGGTACAACATGTAGATATATATATATATAACTATACCATACGATTGCAACACCATTACGGCCTCGAACGATACTTATAAACTTTATAAGAATTTTTGTTGTTAAGTAGTAAATACTTGAAGTCAATATTGATATATAGTAGATATACAGTAAATGTTTGAATAACAGGTATAGAAATCAGATCTCGATATAGATGGAGGCGATTTTCTACTTTATAAAAGAAAGATTTGTCGCAATTTTTTAGAAGACTATTATAATGGTTTTTTGATTGCATCAATAATTCTAAATTAAGGAATAATGAAAAAATGTAAATAATTTGAAAAAATATTTAGTTTTCATATTTCCTTTCAAGAGCCATGAATTTTGCCAATGAAATCAATATTATCTATTAGAATGCTACAGGGGCCGTCGTGGTCGTGATTGTATGGTAGTTGGATTTACAACTACTTATGCAATCAGTGCCTATCACCACTGAAGTTGTGAGTGCGAATCCCGCTCATGCGAGGCGTACTCGATGCAACATTATGCTATAAAGTTTGTCAGTGACTTGCGACAGGTCGGTGGTTTTCTCCCGGCACTCCGGTTCCCTCCACCAATAAAACTGACCGCCTCGATAGAACTGAAATATTATTGAAAGTGGCGTTAAGCTCCATAACCCCCGTTATAATGTTCAACTTTGACTTTTTATATATAAAAAACACTTATACGACATCCGTGTGTGTGATAGATCGCAAGGTCGATCCCCAGTATGGTCGAACCAAAGATTATGAATTTGTTCTCATGCGTGTAGCGTCTCCGTTGTATCTGTGGACTGTTGTTTCAGTGAGCTGGTCCTATAAAAACCCATCTCAGCATTTTGGTGTAGTACAAAAAAGGTGTCATCATCTCATCGAAAAGTAACTTGTTCTCGTCGATATACAGTTGAAATATTACTCACTGGACGTTAGACAACAATCAATCACTCATTTACTTAATTTGTATAAATTGACATCTGTGGTAGCAGATTTTGTCAACACTGAACTGTTATACGGAAAACGCCAAGGACAATTTTCTTTTATTTTGCATTATCATGAACGATCTTTGAATTACGATCTTTATCATATTGTTATCAATGATTGGGTTCTTGCTCCAGAAAACTTTAATGTTATTTCGCTGTCAACTCGTTTTTCTATGAGCGTACCCGATGGAGGTTATTCCAGAAACGAGTTGTGGACACCAAAGATATGATCGTTTTTATACAGTGATGGTCAACATGTCCACCAATTCTATACAGTGATGGTCAACATGTCCACCAATTCCAACAACACAACCATCTCTTACCTCAAGAAATTGAACACAAAAAAACCACGCATGTTATGTTGGAAATCCAGGTCTTGTATACAACTATAATTGTTATGTTGGAAATCCAGGTCTTGTATACAACTATAATTGTTATGTTAGAAATCCAGGTCTTGTATACAACTATAATTGTTATGTTAGAAATCCAGGTCTTGTATACAACTATAATTGTTATGTTAGAAATCCAGGTCTTGTATACAACTATAATTGTTATGTTGGAAATCCAGGTCTTGTATACAACTATAATTGTTATGTTAGAAATCCAGGTCTTGTGTACAACTATAATTGTTATGTTAGAAATCCAGGTCTTGTATACAACTATAATTGTTATGTTAGAAATCCAGGTCTTGTATACAACTATAATTGTTATGTTAGAAATCCAGGTTTTGTATACAACTATAATTGTTATGTTAGAAATCCAGGTCTTGTATACAACTATAATTGTTATGTTAGAAATCCAGGTCTTGTATACAACTATAATTGTTATGTTAGAAATCCAGGTCTTGTATACAACTATAATTGTTATATTGGAAATCCAGGTCTTGTATACAACTATAATTGTTATGTTAGAAATCCAGGTCTTGTATACAACTATAATTGTTATGTTAGAAATCCAGGTCTTGTATACAACTATAATTGTTATGTTAGAAATCCAGGTTTTGTATACAACTATAATTGTTATGTTAGAAATCCAGGTCTTGTATACAACTATAATTGTTATGTTAGAAATCCAGGTCTTGTATACAACTATAATTGTTATGTTAGAAATCCAGGTCTTGTATACAACTATAATTGTTATGTTAGAAATCCAGGTCTTGTATACAACTATAATTGTTATGTTAGAAATCCAGGTCTTGTATACAACTATAATTGTTATGCTAGAAATCCAGGTCTTGTATACAACTATAATTGTTCATAGTCGATTCATTGATCATGCCTCTTCGTTTTAAACTCGGAACAATAATATTAAATCTTTGGTTGTTTAAAATCACTTAGACAATGAGCAATATTGTATTAATATTTTGATTCCAATTATCTGTGCTATTAAATCTCCATTTTCGATTCATTGATATTTTTCTTCGTTGCTTACTGTGATCAGAATAATTAATTTGAAGAAATAATATCAAAATATATTGATAGCTTGGAATGGCGTATGCAATGAAAAAGATTGAAATGAAATTGTCAATCATTTGACAATTAAAAAAATTATTGAATTAAAATTATTCATTTAATACACAATTCACATCTCTTGGATTTTGGAACTGCTCTGGGTTTTTCTTTACTTATAGATGCACACTTCATATATGTTTCTATCTAAAAGGAAGTGATTTAGATTTAACTGGCAATAAAAAACAGTTCCTTCCCGCGGCAATTGTATTTTGAATAATTTAAATACTTTTTTTTTGTTTGAACTAACTTCTCTGAAATTTGTGGAGGCCATCGTGGTCGTGATCGTATAGTAGTTGGATTTATAATTGCCTATGTAATCAGTGCTATCACCACAAGTGTTATGAATTCGAATACCGTTCAGGCGAGGTGTGCTCGATACAACATTATGTGATAAGCTTGTCAGTGACACCATAACACTAAATCCTTAACCCTATACATGTATATGTTTCTATCTAAAAGGAAGTGATTTAGATTTAACTGGCAATAAGAACCAGTGCCGTCCCGCGACAATCGTATATTGAAAATTTTAAATACTATTTACGCCACGATATGACTGAAATACTGCTAAAAAATCAACCAATCAATCAATCATGATCTAACTTTCTATGTTCATCGTGGTATCATTTTGCTTGGTATTTTTTAACGTACAGTATTCTCTACGCATCTTGATTTTAGAATAACATGCATTGTATATAAGAAGGTTAACAGTATCATACTAAACTATTTCAATATTTATGAAATCAATAGGATCTTCGTTAACTACGTTATAACTGTCAGTCCGTGAAATTATTGAAGTCATATTGTAATGTGTACACGTGGATATTAGGGAAAAAACAACAGGCAACACATTGGTGAAAAACACATATTAATTTTAAATAATTGCTGAAGTCTTTTTCATTAAGCAACATCAAAACATGGATTTTTGTTTTTGTTTTTTTTAGCAGCCCACTGCAGCTTACGTAATGATAATAGACATATAACATTCTAATGCACAAAATCGATATGCAACTATCTGGCATTTTTTTCTATATTTTAAATTTCTGTGTATTATACATGGTTCTAGTATACCTTGTTTTGAGTGAGTTTGAACCCCGCTCAGATACAACATTATGTGATCAAGTTCGTCAGTGACTTGTGGCAGTTCGGTGGTTTTCTCCGGGTACTCCTGTTTCCTCCAGCAATAAAACTGACTGCCACGATATAACTGAAATATTGTTAAAAGTGACGTTAAACACCATAATCAATCTGGCAAAAGTATAAACCGCAATCAATACCAACTTAGATTTAGAAAAAAAAAATTTTGATGACATATTCCATAGACATAGTGTAATGTTATATTTCGGCACTGACATGATGTATTAGCTACAGTCAAACCTGTTTTAGAGGGTACCTCTATATAGCAAATCACTGTCTATAAAGAACAACCTCATGTTCCGCTTTAATTATTGCATAGAATTTTAATCTGTATATAAAGGACATCTGCTCATATAAGGAGCATTTCCAGGTTTCCTTGTTTACCCTTTATATATACAAGTTTGACTGTATATTTAGTAACGAAATATACAGTTCCTAACCTTCAAGCACAGGCGATATTAGCCCATTTTAACTATCATGTTTTGGCCCTTTGATTTTCTCTTGCTCCCAGATACTTTCCAATTTGTTGATTTTGAGCGTACCTGATGGAGGTTAATCCAGAAAAGGCACCGTGTGTACTACATTGACTGACTGTCACTGTATAAACTGGAATATTGTTGAAAGTGGCGTTAAACAATCATAAACATGACCCATTAGAGCTATTTATTATATTCTAGACAATTCGTTCGTACAGAGATAACACTACGAGACACCGATAGAAACACAAATTGAACCTTTTGTTCACAGTTACTGTCTATACTTATTACTTTTTATTGTGTCAAAGATATATCTAATACATTTTAAAGAGGTTTAAATGAAGTAACGTTTTTAAATCTAGAAACATTATTAATATGATTGATATTTAAAACGAAAGAAAGTGGGAGAACAACTCAATGTAAACAAATGTTCATACACCTTGATTTATGTACATGAAGCTTAATCAATATGTAAATGGGAAAATATTTTTAAAATATGTTTGAATAAAGAGAGTGGTATTGTGTTATATTGTGATAAAGTTTATTTAGTGTTTAAATACAATACGTGCGTATACCACTTTCTGACATAATTGTAGCCAAAAAATCGCACATTATAGCTATTTTGAAATCTCACCTTTAACACGAAGAGGTATGGATTTAAATGAACATGAAAGATAATTCATCTGAAACTCGGGAAAATATACAAACAAGAGGTCCACATAAGCCTGTATCGCTTACCTGACAAGAAATCTTATTTTACATAAGGCCGTAGTATATCTTTATTCCCCACGACGTAAGCCCAATAGACCATGGAACCATTATTGGTACAGAATTGAATCGTCTTAATACAATGTATCCTTCTTGTCGAAATCGATTGCATTCCAATTCTTGATTCTTAAAAACAATGTTTGAATCAGTTTTGAGGACAATACTGAAAGTGTATGAAGTTAGCAACAAAGGACAACGTACGACGGACGGAAAAGCATAAGATGGACACATTTAGTAATATAAAGGGCTAGCTTACATTTTGTGTATGCTACTAAAAATTAACAACTGTTTTACTCCATCTAGAGCAGTCATATGTACTGCTCACTCGTCAGGACTGGTCGATTCCACTCCTAAGTCTTAGAACAGTATCTCTTCCGGCGAGGAAATATAAGACGTAGACATATATTAGCCCAGAGGTAGAATGAGAGCTGTGGTTTCAATCAAGGTTTGCTGTTTGCTCCAAACAGCACACTCGATATGCTAAAGAACGACATTATTATTACATCGAAATTAAGTATGTTAATCAGTTAAAGAGACAATAAAAAACAAATTATGAAGAGACGTTTTGGATAGATCGATAGAAGATGGAAACCATTACAGTTAAAGCATGCACTATTATGCAATTATTGACTTTGGAATAGGTTGCTATCTGAATTTATCAACCTGAATAAATGTAATAGTCACCGAGCAGAAGGCGAGGTGAATATACGCTTTTAAAGGTTGACAAACCAGATAGCAACCTATTCCAAAGTCAATGATTGTTTTATTTCATGAAAATGTTTTATTATTATCTACTTACAAATTCATCGTCATACCAATAAAATATCGCAATTTTGGAGCATTTGTTTATGATTCAACCGAAAACAAATGTTAAACGCAATCTCATTGGTTATTAAACAACGAAAGAACGAATTTGATAGGATAGCAAAAGTCCGGTTTTTCCCCGATCTATTTCTATACCTTGCGAGGGTGATATCACTTTCCAGACACCTGCCAGGATCTATTTTAAGCCGAGAGGGTGATATCGCAAGTAATCAAAACCTCTTAATCAGCTTTAAGCCAATCATATGCAAGCTAAATTACAGTCATGTAATAAAAACTGTTAGACATGCTCTTTGTTGTACTATCTGGAAGAACAACACCAATATGAATATTGGTAATGTAATAGTGCATGATACAACACTTGAACAGGCACAGTCTTGAAAACAGACACAACGATGCTAGACTTGTCATGATGTATGAAATATCAAACAATTGTAGCTACATTGTATTACTAAAATATAGACAGATTTAATCCACCTTTGAGACTATAACGATGTCGCGACATATACATTCCTCGTCTTTCATTATCTCTCCTTGTAAGACTTAGAAAAGACAATAGATTTCTCTCGTACGATATATGGTTAGAACAGGGTGTTACGGTTCATAGTTATGAGTCGCTCTGTTGAAACATGCAAGGTTGCTGTCTCCTCTATTAAAGACTATTTTATTAAACAGGTAAATAGTTTTAACCTTGGCTTTTTCAATCGTCATGTACAACCTCTGACATAATCTTCAACTTGTTGAAGATCATCAGTGTTTGGTAGAAATAGAAGTACTACAAAACTTGGACTAAAAGGGGAATGTTGGCTATTAATAATTTAATAGGCGGAAATGGAAATATTATGTAACTTCGGAAATTCCAATAAACATACAATATCAATACAAATGTATTATTATACCATGGTTCTGCTGTTTCAGTTTGAAAAAATGGTTGAAAAGTTTAAATATCATTGATATGGAAAGCTATCAAAAATTTATACGTCCTTTTAACCATGACATATTCTTTAGATCTGATAAAAAGATTGAGGGATATCTATATAGTGTTAGTAATAAATAATAAATAAAAGCAACATCACGCTTTGTGCAAAACAAAAATGGGATACTGTTTTAAATAAAGATGATAGATACATTGTATTAGAAATAGAGTTATTTATTGATTTCAAATATGCTGTTAACTCTAAATATAAACTGTTTCGGTATAGAATAATCCATAGAATACTTTGCATAAAAACGATGTTCGGTTCGTCTTTACCTCCAGTTGTTTGTAGGAATGGTCTTGTCTTATTTACGTTATTTGTGTTTGTTTGCGTATAGTGGTGTCCAACACATATTGTGTCGTGTTTTTGTTTTGTTTTTCTCCGTCTTGTGTACCCTATGTTGCCAGTTTCTCTGGATTTTCCATTTTTGATTGCCCCTTTGGTATTCTCCGACGTTTATTTGTACAAACTCTTTTCTTCAAAAGCCAAAATTAAAGGAATTTGGTATGTGTACCTTTTGTAAGGTAGTGGCAGAAACCACTGACATAATTTATGGTGATGCTGCAGAATTGCAGATCTTAGGGGTAGCCTTAACATATATTGGACTGCCTTCAATTATATTGATTGATTGATTAATTGATTGATGCTTAAAGCCAATCTTAGCAGTATTTCAAATATATCGTGTCGACTTCAAATTTAGAAATAGAGATCTTTGGATTAATCAATGATATTGCAACATAATTATATGGAAAAACAAGGTTATTCTTTTAGCACTGATAATATTGTTGAATTGGTCCGTAGGTGTATGTCTAAGGGTTGCTTTCTTAAATGACACTCTGGCCTAATTAAAAAAATTAATACAGCAATAAACGCCTCGTATCGTATGAAGTCATCACTTCTTTTTAAAGTTTCAATTCAACACATGTATTTGTGGTTTTATGTGTGTAATGCTTGTATGGAAGTTAGTCTATTACTTTCAACAGCTATGTGTACAAGAAATTGAATAAATAAGTCACAAAAGTATATAGCTCTGATTGTATTAAAAATATATCTTTGAATAAATTTTAAAATGAAGTAAATACCATGAATACGACATGTTGACATTTAAATCAAATTCTTTTGATGTTTATAATTTTAATAAAAATATTTGCAATAAATATTAATTTTTCTATGTTAATTGCACAAATCTTGTCAGATCCTGGATTTTATTTCGAATTCTATTCTTTTGAATTACTTATTGTACAATAATAGAAATAATTAAACGATCCCACCATTTGTACACCGTCTTAAGTATGATATTTTCATAGCTCTCAAATTAACTTCAAAGGAGATACCTACAATAATATACAAACAAAATACTTCTACAGCATACATGAACTGTTTAAAATGATTTGTATTTTTTCTTCTTCACAATGACGCAAGCGGTTTGTAAATACTAGTTCAATCACAAAAATGTTTTCAAATAAAATTATACGACTTCCGGTAGTTGCCCGGTTTCACATGTTATTCTAAGCATAGAACATGTCAGCATGACATTTGTGGGTATGGTTCTGTTATATAATTTTATGTCATTGGCCTTTTAGAACTTTGTATAGATCTAGTACTATGGACTTCGAAGTTTGTCAGCGACTTGCTGCATATCATTGATTTTCTCCGGGTACTCCTGTTTCACCCATCAATAAAACTGACCGCCACGATAAAACTGAAATATTAGTCAAAATGGCGTTAAACACCATAAAATGAAACCTAAAGCCAACCATCAGCAAGTTTAAGATTAACACGAGGGTACTCTGTTGATTTCATATACTGGAATGCATAGTCATGCGGTGGGTCTCCAAACTAGTTTATTTACAGTATAAACCTTGGTAAGCTGCCTGTTCGCTAAATTATTAAACAACATTATTAAGAAAAAAACTGGTAGAACGTGCTAATGTGGGTCACGGGTCACTGTAATCGGGCGGCTGTATCGAGAAACAGATACGGTGTTGAAAAAACTGTTGATACTCATACAATATTGATAAATGCAATAACATTTTATGTTTGTCTTCAAGAAATATGATAGACAAAATCATGTGTGAAGTTTTATGACGAAATATCTCCGATTTCTATGTAAATTTACGAGTTGAAGTGGGGAAACACCCACAGGTAATTTTAGCGATGTATTTTTTATCTTGGACAAGAATAATGAGCGTCCTGATTGGATGACCGATTTAAAACACACTGACTCCGCATGGTAAAAAGATGCATGTAAAAGAAATCTATGTTATATCTATTCATTTGTTTGATTCTGGAATATTGTTAATCATTGATTTAAACAAGACAAAGGGGAAAAAAGGGGGGGGTGAATTTTATTTGTGAATTTTACAGGTAAATAAATGTTATGTTTCGACAGTTTAAAGAGAAAAATAAAAATTTGTTGCCACTAAAGCTTAAATCAGCGTTAAAAATTGAACAAATATCAGTGGTTTTGTAAATGAGATTTATTTTAAATAGAAAATCTGAATTTATTATTTATTAATTTATTATTAATGATACAGTTTTATATCCCTTGGGAGGGAGAGGGGGGCTATGATGAAAATTTGAAATAAAAACACAGGACCGGACTTTAAGCAAAAATAATAATCCAGGATTAGTTTTTTATTAAAAAAAAATCCAAGACCCCTGTGTCCATGAATATATTTTTTTTAAAGTTAATAATATGAAATATTGAAACCCACACTTGCCTTTTGGACAGCACATTTCTGTGTCCACACTTGTATGATATATAAAAAAAAACATTTTATTAGCTAACCTGACAAAAGACCGTGGCGCTTTTCGTCAACATTTACATATTAATGACGGAATCACTGGGTGATATTACCGATAAATAAAAGCTCAACTGTCATGCTTCGTGGGTGTCTGTTATCAAAAATTGTATTGCGAGGTCTGACTACCACCCAATATACTATTTCCCCCTGCCCAAAGTTTGTCTGGCAGACACTCTATCTATTAAAGATGGCCATATATTTGGTACTTCTGTTTATCATTGGTTATATGCATGATGTATTACTGTTATTACTCTACATATATACAGGGGTCTGGATAACCGAATTTCTCACCATGAGCATAAAACACTACCGACCTCACGTATTAAAGTTTCTAGAAACTCTTTCAATGCCAGGTTTGGTTTTTTTTTTGTCACCGGCCAGTTCGTGATAATTGTCCGGGATTTCCGCCTCCACGAAGTCTTGTTCGTGTAAATACTGAGAAAGACAATAAGCACAACTGAAACCTACCTAATTATTAAATGATTGGCTGTTGTCCTGGCTTTACACCCGCCTGGCGCCACCATAAGTCTGTTGGACATGTAACTGAAAATATGGCTGAGTGTTAGGACGAACACCACTAAGACGAATTGTTTATATATAACACAATGACATACGATGTTCGGTTCGTCTTTACTTCCAGTTGTTTGTAGGAGGACCCATATCTTCTATCGTGTTTTTTTGCGTATAGTGGTTTGCGTCCTGTGTCTTGTGTACCCACTGTTGCCAGTTTCTCTGGATTGTCCATCTGATTGCCGTTCGGTGTTCTCTAACGTTTATTATATACCCACCAGATAAGGTATACATTTGATATAGGTAATTTACCCGTACATCAGGGAAAAACAAAAACTACCACACTGTCGATGCAGTTCCACAATCCAATAGCAAAGTCATAGAAAGAGGCAAAATCGATACCTCTAATACACAAATACATGACCTCTAATACACAAATACATGACCTCTAATACACAAATACATGACCACTCATTTTCTTTTTAGCTTGGTACAGAAACTTCAAGAAAAAGTAACCGGGTAAAACTATTTTTATGGGCCCAAACCTCTGCTCTAAGTGCAATGACCTTGATGATGAACACCTATAAATCAATATAGCCATATACTTATATATAGCAATCCCGTACTCATCAAATAAGGGGGTAGTGACGCGTCGTGTGCACTAAATTTGAATATCAGTAACTTACTGGTACTAAATAATTACAAAAGGCTACATTACTATTATTGTCCAATCTTGACTTGAAATAAAACAAATATTAGTAAGTGATGCTTTAGTTTTCATGCATACATAGTCTGGGGGGGGGGGGGGGGGGGGGGTATTCTAGATTAATATTTCCATTTTCTTTCAAGTATTGATTTGTCAAATAGAAGGTTTTTTTTAGCCTAAGGACTGTTTATAATCATGTTGTTATAAGCAATATATGATATTTTGATTTATTTGGATTATTTTTGTTGGATGTTTTAGGTTATTGCTTTAAAATGTAAACACTTTGCCTTTCTAACATTTATAGCTATTGTCGAGATGCTACTCATCAAAATGTACGTCAATCCCATTTAAACATAGTAAGTAAAGCCAGTTTCATTCAGACATAGGTAACCTTAACTTATTTTTACCTATTCTGTTTAGGCCCTTGCTTTTCTTGCTCCCAAGGTATTTTACATCATTTGGCTATCCAATCCTTTATAAGGTATTTTACATCATTTGGCTATCCAATCCTTTATAATGTATTTTACATCATTTGACTATCCAATCCTTTATAGGGTATTTTACATCATTTGGCTATCCAATCCTTTATGAGGTATTTTACATCATTTGACTATCCAATCCTTTATGAGGTATTTTACATCATTTGGCTATCCAATCCTTTATAAGGTATTTTACATCATTTGGTTATCCAATCCTTTATAAGGTATTTTACATCATTTGGCTATCCAATCCTTTATAATGTATTTTACATCATTTGACTATCCAATCCTTTATAGGGTATTTTACATCATTTGGCTATCCAATCCTTTATGAGGTATTTTACATCATTTGACTATCCAATCCTTTATGAGGTATTTTACATCATTTGGCTATCCAATCCTTTATAAGGTATTTTACATCATTTGGCTATCCAATCCTTTATAAGGTATTTTACATCATTTGGCTATCCAATCCTTTATAAGGTATTTTACATCATTTGGCTATCCAATCCTTTATAAGGTATTTTACATCATTTGGCTATCCAATTCTTTATAATGTATTTTACATCATTTGACTATCCAATCCTTTATAAGGTATTTTACATCATTTGGCTATCCAATCCTTTATGAGGTATTTTACATCATTTGGCTATCCAATCCTTTATGAGGTATTTTAAATCATTTGGCTATCCAATCCTTTATAAGCTATTTTACATCATTTGGCTATCCAATCCTTTATAAGATATTTTACATCATTTGGTTATCCAATCCTTTATAATGTATTTTACATCATTTGGCTATCCAATCCTTTATAAGGTATTTTACATCATTTGGCTATCCAATCCTTTATGAGGTATTGTACATCATTTGGCTATCCAATCCTTTATGAAGTATTTTACATCATTTGGCTATCCAATCCTTTATAAGGTATTTTACATCATTTGGCTATCCAATCCTTTATAAGGTATTTTACATCATTTGGTTATCCAATCCTTTATAAGGTATTTTACATCATTTGGCTATCCAATCCTTTATAAGGTATTTTACATCATTTGGCTATCCAATCCTTTATAAGGTATTTTACATCATTTGGCTATCCAATTCTTTATAATGTATTTTACATCATTTGACTATCCAATCCTGTATAAGGTAGTTTACATCATTTGGCTATCGAATCCTTTATGAGGTATTTTACATCATTTGGCTATCCAATCCTTTCTAAGGTATTTTACATCATTTGGCCGTCCAATCCTTTATAAGGTATTTTACATCATTTGGCTATCCAATCCTTTATAAGGTATTTTACATCATTTGGCTATCCAATCCTTTATAAGGTATTTTACATCATTTGGCTATCCAATCCTTTATAAGGTATTTTACATCATTTGGCTATCCAATCCTTTATAAGGTATTTTACATCATTTGGCTATCCAATCCTTTATGAGCGTACCTGTTGAAGATTATTCCAGAAACGCTTCGCGCGCACTAATTAAAATTCTACGTTTTATTGTACAATGTGTTTCTATTTAATTACCCCTGTGAATACATTTGTAAGCGAATCTGTTATGACAATTACATTTGCTTTATCCCATGTTGTGTCTTTCTAATCAATTATTTAAATATTTATAAGAATGGATACATATTTTAAATTTCTCGTAAAGTCAAACCTGTATATAAAGGGCACTTAAGGGAATTTGAAAACATGCCCTTTATGGACAGTTGCCATTGATATACAGGTTAAAATTATGTGTACTATTCATTAATGGGGGAAATGAGACTGCCCTTTATAGACAGTGATTAGTCATAGAGGTGTCCTTTAAGGTATGTTTGACTCTATAATATAGCTGTCATACATTCTCGTAATTGATTTTGTTTTTTCTTCTTTGCAGCAACGGTTTGGCTCCTAAGCTCAGTATCACTAGTCAAAGGTAAATTAATTTATAATTAGTCAAGCAATGGATTCCATTGATTCTATTGATTCCAACGATTTCCATTGCTATTGTATTTCATAAAAGGAACACGAATGCATAATTTAAACATTAAAATGGGACAATACTACTTATATAAAACACAGTACAATTTTATAATAATGAAACACCAAGATCAATTTGAAATAAAATAAGAACTCGAACTTCCACAGAAAACATGAGACCATAACCACGTGTTCTCTTTCATGAGACCATAACCACGTGTTCTCTTTCATGAGACCATAACCACGTGTTCTCTTTCATGAGACCATAACCACGTGTTCTCTTTCATGAGACCATAACCAGGTGTTCTCTTTCATGAGACCATAACCACGTGCTCTCTTTCATGAGACCATAACCACGTGTTCTCTTTCATGAGACCATAACCACGTGTTCTCTTTCATGAGACCATAACCACGTGTTCTCTGTCTGTTGTAGGGGCTGTCGTGGTGGTGATCGTATGTTAGTTAGAATTACAACTACCTGTCTTATAAGTGCCTATCACCCCTAACGTTCGAACACCATTCATGGCCAGGTGTAATCGATACAACATTATGTGATAAAGTTTGTCAGTGACTTGCGACAGGTTAGTTGTTTTCTCCGGTTACTCTGGTTTCCTCCACCAATAAAACTGACTGCCACGATATAGCTGAAATACTACTAAAAGTGGCGTTAAACACCATAGACCATCTTTCTGCTCTAAGTCATATGTGTTATGAAAAAAAGTTTGAAGATACTGGAAACCGTAAATCGAAGACCAAACAATACAATGGCGGCCATGCAAAAGAAAAGGGGCAAACAGGCAAACAAAAATATAATACAGAAAACTACGAACCTCACAAAAATGGGAATGAACTTGGATGCTCCAGAGGGGTAAGCAGTTTCTGCTCCACTAGTGTTATACCGTTATTAGGAATGAAAGAGGTATTATAGCAAATGAAAATGCTATTTTTTAGTAGACGTGATTTTTGATTTAAAAAAAAACGTAGATATCTTATTCAGTGCTTTTATTGAGCAAAGACACTGATTTCTCAAAACAGACGTAATCAAGAAACACTTTTACTAAGACAAACAAGTTTGTATTAGAGTAAAAACTTGGAATCAGTCTTAATTGTGATTTAGCTCTAGAGACATCTATGCCTAATCCTTTTAAAGGTCAACATCTGCATGGCATTGAAAAGATTAATTCAGCCTATAAAAGAAAAATATCCCAAGTTTATTGTTTGCACTTTTACACATATTTACTTGAACAAAAGGGCCAGAAATTTTAATATTTCTTTTTTACGGCAAGTGACAAAGTACATTAGAATCACAATTTATTTAGTAGATAAACGTGGAAATACAATGGCGACATTTAAATATCCAAATATTTTAATCCCTCCCGCCCTCTCAAGGTCTCAAGCTATATTATACAATGTAACTGAACAAAAACGATATTCGCTTAATGACGAACAAACGCAATATATATGTAATATGTTCAATTTTATCGTTTTGGAAAGACATTTATGGATTTGTGATTGTAGATAAACATATAGTTTTTAACTTAAATCATTTTATATTATATATTTATGGTGTAAATCGACCAGTTTTGTATTCAAAGTTCAAAACAAGGTTAAGTTATGATTATATTACAACGTTACCGCGTAGGCCAAGTGTCGATTACGAATTACGACATTGGGGTGTTTGATTTCAAAATGCATTATCTAATTCAATCGAGTTCCGGTAACTGATACAATCTGAATTTAACGGTGCATTGAACACGATTGTGTGCTTCATCAGATGATGATCAACCAGATTAATATATTATTTTATTGTACAGTATAGGACTGATTTGATGTCACTGACTCTTTGATCTTTAAAATATAAAATTTACACGTGGCATTGTAGTGCAGACAAGTTAGCAAAAAATTGAATTTGTCGTAAAATACAATTTAATTAAAATTAATTGTTGATGTTTTTGTTCTATTTATATTTTTTTAATGGAGATTCAATAACATCTAACAATAAACGTTAGAGAATACCGAATGATCACTATACGCTAACAAACACAAATAAGGTAAATAAAACATAGGCCCTCGTACAAACAACACGAATTCAGTTCGGTGGTTACAGTTCAAGCAACCAATTGGAATCAGCGACGTACCTTAGAAAGTTTGAAGAATTGAACAACATGAGGGTTTTGAAAATAGTTGAGGGGTTCTGACTGCGTATGAAAGTTTACCTTGTGGGACCCGATATCTAATATCGTAAGATGTTAGTGAATCGCAAGATAAAAATTGAAATTTAAAGAAAGATACAACATACAATATGTATTGAAGTTGGAGATTCAATTATCAAAAAAGAGGGGGGGGGGGATGACACTGACTGTTATAACCCTGCTACCTTTTTGTACAGGTCGTGGATTTCTAACGTCCTATGTCGTGGTCTTTTTGTGTTTAATTGTCTTTACGTTCTGAGTTCCGTGGTGTGATGCCCGTTACGATTTCCGTATAAAAATGATGTTCGCTTAATTCGTCTTTACCTCCAGTTGTTTATAGGATGGCTCATGTCTTATTTACTTTATTAGTGTTTATTTGCGTACAGTGGTATCCAACACATATTGTGTTGTGTTTTTGTTTTGTATGTATTCGTCTATGTTGCTAGTTTCTCTGGATACTGTCCATTTTTGATTGCCCTTTCCGTATTCACTAACGTTTGTTTATTGAAGTCATGTGTATGTAAAAATTATCATTTTGTTGTTAGCGTGGGAATCACGAGCTTAGAAGCCTGAACTACGAGGTTTGAATATATAGTTTCATCTATAGCTCAGGAATCCAAATTGAGTCTGGCAAGTTTACTACGAAATGACATATTACTACAAGATCATTTCCATATCGAGCCCATATTACCCGGGCCAATATGGGCCTCGACTTGGGTGTCTCTTTTCTAGATGTCGGAAGTATGTAATAAATAGTTTAATACATGGGCATTTCCATATTGGCCTGGTTATCATCCCTCGACCCATATTGGCCCTCGACTCTGTCTTGGTCCAATATGGGGGTCTCGGGATGATAACCAGGCCAATATGGAAATGCCTATGTATTAATCTGTATGTATTAAATAGTTCTCTTATAAAGATCCTATTATATATTATACTGTATTGATTATTGTGCATTTGGACTGCGTTTTTCAACGGTCAACAATCCATAAAACCGTGCCTGTCCATGAGATTACTGTCACAATCCAGACAGACTATCACATAACTCTATAACAAACAGACAAAGGGCAATAATTGGAGTTTATAAAAATCTAATAAATTTTAAATACGTCATACAGATATTATGCTATTCAAGATTACCATTGTGTTTTAAGCTATTAGGGATTTAAAATCTGTAGTTTTAATCAGATTAAAATTAATCTCTATTCTGTTCAATAGTAGATAAGAATGGAAGGTTATTAGCTAATTATGGTTCTATTACTGAATTAATTACCCCCTTAATAAACAAGTTGAGTAACTTTTTATAACACTTTTGTCCTTATATATGCTCAATATACTGAAGATGGCTGGTTTTCCTGAATTTCTCTACGGAACATACCCAATTCCATTTTATATTTGTAATATAGAACGCTACAGGTAAGCATTTACCTGCAGGAGAACCAGGCTGGCATCCGTTTGATGTACTCCCACCAGCGCAGGATTTATCCATGGTCTTGGCAGTCTGAAGCCTGGGGCATCAAAATATAGAGGACCATCGGCCAAAGTGTATTATAATTTTTATTTTGTCATAGGTCTTTCTGACATATGCTGTCATAACTCGCTGAAGTATCAAAATTCAAATTATTTAAAAACACTCTACAATCTTCTTCCTCTTGTCATGAGAATGGGGGAAGGACATCACAAATGAGATAGTCTGGGGCCTATCTTCATCTAAGTCTGGCACTACCCACCCCAGCGATGTCACTCACCTGGTGTAATTACTGTAGACGTACATGTATATTTTTTCTGCTTTTCTTCAGATAGAAATGTTATCAATCTATAAATGTCGGATATGGCGCTCTTGACGGACAGTTGGACCTATTAAATGGTTAAGCTGGCATGGTCCTCATATTTTTACAGGCCAATCTGTCCGTCAAAGCGTCCTAGACACCATTATATAACTGTTAAATACAACAACTGCAGGTTGATCGTGTTATTGTAATTTTCTTTCAAACACGTGTTAAATACGCATAAAAATCCTGTTCTGTTGTGTTTTGCGTTGGTTTTTGTGTAAAATATCATTTGACTTAAATGCACCATTGAACAATAACCAATTGTGAGTAATCATGTGTTTTTGTTTTTATTTCAGCTTGTGGACAATATTTAGAGATCAAAAGTGGATCTACTAGTGCTATATCTGTGTCTAATTCATATGAACCTTATTCTAACTGTATATGGGTGATTGAAGCAGACTATGGTTATCGTGTAGAGCTGACAATAACATCGTTTGTGGGACAAACACTCTCAGGGAGTTGTGTCGACTATATAACGGTTAGTATGATCATCAGTTTCACTAAATTGGATATCTACGATGGGATATCGAAGCGATTTAAAGGGTAGTGTGAATCAGATGTTAATTCTGAAAATTCTAAAGATTTATTGGTATATATAAACGTTAGAGAAGCCCAAAGGGTAAATCAAGTATGCACAATCCAGAGACAATGGCAACATTGGATACACAAGACACAGGAGGACACAAAACACAAAAACAAAACACAACACGGAAAACTAAAACGATTAGCAACACGGACTCCACCAAAAACCGAGGGATAAACCCAGGTATTCGCGAGGGGTAAGCATTTCATACTTCTTTGAAGACACCCGCCGTATTAATCGTATATATAAACAAGTCCGATAAAGGTCTTGACGGTGATAGAGGAAAGAAAACAATCTACATGAAAAGGAATAGATCCATTGTCATTTGAGATATGGATATTTAATAACGGTCAACCGGATTGTGATGACTGCAACCCAGGAGCAACGGTGTCATGTTTGGGTAGCTTTTACATACATACAATCAAGGCAACACATCACATCCAATAACATTTAACCAGTAGACGTATTTACATTTACATAGCAAGTATACTTCAGTCAACCGCATCGGTAATGGTCAGTGTGCTCGCCTCGAGTGCGGTAGATCGTGGGTTCGAGCCCCGATCGGATCAAACCAAAAACTGTAAAATTGGTATTTGTTGTTTCTCCACTAAGCACGCAGCACTATGGAGAAAGAGCAAAGACGGGTTGACTCGGAATCATGATAATGTGTCCGAGTGTGGCGATAAGTCTATCAGCGGACTGTTATATCAGTGGGTTAGCACTATAAAAACCCAACTAAGCGTGTTGCTCTTGTTCAAATCGGACCTCATCATTATCTCATTGAAAATTAACGTGTTCTCGCTATGATAAAGCTTACAAATTGCTGCGTTGGCGATACAAAACAATCACTCACTCACTCAGTCTAATTTGAAAGTCAGATGAAAGGTGGAAAGGAATAACTCGGATATGTTTCACAAAAATGGTCGACGTACATATACAAATATCGTGTTTTAGAAAGGGCAAATTTATTTTGTAAGAAAATCACAGATTTTTTTAAAATTCAAGTTCTCTGAAACTGACATTATCAAAATTCTTGATTTTTTTTTTATTGACAGGCACATTTGGTGAATAGGTTTTTTGGCATTCATATAGCAACCAACTGTGCTATTCTCACCGACTTGTTCCTGTATTCGTATGTCGCAGACCTCATAAAGGGGCTTCACAAGAAACATGATAATAAACTAGTCTCTTTCTTTAGTATCACGTTCCGCTATATTGATGATGTCCTGTCATTGAATTCAAAGTTTCATGACTATGTTAATCGCATCCATCCCATTGAAATAAAAGATGCGACTTATACCATAACCTTTCCATAGACATTTGTAATGCTTACGAAAAAGAGATGATTTCAATTTGTGAACTTTTCATTTTTTTGTATAAACATTGTAGTAATAACTGTATATGTGGTATATTAGTTCTCTCAGTAGATACGATATATCAAGAGCCTGTACCTTGAATTTCCTATCAGGATTTCATTGATAAAGGGTTGCTGCCAACACGAAAACTACTGAACAATGGGTTCCTAGTGGTATAGTTGAAATAATCTTTTCGAACGTTCGGTTCACATTCCTTTCCTTCTTTTTTATGTCTTATCTTCGGATTTTTAGCATTAGAAACACGACTGGTGGCGCTAGAGTAGAAATAAATACTTACACATCCCTAGCACCTATGTTCACCTCAAGTTTTAGTAGAGGCTGCGTTGCTCAATCTTTAGTTTTATGTAGTATTATCTTTGTCTTTTTGAGGGCCCGGGTGACTCAATGAGTTAGGTAGTTGTAGGGCCCGGGTGGCTCAATGAGTTAGGTAGTTGTAGGGCCCGGATGGCTCAATGAGTTAGGTAGTTGTAGGGCCCGGATGGCTCAATGAGTTAGGTAGTTGTAGGGTCCGGGTGGCTCAATGAGTTAGGTAGTTGTAGGGCCCGGGTGACTCAATGAGCTAGGTAGTTGTAGGGCCCGGGTGACTCAATGAGTTAGGTAGTTGGATTACCTAACAACTCATACAAGCCTATCACCAATACGGCGTGGGTTTGCGCCCGGCTTTGTAAATTACAAAAAAGGGTGCACTCGACTCGCAGCCACAAGTGATAAAGTCTACCAGTTGCTTGCCCATGGTCGGTGGTTCTCTGTGGGTACTCCGGCCTCTTCCACCACTGAAACTGGTCGCCATGATATAGCTGAAATATTGCTGACAGTGGAGTTAAACACCAAAAATCAATCAATCAATCTTTGTCTTTTTGTCCGCTTTCGTTTGCATGGTCGTTGTTTTGCCTGGCTTTCAATTTTCGGTTTCTGGTATCTTCAAGCCTTTCTTGTAAAGGATCATCGCCCGCTGATTGGAAAAGTGTTCCGACACTATTCAGTGTATCCTCTTTTTCCTATTGCAATCTAAACTGCCAACCATAACCCAATGACACCGTTTTTCCAACATGGTTAGTCTGTGCACATAACGATTCCGAGGGCGAATACATTGTGAGTAAATGTTTCTCTGTAAATTTGGTATATAAAAAACTAGATCATTCTTCTTTTCATCGATGTAAAAAAATTAAAAATCAAGAACAACTAATGAAACGAATGGAAAAACTATACATATCCTAAGCTTTTTTGTTGATGTTGACATGTTTTATAAGTCTGCGAATCACTGCGTGTATCAGGTATGTAGGGCTTGAAATTCAAAAATTGGGTCGAAATGTAAGTGACGTATACGATATTTGATAGGTAGGAACATGCTGTAGCAGACGATGTCTACATTAGAAACGGAAGCGGAACCAATGTTGGTGTACAGACTTAAAGTACAGTATATATCTGAAATATAATATTTATTGTTATTTGTTTTAGATTCGTGACGGAAGTGAAACTTCTAATGAAGTTCTCGGGGCAACGTGCAGTACATTAACTAATCAACTTGTGACATCCACAGCACGGTGGATGTGGATTCAGTTTAAAAGCGATGGAGAAATTACGACATCTGGATTGTCAGCTACACTTACGACAGTATATGCAGGTACGCATATCAAATGCTATAATTACCCATGAAATAACAAACTTGTGATCAGGAGTAAATTGTGTGTTGCCTTGTTTGAACAACATATTAAGCGAACAACCACGATTGTTATATCCGGAATACATGAATTCATCCCCGATTTGTGGTGGGGTTCGCCGTCTTGCTCAATATTCTCTGTTTTATGTTATATGGATCATTGTTTGTCTTTTTGTGCTTTTTCTTTTGATCATTGTATTGTTTGTCCTTTACGGTTTCTGATGACTTCTGTGGTATCTTGATCATTGTATTGTCTGTTCTTTACGGTTTCTGATGACTTCTGTGGTGTCTTGATCATTGTATTGTCTGTTCTTTACGGTTTCTGATGACTTCTGTGGTATCTTGATCATTGTATTGTCTGTTCTTTACGGTTTCTGATGACTTCTGTGGTATCTTGATCATTGTATTGTCTGTTCTTTACGGTTTCTGATGACTTCTGTGGTATCTTGATCATTGTATTGTCTGTTCTTTACGGTTTCTGATGACTTCTGTGGTGTCTTGATCATTGTATTGTCTGTTCTTTACGGTTTCTGATGACTTCTGTGGTATCTTGATCATTGTATTGTCTGTTCTTTACGGTTTCTGATGACTTCTGTGGTATCTTGATCATTGTATTGTCTGTTCTTTACGGTTTCTGATGACTTCTGTGGTATCTTGATCATTGTATTGTTTGTCCTTTACGGTTTCTGATGACTTCTGTGGTATCTTGATCATTGTATTGTCTGTTCTTTACGGTTTCTGATGACTTCTGTGGTGTCTTGATCATTGTATTGTCTGTTCTTTACGGTTTCTGATGACTTCTGTGGTATCTTGATCATTGTATTGTCTGTTCTTTACGGTTTCTGATGACTTCTGTGGTATCTTGATCATTGTATTGTCTGTTCTTTACGGTTTCTGATGACTTCTGTGGTATCTTGATCATTGTATTGTTTGTCCTTTACGGTTTCTGATGACTTCTGTGGTATCTTGATCATTGTATTGTCTGTTCTTTACGGTTTCTGATGACTTCTGTGGTGTCTTGATCATTGTATTGTCTGTTCTTTACGGTTTCTGATGACTTCTGTGGTATCTTGATCATTGTATTGTCTGTTCTTTACGGTTTCTGATGACTTCTGTGGTATCTTGATCATTGTATTGTCTGTTCTTTACGGTTTCTGATGACTTCTGTGGTATCTTGATCATTGTATTGTTTGTCCTTTACGGTTTCTGATGACTTCTGTGGTATCTTGATCATTGTATTGTCTGTTCTTTACGGTTTCTGATGACTTCTGTGGTATCTTGATCATTGTATTGTTTGTCCTTTACGGTTTCTGATGACTTCTGTGGTATCTTGATCATTGTATTGTCTGTTCTTTACGGTTTCTGATGACTTCTGTGGTATCTTGATCATTGTATTGTTTGTCCTTTACGGTTTCTGATGACTTCTGTGGTATCTTGATCATTGTATTGTCTGTTCTTTACGGTTTCTGATGACTTCTGTGGTATCTTGATCATTGTATTGTTTGTCCTTTACGGTTTCTGATGACTTCTGTGGTATCTTGATCATTGTATTGTTTGTCCTTTGCGGTTTCTGATGACTTCTGTGGTATCTTGATCATTGTATTGTCTGTCCTTTACGGTTTCTGATGACTTCTGTGGTATCTTGATCATTGTATTGTTTGTCCTTTACGGTTTCTGATGACTTCTGTGGTATCTTGATCATTGTATTGTCTATCCTTTACGGTTTCTGATGACTTCTGTGGTATCTTGATCATTGTATTGTTTGTCCTTTACGGTTTCTGATGACTTCTGTGGTATCTTGATCATTGTATTGTCTGTTCTTTACGGTTTCTGATGACTTCTGTGGTATCTTGATCATTGTATTGTTTGTCCTTTACGGTTTCTGATGACTTCTGTGGTATCTTGATCATTGTATTGTCTGTCCTTTACGGTTTCTGATGACTTCTGTGGTATCTTGATCATTGTATTGTCTGTCCTTTGCGGTTTCTGATGACTTCTGTGGTGTCTTGATCATTGTATTGTCTGTTCTTTACGTTTCTGATGACTTCTGTGGTGTCTTGATCATTGTATTGTCTGTCCTTTACGGTTTCTGATGACTTCTGTGGTATCTTGATCATTGTATTGTCTGTCCTTTACGGTTTCTGATGACTTCTGTGGTATCTTGATCATTGTATTGTCTGTCCTTTACGGTTTCTGATGACTTCTGTGGTATCTTGATCATTGTATTGTCTGTCCTTTGCGGTTTCTGATGACTTCTGTGGTATCTTGATCATTGCATTGTCTGTCCTTTACGGTTTCTGATGACTTCTGTGGTATCTTGATCATTGTATTGTCTATCCTTTACAGTTTCTGATGACTTCTGTGGTATCTTGATCATTGCATTGTCTGTCCTTTACGATTTCTGATGACTTCTGTGGTATCTTGATCATTGTATTGTCTGTCCTTTACGTTTCTGATGACTTCTGTGGTATCTTGATCATTGTATTGTCTGTCCTTTACGGTTTCTGATGACTTCTGTGGTATCTTGATCATTGTATTGTCTGTATTTACGACTACTGATGACTTCTGTGGTATCTTGATCATTGCATTGTCTGTCCTTTACGGTTTCTGATGACTTCTGTGGTATCTTGATCATTGTATTGTCTGTTCTTTACGGTTTCTGATGACTTCTGTGGTATCTTGATCATTGTATTGTCTGTCCTTTACAGTTTCTGATGACTTCTGTGGTGTCTTGATCATTGTATTGTCTGTTCTTTACAGTTTCTGATGAATTCTGTGGTATCTTGATCATTGTATTGTCTGTCCTTTACGGTTTCTGATGACTTCTGTGGTATCTTGATCATTGTATTGTCTGTCCTTTACGGTTTCTGATGACTTCTGTGGTATCTTGATCATTGTATTGTCTGTCCTTTGCGGTTCCTGATGACTTCTGTGGTATCTTGATCATTGTATTGTTTGTCCTTTGCGGTTTCTGATGACTTCTGTGGTATCTTGATCATTGTATTGTTTGTCCTTTACGGTTTCTGATGACTTCTGTGGTATCTTGATCATTGTATTGTCTGTCCTTTACGGTTTCTGATGACTTCTGTGGTGTCTTGATCATTGTATTGTCTGTTTTTTACAGTTTCTGATGAATTCCGTGGTATCTTCAGACGTTTCTTTATATCCAGAAAGACTTTACTACTGAAACATTTACAAAACATTAATTCATCGCGTCATAAATAAAAACGTAGATATCAAATTAAGTGCGCACGACGTATTTCTGGAATAATTTTCATCAAGTACGCTCAAAGTCGAAAGGTTAGAAAACCAAATACTTTGGTATAGTGATAATGAAAAATCATCTTATTCTGTACTTTTTCTTTTGGCCATTGTGTTGTCTGTTCTTCCTCGATATACAGATTCTGATTACCCTTTGGTATCTTCAAGCTCTTCTTATTTATAATATGTAGCAATATAAGAAGTAATTTGTGAATCAAATACGATTTTTGCCCTTACATTTTACACAGAATACTGAATACAGATACAAATGCATACAAATGGCATTTATCATGTTTTTGCATCTAATTATAATTATAATAACTGAAGTTATTTACATACACTAATGGTAATTGTATTCCAATTAACTCCGATTTATATCTTTAATTAAAAAATATATGTACGAAAGATACCCATAACAGATGACGTGTTATATCGCCAGTCCTGGTCATGATGGTTTGGTTTGGTTTATGGTGCTTAGCGCCACTATCAACAATATTTCAGTTATATCGTTGCGATCAGTTTTATTGATGGAGGAAACTGATGTACCCGGAGAATCCTGATCATGAAGATAAACAATCTAAACATATGTATTATCCATGTTTATTTTTTCAGGTTCCTCCATAAGTAATTATTCATCACCTTTAGAAAGTGAGTAGAATTTTTTAATATTTTGAGTATTTTATGGTATTCAAACACAGATAACGTAGTTATTGATGTTTGCTATAAGAGTTTGTGAGTAAATATGATTTCAGTGATATATAATTCTTTTAGATGAGACAACGATTCAATGGTATAAATTAACAGCACTTTGCAGGGCGTTTAATGCTAGGAACATGATATATTGGTAAACATTCTTTAACATAATTTAACGTTGTACCCCGCCACATTTCATTGAATTGTCTGTACCAAGCCAGGAAAGACGGCGGATTTGCCTCTTTCTGTGATTTTTCTATTGGATTCTTGAAATATTCCGACAGTGTGGTGTTTTTTGTTTTCTTTTTATGCAAATCAAGGGAGCCTATTTGTTGAATATGGTCGATAATATAATGTCTACGGATACAATGCTAATTTGCAGTCATCTGTTCTTTTTTTCCATAGAAAATAAAAATATTTCCGGAATGTTTATCCCGTTTTGTATTACAGAAGTGAAAAACTTATTTAATTGTATATTACAAAGTTCGAATATAGCATAATCAAAACTTCAGTACATGTACATGTATATCACGTTAGCTGAAGTCAAAAACCAAAAACATTATAATCCTTATTCTGTAGTATACATATAATGAGGTTGTATTGTGTTCTGTATCCAATCAGAAACAGTTATCGGGAAAGTGAAAGATGATGTTGCAAGTTTCTTACAAACTATTGTTCCCCTTTCAGGAATATTTATTGCTTCTTATATTACTCCCAGTTTTCCCATAAATTCCATATTATATCACAATGTAATACAAGTTTTACAATATAGCAAGAAATGTCAGACTGCACAGCTGGTAATCTATAAGATCGAAGACGAAAGCCAACAGTACATTCACTTGTAATAATAACCCCGTGACACTTCGACATAAACAATTAATTCCCCCCTTGGAGTAATATTGTATTACTTGTTACTCCCAGTTTTCACATAAACTCCATATTATATCACAATATAATAAAAGGTTTATAAGATAGGAAAAAAGTGCACACTACACTGTTGTTAATGTTTAAGATCACAGACGAAAACCAACAGTACATTCATCTGACATAATAACCCCGTGACACTTCGACATAAACAATTAATTCCCCCCCCCCCCTTGGAGTAATATTGTATTACTTGTTACTCCCAGTTTTCACATAAACTCCATATTATATCACAATGTAATAAAAGTTTTATCAGATATCAAGAAAGGTCAGATTGTATCGTTGTTAATCTATAGATCACAAACGAAAGCCAACAGTGCGTATCATATTAGGGGCCGTCGTTGTCGCGATCATATGGTGTTTGGATTTACAACTACCTGTGCAATCAGTGCCCATCACCACTAAAATTGTGAGTTCCAACCCCGTTCATGGCGAAGTGTACGCGATACAACATTATGTGATAAAGTTTGTCAGTGACTTGCGACAGGTCGGTTGTTTTCTCTTGGTACTCTGGTTTCCTCCTACAATAAAACTGACCGTCACAATATAAATAAAATAGTGTTGAAGGTGGCGTTAAGAACCATAACCCTAACATACCCTTACTTTGTTCTTTTCTTTACATTGTACATCAAGGATGACAAATTTCAATCTCTTACACAGAGTTATTGGTCCTCACAATGATGGAGTGTAATATATTGATCAAATAAGGGTAATAACAAAATTACCGAACTCCGAACAATCTTACAAAGGGAAAGTCAAAACTCATAAGTATATAAACAGACAAAATCAGCCAACAACCGGAAACTGTGAAAACCGTAATGATCCTGACTTGGTACAGGCATTTCTAAAGAAATAGTGGGTTGAATCAGATTTTAAAGTGCCAAACCTCCCGCTTTCATTACCGCTCAAAATTATGTAATATTGTAATTGGCAATAATGTTAAATGGCTACGCAATTCTTAAATTGTATATTGGTGGAATAGTGTAGCCTATCACTGTTTAAACTTTGTTTACATAATTACAATTGAAATGTTTTGATGAAGACAGACGAAACCATTACAAGAAACTTTATGAATTTTTATGTTTATTTTTACAGAATGTAAATCCTTCCAATATAAATGTGAAAATCGTATATGTCTAACAAGATCATATCTTTGTGATGGGTTTGAGGATTGTGGCTGTAATGGCTGTGATGAAGATGGGTGTTCTGGATTATCATTTAGTGAGTATTATGTATAAATAAGATATATTAGGGAACGACCATTTAACTTGAAAGGGGGGGGGGGGGGGGGTATGGTTTTTTTCTAAAAAAATATTCTGATTCCCAATGTTGCTGAAAAAAAAAATAATCTGATTCAGAGTTTTTACATATAACATAATGTTAAATTCTGGAAAACAATTTCGCGCATCGCGCGACAAAAAAAATATTCTAACTCTTGTGTTGTCCGAAAAAAAAATTCTGAAGGAAACAAAAAACCATAACCCCCCCCCACTTCAAGTTAAATGGTCGGTCCCTTAGGTACATGCATTATAAATTTTAGAGAAAATCGAAGGGGCAATCATTGCACTTGTTCACGTCCTGAATATACATGTATACCAAAACTCATTTTAAGATGTAATTAATAGGGATTTCGTATAATAAAAGAGTATAAATGATGACATTGTATTGTCGATGTCCCATTTATGTTATAGCGCCAATCATAATCAATGTATTTGTTAAGTTTAATCATATTATCCAACATGTTTAATGAAGCATGTCATTTATTGCGTGAATGATAAGTAATATCCGTGTAAGGTCAAATTTTACGTGAAAACCAATAATTAAGTTATTTGTAGGCACTCATGAGTTGTCTGCCCGTGGAATAGTAGGTTGAGTTGATTTCGAGCTCCGAAATTTTTTACCAAAATAGCTAATATTGCCTTTCGATGCCGAAAATTTCCAATATATAATGTAATTATTGATGGAATACTGCAACAAACCAACCAATATGTGGGAAAACTTCTCCTGATAGTTTATGTTAGTGTTTTTTTGTGTTTGTCAACATACGGTTGACAATTAACTATATACAAGTAAACACAGCTCACGTCCTATTCACAACATTCAAGGCAGAATGGAGAAAATAAACAGAAACTTATCGGTACATTTTAATAGTAAATTGTTTACGGGAATTAAACATGAGGATATTTTATCCGAATTGGAAAAAGAAATAAATTTAGAAGATATAAAGTCAATCCAGATGACAGAGAAATCCTGTATTGTAACGCTGAAAAGTGAACAGGCAAAATACAAGATCCTCAAATCGGAAATTTCATTGAAAAACAGGTCAGTTAACTTTTTTGAAATTGATAAAAATGTAACTAACGTGACAATTAAAGATGCGCCATGCGAAGTGAGTGATCAATTCATAGCCACACACATGTCGAAATACGGGCAAGTGATAAATGGTTCAATAAAAAGAGGTGTCATTAAAGGCACAAACATTGAAAATGGGACCAGATATGTTCAGATATTAAATTGTGCACCAATTCTTCCAGTTAGAACCAATTTTGGGCGATTCGAAATCCGACTGTATGCAGATAACAACAGGACGGAATGTTCATACTGCCAACAGACAAACCATCCCTACTACAGATGTCCTACTAAACCGACATCAATAAAAACTTGTTATAACTGCAATAAACAAGGACACATAGCCAAGTACTGTAAATATGATATCTTGTGCAAGCATTGTGGTGAGTGTGGCCATATACAACGTGACTGCCCTGCTCATAAAGAAGAAACAGCTAGGAAGGAATATGGTGACTATTTTCATGAAATCATAGAGGGTAGAAATACTCGAGACAACTCAAGCTTGGATGACGAAACAGAACGTAAAGACACATCAGGACAGGCTGACAGTAATCCTACTACAGACGACAACAATTCAGTAAATGTTTTACTAGGGGCTTCTAACTGTAAAAGACTTGGGAAAGTTTCACCAAATTGCATAAATGCATCAATTTCAGGTGCAACATTAGAAAATATAGATGAGACAATAAAACTAGCCAAATCTAAAGTGTTTGATAAAACTGTAGATAAAGTAGTAATATCCTTAGGTACAAACGACATTACAAAGTCTAAAGGTGATCATGACCAGGTTAATATTAATCTTACACATGCAATACACCAAGTAAAATGTAATTTCCCGAATTCTGTAGTTGGTATATGTACTATTTTCCCTAGAAAAGGGAAAGGTCCAAACATAACAAAATGTAATGACACAGTTTTAAATGTCAACATATTTTTGAAAAAGTTGTGTATTAGAGAACAAATTGAATGTGTAGATGCTTATGAATTGTTCACGAAACAAGGAAATGTGTTAAAGTCATTATTTGATAATACTGACTCCTCAGGTGTCCATATTAGCGTTGAAGGTTGTGCGAAAATTAGAGACGAAATTGTAACCTTTTTCGATTCAGATAAAGAAATAAGTGTAGAGTTGAAAACCCCACGTAAACGCACATACAGTGCGCTTTCGTCGACACCAAATTCTGTAGAGAGACAAAACAAACAAACCCGAATTGTATCGCCACCAGTGTAGTAATTTAATATTTGTACTGCTTTATTATGATAGTATTCAGGTTTTTATTTTGTATAAATTATTATATTTGTGTGTATACAAATATTACAAGAGACTGTATTGTTTTGCAACAATTGATGTTATGATTTATTGTCAAGAATACGGTATTGTTACCGGTTGTAAACAAATAGTAGAAGTTGTAAGATTGAGCAATCAAGCGATAAAAAAACAAATTAAAATTTCTCGTTATCGCATGAGACCTTTAAACACAAAATTTTACATATTCTCCCACTATATGATTTATTGTAAGATACATGTTACTGTTGTTTGTTCCATACAAATGAAAAATCGTAAAATTGTGGAATTAAGCGATATATATCTATATATATGTTATTTTTTTCTATCGCATGAGGCTTTAGATCATAATATTACACTTTATTTATTTATGTCATGTCAATTTCTATTGCAACTATAAATATAAATGGGCTGAGAGATGATAAAAAACGTAGAACTTTTTTTGATTGGTTGATTAGTAAAAAAATCAATGTAATATGTGTTCAAGAGACGCACTGTACATTTTCTGAAATAGAATCATGGCAAAACTTGTGGAAAAGTTCTGGTGGATGCGAAAGTAGATGGAATTGTGGAGTAAGGGCATCGCGAGGGGTAGGGATTTTATTATATGATATTGATGCTACTGTTAAAGAAATTAGTTCAGATGATTGTGGGCGTATATTGTCATGTGAATTAAAATACGAAAATAAAACTTATATAATAACAAACGTGTATTGTCCAAATGATAGTGGGGTTAGAAAAACTTTTATTAAAGATATTGATCCATATGTGACAGATGAGAGTCTTACTGAAAAAATGCATATACTCACTGGCGATTTTAATTGTGTTTTAGATAAGGAAATAGATCGTTATCCTTCTCGTAATTATGATGATACGGGGGGAAAAGAACTTAAGACTATTATGACGAAAAATAATCTAATCGATATTTGGAGAGAAAAAAATCCGTCAGTGAAAAAATACACGTTTAGAAGAGGTAATTCTAAATCACGTATAGACTTAATATTGATCAGTGAAGAACTTTCATGTCATATCATTAACATTAAAATAATCCATTGTCCGTTCAGTGATCATGATATTAATATTATGAAATTAAACGTATGCGATATCACTAGAGGGTCTGGTACCTGGATAATGAATTTGCATACAATTAGATCTGATTATTTTCGACAAGTGTATACAAATTGGTGGGTATATTGGAAATTAGAAAAGAAATCTTTTTCAAATTTGAGGGAATGGTGGGACATAGCCAAAATTAAGATTAAATCGATAACTATAGAAGCGTCTTTAAAGGTAAACACTACTGACGACAAGATAAAGGCTCTAGAAAATAAATTAGAGACATTAAAGGATATATCTGAACCCTCCAGGCAACAATTAGAAGAGTTAGCAGACTTAGAAAACCAAATACACTCACATTATGAAAATAAAACTGACGCCGCAAGGTTAAGAGCTAAAGTTGACTGGTACGAGAAGGGGGAACAATCAACTAAATATTTTTTTAATCTAGAGAGAAAGAATGGGCAAAATAAATTATGGCAAAAAATCAGGGGTCTAGATGGTAATTTAAAATATGATATCGACGAGATACTAGATGAACAGATAAATTTTTACGCAAATCTATTTTCAACAGAAGGGTGGGATAAAAATGTAGCAGAGGAACTGGTTACTCATATGGATAGAAAATTAACATGCGACGAAAGTGAAGATTTAGAAAAAGACTTGACAATTAATGAAATTAAGAAAATAATTTTTTCGATGAAACAATACAAATCACCTGGATTAGACGGGATTATAAATGAATTTTATCAGATATATTGGGATACAATAAAGGAAGATTTATTTGAAGTATTACTAGAAATTTTTGATAAATTTGAAATATGTGATTCCCAGTGTCGAGGAATGTTGACACTATTCCATAAAGGGGGGGATAGAGATAACATACGTAACTGGCGTCCAATAACTTTATTAAATAGTGATTATAAAATCATATCAAAACTTTTAGCAAATCGCATGAAGCCAGTATTAAACAAAATTATTCATACGGATCAAAAAGGATTCGTAGCAGGGAGAAATATAAGCGAAAATAATCGTATGATTGATGATATTATAGAATTTGTAGATAATGAAGATGAGGAAGGTGTAATTATTTTTGTTGATCAGCAAAAAGCATTTGATAGAATGGAATGGGGGTGGTTAAATTATGCTATGGAATGTTTTAATTTTGGACTGAAATTTCGTGAATGTGTTTATATGCTATTTAAAAAGGGAAAAACCTGTATAAAAACAAATGGTTTCACATCAAAATTTTTCGCAATATCGCGTTCAGCCAGACAAGGATGTCCTGCTGCACCGATTTTGTACATTATTCAGGCAGAGCCGATGGCTTGTGCTATCCGAAACACTCCGGAAATACATGGTATCAAACTACCCGACTGTGAGGGGCAGCCCGTAAAGGAAGCAAAAATATGCATGTTTGCAGACGACACGCAACTCTTAAACAAAAACGAAGAATCTGTTGAACAATCCTTTTTAATTCTTTCGAAATTTGAAAAGGCATCCGGCTCAAAGATAAATTATGAAAAAACAAAAGGATTATTTATTGGTAGATTAAGGGGGAAACGACCCAGATTAACTAACATATCATGGATTTCAGACAATATAAAGACTTTAGGTGTTTTTCACGGGTACAATATAGACACTGATGACATTTGGAAAAAAATTATAAATAAAATGAAAAGCTGCACTCAGGTTTGGAAAACCAGAAATTTAACCTTTAAGGGAAAAACTTTAATCGTAAAAATTTTTCTGTTAGCTCAAATGGGATTTGAAACTGAAATGAGGGGGATACCAGAGAAATATAAAAAAGAGGTGAATGATTTGATTTGGAAATTTCTTTGGGACAATAAACCAAACCAAATAGAAAGAAACGTATGTTGCTTAAATATTAATGAAGGGGGGGTGGGAATGATTAACATAGACAATTTTGTCAAAAGTAAACAGATAAAATTTATATACAAAATAATCAACAGTGAGATGGACTCATGGAATGCGATAGGTAAACACTGGTTACAGAAATACGATAAAAAATTTGGAGTTGATTTTTTTCTTTGTAAATGCTCCGATATTAAAGGTTTAGATATTGCATCCATTCCAAAATACTATCAAGACGCTATACAAGCATGGAACAATTTTTTGGGGTCATGTTCTACGGAGTCTAAAAATGACATTTTAGATAAAAACATATTTGGTAACTCTGAGATCAAATTTAATAGAAATCCACTTTTTTTTCAATCGTTTTTGAGAAATAATATATTTAAAATAAACGATATATGGGATAAAAACAATAATACCTTTGTTAATAATCAGACTATATTTAATAGACTGGATGATAAAAGGAACTGGATATCAGAATGGGCAAAAATAAAAAAATCAATACCAGAAAATTTTGTTAAGAAATTAAAATCCGATGATAACGAAAAGATAAAAAAATCATTAGGTTTAAAAATAGATAGTAATTTGAATATTAGAAATCATAATAATAAAATCATTGTTCCAAAAGAGCTGAAACTAAAGAATATCCAGAAAGAAATACGTAAACCAATTACGCCAAAATGTCAATTCAAATGGGATACAATTTATGAAAAGAAATTTAACTGGATATCAATTTGGTATATACTGAACAAGATTAAATGTAAACAAAGCATTATCCAGTTCCAATGGAAATGTTTGCATAACATTGTCTATTCAGAATATAGATTACAAAAAATGGGAAAATCAGATGGTCAATGTCATTTTTGTAAAAATGAAATAGAGTCCCTTATGCATTTGTTTTACAGGTGTCATAAAATTAAACATGTCTTAGATGAATTAAAACACATTTTTAATAGCATTTTTGAAAAAAATATAGTACTTGTTGAGGAAAACTTAATCATTGGGGTGTATGAGGGAGAAATAACTGAAAATCTACTTTTAATGAATTTAGTAATTTGTATATTAAAATGGGTAATTTGGAAAACAAGAAATTATATAAAATATAATAAAAGTACTTACAGGGAAGCAATAGTTATCACAAATCTCAAAAATGAACTCAGAAGTAATATACAAATGATGATTAAGAACCCAGAAGTTCGAAACTTATATAATATTAGGAAATTACAGCTATTATTGGATACATTATGAATTTAGTTGTATTAATAATTCCTTTCATTGTTTACTGTGTAAAAATGTATGTTTATAAATTGAATATGAGAGATAAGATATGATTTATTTGCTTATGGTATTGTATTCTTACTACAACTGTACCAGTATTTATTTATTTAATTATATTGTTCATTGTAAATATTTGTAAACCTTTGAGGTTTCCTGGCACCCAGAGGTAAATTGTTCACAGGTGTAATATAGATATAATAAAAAAAAAAGAAAAGAAAAAAAAAAGTTATTTGTAGGAGAGCTCGTGTCTTATTTATGTTATTTGTGTTTGTTTGTGTATAGTGGTGTCCAACACATATTATGTTGTGTTTTTGCTTTGTTTTTCTTCGCCTTGTGTACTCTATGTTGCCTGTTTCTTTTGATTCTCCATTTTTGATTGACCCTTCGGTATTCTCTGACGTTTATTTAGAAAAGATTGTACATGTGTATACTTGTAACGATTAAAGTATAATAACAGTGGGTTTTTTCTACAAGTTTGTATTTAAGTTTTTGTGTGACCTTCGTATCAAGGCCATCATATAGGGATCACTTATACCTCGTCATCAGGCTATCGTTAATATATACCTCCTCTTCCCAAACTTCATAGAACTTTATCAAACGTTAGATGTTTTCTTAATGTATCACCGACAACACAGGAATTGACTGTGAGTAACACCACAAGTTTCTTTTAAGAAACAAGCACTGCTAACCCTTCGAGAGTTCACCCAAGGTTTTTGGCAGTGTCCGTATTTCTTACTTTTTTAGTATTCACTGTTTTGTTTTGTTGGTCTTAATCATGTGTGTTGTGCCCAATGATCCCTCTGTCTCTGGATTGCCAATTGTCTATTGACCTTTTGGATTCTCTAATATGTATTTATCATATTTCTTCTCATACTTAACTTTTATATCGTTTTCATTACAATTGATATTTAAGCTTTATGTACCTATTTCAACAGGGGGTGGCAAATGTATCTTTCACTAAATGACCATAATCGTTGTGCCTTTAATTACTGTGTAGAAAGTTAATCAAGTAATCAATGATACGTATTTGTTCTATATTTTAGTCAATGTGTTTGCTTGCCAATAGTGGTGTACAACATATATTGGGTTGTGTTTTTTTTGTTTTTTTTCCGTCTTGTGTACCCTATATTGGCCGTTTCTCTCGTTTTCCATTTTTGATTTCCCCTTCTGTGTTCTCTAACCTTTATTTCACCAACAAAATGTACAAATAACACAGTTGACGTAAAATTAAAATAATACGGATAAATCTTTAAAAAAATCTACAAGAAGCAAACACATTGCTCACACTAAAATGATGATGAAATAGAAATTGTAGGATTCTGCTCGACTGCCTCTTTGTCAGAAATCTCTGTCTGTAAACAAAGCTGAGACACATAAAACCAACAAATATTAACAATTAACGATGATGACCATATAACTTTTCGAGTGATTGTTTAAGGTAGTTGCTATCTTTACGCTGACCATTTATGTCTATATAAAAAATAATATTTTTCTAGTCAAGAATATCATGAGAGTTTATGCCATAATATCCAAGTTTATTTACATCAGATATTTTGGAAACTCGATTTCTAAGACATCTTGTGCAATGAATTTGTAAAATCGAGTATTGCGGTGTAACAGTCAGCAATATAACCAACCACAACAGCATGAAGCAATATTTTAGTATTATCAAACTCCAAAGCACACAAATTACTAAAGCAGACTAGAAATCTAGATCCTGGCTTGTATAGACACAACAATTAATTGCAATTAGATCAGTGAGCATTATACTTTAAGAGAAAATGATTATTTTACTTACTAGCTTATCTTTCTATTTTTCAGACCAAGCAGAGCTTATTGGAATGAGTGTTGGAATTGGAGTCTGTATTTCAATTGGAATATTCGTATTTTCCTGTTTTTGGGAGAAATATAGGAAAATAAAAGCGATGAGGCAAGGCGCCATAGATTTGGATCCACTAGCATCTAAAAAATCTAAAATAGCATGGCACAAATGAGTTTAAATAGAAGAGACATCTTTGTTTCAATATTGATACTATGTGTAAATCCAATATTTTAGGGGACAAATAATGGTTTTGAAATATTAGCACTAATTGCAAAAAATCTCTCTCTATATATATACAGTCGAACTTCATTAAATCCAACTCAGACAAGTCGTTTCCTGGGGAAAATCGAGGTCAAAATTAAGTCCGTTCGTGCACGTGGTAGCTTTATGCTTTCAATTTACCATAGATACCTTGAATACCCGGTTATTTCGAAGTTAAAATAATCGCCTCACCCCCTTTCCACAGCTAGGTTCGACTGTATTCCCATTAAACTTGTACAAGATAATTATAAACAAGACATTCGGAGATGCAGATAGATCAAATCTTTAAGAGTAGGTTTGTCCACAAGTATATTTCATTGTCTTCCTAGTAAACTCATTTTAAGTAACTTACGGCTGATGACAATCCGAAACTCTCCATTCATCACCAGTGAGTCATTTGAAAGAAAACAAGTCGAGTAACCCATGGCTGATGACAATCCGATACTCTCCATTCATCACCATCACCCGTGGGTTATTGGAAAGAAAATAAATGGTACTCGTGAGTAATTCATCTCGAATCTGATTGGCCCCGTGGCATATGTAGGGAAGGAGTTATTTGTATTTATATTTCATTCTGCTGGACCAGAAAATTATCTTACACTGCTTTGATTCTTATTTGAGCGGAAAAAAATATTGCTTTGTATTGTTTTTTATTTGTTTATTTTTGTGATCTTCCTCAATTTGAATAATGTTGTGTTGTTATAGCAACTTTTAAATGCCGGATCAGTAAACGGGCTGCTCTGAAACTAATCTCATTGTTTCAATTGACCCAAGGACGGTGAGTGGAGAGTACTGGGAGGTGATCAGCCGTGGGTTATCGGTGGTGTATTTAATGCCGGCACTAAACATAGTGTACATTATGTTGACCAAGAAATGATTATGCTCTAGATGTAGTTATTATGTTTAAGAAGATGTCACATACAGCTAAATCTTACTATCGCCAATTCTGATAAGTCTGATAAGTCGATCATTAGGCATGTGTCATCAGATAACTCGGAGTCACAATTTAGCACGGTCATATTTACTATCAGTGTAATTTGTCCGGAATAACTCGAACACTCGGGTATTTCGAAATAAAAATCATTCCTGATCATCCTCTCTTTTGACACCACGAGGTTACACTGTATTTTATTGTTGATCGAGCTAGCTATTGCTCAGTTTTAAGCATTTATGCCGTTCATTTTCCAAACAGCTATGCCAAATAGATGTGAAACAATTGTTGTATTTTGTTTTTATATGTAAAGTATGAAGAAGAATCGTACTTGCCTTTTTAGTTAATAAAGGATACATAGCAGTCATGGTTGTGTAGATCAGATTAATTTACAGTTAGAAATTTATTTAATTTTGCTTTCTGTTTATTTTATTTTATTTCTGTGAAATATTGTAACAATATCTGTTCGTTTCTTTAGAAAAAATTTTTTTCGTCTATTTTTTATATTAATGTGAATGCTTTAAGTTCATCTGTTTATTTTAAATATTATTTATTGATAATTGAATGTTTTTTGATGCTATTGACTCGGTCTTTGTTGATAAAATAAAAAAAAAGTTATTGAATTAGATATGCAGAAATGTATTAGCTGACGGAAACAGGTAGGAGGCTTCTAGGCACGAGGCTTGTATATATATAATAAATATGTTATTTTTTTCATTAAAATTGTTTAATTATGTCTTTGTTTTCTTTCTTTTTGTAGGAACGTGATTGGGAAACCTGACAGAATAGTTACATACATAATGTGAAAAACTCAAGAACAACATTATGAAAAAGACCATCTCCTTTTTAATTTCATAAACAAATTCATAAAAAAGAGATCAGAGAGCCATTATCTATATTACTGTTAGGTGTAGAAAATTTTACTTTAATTTAAGCAAGCTTTTCAACACCATTTAATCAAATTTTACTTACATAGTTGCACTTTTGCACCATGCACTAATGATAAACAATCTAATTAAAATTAGATGTTTGTTGGGTCTTTGTTTATTTATTTATTTATTTATTTATTTAAGGTTTTTTTTTAGGTTTTTTTTTTTGCCATACACCAACATCTAACCACATCCAGTGTGTCATGTACTATTTTGACCGTTTGATCGAAGAAACATAGTAACCATATTTTGACCAATCCAACAATAGCTCTTATTGTAATGTTTGGTATTTTTACCTCACGAATTGGAGGCATGTCGTTGATTGGTCCGTTGAAAATGTGACTCCTGACATAAAGGGTGGTTGTAAGATGTTAGTGTGTTTAAAATAAAGATCTAACAAACATTTAATTTAATTAGATTGTAATGATAAATAAACTTCAATATATACACATCATTACATTTTTTTTTTTTGCAATTTTCTTTTTATTACACAATAATTTGCATGCAAGATTTGTTCATTGGAAGGATGTCAAGGTAACCAAAGCACCTATTAATGTTGTTCTTGACTTTTCCATCTTCACATGATGCCTTAACTTGTTGTTCTGTTATAGTAAGGTATCAATAGTGCTGTCAGCTTTAATTTATGACAGTGCTGAAATACCTTTTATACAACATTAAGTTCATTTTCATTTGTCATTACTTTATTTTCTATACTCTTTCATGGTCGTAATGTTGCCTGCTTTGATATATTACAGTCCTTGACATGGAAATTTGAATTTACTGGTCCGATTCAAATTCTTGAATTTAATTTTTATATATATATCTAAATAAAAACTGAAAAATATACTGGTTCGAACAAAGTTTCACTGCATGGTTTTGGACCGGGGAACCGGTGCTCATGGTGATGACTGATATCAATTACAATTACCAATGATAAGTCACAAGGGTCGGTGATCTTCATCGTACGATATGCCTTAAACCCCCATATATACTAGTATACCTAGAAGGGTAACAACGAAATTCTACCCAGCTCATTTCAAAATCTTGTATCTCAATTAATACCAAGCAGAAACATACTACAATGCACACACTTACTTATAAAAATTATATTTCAAGAAAAAACAATCACCTTCACCAAGCTTTAAAATATATTTTAAGCATTTGAAACAAAATATCTGGTCGAAGAAGTCACAAGTCTGAAGTGAATGAAGGTCAAAATTAGATCAGATTAAAACTTCATTTCTCCTTTCATCAACAATCTTGAAATAAAAACGTAGATATCAAATTTAGTGCAATCTGCTATTTTTTATATAACAAAAATCTTTGACAGTGCAACCTTTGTTTATACAGTATATCATGTGATTTGGTATCTACCAATGAAATGTTAAGAATGATATCAGATTAATAATATTATCACATATGAATGAGGGAGAAGTACCTTAGTTTTAATAATAATTACCTGATATAGGAATTGTAAATTTCAATAAAAATATATCTAATAAACCATATCAGGGAAACAATTGAAACGTATGTTCGAATACCTTATCATGTACACCAGTAGTTTAGACGGATTTTTCTCCTTTTGAAAAACAACTTTTCTATGACCCGCCGACATTTAATATGCAGAATTCTAACACGACCTCCTTCTTTCGCTTTGTTAACAAGCGAGCGAGTTATCCATTCGGTATAATCTCATCAGCACATGCGCCGGTGAATGTGACTGACTTTTCCATTGGCAGCATAAATTGTGTGCGACATTTTCCGCAAACGTAAATATAAATTAACGTCTTCCAATTAAAGTATACTACCGTATTTGTACTCTTAGACATATCAGAATCGAAATAAATCATGGAAGCCAGAATGTGTTTTGAGTTTTAACATGGATTGGCGAATATTAGTAAATTTTATCCCTCGCTTCTGGCTCGGGATAAAATACTAATATCCGCCAACCCATGTTAAAACACCCAACACATTCTGGTTTCCATGATTTATTTCTTAAATATTAACCAATCGGATCACCTTTTACGATTCTTGAATTGTTACGAGTTTCTATATTCAATATTTAGATATTTCTACATTAAATTATTTGGCTTTCCAACCTTTCGACTTTGAGCGTACCTGATGATGGTTATTCCAGAAACGCGTCGCGCACGCTATATTAGATATCTACGTTTTTATTACTGGCGACTTTAACTACATCGCCCAGATATTGTATTTAAAAAATGCGTAAAAGCATATTCTAATTTAAGATATGGAAACTTTATTCGTCTTAAAAAAATAATACATTTATGGGTAATTGTGTGCATTTTTGAACATTTCTGTCCGGTATTAGTTATGATAATACTTTGATGTGAGTTGGGTATACCTTCGTTATTACTCTTCTTGGTATAATAGTATATTTAGGGGTTTGGGGCATTTCGAGCGATGATTGTTACCGTCCCTTGTGTGTCAGGTATACACAATTCGGGATTCAGTTGATACTGACAGCCGTCGCCATATCAATATATCTAAATATGAAGAAATAGATACACGAGCATTCTTTGTCAAACCAGCATCTTTCTACAAATAGATTTGATTTGATATTGTCATTTTAGAACCTTGATTTGAAAAAAGTGGATTGGTAACACGCTAATGATTGGATATCCATTGTCTAAAACGTTTTTGACGGAAATTCTTATTTGGAATTACATTTGAAACTAGTAGATGAATTGATCAAAGGGAGATTAATCGCGCGAACATTAGCCGATTACAAGCCTAAATCTTTTAAGATATTTTAGAAATTGGAGTCTAATCACATTTTAGCGAAATACATTCTACTACAAAATTTAATTTTCTATATAAATTAATGGAAATAGAATGAAATCAGATATATTACAATTTACAAGTTCAAAGAAAATTGCGGAAGAATATCGAATTAAAGAAATTCCCATTGAGACTTCTTTATTTCACTGTATTGATATTTTCTGTCTTTTTAGAAGAATGATGACTCTGTCTGAATATGGTTATGGTGTTTAACGCCTATTTAAAGAATATTGTTAGTTTTACTATCTTTGCTAGAGTTATCTTCATTGATCTCATATCAACGTCGCTCTGTCAACGTCTCAACTACTAGATTATTGTAAAACTAAAACTAAGCACATCAAAGCGAAATACTCAATATTGTAGTTTCCTGAACATAAAATTCAAACATTTATCTATTTATCTTCCACTTATTATCACGGATTTTCAGATTGTTTTCACGGATTATTTCACCAATAGTGCATTTTAAAATTTGTGGTATTCTAAACCTCCAATATAGTTGGAACTGAATAGAATCCGAACAATGTTAAATTCATTTTCATTCCGATTAATTCTGTTTTATGTCTATATTCTTGCGCGAAAATTTGAATTATTTGAGACATTGACATACGTTTATGTGAGAGCAAAGAACGATAACTCTAGTTGCTGGTGGGATGTGTCAGTTGTATATGTGGAGGAAACCGGGTTACTCGGGGAAACCACCAATCTGCTGAAATTCACTGACAAACTTTATCATATAAACGTTACTGTATGTGTACACTTCACCGAGGGCATTGATGCTGATACTAGACAGTGATTACATAAGTAGATGTAGATCCAACTCTCATAGGATTACGGTGTACTCGATGTAGTTATTGTAATGGCGCGGAATCGGTGACAAACATGCTTTTAATTCGTTATACTAAATGTATATACAGTGAAATCTATCTAAACTGAACAATGAATAAATCAACATCCTGTGTAAGCCGAACTTTAAATAAAGTTCTAATGTAGGAAGTCTGTTAAATTAACCTGTACTAAACTGAACTTTAAATAAAGTTCTAATGTAGGAAGTCTGTTAAATTAACCTGTACTAAACTGAACTTTAAATAAAGTTCTAATGTAGGAAGTCTGTTAAATTAACCTGTACTAAACTGAACTTTAAATAAAGTTCTAATGTAGGAAGTCTGTTAAATTAACCTGTACTAAACTGAACTTTAAATAAAGTTCTAATGTAGGAAGTCTGTTAAATTAACCTGTACTAAACTGAACTTTAAATAAAGTTCTAATGTAGGAAGTCTGTTAAATTAATCTGTACTAAACTGAACTTTAAATAAAGTTCTAATGTAGGAAGTCTGTTAAATTAACCTGTACTAAACTGAACTTTAAATAAAGTTCTAATGTAGGAAGTCTGTTAAATTAACCTGTACTAAACTGAACTTTAAATAAAGTTCTAATGTAGGAAGTCTGTTAAATTAACCTGTACTAAACTGAACTTTAAATAAAGTTCTAATGTAGGAAGTCTGTTAAATTAACCTGTACTAAACTGAACTTTAAATAAAGTTCTAATGTAGGAAGTCTCTTAAATTAACCTGTACTAAACTGAACTTTAAATAAAGTTCTAATGTAGGAAGTCTGTTAAATTAACCTGTACTAAACTGAACTTTAAATAAAGTTCTAATGTAGGAAGTCTGTTAAATTAACCTGTACTAAACTGAACTTTAAATAAAGTTCTAATGTAGGAAGTCTGTTAAATTAACCTGTACTAAACTGAACTTTAAATAAAGTTCTAATGTAGGAAGTCTGTTAAATTAACCTGTACTAAACTGAACTTTAAATAAAGTTCTAATGTAGGAAGTCTGTTAAATTAACCTGTACTAAACTGAACTTTAAATAAAGTTCTAATGTAGGAAGTCTGTTAAATTAACCTGTACTAAACTGAACTTTAAATAAAGTTCTAATGTAGGAAGTCTGTTAAATTAACCTGTACTAAACTGAACTTTAAATAAAGTTCTAATGTAGGAAGTCTGTTAAATTAACCTGTACTAAACTGAACTTTAAATAAAGTTCTAATGTAGGAAGTCTGTTAAATTAACCTGTACTAAACTGAACTTTAAATAAAGTTCTAATGTAGGAAGTCTGTTAAATTAACCTGTACTAAACTGAACTTTAAATAAAGTTCTAATGTAGGAAGTCTGTTAAATTAACCTGTACTAAACTGAACTTTAAATAAAGTTCTAATGTAGGAAGTCTGTTAAATTAACCTGTACTAAACTGAACTTTAAATAAAGTTCTAATGTAGGAAGTCTGTTAAATTAACCTGTACTAAACTGAACTTTAAATAAAGTTCTAATGTAGGAAGTCTGTTAAATTAACCTGCACTAAACTGAACTTTAAATAAAGTTCCAATGTAGGAAGTCTGATAAATTAACCTGTACTAAACTGAACTTTAAATAAAGTTCCAATGTAGGAAGTCTGTTAAATTAACCTGTACTAAACTGAACTTTAAATAAAGTTCCAATGTAGGAAGTCTGTTAAATTAACCTGTACTAAACTGAACTTTAAATAAAGTTCTAATGTAGGAAGTCTGTTAAATTAACCTGTACTAAACTGAACTTTAAATAAAGTTCTAATGTAGGAAGTCTGTTAAATTAACCTGTACTAAACTGAACTTTAAATAAAGTTCCAATGTAGGAAGTCTGTTAAATTAACCTGTACTAAACTGAACTTTAAATAAAGTTCCAATGTAGGAAGTCTGTTAAATTAACCTGTACTAAACTGAACTTTAAATAAAGTTCCAATGTAGGAAGTCTGTTAAATTAACCTGTACTAAACTGAACTTTAAATAAAGTTCTAATGTAGGAAGTCTGTTAAATTAACCTGTACTAAACTGAACTTTAAATAAAGTTCTAATGTAGGAAGTCTGTTAAATTAACCTGTACTAAACTGAACTTTAAATAAAGTTCTAATGTAGGAAGTCTGTTAAATTAACCTGTACTAAACTGAACTTTAAATAAAGTTCCAATGTAGGAAGTCTGTTAAATTAACCTGTACTAAACTGAACTTTAAATAAAGTTCTAATGTAGGAAGTCTGTTAAATTAACCTGTACTAAACTGAACTTTAAATAAAGTTCTAATGTAGGAAGTCTGTTAAATTAACCTGTACTAAACTGAACTTTAAATAAAGTTCTAATGTAGGAAGTCTGTTAAATTAACCTGTACTAAACTGAACTTTAAATAAAGTTCCAATGTAGGAAGTCTGTTAAATTAACCTGTACTAAACTGAACTTTAAATAAAGTTCCAATGTAGGAAGTCTGTTAAATTAACCTGTACTAAACTGAACTTTAAATAAAGTTCCAATGTAGGAAGTCTGTTAAATTAACCTGTACTAAACTGAACTTTAAATAAAGTTCTAATGTAGGAAGTCTGTTAAATTAACCTGTACTAAATTCCAACATTGTATATACTAAATGTTATAGCGTGTTTGTGCTATATTAGACTAGAGCATGATAAACGTTATAGAATACCGAAAGGGCAATTATAAATAGAGAATCCAGAGAAACTGGCAACATAGGGTACACAAGACGAAGAAAAACAAAGCAAAAACAATCCAGAGATACTGGCAACATAGGGTACACAAGACGATGAAAAACAAAGCAAAAACACAGCCGAATATGTGTTGGACATCACTATGCGCCAACAAACACGAATAACGTAAATAAGACATGCGTACTCCTACAAAGAATTGGAGGTAAAGACGAACCGAACATTATTTTGCTATATTAATTTAGTATGTATACAAAATTTGTATTTAGTATATATCAAATCATTTTAGTGTATGCTAAGATCAAATTTTGTATATACATTTTGTACAAGATCTTGTATCTTTCAGATATAAACACCTCTTCAGAACACGTGATCGATATGAAAACGAGAATCAATGACAATCAAGTAAATAGATAATTTTTTGCAACCGTCAAATCACAGACTGATGTTTGAATATATTAAGATACAATACCAAATTCCCATGCAACCAGGGTCGGCCCTTAAACCAATTGGACCCCGCGCTGGAGTTGTCTATTCTCGGCTGTTCAAGCACACTCAACAACACACTGCAAAATGGGTCTCGCACCTCCTATGACATACCCTGCATGCAACTACAAAATGTTTAAATAAAAAAATAATGGGTTAGGGTTATTGTTATTCAGAAACGGACTGGGTTTTTAAACCGACCCATGCATCCGTCACCAATAAGGTCAGTCCATTGTTCATTAATATATTGCTTATCTGAGCATTCCGCCGAGCATTGTCCAAACGCCCGTATAGCCAGTTCGCCTTGGTTGGTATACATATGGTCACTTTCAAAATTATTTCAGATATATTGTGTTATAGTAAGTTTCATTGGTTGAGAAAACCACCGACCTGTTGCATAATAATTAAACGTTAGCGAATACCGAATGAGCAATCAAAAATGGACAATCCAAAGTAGCTGGCAACATAGGGGTATACAAGACGAAGAAAAACAAAACAAAAACACAACATAATATGTGTTGGACACCACTATGCGCAAACAAACACAATACACACACACACACACACAACGTAAATAAGACATGAGCCCTCCTACAAACAACTGGAGATAAAGACGAACCGAACATAGTTTTTATGCGGAAATCGTAACGGACATCACAACATGTTAACTTTATTACATAATAATGTACAGACACAATTTTAACATTGAATCAACAAGTTGATACAACGTTCAACGTAATTAGCAACGTTGTGTTCCTCCCGACTTACTTTTGACAGAAAAATACCCACTTTACCAATCTATCCCTTCTCCATATCCCAGAAAACACAAACACTACATTAAATGTTCATCCCAATTAGCAATACTGAAACGAACAGTACTTCACAAAGGTGAGAGTCTACCATATATAAGCTGTATGCAAGAGGTGCCCAAGGGAATACCAGCGTATAGAAATAGGACATACTCCTCTGTGGATTACAACACTACCGAAAGGGGCGTCTGTAAATTGTGCGGGACTAATCAAATACACAATTGTGTACCTCGTGGTTGGTGAAAGGCGCAGAATGTGTGCGGTTTTTTACCTGTAAAACCCAAGGGCCTTTGCCCTTCGAACATGAGGTCCTTTTGCCATTTTTAATTTAATATGCATAGATATCGAACCCACATTAGCGCCTCATTCATCTGTAAATTGGTGAATTGTAACCACTCATCCTAATGAAGTAAATCTTTGCTAAGGAATACAAGGATGGTTCATATGAAGCAGGAATATGGCTGCATGTTCCATATTTGCAGAACGGAAAACTATATCACTCGAGAATAACAAATTCTACCAACTATACGAACAGCTAACTACCATAACAGAACAACAATTACTAAAATGGTCTCGAATCGTTTTATTTCTATTATAAGAAATGATCTCAAACCCGTACCAAGTTGGAGGGAAATTATTAAAATGTAACTTAATGAAAAAACAACTAAAAACACAAATGCCTTGTATAAAAGACGCAAATTTATGTCCTTGTTTAGAAATGGTAAACGCCTTATAAAAACCAACAACGTCTTGTCATGAATACAGTGGAAATATTGCTTACATGGTGTTAAACAACAACCAATCAATGCTTTAACATTTTATTCTAACAATCAGTAGTATTTATATGTACATGTAACTGTTATATCAGCAGTTTATACAAAACCATAAATATAGTATTTTTGTAAAACGCTGATGTCAAAAAAAAATAATAAAAACACTTCATTGTTTGAATGTTGGGCTATATTGCAACTATATTCATGCTCAGTCTTGTTATCACAGATCCTAAAGAAACAAAGCATAAAACGATAACCGGAGACTAAATTATAAAAATATTTTAACATGCACCCTATGCAGTTTATGGGTTTTATCATTTTTATTACCAAATAGTTTAGTGTCTACCTTCAAATGCAACTTGCTTTTTCAGTATAGCGATTTCACATATATTTTTTCTATATAATAAATCTCATTTACGTTCAGATTTTCTTTTTTTACACGAGGTATAATTTAATCATCATACAATAGTGAAAAATTGTAGAACAATTGATAACAAGCTAATGAAAAATTAGTTATTTTTTTTAATATATATTTATATAGGGCCCAGGTGGCTCAATGAGTTAGGTAGTTGGATTACCTAACAACTCATACAAGCATATCACCAATACGGCATGGGTTCGTGCCCGGCTTTGTAAATTACTAAAAAGAGTGCACTCGACTCGCAGCCGCAAGTGATAAAGTTTACCAGTTACTTGCCCATGGTCGGTGGTTCTCTGCGGATACTCCGGCTTCTTCCACCACTAAAACTGGTCGCCATGATATAGCTGAAATATTGCTGAAAGTGGTGCTAAACACCAAAAATCAAATCAAATCTATATTTATATATATGATTACACAGGCAATATATACATGTATATATTATTAGTATTTTTAACATACCGTTAGTTTTGATACTTTGATATATCATAAATATTATTTATATTCTGATTATATAACTTGCGTATCACGCTTTCATATTGCACTCTCATTGTGTATAATACTATACTGACTGATAACTTGAGTTCATATTTCAAATACGAATCCATATTTTTGTAATAATAAACCAAGTATGTGGAATTTGAATTTACATTGTGATATTTTGTTTAATATTAACATTATCTGGTAAAAAATTGCAAAAAAAAAAAATTGGATGGATTTACATTGATGACATGGGTGTTGGAATGAGGCCTTTTTCAGCAATGCAAATTGTAATTATTTGGATTATCAATAATGTATTCGAATATATATTGTGTATAACAGACGGGATATCTTGGATGGAGGTGGTTTATATTTATAGTACAACGTCAATGTCACTTTTTTATGTACATTAACATTCAGGCACTATACTTCTCATAGAATTATTGAATTCTAATTTAATACTTGCACATCAATCGGCCAACCATGGACAATTCCTCTGCTCTCTCATAAACAAGGTTATTGAGTGACAAAACATCGAAGGAGTTCCGCGTTACCTGTACATAGGATATTAATCATTGATATTTAGCGCCACCTTAGCAATATTTCATGGAATGGCAATCTTTTTTTTTTGCTAGAGCAATGAAGCACACAGAAATAAACTCTGACCGACAAACTCTATCAGTCATAAGCTTAATACTGGTACATGTTTTGAAGAAAAAACACGTTATTTACTGTATCACATAGAGACCAATTTATATCCTTAAAACAAACTATTTTAGGAGTTAGGGTAATGGTGTCTAAGGCTACTTTCAACAATGTTTCATCTATATTGTAGTCACTTTTATTGGTGGAGGACATACGAGTACCCGGAAACAACCACCGACCTGCCGCACGTCACTGACAAACTTTATAGCATATTGTTGTATCGAGTACACCTTGCCATGAGCAAAACTATTTGATTTATTTTATGTGTGTTAGTTGTCTGTTATCACATCACTGTGTATCATCTGTACACGGGAAATAGCTACCATAGAATGGGCGATAATATGTTACATTCATATCAGGTAAGAAATAATAGAATTTTAAGGATTAAAACTGTATATCTTAATAACATACCGTTTATTATAGGTCCGGGAATAGTATTTCGTGACATTTAACGAACATTTTACAAGATCAGTCCTGTAATTGAATAAAAATCGAAACATGTGTGTCACTAGTACTTACGAAATTTTCTCATTCCTGGCATTTAAAGACGATTCTAAGAGTAGCTAATACATTTGTCAATCATAAACTACGGATATATGGTTCAATCAACATTAACAACTAAGTGTGACCGGAAATTGATTTCATTTTTGCATCATTAAAGAGAAATCGGATACTTTTTACGATCAGAAAGTGTACGGGTTTTAGCGAATTTAGTGTACGGTAGCTATAACCCGTACACAAACACACTATTTTCGGCTAATACCCGTACACTAACGTTGATATTAATGTTGTTACAATTCCAAATCCAATTAACAGTGTATCAAAGGGGATATAATTTCAGATGTTTCGTCACTAAATTTTACTTTTCCAGTTACGTTTTACTAATGGAAAGCGACTACATCATTTTATTTCGTAAACTTTTGTGAGGGAAAGTTGTTTTCTGAAGTACTCGGTGAGCATTATCACGCATCAAACAATTTTAGCGAAGTTCCTTTATTATATGAGCCCAAAAAGTATAAGCGGTATTTATCTGAAATCTGCCATATTAACAGTTTCAACGAAAACGTTGTGCTTTCGCAGTAAAACGACTTGACTTACCTTGACAACTTGTAAATCGGTGTGTTACGTTTCAGTAGTAGCTATTTCCCGTGTACAGATGATACACAGTGCACATGTAATCACATTAACCCAACGTCGTTTCAACATTGAAAAAACGTCACGACGGTGATCAGCGTTGTTTCAACGGTGAAATAACGTTCTTGTTAGAAAAACTCCTGCTGGGAAGTTTCCGGTTTCGTATTCATTTCAAAATTGATAATTATATTCATTTCTAATATGAAACGGATTCTTTTAATATTTACAAACAGCTATTTTGTAGTTATTATTTTGCTAAAATAAATAATAAAAGTATTTTACCATCATTTTAATGTTTATTGGCATTCACATTTATTCCCATGGCGTTATATTTTACCATGTTGTAATATTGATATGTTTGACACTATCTTTAAAAATACGACATACTTCAAACGTCGGATGTGTTCTATTCATTGTAAATAAACGTTAGAAAAAAACTAATTGTGGTAATAAAAGATGGACAATATACACGGGCAACATTCTCGATCATCTGTGAGGAATTATTACACGAAATACATTTTATTGCAGATAATAGGTCTTTAGGTTTACCCGTTGATAAAATCTGTTCCAAGTATTGTTCATGCATTTCTCTTAACACTTTCTAGCAAGAGACCGCGTTTACATTTTTAATTCTTAATCACATACTTAGCTAATGCAATGATTAAAATCTGTTGCTGAACTGTTTTAAATCAATGTATTAACTAATCATATTTAATCATTTCATTAGCTAATTATGTGATTAGGAATTAAACATGTAATTAGAGCTAATCATATGATTAGCTTAATCACAAGTTCAACAACGGACCCCAGTATTTTGCGACGTCTCATATCTCTCAGTTGATAACAATATTCTAAAGCTGAAGTTCCATATCAGGATTGCCTTGATAGAAGTTTGAGATTCCCGCGCTTGGCGATCATTGTTAACAACATTGTTACCACTTTGATGTCTTCAAACATTTCTACCATATAAAGTAAAAAATACATATATACACTCAAGGGGCAAAAGTATTTCCGCACTAAGATATTTCCCTATATATTTCATATAAAACCATTTGTTTTCAAAACATTCTCCTGAACGGTCATTCATCATCTGAATTTCATGAAATTTTCAGCATTAAAGGGATATTAAAGCTCGTTTTAACATATATTTTTTCAACTCGTGACGAAGATTGTTTCTTTTCAATTTAATTGTAAAAACAATCCAAAAATACTTTGCACGCCCATATAATCCCTAATATCGTTAAAATATCACTTAAAAGGGTCGAAATGAATTTTTGTCCAGGAAGCAAAAATTCAATTATTGGAAAAACCGCAAGATATGACAGAATTATCAACGAATTATGTCACTTTTACAAAGTTTCATTGATAAAAACCGGGTTAATGTTTCATAAATATCATTTATTGAACCAATTGCAAGTTTTCATGAGATGCAAAAAATTACCAAAATGAGCTTTTTTCATTTTAAATATTTTATTGATAAATCAATAGGATTGGATAACACGCTATGCCTATACAAATCCTCTCCAACAACAAGATGGAACAATTTGAACACAATTTACATAAGACATAGAGAAATCTACCCATCATGTTTACATGCAATTCATCTTAATTACCAAGCATAAACACATGTATATTAATAGCAGAATCATACAAACAAAACAAAAAAGATTTTTCTCTTACTTTTCTTTTTTTTTGTTAATAGGTATGATATAATATGTATATTAATAGCAGGATCATACAAAAAAAAGTTGGGTTTTTTTTCCCCCTTATTTTCCCCCTTTTTAATAGGTATGATATAATTTGGAATAGCCAAATTATGGCTTTATATTTAAGCTATTATTATTTATAATATTAATGATGATGAATTGGCATAGCATGATGGATAGACTGAACTTACATTTAATCACACAATATATACAACATGTAAACTGAAATTATGAAATCAAAATGAGCTTTAATATCCCTTTAAATTCAGAAATAAATATAGTTTCTTCTTCGTATAATTTTCAAATAATTTTATTTCTACTTTCCGGCTTAAGAATTGATTTAAAAACAAAGTTTATTTTTTTTCACCAAATCTTACTATATAAAATTGGGGACGTCAAGACAAGAATTTACATTTGTGTTTAAATCATAAAAGCTTGTAAATAAAAGTTCGGAAAAAAAAAGATATTAAAATAAACTCTAATAATTCTACTATTAAAGGTGAAAATTTCATGAAAATCGGCTAAGGAATGACTCCATGAAAATGTTAATGAAAATAAGTGGTTTATATGAAATATATAGGGAAATATCTTAGTGTGGAAATACTTTTGACCCGTGAGTGTATATTTACAATAAGTTGGAATATTGAAAAGCATGGTATAAATGATTTGTAACATGAAGCCATGCAATATCTAGTTCGTTGATTATTGCACGGCTCTCTGAGAGTAATAAAGGGTTCTTTAGAGAGTCTGAAAAGTCCAATGGCTGCTAATAGGATGATACACCTTGGTCGAAAGCCCCCAAAATGTTGAGGCCGTAGGATTCAGCCTGTCCAGTCAATAGATAAAACTGGCACTGCCCCTTATGTTCCATTTATAGTAACAGCAGTCGTTAGTTTGAATCATGGGAATACTATATGGAAAATTCAGGTCAAGTTTGGTTCAATTGGACCACTGTTGTCAGAGGAGAAGATACTTTAAAGGTTTACAGAAAACCATGACCATAGGCACTAAATGATGGTAAAAGCTCATTGGACCCTTTGAGTCAGGTGAGCTAAAAAGCACATAACGACTTGTACTATGAACAGAAAAGCAAATAATAATATGCCCTATATGAACAGACCAATTTTTTCTTTTCAAAAGAAATGTTTTGTTTGTTTGATAGTGTTTAATGCCACTTTCAACAATATTTCAGAAATGACAAATACCTGAGTACAAAAGTACTAAGAAACAATGTTTTACTATCTGTAAATTAATAGCCAGTGAAGTGATTACTTTGTATTGATTGATTCATTGATGTTAAACACCAACTTTAGCAGTATTTCAGCTATATCTGGAATGGATTACTGTGCAACACCATATTAGCAGTGTTGCACCGTGCAGCCATATCATGACAAGATTATAATTAAGTTACTGTTTGACCAGATGATGATAATGCCCACTTTGTACTAAATCAAGCATGATGAACTACTTACTAGATTTCTCCCATCTTGTTTAATAACAGAGAAGCAGCAAATTTCAATTTTGTAGTCTTTGGTGTTACTTAACCAAGGATCTAACCCATGATTTTCAATCCATAAGGTGAGTATGTTAAACATTATTACACTTTCAATATGGTTTGTAATTTCATAGACCTACATTGGGGTAAAGCTGATGACCGTATACGTAACTGCAATTACGGTCATCCCAAGATGGCGGACGTGGAATCAGGTAAGAATGTTTTTTGTCGATTAAATTGTTTCTATAATGTATTTTAAATGACACATGCATTAGTATGATAGTAATCTATGAACTTTCCACAAGGAAATCACAAATTACGACTGAAAAATGTACATGAAAGAGAAAATCCGATTTTAAAAAATCGCTAAGATGACCGTAACTGAAAACTGAGATTACGGTCATCTTTAAAAACAATTATGATCAGTTACGGTCATCTTACATTACGGTCATCTTTAAAAACAATTATGATCAGTTACGGTCATCTTAGTAACTGATCATAATTGTTTTTAAAGATGACCGTAATCTCAGTTTTCAGTTACGGTCATCTTAGCGATTTTTTTAAATCGGATTTTCTCTTTCATATACATTTTTCAGTCGTAATTTGTGATTTCCTTGTGATAAGTTCATAGATTACTATCGTACCAATGCATGTGCCATTTAGAATACATTATAGAAACAATTTAATCGACAAAAAAAGATTCTTACCCGATTCCACGTCGGCATCTTGGGATGACCGTAATTGCAGTTACGGTCATCAGCTTTACCCCAGTGGACCTAGTCATGTGTTGTAATCTTTGATCAGTGGATTTACATCCTATATAAAGGTGCATGTATATACGTATGAACCTTTGCCTTATACAGTATGTCTATTGCTACCCTGTTTATTATGTACAGCAAAGCCCAATAGACACTGGTAGAACATGGACAGAGATGTAGACACCCAATAGAAAATTCAACCAAAATGTCCAATGATGTAAATTTAACAATTTTCTGCCTACATGACATTGCACAATATAAGTACACTGTCTGGAAATATATAATTTCTTTGCACTCCCCGAAACAGAAAGGAAAAGCTCACCAGAGACTATTTTTTCCTGTTTCTAAAACCATTATACAAATAAATTAAACATTTGCTGACAATGTGGTATATTGTCCTGAATTAATATTTAATTGCACCAGGGAGCTGTCGTGGCCATGATCGTATGGTAGTTGGATTTACAACTACCTGTGCAATCAGTGCCTATCACTACTAAAGTTGTTAGTTCGAACCTTGTTCATGACAAGGTGTACTCAATACAACATTATGTGATAAAATTTGTCAGTGACTTGGGACAGGTTGGTGGTTTCTCCAGGTACTCGGTTTACCCCACCAATAAAACTGACTGCCACTATATAGCTGAAATAATGTTGAAAGTGGTGTTAAACACCATAAACCAAATCAAACCTAAACCTTAATTGCACAAGGCCTAGAAAACAATAAAACAACAATGAAAATGAATATTTAATATAGTTTATCTAAAAATATTTAAACATAAATATATATAATTGCTTTATTCTTGTTATTATATCACTTTGAAATTCTTCATAATTAAACATTGTCAAAAGGGAATTGTAAACATTTCAAATATAAAACAGCATCTATCAAAAAATTTGATGTATTTTCAATAACAATTAAAATTACTTCAAAATGTACAACATTTAATATATAATTTCTATTCTTATTTGGAAAAAACATCTATTTCAATTTATTTTAGAAAATAAAAAAAAAGTATTTAAAATTACAAATGTTCAAAAATCTCATATAAATTCAACTTTATATATTAATTTAATACAAAAAAATATATATTCATTAAAAATATGGAAATGCTAAGGCACAGTTAATATTCTCACAACCTGCTGTTATAGGAAATCAAAAAACAAATATTTCCAAAGCATATATACAAAGCATTTTATAAAATTTGTAATAAAAAAGTATAACAATTTTGGCAAAAAATCTTCATGAAAGGTACATTGTACCGTGTAAATACAAAGTAATAAAAATGTAAAACACACATATATAGAAATGTATATGATGTTTGATATCACTGTTTTTTCGTTGTCGATTGAAAGTATCAATGTTGACAGATGACAACAGAAATTTCAATACATGTACTATTTTATCCTGCACTGGTCCTATTTGAGCAGTCAAACTACATTGATTGTATAAATGTTAGCTATATATGGTTACTTAATTTCTGGAGAAAAAAAAATACATACTATATATCTATCTTTCTGTCAGATTCCTATTTATAGTCATATAAAATCTAAATATTTAAACAATTCTAAGAAAATAATATATTAATTAAATTCACAACAAAATCTTTCTATTCTTTTCTTTCTACGCTTGCAAACCGCTTAGTGTTTTTGAATTAAATAAAGAAAATTTATAAATCTGAACTCATCAACAATAATGTGTAAAAATAATGTAATAATAATGAGACTTATATGTACATGTTTAATCAATAATGAAATCAGATCTTTTTTCCCCGTTTATTTTATATTACAATGTATTAAATATTTATCCTAGTATGTAATGTACTCATTCTACTTCAACCAAATATACATCAAGTTTTCTTAAGACTTTCGACTTCAAATAAACCAATTTATATGTAATCATTAAATGTTAGATCTGTATATTTATATTTATGTTCTAATTCGTAAACTCAAACGAACATAAATCATTTATAAATAAGACACTAACTCATGTTATGGGAACAGCTCGCCTAGACGAGTGCAGCAAAACATATTGTAAATAATCAGCAAATATGACATGTATAATATCAAAAAACGTCTAAGTTTTATTAACTATACAAGGGTGGGTGCGTGGGAAACTTTACTGCATAGAGGTTGAGCTTCGAATGACAAGAGAAGCGCAAGAAGTGAAGTGGTAAACTATTACCATGCAAAGGAATCCGTGAATCACGAATAAAATTAATCAACAATAGCTTATTCAAATACCGGTTCAACTTGTCTATAATTACATGTATAAAACAATACATGTAGTGTAGGGTTTACTATTTTATATTATTTTAAAAAATGTATACTAATGCTCTGTCTTTCATCTTTAAATTATGTTTATCTTTTATCTATTTATTTCTGGATTGAAATAAAATAAATTGTTGAAGAATAAAATAATTGAGATCAACTCGTAAAATAAGCACTAAAATATGTTAGGAAATCATTATTTGAATGCTGTCTACCTTAACTAGCTCTTATGAAAAATATTAATGAGATCGGTTGAAGCATTCATATGCTCTGTATTCAGCAATTCATGTTAAAATCACAAATCTTTTAGAAGAATTAATGGTAAATTACTGACCTAAGAGAGATAACTCTAGATAAAATTTTTAACTTTTCAGGAAGAGCATATAAAAAAAAATGAATATAGGATAGGGCTGGTCTTATTTTTAATCATAAAAATGAACTACAAATTCAAATTCAGGGTTATGACATTTTTCTGTCAATCAGATTGCTTTTATTGAACAAGGGACTTTAGTTTTAAATTACAACCCTTTCATAGTCTTGGAAGCACCATTTTCATTGGACAACAAAGGTGATGATATATGGTCACACACATTTAACCCAAAATGTGGTTTCTTCAGATCTCCAACACCATGAAATATCAGTAAAGGGAAGCAACTGAGAATGTGATTTTAATCAGACTGGTATAATTTTTAATATTCTACATAGCATAGCACCATTACAAACCAGTAAGGTATTCAATACAACTGCACATCTTGTATCATAACAAGTCTTGTACAGTAGGGGCAAAATATTCAAATCTACTATAAATTATATATTAGCACCATCATTTTCAAATAAAAATTATTTACTAGCAAAAAATATTAGTCAAACACAACTTGATGGTGACTATTATTGTTGTTGTCATAAAAAGGAGAAATTCACATAAATAGAAAGTTTAGTTTTAAGCCTAAAAATCATAATATGTTTTGGATGGTACATATACATTTTTGTACATCAGTAATACATGTACATGTACTGTGTAATATTACAAGTTTACCATCAATAATGTTTGTACAATACATCTGAACATGCTGAAGGTTTGTCTCATTTATATTATTATCACTGTTTAGTTTGATATACAGGTATAGTACCTGTACATGTACTATATTTTTAAGAATAAATTGAAATTCTGATGGAATCATGAGCATACAATTGCAAAGAAAAGATTCCCTTTGTTTTTTGCTATTTTTTTTGTGTTAAATTGGAATACAACGATTTTTTATTTTTTTTTGGTTCAGTTGGAATGTTTACATTATTAAGCACATTTTCATAGCTTAAAAAAGTTGGGAATGTTACTTACTTGGGAGAAAAATAAATGTATAACCTTTCAGTAGGTATATTTGCCTCCTTTTTTGAAACAAAAGATGTACAGGGTACATGTACATGTAATATAAGTTCAATGTATACATGTACAGTACATGCAAGTTCAATGTATACATGCATATTATATTGAGTACAATTAAATGAATATGCAAACATGTATATAGTTTCAATAAAAATATGAAAAATGCATGATATACTGTACTAATAATAAATTGTAAAAAAATATATATATATATTGGTTTAATTTTCAGACGTATATATATATATATACCTCTGATATAACAATAAATTCACAACCAAATTATATTTCTGTTATTCATGATCATGTTTATTGTTAATATCCTTATTTCCAACAAACATCAGCTCTCTTCTTTTACTTAGTATATTTTTCTGATCACTTTCAAATCAATTTTATAACAAAATAGTCATTGTTATTTTCGACTGAACAATTTTGTTTTTAAATTAAATGAGCTACAATAAAGTATTTACGTAACTACATTGTCATAACCATGACAACATATACAACTCAGAATATGAAAAATACATTGTATAAATAACTTTTATAGTTTAGGAGGAACAAGTAGAATTATAATTAACATTTTTATATTCATGCATCTTTTCTATATTATTTTCAATGTGTTTTTATTGTAAATAGAGCAAGTCTATAAAGCCTGGGTATTGACCTCATTTTATTGTAAATAGAGTAAGTCTATAAAGCCTGGTGATCTCATTTTATTGTAAATAGAGTAAGTCTATAAAGCCTGGGTATTGATCTCATTTTATTGTAAATAGAGTAAGTCTATAAAGCCTGGGTATTGATCTCATTTTATTGTATTTGCTGAAGCATGTATAAATCTTTATTGATCAGTATATGACACTTAAAATAAAATAAACTTTATCTCATCTTATCTTATCTATTTAAAGTCATGATCAAATTCTATGTAATTAAAATTAAGATCTTTAGTTGCTCCCCCCCCCCCTTTTTCTGATATACAAATGTATCAAGACTTAAAAGCTTTTCCTCAAATACAATCATGCATCAGAAAAGGGGAAGCAATTTAAGATATAATAAATTTTAATTAGATTGTATAAAATTTAGATTTGAATATTTTCTATTTAAATTTTATGTTAAGGCACATACCGGTACATTGTACAAGGTACAGTACATTATGTTTAACAACATTAATCACAGTTTTAGTGTCTAATCACAATGCAACAAATGACAAATAAAAATATTTCAATTTTTAATTCTTCACAGGAAATATTTGGGGGGGGGGGGGGGGGGAATACAAAGAAAAATGCATTTTTCACTTAATCAAGCCATTCAAGGGCCATAACTCTCGATGCATCAAAGGACAAACAGGTTTTTTTTAAATAAACAACACAAAAAAAAATCAATATTTACATGCACATGTACCGTGACATGTATTTTATCCATAAGAGATAATATTTTCGGAATGAATTGTACATGAAATCTTTGCATAATGTTTGCTTGTTTGATGGTGTATAACGCCACTTTCAACAATATTTCAGTTATATCGTGGTGGCCAGTTTTATTGGTGGAGGAAACCGGAGGACCTGGAGAAAACCACCAACCTGTGACAAGTCACTGACAAACTTTATCACATAATGTTGTACAACTCGCCCTTATCATTATTGACTGTCAAGTATCCAAATAAATGTTCTCGTGCTAGAGACGGCTTTTTAAATGATGTTACAAAATGCCAGATGGAATCTCTCTTCAAGTAGGCAGCAACAACTAATATCAGAGCGATCAACACAAACATTGTTACTAAAACACCAACAACAGCATGGTTACTGGAAGTACTGGTGGCTGTGGAGAAACACTTGAACTCGCCAGTCTTTAGTGATGTAATACTTCTATTAAATAGAAAGCCATCGTGACATGTTAGTGAAGTTTTCCTCATTACATGGACTTCTGTCCTCTTTAGCCAGTTGTGGAATTCCAGTAATCCACAATCACAGTCGAACTCGTTTCCAATAAAATTAACCTCGACTTTTTTATTTCTGATTGATTGTAAGTTCTGTATATAATCCAACCCATACAACAATCCATTGTGGGAATAATCGTCAATTGTTATGATGCTGTTGTACGACAGATCAAGATGTTCCAGAAAAGGTGTACAGGTTTTGTGGTAAAATGCTATTTTTGGCAATAAATTCAATGCAAGATTCAGACGTCTTAACGCTGAAAGATTACATAAAGCATTGGCTGAATCTTTGCCGAAGAACGAAAATCGGTTATTGTCGAGCAACAAAACTTCCAGCTTTGTCAGATCATTTTCCAAGAAAACTGTATTGAGATGAGCTAAGTGAACAGGTCCTTGAATTTGATCGTGGAACGCATTCGAGAGAATTAAATACTTCAACTTGGGCAGACTTGTGAAGACACGAGTATGAATCGTAGACACATTCCACTGATTATTAGACAGATTCAATCTTGTTAAGTTTCGTACACAGTGTAAACTCTGATCATGAATGACCTTGATGGAATTGAAGTGTAAATCAAGATTTAACAAATTATCAAGTCTATAACTTAAATCATTAGCACACTTTCCAAATAAATTTTTAGGTAATTCTGTAATATTTCCATCAGTTAAACGAATAGTTTTGTAGTTGGTATGGATTGTGTTTTGAAAGGCATCACTTAATAGATCTTGCTGTGTAAGTCCTTTACAATCAAGTATTTTTTCATGACATATACATTTCTTTCCACACATATCATTACCATGTGTCCCTATTATCAGGAGGCATACAACAATATAACTACAAATAACGAATTTTGACAACATGACTCACTTGTCTTGTCTTTGAACTACCTGTATCTCAAATACTGTTTAAATTCACTTCGAGTTATTCCTTGCTATGAATTTATTTGTAAAATGTCGAATACCTCTCCCTTAAACTTTCAATTGCTCTTTTGTTACTTTAAGATCACCTGTTCACAGGCGCTTGTGTAGAGTCAAAAATATGCTCGCTATGTACCTAAAATACCACAAGGCCGGACTCACTCCTACTACCCTTGTCACTTCAATCTGTATCTGTATCTGTTTTTTCCCCTGTCAAAATGTCGATAGGACGCAAATCGCTTACTAATTTGCGTAGTGAAATGATTCTTCAAGGAAAACCCGTTTTTTATTTCTTCCTACCATCTACACCCCCGTACTGACAGATAATCCTCAGATTTTGTTGACAATGGACACCTAAGTGGCAGCAAAGCGAAAGTAGGTCACGTGCGACATATTTCCGCCTTTCGGTCGTTCTCGGGTGTTATCATATATAATTACTAAAACACTAGAAACATTACAAGGCGCCAAAATATGACTGACAAAATGAATGAAAACTTCAGTGCTTCTTGGTATACAAATAATACTAAAAATAAGGCATAGGAAATAATTGTATTTAAAAAACATATATACAATATTGGTCTGTTGACGGTAAATATAGAATTTATTTAACGAGGCTGAGAAACGGGGTGAAAGACGAGCTTTGCCTTTAGTGAGTCTTTCTCCCCGTTTCGCGCCGAGTCAAATAAATTCTATATTTACCGTCAACAGACCAATATTGTATTTATCCTGCAATCCACGATGTCCTAAAAAATAATCTTAACTCGTAAAAATGCATTTTTTAATGCATTATGCAACGGAATCCTCATTATTTGGCGTAGTAAAATACCAGATTTTTTTTGCCGACAAAAATTCGCGAACAAATAGTTCTCAAAAGGAAGTGAAATAACTTTATTTAAATGAATATTTATTGATTAAGATGAAAATCTATATAGAAAATTGATAGTTTAGAACCTGAAATATATATATTTAATATATTTTTCATAGATATGAAAACACATTAATTTATCGATCATACGTCAAATACTTAAATACGCCTGCAGTAGTAACCAGGTAAATATATACGCCTGTGTGAAAAGGTATACGCCTGCAACTATATGGTTCACTTTAATTTTTATTTTTTTATATCAAATAATAAACATGAGATATATTCCTTTTACTAGTTTATATTAAAAAAAATCAATAAAAAAGAACCATATAGTTGCTGGCGTCCACCTTTGTATGACACACAGGCGTATATATTTACCTGGTTACTACTGCAGGCGTATTTAAGTATGACCCACACAGTTTGTAAACATGTGAAAGTAACACACACATGTACATGTATCGACGATTCGAGCATGTTTCAAGTAAACTAGGTAGAGTAGAGAAAACAGAAAAATTAATAATTTATCTCAACAAACTGAACTGATTCACGGAAATGTATTTACCTGTTACTGTTACTGGTATTTTCCTCCTATCTCAGGAGCACTCCCAACGGGATCAAATTTATATATTTAAAATTTTTGCTTAACTGTACAGTCACACCTTCACCAAATTCAATATGTACATATGGCACACGGTTTTCCACCACCATTTTGTACAGGTAAAAAGTTTTTACAGGATGAAAATGGTAAAATAGTTTGTTCTTTTTTTTCTTTTACTGATAAATGTCATAGCACTTATTTTGCACTGAGCCTGGTTCTTTTCACATGCAGACAGTAGCACAGTGTCCTTGTTATTTGTTCAATGTCTATATGGTTTCTTTTTGTCAGAGTGACAATGCCTTTTAGTATGTCCATAGAAGAGTCAAGGATGAGTTGTATTAGTTGTTTGTTTTCACATATAGCTTCATAAGCTCCTTCCTGGATGTTGTTTAGGTAGCATTTGAGCGTATATAGGTGTTCTTCTCTTATGTCATTGAGAGTAGGACAAATTAGTAAGAAGTGCTTAACGTCTTCTGTTTCTTCATAACATAGTTCACAGAGCGGAGTATGCGTATTCCTACTAAATTTCGCTTTTGTCTCTTTAAGCATATATGTTCCTGTCAGTAATCTCGCTTTTACTTCCGCTTTCTTTACTTCCATGCTGTTTTTTGGCACTGTTTTCCAGACTTGGTGCGAGTTTCCAAAAAGTGGGTGTTGTAAGTGTAGGAATTTCAAAGTTGACTTTGTTTGTTTTTCTTCTATCCAAGCTTCTTCCCAGTAGATCTCTATATGTTGTTTGACTAGCTTTTTCCATTTACCGGTATGTTTTTCTATTGGATTTTTCATCAGGTCCATTAAATCTGGAAGTTTGTACTTTCTGAGCTTGTCATAAACTAATGATGCAAAATTTTTGCCATTTGGTTTGTCCATACTGATTTGTCTCTATAATTCTATATTCTATAGTGTCTTTGTTTTGTAGGATACTTCCAAAGAATATCAGGATGAGTTTGTCAATTACAGCTTCAATTGGTTCCACTCCAAGTAAACTGTATGTTGCGACATTTGCCACTCTATCGGGTAGTCCCTGGATTTGTCTACATATTTTTCGCTGAAGTTTCTCTAATTGGATAATGTCAGAAGCAGTATGGTTCATGACTTCAATGCCATATAAAGCTCGTGGTATGACGTACGTTTTCCACAGTTTATAGGCTACGATGGGTGACATTCCTCTTCTTGCGTGAAGGCCGGGTCCTAGAAGTGCGTAAATTGTTCTCCTTGCCAGTTTTATTCTATCTTCGATATCAATATTGTTCTTATTGTTTCTTTTTATTCCCAGGTGTTTAGTTTCTGTTGTTTGTTTGATCTCTTCTGTGTCCATACGCAAACTAAAATCGCTGTGTCCTTTTGTAAGTGGTACAAGTTCAGACTTACTTGGATTGATTTTAACCAAGTCTTTACTTGTAATGTCACTGACTATGTCAAGTAGGGCTTGAGCTTCACTTTGTGTACTGACTAGTAGTGCGATGTCATCAGTGCATGTTGGGGCAACTACTCTGATGTTTCCAATTTCAGCACCCATGTTCGAGCGATCTAGTGCATTTAGTGTGTTGTTATTATATCTTTTATACAAGACAGTTGAGAGTTTTTCTCCCTGCCTTATTCCCTGCTTCACTTCAACATTCTCTGATATGCCATTGTTCCACTTTACCTTTACATTAAGGTTTTTGTACATATTCCTTAGTAATATCCACAGATCACCTTGTATGCCATCGTGATATAGCTTATTGAATAAGAGTTCATGGTTCACTTTATCAAATGCCTTTTGGGCGTCTAATGTGATAATGAATAGTTCATTTGACATTTCTCTGTAGTGGTTTGTTGTTTGCGTTACAATAAATGCTGTATTCAAGGATGATGCTTTTTGAGTAAATCCTCTCTGAAGTTTATTTTGTGACAAAAGTAATTTTGGTTCAATTCGCTCCTTCAATATACCCTCTATAACTGTGGAGAATGTATTGGTAACAGTAATCCCTCGATAATTCTCAGGGTAAATTTTGTCTTTATTCGGTTTCAAGACTGGTGTTACAGTAACATATTTTGTCGATTCTGGGATATCTAACTCTTCAAAAATCTTATTCACTATAGTCACTAAGAACTGCATAACCTCATCCGGGCTATATCGAAAGTGTTCTGCAGATATGCCACTTGAGTCAGGTGATTTTCCTGTTTTGAGTTTCTTTATTACGGATTGTATTTCTTCTAGTGTTGCCATTTCTATAGGAGTACCATCTTTTTCTGAATTTTCAAGTATCTCGTTTTGTAATTTTACTAACTCCAGTTTTTCTAATTCAAACGTTGCACTATTGTTCGTACTGTACAATTCTGAAAAATAGTCTTTCCAACCTTCTAGGATTTTATCAGTATCATCTACTTCTTGTTCATTGAATATCATGAAGTCAGCGTTAGGTTTTTGCTTTCTTTGGTTCTGAACCAATTGATGGAATAGTTTGTTATCACTTTGCATAGCGTTCATTATCTTTTCAGTTTTTTCTATTCTGAGTGATGCTTCGGCACGTCTTTGAGCACTACGCAACTGCCTCTTCGTATTGACCATCGTTGCTTTTAATTCTGTATTGACCTTGTCCTGTTTCCATAGATGAAAAGCCTCCTTTGATTTTGACGATGCGCTGCTAATCTCTCTATTCCATATACCATTTCCCTTTGATTTTATGGTAACTGTTTTTCTGTAATTTGGTATAGAAGCATATCCAGCGTTATGGAAGAGTTGTTCTAGTTTATTCACAGCCTCAGACGCACTGTCTATTTTGCTACAATCGAGTTCGGTTAAATTTTCAACTATATTTTGCTGATAGATTTGTTTGTCACATTTTCGCCGATCAGGTCTTTTGATTATTACATTTTCGTTTCTCTTTTTCTTGGTTACCGTTCCTGACATGTCCGCTATGACAAGTGTGTGATCCGACACATTCAACGGCTCTAGATCTAGAATTTTCACTCTGTATTCCATTGCTTTTTCTTTAAATTTATGCATTATATAGTCGATCTGTGATGTTGACTTTTGATTATGATGGTAAAATGTGGATTTGTTGGATATCCATTTACAAGTTTCATGCCATTGCTCTCCATGAACTGTTGTAAGCATTTGTCTCTCGGTCTATTGTCTCTATGAAGGGACACATTGAAGTCGCCAAACAGCAAAATTTGATATTGACACTGAAATTTGTCTATTATTTCTTCTAATTGAGATAGTATATCTTTATATTGTTCATCACGATTTGAATTGTCTGATGTCATGTAAATATAATGCATAATGGATGCTCTTTCATGTTGACTGTAATAACATTTATTCGTTCATTACCATTCGTTCATTACCATCGATGTCAAACACTCAAATGCTCAGTTATTGGGATATAAGTCATTTGTGAAAATTGTGTACACATTCACCATTTGTTAATGCACAGGAGTCGGAAGTTCTATCAGTAATAAGGTATAGGGGCACCTCGAAGATCGCTGGGCAACTATAAAAAAAGTTTTTTTTATAGTTGCCCAGCGATCTTCGAGGTGCCCCTATACCTTATTATTGATAGAACTTCGCTGGGCAACTATAAAAAAGTTTTTTTTATAGTTGCCCAGCGATCTTCGAGGTGCCCCTATACCTTATTATTGATAGAACTTCCGACTTCCGACTCCTGTGGTTAATGTTATGGATGACCACGCCGTAAAACATACTTTTTTTTTTACATAGAACTAATTTGACTTGACATATTTGTATTGGAACTGTAAGAAGGAACATCGGGATTGCTTCGACTCGAAACATCAGAAGTGCTACTGGCTGTAGAATTTGTGGAGGGTTTACGAGGTAAGTTTGCTGAAAACTGCACTGGTACCAGAGCATTTCTGTTGGTTTCACTTTCAGTGTTGCTGAGGATGTTTGATATTTTCATGTGTCTTTCCTCACTCAATGCTGAGTAATTATTAATAAATGCTACATTTTTATGCCCTGATATTTGCATAATATCTATCCCCTCCACATTTTTTTCTCTTAACTTCTGGACGGGATAAGATATTTTCTGGCACTGATTGATTAATGTCTAATTTGCAACTTTCCTTCATTTTTTTCATGAGACTGGAAAGTTTTCTTTCATGCACTTTTCTACCTGTTTCTAAAGCTCATACAAATAAATTATGTATTTTGCGACAATGCAAGTATATAAAGGAGGAGAAGCTAATACCAATCCTCTGGACTTTACATAGGTTTCAATGGAAAATTGGAATTTATTTTTATAGAATAAAATAAAACTTTCATATATAAATTGAAGAAAATCAAAATAGAGATCTGATTTACTGTCAACAAGCACCAGATTAGTCCGAGATTCCTCTGTCGTTTAACGGCTTTTATGGAGTTGCTGTAGCTGTTGAACGTCAGAGGGCAATATATACGGATTACAGCGGATTTGCCTCTCCAGCTCTGGGTCGGCACATTTCCACGTTTCGTGGCTATCGGATTTTATTTTCTATCATAAACCCTTATATAAATCGCTTCACCAATCATTTTTCTATTCATTCATAACCATCTTACCCTCAGAAAGTGGTGTTACACTCCATTACAGCACGATGTTGCCTTAGATCCTATTATTCCGCCATTTGACTTCCATTTTCGAATCTACAAACGTGATCTCGCGATACTAACTGAATGATAACAGTAACGCATTGCATGATGGGAGCTACTTAATTCAGCGCACCAAATTATTTGAGCATTATTTGCATACGTAAACAACATTCAAATCACATGGAAGACCATACATTTAAGCGTATTCTGCAGGACAAACAGTCCATCTATAGATCAAAGCAGAGCAGAAGGAAATAATACAGAATGTGTTGGAAAGAAAAGATTCAATGGCAGAGTGTTGCCAATGGGCTTCGGAAAGAACATGTGTTACGTCCCCCTTTTTTGGACAAGGTACTACATCATTTTTTTTTCTTATGGTTATCTGTAATTCACTATTGCTGTTAAAATCATTACCAATCAATATAATCAACTGTATTAAATTTTATGTTAATTGTTCTGCCTTAACAGGCGTGTATGATTGGCAATACAAATATTTGTTTGTTTGTTTATATGCAAATCATCTCCCATGATACATTGCGGTAATCGTGGTTTTCTCGTAGTCACGTGACAAATGTTTGAAAAATGGAAGACAAATGGCGGAATAATAGGATCTAAGGCAAAATCGTGCTGTAATGGAGTGTAGCACCACTTTCTGAGAGTAAGATGGTTATGAATGAATAGAAACATGATTGGTGAAGCGATTTATATAAGGGTTTCTGATAGAAAATAAAATCCGATAGCCACGAAACGTGGAAATGTGCTGACCCAGAGTTGGAGAAGCAAATCCGCTGTTTTCCGTATGTATTGCGCTCTGACGTTCAACGGCTACAATAACTCCATAAAAGCCGTTAAACGACAGAGGAATCTCGGACTAGCACCAGATATGATTTTAATTACTATATTTAACTTCTGTTTGTATATCATAATCAAATGAATTAATATGCATTGAAGTCTACATGTATGTAGAATCCCCACCAACTATTTTCTTCATATCAAATTTGCTATTATTAAATCATAATCCATTGATTGGTAAATTACATAATGCGATATCACTAAGGAACCAAGAATATTATGGACATAGGTTTATTGCATAAGTGTTGTGACCAGAAAAATATTAGAGTGAAGGATATATTTTTCTGGAATGAACAATATTTACATGATAATGTTGGCTGTTGCGAGTAATGACTAATGTGCGAATATATTTTCTGAGTCAGGTCATACACAAATGCATTATGAAAGCTTGAAGCTTCAAATATTCAAACATTGCTAAGTTAGTTTGCATTTTGTTCCTTTTTTCTTGTTATTTTATTAGTAAATATATAATAACATGTATTTTAATTATAATCAATGCTATATTAATGTCTTTCAGATGAATGGCTGAGTTAATGGTCTAACCGTGTACAATATACATGTGATTTTTGAAATAAGTGCAAAGACTATATATATGAAAGAAATAATTGTATAAAAACCTATGAACGTTTTATAAAGATCTGATTAAACAAAGGACATTTTTCAAGAACTATCACTCAGTTGTTGCATACAGGCCAGGGGTATGTGAATCAGTTTCAAATGGAATTGCACAAAATAAAAAATGTACTGTAATCCTGATCAACAGTGAGTATAGTCCGAGATTCCTCTGCCGTCCGACGGCATTATATATATTTTTGTTAGAGCCGTGGGACGTCGGAGAGCTATACATACGGAAAACAACGGATTTGCTTCTCCAACTCTGAGTCAGCACATTTCCACGTTTCTTGGCTATCAGATTTTATTTTCTATCAGAAACCCTTATATAAATCGCTTCACCAATCATTTTTCTATTCATTCATAACCATCTTACCCTCAGAAAGTGGTGTTACACTCCATTACAGCACGATTTTGCCTTAGATCCTATTATTCCGCCATTTGACTTCCATTTTTCAAACATTTGTCACGTGACTACGAGAAAACTACGATTACCGCAATGTATCATGCGAGATGATTTGCATATAAACAAACAAACAAATATTGTTATTGCCAATCATACACGCCTGTTAAGGCAGAACAATTAACATAAAAATTAATACAGTTGATTATATTGATTGGTAATGATTTTAACAGCAAATTTAGTGAATTACAGATAACCATATAGCATAAGAAAAAAAATGTTGTAGTACCTTGTTCAAAAAGGGGGAACGTAACATATGCTCTTTCCGAAGCCCGTTGGTAACACTCTGCCATTGAATCTTTTCTTTCCAACACATTCTGTATTATTTCCTTCTGCTCTGCTTTGATCTATAGATGGACTGTTTGTCCTGCAGAATACGCTTAAATGTATCGTCTTCCATGTGATTTGAATGTTGTTTACGTATGCAAATAATTTGGCACGCTGCATTAATTAGCTCCCATCATGCAATGTGTTGCTGTCATCATTCAGTTAGTATCGCGAGATCACGTTTGTAGATTCGAAAATGGAAGTCAAATGGCGGAATAATAGGATCTAAGGCAAACTCGTGCTGTAATAGAGTGTAACACCACTTTCTGAGGGTGAGATGGTTATGAATGAATAGAAAAATGATTGGTGAAGCGATTTAAGGGTTTCTGATAGAAAATAAAATCTGATAGCCACGAAACGTAGAAATGTGCCGACCAAGAGTCGGAGAGGCAAATCAGCTGTTTTCCGTATGTATAGCTCTCTGACGTCCCACGGCTCTAGCAAAAATATATATAATGCCGTCGGACGGCAGAGGAATCTCGGACTACAGTCAGTAGAATTCCAGCAGATAAAACACTAGTTTCAACTGACAAACCATACAACTTTGTTGGAATTTTGCAAAAGAAAAAAATGTTTTAAAAAAAGATGCAAAATGATTGGAGGAAGTGACTGAATACAATTATTCCAAATGGTTAAAACAAATTATATAGATATTTTGTGGTGTCATAAAGAATTCAGAATATAAATAATTATCTATAATTTTAAAGTGACATGATGCAATAGCAGGAATATGTGATCTTTTCACCTTGAAGAAGTCTACTATCTGATATGTTGAAGTAATTGATGTGAATTAATTGAACATTTAATATGAAGAAATTTATAATAAATTATACATGTATGTAGTAATCTTAGGGTTTGATGTTCAAACTGTACTGAGTTATTTAACCATATAAGTGTGTTTAGTAAAGATTGTGGTGTGTGACTGCCCAGAACGTTTCTGTTATTAAGGATGTTAATTTCCTCATCTGTTGGAGGGCATGCCCTCTTTGGTTTATTCCCTTTGTCCTGTAGTTTTAGCTGCTTTTGTTTTGTTTTCAAAGCTTCCCCGTCAAGTTATAAATTCAAATTCAAATTCTTTATTAATAAAGAAAGCTCCATAAGGAACATGCATATATGAAAGAATGCACAAATGACTAGAACAAACAAAAGAATAAAACAAGGAAATACAAGGAAAATAAAAAATAATAACAATACTACAATTGTACCAGAGGGAGTCATACCCAAATATTTGTAGACTATATATAAACAATACACTGGTATACATATATATATATAAACATGAATCAGCACTGTTGGTTATAGAACATAAATATATTCAGTTACTTATCTGATAAATCTCTTATTGAAAGGCAAGTTGCTATAAAATTTGCAAGATTTTTACAGATGTCTCTGTCTTCATTACTTAATAACCATATAAACTTATTTCTATCTGATAATTCCGGAAAAAATTTTGTTATTTATATTAGAAAAGAAAGTATTTCTAGCAAAGGAATATTTATTACATTTAATTAATAAGTGTTCTTCATCCTCAACTGCCTCACAGTTACATTGTTTACATATTCTATTTTCAACTGCAGTTTTTCGAATTGTGTATCTGCCCCTTTCAATTTCAAGTTTATGTGCACTTATTCGAAAGCGTGCTAGGGTTGATCGATTTGATAATTCTTTCCTGTTGGAATATAAATATAAATTTACAATATGTACGTAATTTATTTTCATTTCTGTTAGTAGCTGGGTTTTGCTTAACTAAATTAATCTTCTCCCTCCAAATTTTTGTATATATCTCTCTTTTAATTTTTTTCTTATTATATTTATTTCTCTTGCACCGCAAGTAAGTGGAGATTTAAACATTTTCAACATATCAAGTTCTTTTAAAATATAATAAATACAGCTAACCCAACAATGCTGACCATTATTATGCATTTTATTATTTTCATCTAATGCTGCTTTAAGTATACAATTTGTTTTATCTTCATGCAATCTAATCCAATATTTTATCATGCTAATAACAATATCTATATACAAAGGATATCTATCAAGTTCTCCAACCACTGCCAAATTTGAGGCTTTGTTACCCACCCCCAGAATACTCTTGCATAAATTTAAATTTAGCTTTTCAATTTTATGATCATTATATAAGTCATAGATAAGGTCATTTTTACTTTTCTTGAGTCTAGTCATATTGAACATACCCCATACTTCTGATGAATAAAGTAGCACAGGCTTCACTGTGTGATCAAAAGCTTTTAATATAGTATGAATACTGGGGATACCATATTTAAAAATACTTTTTACTTTAAAAAAGGCCTTCTGTCCTCTATTAACCAGGTCAGAAATTGCAGTAGAAAAATTTCCACCACAACCTATTAATAGACCCAAGTATTTATATTCTTTGACACACTCTAATTTGTAATCATTAACTGAAAAAGAACATTTAATAAGTTTACCTCCTTTATTAAAAATCATTATCTTAGTCTTTTTATAATTCATTGATAAGCCCCATTTTGAGCAGTAGTTGGCAAACTTATCAAGACAATTTTGTAAACCCTCACTGACCTCAGATTTTGTTGACATAAGCACTAAGTCATCTGCATATAATAGACAATTAATTGACTCTGACCCTAAATAAACTGGATGGCAAGACTCATCGAAAATGTTAACAGAATCATTTATGAAGATGTTAAATAAGGTCGGGGTTAGATTATCCCCTTGCTTCACGCCAATTTCAGATTTAAAACAATTACTTAAATTATTGTCCATTTTCACTCTAAGAACACTACATGAGTATATTGATTTAATAATATTGAAAAACTTACCATTGATTCCATTTTTCAGAAGTTTGTATAATAATGCCGAATGGATGACAGAGTCAAATGCCTTTTTAAGGTCGACAAAGCAAACATATATTTTCCCTGATTTCTGTATGTATTTACAGATTAATGTTTTTAATTTGAAAATATGATCGGCTTTTCTGGACCCATTTCTGAAGCCAATTTGTTCATTATTAAGTATTTTATTTTCCCTTAAAAATATAACGAGCCTAGCTGTTATTAAGAATACTGTTAAACAATTTACTCAGACAACTATTAATAGTTATACCCCTATAATTATTTGGATCTGATGGAGACCCACTTTTAAAGATAGTTATTAAGTAACCATCTTCGCTAGCCAAGGGTTACGATTCGGGTCCCCCTTCTCTCCACCCTTGGCGGATCTAGAATACATTTTGAGGATTCACGCTTTAATATTTCATTGGTTACGGCTACCAGTACACGTATCCAATCAGAAGACGTTTTACACGGAGCACATGTTATCGACGAAATGTAAACAAAGATGCCACTTCCCGTTTTGGTTCCAATGAAAACATCTTTCCTGTCTGCCAAAGCTTTGAAACTTTTCACTTGGTTGACAGTAAGTGCTTCCAAATTAAATTTATCACAAATACGTTTTTCTTCACTGGGCGCTGCCATTTTCAACTCTCCAACATACGTATAACAAAGCGATTCTGATTGGCTGGCGATGACGACTATCTAAGGGGCGCAATTTCGAAAAACCACCAGGTGGCATTGCGCACGAATTTCAAAATGTATTCTAGATCCGCCAAGGGTGGAGAGAAGGGGGACCCGAATCGTAACCCTTGGCTAGCGAAGATGTTAAGTAACCTTCTCCCCAAATTTTAGGATAAGTTCCAGATGAAAGTATTATATTAAAGAGCTTTTCAAGACAAGGAAGTAATGCATGTTGACCATATTTTATCATTTCATTTAAAATTCCATCCATTCCACATGATTTACCATTTTTAAGATATTTACATGCTTGCATTATCTCCCTTTGACTTATAACTTTATCTGAGGTATAGAATTAATATTTTTGAAGTGAGTGTGCCATGTTGCAAGGTCTATACAAGAGTCTGAGCTGTTTTTCATTTCCGGTTTAAGGGAGTTAAAAAGTTTCCAAAACATTTTAGGATTCGACTCTTCTAAATCATCTATTTTATTCATAATAGTTTGAAAATATGTACGCCTTTTTCTTTTTCGTTCTCTGTTATATTTAGAATTGAGTTTAAAACATTTTTGTCTAAGATGACTATTATATGGGTTAAAAGAAAGTAATCTACTAAGACGACGGTCGATCATTGACATTGGTTACGGTTCATATTTTAACTCCTTCACAGGAGAGCAAAAACACAAAAAAGTGGTTCCGGCGGGGCTTAAAAGTTTATTCGTAGGTTTAAAAGTTTATTCGAAGGCTGAAAAGTTTATTCGTCTAGTACGAATAAAGCAAAAATTTATTCGTATAGCATATTTGTACAGCAAATGTACTGATTGCAGGATAAATATACGTACATTGTCGGTAAATATAAAATTTATTTGTACGAGCTTTAAAGATAAAGAAATCAAGAAAAATTCTCTTTTCCGGGCATCCGGGTATTTCGGTCAACGAATTATCTCCCTTGTCATTGAGGCGGTGAAACATTCGCCATTTTACATTTGCTTTTCACCGCCTAAAGATGGCCGACTCGTTGTTTTTAGAGGAAGTGACGTCACCCCGGAAAAGAGAATGTCAAGGATAATTTTTTTTTATCAATGTGTGACATAAAAATATTTTTGACATTTACGTCACCGAATATGGTACTGCTTTGACAACTATTTTACCTATTTTGTTCCTGTATTTAAATACTGTTATAGTGATAGCTGGAACCTTTGAACCGTAATGAGAGCGGGAGGTTTGGCGCCTTAAAATCGGATTCAACCCACCATTTCTTTAGAAATGCCTGTACCAAGTCAGGGTCATTACGGTTTTCACAGTTTTCCGGTTGTTGACTGATTTTGTCTGTTTATATAATTATGAGTTTTGACTTTCCCTTTGTAAGATTGTTCGGAGTTCGGTAATTTTGTTATTACCCTTATTTAGAAACAGGCAGAATAGCGAGCCTTCGGTGAGCTTTTCAGGCCTGTTTCATGTGTTTCGCAGCGAGTACAAATGAATTTTATATTTAACGACAATGTACGTATATTGTTTTTATCCTGCAATGTAAAAAAAAGTCGGAAAACTTGTCAGATTTAAACAAAAAGGACAGAAACAAGCGTTATTCCTCGCCTTTCATAAATGTTGTCAAGGGTGTCTTCTTCATGGTCCGCGTTACATTAGTACCAGTTTCATACTTGTCTGTGTCCTCCGCTGTACATAACTCCAGGGTAACAGGAAAGTTTATTTCTAGGCTGAAAAGTTTATTCGTCTAGTACGAATAAAGCAAAAATTTATTCGTATAGCATATTTGTACAGCAAATGTACTGATTGCAGGATAAAATATAATTATACAGTAACAATACTGATATATAATTACGTTTCCTGAACTTTTCTTTCTGAACTTCTCAGGTATGTTTCGTAAGACAAAAAGACCACGACATGTGAATTTAGAAATCAATATCCTGGCTTGGGACAGGCACACAAATGTGGTGGGGTTACACCGGTTAATGGGATCCAAGCCTCCCTCTTGATAACTGCATACTCAAAGGCAATACATGATACAAAAGATTTAAAAAAAAACCTGCACAGACTCGCTTCCACTTAAGAAGACCACATACTATCACAAATGAATGAAACGTAAAAATATTAACAGAAGATACTAGCTTGGAAGGTAGAATCTGTTGGTTAAAGACCATTACTTTTTAGACAACAATCAATGTCTGATACTTCTAACAGATGTAATATCAAATAGTCATGAACATCTAAAGAAATTAATGGTCTTCGTTGGAGAACAGGATAAATAGGTCATCAAATTACTGGAATCAAATATTAAACAAAAATTAGTAATATACTACGGAATGAAATATAAATGTACAAATTTAATTGCTATTTGGACTTACTATTGTTGTATCGTTTTAGCTTTGTTAATATTACGTCGCCATTCAAAGTTTAATTTAAAGTCGATATTCATTTAAACAATTACAAACACAAGCTCTAATGAGCTATTCAAATCGACTACATTGGAATAAAAAAAACATCCATTTCATTTCATAATCATGCACAACACACTGATGTAATAATAAATATAATGCATGGCAAGATATAAACACAGTATACATGGTCAGGGTTAGGATTGCGAGGCTTAACGTCACTTTCAATAATATTTCAGTTATATCGTGGCAATGGATTTTTATTGGTGGAGGAAACCTGAGTACCCGGAGAAAATCATCGACCTGTCGCAAGTCACTGACAACTGACTGTATCACATAATGGTGTATCGAGTACACCTCGCTATGAGCGGAATTCGAACTCCCAACTTTAGTGGTGATAGGCTTAGATTGCATGGCAAAATAAAACATGTAAATCTTGGAAGACAATACAAGTCAAAGTATTATATAATGAAGCTTATAAATCAGAATTATAAACAACACTGTACAAACTGACCCGGCAAAAAATGTTTGGACTCGTGCATGTCTAATTCCGGAACGGAACCGGACTGGAAGAAGGTAAGAATTCTGTTTATTTATTTGTTTTTTGCATGAACTTGGGGGAAATAAATGCTTTATTAACCATTTCCTGCTGTCAGATGCAGAAACATTTTGGCTATGTCATCGTATATTAATTGAGAAATAAGCGATAATGTGCCGCAAAATGACAATCAGCTTGACCCTAGTTCTAATAATAAAACCCTAAATGCTCGCTTACTCGCAAGGGTTATAACGGGATGCCATTACACGTAATGGAGCAGCCGCCGAGATTTTTTGCGCTCGCTTACAGAGCTTCTGACGCCTGCATTTATCAATAATAAGACATAACCTTTCCTTTTGTCCATTATTATAACAAGTTTTTATCACCTACCAGTATTTTAGAATGTAATTCCCACAAAATAAAAATCTTCTCTTTGAAAATTTTGAATTTCGTCATTTCCGGCCTCACTATTTGGATGTCGATACCATATTTGGCGATTTAGGCGTGAATGTTTACCAATCGTAACTACTCGGCCATTCTCGCTACCCTGCAAATAACAGGGTAGCGAGAATGGCCGAGTAGTTACGATTGGAATGTTTACATCAGCTTGTAATAAGAAATACCATATTTAGAAAAGCTCCGCCTTCCGTAGTTTCCGGTTATGGAAAACGATCGATAAATTTGAACAAGGTTGTTGCTAACTTTGAAAAGCATATATTTCTCAGCCAAACCGATTTAACAAGGACTGGGATCATCAGTAATTGTTATAATGAAATGTTTGAAGCGTAAATAGTGAGTTTTTATGCTTCAACTGCAACTTTTTTTTGCTCCATTGTGACGAATGGGACCGCGTTGTAGCTCTGCCGAGACACAAGTTTGTCACAGGAGCTACATTATTGCAGCTAGCTTGACCCCAACCCCGAATTTCGCTCAGTTTCTCTTTGAATTGCTCACATTGAATGGAACGAAATGTATTGAAGGAACGATTGATGAATAAAGATGACAAGAATCTTGTACTTTTAATTATGGATTTAAGTAAGCACGGGGCGAAAGAAATGTGTCATGTCAAAATGGCAGGACCCGGTTTCGCGATTGATGTTCAGCATGATGACCCGGTTTTGTTCCCAAAAAAAATTACGAACAAACAGGAACCAAAGCCTTTATTTTCTCTGGAATAACATTGAAATTATGGCTTTTGTAACTATAATGTCCACTAGATGGATTCAGTTCGAGGTATTTAACTTTCAACATTAGTGAGCCGCGTGGTTTTCCGTCGAGTGTTTTATTATTTCTTCAAATAGGACGAAGGTTGTTTTGCAGTAATAACAATGGTACGGATGATTTTCTCTAGAATGTTTTATTAAGTCATCGAATTGTGGAAATGTTGTATCACAGTATAAACAATGGTGGCTGTGGATTTCTGTTGCTTTGGTTCCTGTTTTTTCGTAAAATTTTTTGGATATAATTTTTAAAAATCGCTAAGATGACCGTAACTGATCATAATTGTTTTTAAAGATGACCGTAATCTCAGTTTTCAGTTAGGTCATCTTAGCGATTTTTTCAAATCGGATTTTCTCTTTCATATACATTTTTCAGTCGTAATTTGTGATAAGTTCATAGATTAATGTCGTACCAATGCATGTACCATTTAGAATACATTATAGAAACAATTTAATCGACAAAAAAGATTCTTACCCGATTCCACGTCCGCCATCTTGAGATGACCGTAATTGCAGTTACGGTCATCAACTTTACCCCAGTGGACCTAGTCATGTGTTGTAATCCTTGATCAGTGCATTTACATCCTATATAAAGGTACATGTATGAACCTTTGTCTTATATGTCTATTACTACCCTGTTTATTATGTACAGCAAAGCCCAATAGACACTGGTAGAACATGGACAGAGATGTAGACACCCAATAGACACTGGTAGAACATGGACAGAGATGTAGACACCCAATAGACACTGGTAGAACATGGGCAGAGATGTAGACACACAATAGATACTGGTAGAACATGGACAGAAATGTAGACACCCAATAGACACTGGTAGAACATGGACAGAGATGTAGACACCCAATAGACACTGGTAGAACATGGACAGAGATGTAGACACCCAATAGACACTGGTAGAACATCGACAGAGATGTAGACACCCAATAGACACTGGTAGAACATGGACAGAGATGTAGACACCCAATAGACACTGGTAGAACATGGGCAGAGATGTAGACACCCAATAGACACTGGTAGAACATGGGCAGAGATGTAGACACACAATAGATAATGGTAGAACATGGACAGAAATGTAGACACCCAATAGACACTGGTAGAACATGGACAGAGATGTAGACACCCAATAGACACTGGTAGAACATGGACAGAGATGTAGACACCCAATAGACACTGGTAGAACATGGACAGAGATGTAGACACCCAATAGACACTGGTAGAACATCGACAGAGATGTAGACACCCAATAGACACTGGTAGAACATGGACAGAAATGTAGACACCCAATAGACACTGGTAGAACATGGACAGAGATGTAGACACCCAATAGACACTGGTAGAACATGGACAGAGATGTAGACACCCAATAGACACTGGTAGAACATGGGCAGAGATGTGGACACCCAATAGACACTGGTAGAACATGGACAGAAATGTAGACACCCAATAGACACTGGTAGAACATGGACAGAGATGTAGACACTCAATAGACACGGGTAGAACATGGACAGAGATGTAGACACCCAATAGACACTGGTAGAACATGGACAGAGATGTAGACACCCAATAGACACTGGTAGAACATGGACAGAGATGTAGACACCCAATAGAAAATTCAACCAAAATGTCCAATGATTTTGACTTTTTACATGTAAATTTAACAATTTTCTGCCTACATGACATTGCACAATATAAGTACACTGTCTGGAAATATATAATTTCTTTGCACTCCCCGAAACAGAAAGGAAAAGCTCACCAGAGACTATTTTTTCCTGTTTCTAAAACCATTATACAAATAAATTAAACATTTGCTGACAATGTGCGTATATTGTCCTGAATTAATATTTAATTGCACGAGGGAGCTGTCGTGGCCATGATCGTATGGTAGTTGGATTTACAACTACCTGTGCAATCAGTGCCTATCACTACTAAAGTTGTTAGTTCGAACCCGTTCATGGCAAGGTGTACTCAATACAACATTATGTGATAAAGTTTGTCAGTGACTTAGGACAGGTTGGTGGTTTTCTCCTGGTACTCGGTTTACCCCACCAATAAAACTGACTGCCACTATATAGCTGAAATAATGTTGAAAGTGGTGTTAAACACCATAAACCAAATCAAACCTAAACCTTAATTGCACGAGGCTAGAAAACAATAAAACAACAATGAAAATGAATATTTAATATAGTTTATCTAAAAATATTTAAACATAAATATATATAATTGCTTTATTCTTGTTATTATATCTCTTTGAAATTCTTCATAATTAAACATTGTCAAAAGAGAATTGTAAACATTTCAAATATAAAACAGCATCTATCAAAAAATTTGATGTATTTTCAATAACAATTAAAATTACTTCAAAATGTACAACATTTAAGATATAATTTCTATTCTTATTTGGAAATGGAATTGGAAAAAACATCTATTTCAATTTATTTTAGAAAATAAAAAAAAAGTATTTATGTCTTGTCTTGAAAATTACAAAATGTTCAAAAATCTCATATAAATTCAACTTTAATTATTAATTTAATACAAAAAAATATATATATTCATTAAAAATATGGAAATGCTAAGGCACAGTTAATATTCTCACAACCTGCTGTTATAGGAAATCAAAAAACAAATATTTCCAAAGCATATTATAAAATTTTGGCAAAAAATCTTCATGAAAGGTACATTGTACCGTGTAAATACAAAGTAATAAAAATGTAAAACACACATATATAGAAATGTATATGATGTTTGATATCACTGTTTTTTCGTTGTCGATTGAAAGTATCAATGTTGACAGATGACAACAGAACTTTCAATACATGTACTATTTTATCCTGCACTGGTCCTATTTGAGCAGTCAAACTACATTGACTGTATAAATGTTAGCTATATATGGTTACTTAATTTCTGGAGAAAAAAAAATACATACTATATATCTATCTTTCTGTCAGATTCCTATTTATAGTCATATAAAATCTAAATATTTTAAAATTCTAAGAAAATAATATATTAATTAAATTCACAACAAAATCTTTCTATTCTTTTCTTTCTACGCTTGCAAACCGCTTAGTGTTTTTGAATTAAATAAAGAAAATTTTTAAATCTGAACTCGTCAACAATAATGTGTAAAAATAATGTAATAATAATGAGACTTATATGTACATGTTTAATCAATAATGAAATCAGATCTTTTTTCCCTGTTTATTTTATATTACAATGTATTAAATATTTATCCTAGTATGTAATGTACTCATTCTACTTCAACCAAATATACATCAAGTTTTCTTAGACTTTCGACTTCAAATAAACCAATTTATATGTAATCATTAAATGCTAGATCTGTATATTTATATTTATGTTCTAATTCATAAACTCAAACGAACATAAATCATTTATAAATAAGACACTAACTCATGTTATGGGAACAGCTCGCCTAGACGAGTGCAGCAAAGTTTATTTTTAATAACATCTAACGTGCGGTCTTTGCCCCGCCAAGCCGCTGCAGAAACCATGCTACAATTACAAATCATATTGTAAATAATCAGCAAATATGACATGTATAATATGAAAAAACGTCTAAGTTTTATTAACTATACAAGGGTGGGTGCGTGGGAAACTTTACTGCACAGAGGTTGAGCTTCGAATGACAAGAGAAGCACAAGAAGTGAAGTGGGTAAACTATTACCATGCAAAGGAATCCGTGAATCACGAATAAAATTAATCAACAATAGCTTATTCAAATACCGGTTCTATTTGTCTATAATTACATGTATAAAACAATACATGTAGTGTAGGGTTTACTATTTTATATTATTTTAAAAAATGTATACTAACACTCTGTCTTTCATCTTTAAATTATATTTATCTTTTATCTATTTATTTCTGGATTGAAATAAAATAAATTGTTGAAGAATAAAATAATTGAGATCAACTCGTAAAATAAGCACTAAAATATGTTAGGAAATCATTATTTGAATGCTGTCTACCTTAACTAGCTCTTATGAAAAATATTAATAAGATCGGTTGAAGCATTCATATGCTCTGTATTCAGCAATTCATGTTAAAATCACAAATCTTTTAGAAGAATTAATGGTAAATTACTGACCTATTAGAGAGATAACTATAGATAAAATTTTAACTTTTCAGGAAGAGCATATAAAAAAAAATGAATATAGGATAGGGCTGGTCTTATTTTTAATCATAAAAATGAACTACAAATTCAAATTCAGGGTTATGACATTTTTCTGTCAATCAGATTGCTTTTATTGAACAAGGGACTTTAGTTTTAAATTACAACCCTTTCATAGTCTTGGAAGCACCATTTTCATTGGACAACAAAGGTGATGACATATGGTCACACATATTTAACCCAAAATGTGGTTTCTTCAGATCTCCAACACCATGAAATATCAGTAAAGGGGAGCGACTGAGAATGTGATTTTAATCAGACTGGTATAATTTTAAATATTCTACATAGCATAGCACCATTACAAACCAGTAAGGTATTCAATACAACTGCACATCTTGTATCATAACAAGTCTTGTACAGTAGGGGCAAAATATTCAAATCTACTATAAATTATATATTAGCACCATCATTTTCAAGTAAAAATTATTTACTAGCAAAAAATATTAGTCAAACACAACTTGATGGTGACTATTATTGTTGTCATAAAAAGGAGAAATTCACATAAATAGAAAGTTTAGTTTTAAGCCTAAAAATCATAATATTCTTTGGATGGTACATGTACATTTTTGTACATCAGTAATACATGTACATGTACTGTTAAATATTACAAGTTTACCATCAATAATGTTTGTACAATACATCTGAACATGCTGAAGGTTTATCTCATTTATATTATTATCACTGTTTAGTTTGATATACAGGTACAGTACCTGTACATGTACTCTATTTTTAAGAATAAATTGAAATTCTGAAGGAATCATGAGCATACAATTGCAAAGAAAAGATTCCCTTTGTTTTTTGCTATTTTTTTTGTGTTAAATTGGAATACAACGATTTTGTTTTTGTTTTGGTTCAGTTGGAATGTTTACATTATTAAGCACATTTTCATAGCTTAAAAAAGTTGGGAATGTTACTTACTTGGGAGACAAATAAATGTATAACCTTTCAGTAGGTATATTTGCCTCCTTTTTTGAAACAAAAGATGTACAGGGTACATGTACATGTAATATAAGTTCAATGTATACATGTACAGTACATGCAAGTTCAATGTATACATGTATATTATATTGAGTTTCAATAAAAATATGAAAAATGCATGATATACTGTACTAATAATAAATTGTAAAAAAAATATATACATATATATACCTGTTTGTATATACAATATATAACAATAAATTCACAACCAAATTATATTTCTGTTATTCATGATCATGTTTATTGTTAATATCCTTATTTCCAACAAACATCAGCTCTCTTCTTTTACTTAGTATATTTTTCTGATCACTTTCAAATCAATTTTATAACAAAATAGTCATTGTTATTTTCGACTGAACAATTTTTTTTTTTAAATTAAATGAGCTACAATAAAGTATTTACGTAGCTACATTGTCATAACCATGACAACATATACAACTCAGAATATGAAAAATACATTGTATAAATAACTTTTATAGTTTAGGAGGAACAAGTAGAATTTTAATTAACATTTTTATATACATGTATCTTTTCTATATTATTTTCAATGTAAATAGAATGTTTCGTAAGTCTATAAAGCCTGGGTATTTATCTCATTTTATTGTATTTGTTGAAGCATGTATAAATCTTTATTGATCAGTATATGACACTTAAAATAAAATAAACTTTCTCTCATCTTATCTTATCTATTTAAAGTCATGATCGAATTCTATGTAATTAAAATTAAGATCTTTAGTTGCTCCCCCCCCCCCCCCCCCTTTTCTGATATACAAATGTATCAAGACTTAAAGCTTTTCCTCAAATACAATCATGCATCAGAAAAGGGGAAGTAATTTAAGATATAATAAATTTTAATTAGATTGTATAAAATTTAGATTTGAATATTTTCTATCTAAATTTTATGTTAAGGCACATACCGGTACATTGTACAAGGTACAGTACATTATGTTTAACAACATTAATCACAGTTTTAGTGTCTAATCACAATGCAACAAATGACAAATAAAAATATTTCAATTTTTAATTCTTAACAGGAAATATTTGGGGGGAAAAATACAAAGAAAAATGCATTTTTCACTTAATCAAGCCATGCAAGGGCCATAACTCTCGGTGAATCAAAGGACAAAAAGGTTTTTTTTAAAATAAACAACACAAAAAAAAAATCAATATTTACATGCACATGTACCGTGACATGTATTTTATCCATAAGAGATATTTTCGGAATGAATTGTACATGAAATCTTTGCATAATGTTTGCTTGTTTGATGGTGTATAATGCCACTTTCAACAATATTTCAGTTATATCGTGGTGGCCAGTTTTATTGGTGGAGGAAACCGGAGGACCTGGAGAAAACCACCAACCTGTGACAAGTCACTGACAAACTTGATCACATACTGTTGTACAACTCGCCCTGATCGAGATTCGAACTCACAACATCAGTGGTGATAGGCACTGATTGCATAGGTAGTTGTAAATCAAACTACCATACGATCACAACCACCATGGCTCCTAATCTTTGCATAATCAAGGGGCATAAATATAAAATTTGTAAACCTGAAAACATATCTTATATTTCATCCAATTTAGCTACAATAGAATTGAACATAATTATCTGGTCCTCAGACAAGTTGTTTCCTTGAAGATTTGGTAATTTCTTAGCTTGTAGAACAACCATCAGTTTCTTCAACTTTGACATATAAGATTTGATGATTAATGAATCAATCAAAAATATAAATATACATTAAAATAATTGTAAGCTTTCACAAAATCAAAAAGTATATCATTGGAACTACAAATGTATGTTATAAATATGAAGAAAAATATGCAAACAGATCTTTGGCTTACAATGTACAGTAAACTGTGATACAATTAGAAAGACATATCTTTAAAATAGCAGAATCACCAACAAAGTCATATTTCAATGTCTGTTGCATATTCATTATTGACTGTCGAGTATCCAAATAAATGTTCTCGTGCTAGAGACGGCTTTTTAAATGATGTTACAAAATGCCAGATGGAATCTCTCTTCAAGTAGGCAGCAACAACTAATATCAGAGCGATCAACACAAACATTGTTACTAAAACACCAACAACAGCATGGTTACTGGAAGTACTGGTGGCTGTGGAGAAACACTTGAACTCGCCAGTCTGTAGTGATGTAATACTTCTATTAAATAGAAAGCCATCGTGACATATTAGTGAAGTTTTCTTCATTACATGGACTTCTGTCCTCTTTAGCCAGTTGTGGAATTCCAGTAATCCACAATCACAGTCGAACTCGTTTCCAATAAAATTAACCTCGACTGTTTTATTTCTGATTGATTGTAACTTCTGTATATAATCCAACCCATACAACAATCCATTGTGGGAATAATCGTCAATTGTTATGATGCTGTTGTACGACAGATCAAGATGTTCCAGAAAAGGTGTACAGGTTTTGTGGTAAAGAGCTATTTTTGGCAATAAATTCAATGCAAGATTCAGACGTCTTAACGCTGAAAGAGTACATATAGCTTCGGCTGAATCTTTGCCGAAAAACGAAAATCGGTTATTGTCGAGCAACAAAACTTCCAGCTTTGTCAGATCATTTTCCAAGAAAACTGTATTGAGATGAGCTAAGTGAACAGGTCCTTGAATTTGATCGTGGAACGCATTCGAGAGAATTAAATACTTCAACTTGGGCAGACTTGTGAAGACACGAGTATGAATCGTAGACACATTCCACTGATTATTAGACAGATTCAATCTTGTTAAGTTTCGTATACAGTGTAAACTCTGACCATGAATGACCTTGATGGAATTGGAGTGTAAATCAAGATTTAACAAATTATCAAGTCTATAACTTGAATCATTAGCACACTTTCCAAATAAATTTTTAGGTAATTCTGTAATATTTCCATCAATTAAACGAATAGTTTTGTAGTTGGTATGGATTGTGTTTTGAAAGGTATCACTTAATAGATCTTGCTGTGTAAGTCGTTTACACTCAAGTATTTTTTTATGACATATACATTTCTTTCCACACATATCATTACCATGTGTCCCTATTATCAGGAGGCATACAACAATATAACTACAAATAACGAATGACAACATGACTCACTTGTCTTGTCTTTGAACTACCTGTATCTCAAATACTGTTTAAATTCACTTCGAGTTATTCCTGGCTATGAATTTATTTGTAAAATGTCGAATACCTCTCCCTTAAACTTTCAATTGTTCTTTTGTTACTTTAAGATCACCTGTGTAGTTATTTTTATCGACAGATCAAACTAGTTCACATTACTGTCTGGCTTGGTGCATATACAAATTCATTCCTTAAAATATGTCCGGATTAAACATTCACTGTTTAGAAAAAAGAATATATTAAAAGACTTTCAAGCTGAATTTGATAAAATAAAAAGTACTGAAAACCATGAAATATTCGAGATTACTGGACAAAATGAAAATCCGTGGCAGTGAACCCTAATTTTTTTTTTTTTTTTTTTTTTCTCTCTCAACTGCAAAATACATCAATACAGAATAGAGTACAATAATATAATAACATATAAAACATCATACAATCTATATAGTAAAGTACAATTAAATCTTCTTACAATCTTTTCCAATATATAATCATATGTATATTGCAGTGGAGGTGTTTTTTTTTTTTTTTTTTAGAATATAAAAGATGAGAAAAGAGGTATTTTGCAGAGTTTAAAATTGTTTACTATTGATATATGTGATAAATATTTTTTTGTATAATTAGGAAAAAAAGTAGATAAGAATTTAATGTATTTTTAAAAAGAAGAAGAAAAAAAAAAGAAGACATTGAGAAGATGAGATTGTACTTTATATTGGCATTTATATATAAAACTTTTATGGTCTGGCCTGGTGCAAACAATCAATTGGACTATACAAAAGTATTATTTGGATGGATCAAACATTCATATTGTTTTAATTATCCCGTAATGAGTATACTATAAAGTATACTATAGTATAGTAAATATAAACAAGAAAAGTATATTTAGATAGACTATATCAGTTAGTATTTAGTGGTGTCTCTATGGAAAGGGAATTTACATAAGAATAAAAACTATGTCAACAATCCTCAAACAGTTTTTCAAAAGTACTCCAATGTAATTGAAATTCTGCAATTCTTTGATTTCGGACAGCAATCATTTTTTCAGTTTTATATAAATTTATCAAACAGGCTTTAAGCGAAAGAAAGGATAATTTTTTCTTCAGACATCTGTTTGTATATATATAGTATTTTATGTTTAGTAAAATGGCATTGTATACATCATCTTTATATACTTTATCAACATCCCCAAAAATTAGAGTCTTCTTAAAAAATGTTTGGTTTATGTCTTTGTCACCGAACCAAGAATTTACTTGCCCTAGCAGATTTTGTACATTTTCACAACCCCAAAAAATGTGTTCAGTGGTTTCATTTTCCTTTTGGCAAAAATTACAATTTGCATCATCAATAATTTTAATTTTTTTCAGGAAATAATTAGTAGCCAGAATATTGTGGTTTATTCTAAATTGAAACCAATGTAATTTTGTACATGCTGTAGCTTTAAATGGGAGTATATAAATTTGTTTCCACTCATTTGAATTAATATCGAAAACTGTATTCCATTTTCTTTGAGCTGTAGGAACACTACTGTTTTTATTTAGAATTGTGTACATATCTTTTGAACCTTTAGAACTTCGAAAAATATTTTGTAGAGATGATGGGACAAAAGGAGTCTGTAAATTAGATGATTTGTCTCCATATGGATATAATTTTAGCATTTGTCGTAAAGAACTAATAACCCCATTATATTGCAGAAAATTTACACAAAGTCCAAATTTGTTTGAAAACTGATCTAAAGTCAGAAAAGAACCATCATCATTGACAAAATCGTTAACAAACTTTACACCCCTATTGAACCACTCTGGATAAAAGATAGTTCTTTTATAAATTTTTACCTGTTTATTCAACCAAACTGTATTGGCAAGAAAGTTTGTCCAATCTTTGTTTTCGTCTTTTTCAATAACAGATTTCCAAGCATATAATACATCCTTCCAAAATTGATTTTTTACACTTTCTATTACTTGTTCTATATATCCACTACCGCCACATGATAGTTTATTTATATCAATTGATGACATAAAAATATTCTGCCATTTACAATTGTTGAAAAAGAGTCTCCTGATCCATGTGGACTTCAAAGCCAAAATAAAAGAATGTATATTAATCATCTTAAGTCCCCCCTCTTGATACTTCTTTTGCATGATATCCTTTTTCACTCTATTAACAGATGATTTCCAAATAAATGTATATAACATAGCTTCAATATCTTTAATAATTTCTATACTAGGGTTTGGAAGTGCAATAAAAAGATGGTTAAGTACTGGCAGAATTAGTGATTTAACCACAGCAATCTTACCTACAGGAGTTAAATTTCTTTTGTTCCACTGTTTAAAGAGTCCTTTCATTTTTTTTAAATATTTTTCATAATTGATCTTTGTAATTTTAGAAATATCAACATCGAAATTCATTCCCAGAACAGTAAACGTAGTTTTTCCCCAGGAGAGATTCCAGTTTTCACATAATCTATCACTGCTGTATTTTTTGCTTCCTATCCAAATAACTTGTGTTTTTGAAAAATTTATTTTAAGGCCTGATATCTTTTTGAACCATTCCAATTCCAAAAGTGTTTCATTTAATGATTCTTCTGATCCATCCAAAATTACTGATGTATCATCAGCGAACTGAGAAATTTCATGTTCTGAGTGCAAGACTTTAATTCCTTTTATTTTAGGGTTTTCTCTTATTTTTATAGCCATTATTTCAGCACATAGTATGAATAAATAAGGGGACAACGGATCCCCTTGCCTACAGCCTCTCTCTATACGAAAAAACTCAGATAAATTCCCTCCCTGATTGACTGCAGATTTAATGAAATATTCGAGATTCCTGGACAAAATGAAAATCCGTGGCAGTGAACCCTAATATTGGCCTTGAGGATCTTTGTCAAAAGTCTGCAATACCGGCATGAAATATTGGTAGAGTTTGACACCAAATTTAACAATCAATGCCATTTGGCGGAACATTTTCTTAAATCAATCTGGATTCCTCAATCATTATGAAAAGAAAATTTAAAGAATGATGGTCATCAATTCCACCAATATCAACAAAACGAACAATCACCTCTCATCTTAACTGAACTCACGGCTGAACACAAAAAGACCACGACAAAAATGTGGTGGGGTTACACCGGTTAATGGGATCCCAGCCTCCCTCTTGATCACTGCATACTCAAAGGCAATACATGATACAAAAGATTAAAAAAAAACCTGCACAGACTCGCTTCCACTCAAAAAGACCACATACTATCACAAATGAATGAAACGTAAAAATATTAACAGAAGATACTAGCTTGGAAGGTAGAATCTGTTGGTTAAAGACCATTACTTTTTAGACAACAATCAATGTCTGATACTTCTAACAGATGTAATATCAATTAGTCATGAACATCTAAAGAAATTAATGGTCTTCGTGGGAGAACAGAATAAATAGGTCATCAAATTACTGGAATCAAATATTAAACAAAAATTAGTAATATACTACGGAATGAAATATAAATGTACAAATTTAATTGCTAATTGGACTTACTATTGTTGTATCGTTTGAGCTTTGTTAATATTACGTCGCCATTCAAAGTTTAATTTAAAGTCGATATTCATTTAAACAATTACAAACACAAGCTCTAATGAGCTATTCAAATCGCCGACTACATTGGAAAAAAATACATTTCATAATCATGCACAACACACTGATTTAATAATAAATATAATGCATGGCAAGATATAAACACAGTATACATGGTCAGGGTTAGGATTGTGAGGTTTAACGTCACTTTCAATAATACTTCAGTTATATCGTGGGAATGGATTTTATTGATGGAGGAAACCTGAGTACCCGGAGAAAATTAGCCGACCTGTCGCAAGTCACTGACAAACTGTATCACATAATGTTGTATCGAGTACACCTCGCCATGAGCGGAATTCGAACTCCCAACTTTAGTGGTGATAGGCTTAGATTGCATGGCAAAATAAAAATGTAAATCTTGGAAGACAATACAAGTCTAAGTATTATATAATGAAGCTTATAAATCAGAATTATAAACAAGCATACACTAAAAGTAGCCATGATTATACATGCAAAATAAAATAAAAAATTATATAAGCGTAGCAATAGACACAACATGTTTAACACTCAAAATCATGTAAACGCAATATGATGGGACCAAATGAACGTCGCTATAAAAAAAAAACAAAAGAAAACTGCTAGGGAAAGAAAAATCATCCCTTTTTGTCGTAAAAAAGGTTTGAATATATCAAAATGTAGTCAGAAGACGTATATCAAAAAATGACAGACAATACAAAGACAAAATGACAAACAACGATCTACAAAACATTACCGTGACAGAAAACTAAAGACCGAGCAACACGAACCCCACTTAAAACGAGGGTGAACTCAGGTGCACCGGAAGAGTAGGCAGTATGTGCTCAACATATGACACCCGTCGTGTTACACTTGTTACAAACCCAGTGATACATTTGTATGTCAAGAATGAGGAAAGGACCGGATTGAAATTACGATAATTTTGGAAATAAATTTAAAAAAAATGTTCCTTTCAGTGTCCATACATTACATAGATCTAAATGTATTTTGGTGTAAACGAAAGTCGCTCGACGCTTATGTCTAGCTTATTTCTCAAGTCGCCTCTGCTCTTAATAATAATTACATTTTCTTACAAACATTGAGAAATAAAGACAGCAAATTTTTAAATTATATAACATATTATGAGTTCTATCTTTATGTAACAGTATATAATTGTCATATTCATTGAATAAGAGACATGTGACACATTACAATGAAAATATCCGCCTACACATGTACCACTTGTGGAAATAATAAAATCAGACCACAATTCAACAAACTGCAGGCGCGTAGCAACCCGTACGCAAAAACGCAGTTGCGTACACATCGAAAATTTTGACAAAATGAAAACATGGTAAATCTAGGACATAAGGTAGAATAAAACTAAATTAATAAACTAAATCAAATTCAAACAAATACAAACTTGTTAATAATTATTTAATGTACCTATATTCAATTCCGGAAACTATGCTTATCATTTACGGAATCAGCATAGAACGGTGTGTGTTATATAAGTGCAATGCCGATCGATGGTAGTGCACGTACTTTAGGAATCACCCAATGGAGTTTGGGGTGGGGGATTTGTTATTAAGGTATGAATTTTTTTAATTTTGCTTGAACAAACAAACTATTCATATTTCTTTTTAAAGGAAAACCACAACGCACACCCAAAAACAAAGAGCACATGGGATCGTTAACGTTATTGGAAGCATATTGATATTAGTTTACTTTTAGTAAACTTTTAAAATCTTCTGGTAACCTGGATACGTATCATATGGAATGAACCAGCCGGTGCACATCGACCATCGTTTCGAATTGATTGAGATTACAGTTTATCATGTTTATACATTATCATACCATTGACAGAGAGTATAAATTATTTCTATTCGAGAAATGTTCCTTTGAAATAAAATTTGCGTAAAAATAGTGAAGACTAGCTAATATTTTTTTCAGGGTAATCTCGAATTCTACAAGGAGAGCAAAGGCTAAATGGTTTCTTGAACACACTTGGATGAAATATTCAAAAACTCAAGATAGTGTCTACTGTGCACCGTGTAGATTCTTTGGCCCATATGTTAATTGTATTCGATTCCAAATCAAGCTTAATCCACTACACATTTGACAAAATAGAATTTCTAAGTCAACTACATATTTGTATTATATTGCTCTACTTAATATTTTATTTCTCAAAATTTATGTTCAAAAGTTGACTTGTTACTCATGAAAATTGGGTTTCCGTGGGATCATTTTTAGTGCCAGGAAATTGCAAGAATGCAGGATTTTGCACCACTTACCCCAGAGCTTCTGGGGACTTTAAGCGGCCCCCAGATCCCCTGCCTTAAGGCCACCTCTGCGAGGTGGGGGAGGATGACCCTCCACCAGACTTTTAAACAGAGTTGAGTACACTTCATTTTGGGGTAGCTACGCCCCTGAACTGTCACTTTTTATCCCTTGTTTTTGTCGTAAATATTGCTCATTTGTCCGGATAAAATTATCTGGGTTCAATTTGCATAAACACAGCCACGCAATATATCTTTCATAAACAAAACACTTAAATTCTGAAATTGTGTTGGTACTGTAAATGTTTTGTTACTACTAGGCCATATAAAGATAAAAAAAAATATATTTTATCATTTATTTGTTATTTCCACACCACCTAAAAATTGACCAATCAAAATGTGTTGTTTTATTGTTGTCATTACATTGCGTTGACTTTTGTACCCTTCATTTTGCAATACTGTAAGTGTTTTCGCTTATGGCATGAAAATAACAATACGTTCCACCAAACAAACATTCACATGCATTTTAATGTGAAAACGGACAAATAACACATGAACAGTAATTTACAGTAAGAATGAAATATCGTTCTCCAGCAATGGAGGTCATAATCTTGAGATTTGTTTTTCCCCTCCCCAAAGAAGATTTCCTTCAAAACAGACAAACTATCATTAGGGGACCACCGCCAATATTATGATTAATCTACCACTATTTGAATGAATGTCTATGGTGTTATGTGAATGGCATCTACATTTTGGTTTTCAGTGCGGCAATGAGGGGTCCAGCATGAGACAAAATGTGGGGAGCACGAAATTGTTGCTCATTTTATATTGAGTCTTGAGTTGTCCTAAATTTCATGTTCAAAGGTTTTATGTGATGGACTTGTTTCAAGAAAAGCTGCAATGCTTTACAAACAAAAACATCTTCACAGAAATATTTGTTCAAAGAGCAGTGTTCGAAATCATGGTGGACCACATCATGCCAACATCCTGTTGAAATTTAGGCTGTCCAAAGCAGTGTCAGCAAGACCACTTGCAACAAAAACAGAAGTATGCTTGCCATTAAATATATTTTATATTTCTTTGTTCAATAAACTTTTCTCCGCTGTATTCTGTATTCTTTGTGTCATAGACACTGGATTGTCTTAAGTTGTATTTTTGGTATCGTCTACGCGCATGTACAATTTACACTCAGTAATTTCAACACTCTTGTACTTTTGATAGGTGGACACTGATATAAAATAAAATTAAAATAAATAAAATAATTACGGTAGAAAATTATAAATTGGAGCGTTCGGTTTCCTGTATATAATGTGCTAAAAGTCGAATCCGTTCCATTTCCGTTGGTGAAACTTCTTCATCTGCTCCTACTGTAAAGAGCACCTCCAGACTGAGGTGCATTGAGCCAGACAATAAAAACATGGCATGAATTAGTTTTTCTCTTGCTTCTTCATATTGGTCACAATGAAGAATATAATGTTCTACGGTTTCCCTTTCTCCACATTGACAGTTTGCACTTTTTGTGATGTTTAATTTGTGGCAGTAATCATAAAGTTTGGCATATCCTGATCTGAGGTGGTAAATTACTGTTGAAATTTTTTTGTTTGGAAAGTCATAAAGGTTTTTTTGTTTTTACTTAATGATGGAAATTGTGGTAGAATCTTCCTCTATTACTGAAATTCCATCTGTTTTGCCATTTTTCCGTAATATGGCCCCTTGCTGCTTTTTTCACATCTTGTTTAGTTATAGTATTGTGAGTGTCTGATTGATTTTGTTCTGCTTCCTTTGCAACTTCTTTAGCTAATCTGTCAGCTATTTCATTTCCATTAACATTCGCATGTCCTGGTGTCCAATTAATTTTTATTTCGATTCCATTTTTTTGTATTCTTTTCATTTTATCCACAATTTCGAGTGTAATGCTTTTATGGTTTTCAATTTTCCAATGTAGGGTAAGTATTCCAATTGCTGTTTGACTTGTCCAAAAATATTGTAAGTTGTTCTATTTTTCTTCTTATTTCTGGTTGATCTATATATTCTAATATTATTTTGATTGCTATTAACTCTACTAATAATATAGATCCTCTTTTACAAACTGGTTGTTTTAGTTCTGTTGTTTCTTCCTCTACAAATACTATTGCCCCTGCTCCACATGGCCCAGGATTATTAAGACATGAACCATCGGTGAATGCTATTGCGGTATTTTTGTATTTTCGGTTGTTTCAGTGATCTTTTGAAGTATCAAATCTCTACCTTTGATTTCCTGTTCCTTTGTTCTAGTTTTTGATGATCCCAAATTTCTCCAATATTCTGGTGGTAATTTGCTTGCTTGTAAGCCATGGAATTGAAATTCTTCTATGTTTTTAACATCTATTTTTGTTTCTTTTTTCATTTCTTCCCCTTGTAAACACATCAATCCTAATGGTGATATATGTCTATCATTTCCAATTTGCCACACACAGCTATCATACTGTAAAACCGAACCAATTAAACTGTTGTAAATTTGTTTTTATTTGGCCTAGTCCTTTGATTTCTCTCAGCATTCCTAATGAATTTCCTGCTTTCCTCTCAATATTCAGAATGTGTTGTCCAAAGTTAAGCTTTTCATCTAGTGTTACTCCCAATAATTTTGGATTTCTATTGTATTTTAGAATTTTGTAGTTTAATTTTAAGATTGTATGTCCAGGATGTTGTTTTAATCTAAAGAATATGCAATATTCTGTTTTGTCTGCATTGATGTTGATTCTCCATTTTCTACTCCATTCCATAATTTCATTGATGTCCTTTTGTATACATTCAGAAACTTCTACTAAATTATCCCCTGATTTCCACATTGTACTGTCATCTGCAAACTTGCATCTTTGTGAAACAATTTTTTCAAACCAATCTTTGACATATATATTAAACAATATTGGAGAAATCACTGTCCCTTGAGGTAATCCAATGTTGGTTTTAAACCATTCTCCCTCTGTGTTGTTGACTAAGCATTTTGCTAGTCTTTCATCTAAGAAGTTTTGTATCCACTTCCACATTTTCCCTTGTATTCCTGATTTAAACAGCTTTACTAATAGCCCCTCTCTCCAGACACTGTCATAAGCCTTTTCGAAGTCAATTAATACGGCTAGCGTAAATTCCTCTTCATTAAAACCATCCACTATAGATTGTGTTAAATTTAAACGAGTGTTTGTTGTTGATCTATAATGTCGAAATCCTTCCTGTTCCTCATTTAATATGTCATTTGTTTCTACATATCCTTCTAGACGACTTGTAATTATTCATTCCATTAGTTTGCCAATGATACTGGTTAAACTTATAGGTCGATATGATGATGGGTTATTGTAATTAGGTTTTCCTGTTTTTTTTTGAAATTTTACATTTGCCTTTTTCCATTGTTAGGGGCGTAGCTGAGGCTTAATAAAGTGCACGCCATAATTTTGAACGGGAGTGGGTCTGGGTCTGACCCCCCCGCCTGAATTTTTTTTCCGATGAGATGCAAAATGGTGCGATCTGGGGCCATTTCAGGGTTTCATATAACATAGAATCAAGCACAATTTTAATGACTGATAGACAAGAATTCCTTAAACTTTTTCAAAATCTGTCCTTCGTGTTAAAAATCTCAGTGAATATGCATCAATCAAAGGGAAGATAGCCTGTCATTCTTCATAGTTGACATAACATAAGTTTTCATACATCTCACTACACTCAATGACCTTTCAGCAGTCGTGCTTGCTACTAGCATGATTAACAAAACACATAAAATTGTATCTGTGGAAGGATTGAGTGGATTTATATAATTATGTATGTTACAAAGTGTTGTTGGCAAATCATTCCGTTTTGTAATGGCCAGCGGGTTCGCCAACTGGCAACTTCTTTCCAGAAACCCTCTAATGACAAATCAATGTCAACCTGGTATGCCTTGTATATTGTAGCGACATGATTATCAGTTATTTTGTTTTACCGCACGGGGCATGCAGTAGATGCTGTGCATGGAAGCGGTTTTCCGATTTTACGTAGCGTTTGCTAGTCTATATATTAGCATACATAGTTACTAGTACATGTATGTCTTATTAGCGATATATTAATTATACTGATTTAATTAGACTGTTAAAGTAGCAATAAAAATATTGTTTTTATTCAATGTTATTTCCTAATTATTTTTAAACTGCCGATGTGCAAGCCATGGCGTGACAGCGTATATGCAGCTACGCCTCTGATTGTTTGGGTAAGTATCCTTCTTTCCAACTTTTGATAAAAATTTGTAGTAGAAAATCCAAAACTGTTATATCTGCATTGATAAGTAATTTAGAAAATATGTTGTCTGGTCCTGGTGCTGAGTCAATTTTCAATCTTGATACTGCTCCCTCTAATTCATCCCAGCTAATTTCTTTGTTGTAATAATCATCTTCTCCTTCATTATCACTTAGTGTACTTGTTATATATTCACCCATCACTTCTTCATAAAAATTTTCATCAAATTGATTAATATTTAAGTGTTTTCCTTTAAAGAATGTTTCTTCTAATTCAATTGCTTTGCTGTTTTCTTTGAAAATAACTGTATTATCTGGTTGAATAAATGGTAGTATTGTGTTGTTACTTTTCCTGTTAATGAACTTTCTAAATTCCATCCATTTGTCTTATATTTCTTGCATTGTTGATATTTGCACAAATATTTTCTGACCATTTCTCTAGTGCAGCTTCTTTTGCTTCTATATATTCCTCTTCAGCTTTGATAAGATGATAGATTGGTTGGTGAACTCTTGAGTTTGAAAGTTCTTTGAGATTTATTTAGGTCATGTTTTTTCTCTCCAATTTCTGGATTCCACCAACATGATCTGTTGAATTTCTTGATTGATTTTGAAATTTTTGGGACAGCTATTTCCATACAGTTTAGGAAATTATCTTCAAATTGTTGGTACATATGTTCTAAATTTTGGTCATCATTTAATTGTACATTTGAAAATTGATCTTTTGTTGTTTGTTTCCACAATCCTAAATCACATTTGTGAATGTTCCATTTTGGGTCTTCATCTCCTCATTTAGAGTCAGTAATACAAGAATGTAATTTCACATAAATTCCTATATGGTCTGATTTAACATTTTCATGTGTTAACGTGGTACATTCCAAAGACTTTTTGTATGTGGTTTGGGTAGTTAAAGCCAACTCTATTATACTGTTACTATTGTGTCTGGTTGCCTGTCCATCATTTAAACAAATTAACTGATTTTGAGTCATACAATCCCCTAATAATCTTTCATGACTGTTTTCATTCCCGTTATTCCACTGATAACTTTTGGCGTTTAGATCTCCTACTAAAATGGTATTTTCTGACATCTTTCTATTTATATGATTATATTTTTATCATTTATCTTTATTTTCGGTGAGGTTGGTGTTATCAATTTTATCAATACAGACTTCAATGTGAAAACAACACCCCTTGCTACTCAGTGTGCATGCAACTGAAATTGTGAAATTTGTTTTTACCCAAATGCAGGCAAATTTATATTCTGGAATCCGGATTCATCTTTATCATATGGAAACTAAATCGACAACTCATTCTATTCCTTTTTAAAGAATTAAATGAAGTCTGTTATAATTGGTAAATGCTTCTAGCTTTGGTGAATATTTTTTATCTATTTGAAAATATCTAGCATTTATCCATTTGGAATTGTGGAAAAATTTTGTTTTTGATAATATCTTGTCTTCTGTAGAATTGTAATATGTCTCAAAATACAGGATTTTGTTTCAAATTATTATTTTATGGGGGGGGGGGGGTACCAGTATGACCCCCCCCCCCCCTTTTGTCCCTATTGCCTGTTGTGTGTTCACTGCCTTCAGTGGTGCAGCAAGATATTTTGAGGTCCAGTTTTAATTTTTTTCTGAGGACCACTCCTCTTGGATAATTCCATTTAATTTCATACACTGGATAGTATGCTACACATTTTTATTGATTGTTCAAAATATCATATTGAAATGATATATAATAGGGAAATACAGATGTATCAGTTGGATGCCACTTCTAAATAGCTCAGAGTGAGGCATACTTGACTTACACTTTTAAGGAGAGAAAGTTTATCAGGCACATTTTGTACTTAATTCACTGACCAGATGATACAGCTGAAAAAATTATAAAAATGGCATAAAACAATCATTTTATTAATCAACCAATATTGTTTTTCTAGTATGATCAGAGAGAGATATGCCACCAAAATTACAAAAGAATGTGGCATCAAAACAAAAGAATGATGACAACGAAACTGGTAATGTTACATCAAGACGTAGTCGTAGAAATTCAACAAAAAACGACGAGGAGATAACTTCTCTGGGAAATTCTGAAACTAATGGAAAAGGGGGAGCTGTTGGAGTCAAGAGAAAGGCTGATGAAGAATTAACAAGAGAAAAAGCTGGGAAGAATTCCAAATTTGATCCATCAACAGTGCCTAATGCAGAAACCAATTTCTCACCTCGTAGAAGTTCTCGTGGTGTTGTTCCAAATAGAAAATTCAAAGACATGGAGGTTGATTTCACACCTGGAAGAAAACAAAGTTAGTTAGGACTAGATCTAAATGGGATATCAAATATAACGTAATATTGCACTGTAAAACAGCATATTTAGTTTAGTTTTTTGTCATATTTTTTAAGTTCTGTTTTGAAGTATTTCACTTACATCAGTACATGTAGTGTCAGAATTTGTATATTTGTAATAGAAGATGAAAAACATTTTCTTTTGGAATGCTAGATAAAAATTAAAATTTTTGGAAAAAAAAATATATTCAAAAGCTAAAACAGAGGATAGTTCCCTTAATTTTGATACTATGACAGATAATAAAATATTGTATGCATTCTCTTTCCATCAAACATGAAAGCAAGTAGAAAATATAGGTTTCTTTATAAAACAGTCATTGGAAATGAGGAGGTTATGGTTATGGTGTTTAATGCCACTTTCAACAATATTTCAGTTACATTTGTATATCATTGCGGGGATATTCGGACCCCTGAACTTGTTTATTGTGTATTAATCGTGTTCCATTGTTTTTTATATTTAGCATTGTATGTACATGTACATGTTTTGTCACAAATCATTATTGATTGACATAGCAATTAAGTTTTTGATTTAGCTGCAGAACCGTAGCACTTTCCAAAAAAAAAAGAAAGAAGCAAAATGAAAGTTGCTAACAGCTAAAGCAGAAATAGAGAAAAAAAAATATAAAGAATTTTAGTACCTTTCAGAATGCAGAGGCTGGTTTCTACTGGACCCCTTAGAGGTAATTTAATATTTGAATTATATTAATATTTTGTATGTATACATTTCAGCAAGCAAAGTGGACATTAAAATTCAGCCACATAATGCTACACAGAAAAAGCACTATGAACAGAATCCAAATACACAGAGAGAGAAAAATAAATATAAAAGGTATGTATATACTTGTATCAAAAGTTAGTGTAATAAGATTCGTTTGTAGATAGAAGGATAGCATTTACAAAATTTGCATTGAAAATTAACTTGTTCTCGCCATGATATAGCTGAAAAATTGCTGCGTTGGCGTTGAACAACAATCACTCACTTGTCTTTTGACAAGACATACATTATGGTATACAAGGGTTGTCACGGTCGTGACTGTATGGTAGTTGGATTTACAACCACCAATAAAACTGACCGCCACAATATAACTGAAATAATTGTTAAAAGTGGCATTTAACACCATAACCACCCAATATGGTATACCCTTGTCCATTCCACATAAACTTGTTGCATGCAAACTTTGCTTTGCCTTGACTTCATACTTTAATTATTAGGAATGGTGATCTGAGGGTGTATATACTTTTTGTCAATTTTCACTGATGTTGTTCAAGAGTTATGGGAATTTATTATTTCATAAAAAAATAGGTCTGTTGTAAACATGTTATGTACTAACCACCTTCACTTTGCCTAGATCAATATTGCTCAAAACATGAGCAGATTATTGAGTAATGTGGTCTGATTATTGAGTAATGTGGTCTGAGGATCTGTATACTATTATTTTATTCTCACTTTTGTCGTTTTCAAGTTGTGTAACTTAATGTAATGAAAAATAAATGCTGCCTGTTTACTCAAGAAACTTGTTTTTCATTGTTGGATGCTTAATAATATGTTTGATGATGATGACATTGGTAATTTGACATCACATAGGGAAATTTATCTTATATTTTAGTGGGTTAAATTCTGGTAATCTTGGAAATATTACAGACATCTTTGTAATATATTTTTTATTTTTTTACTTTATATTTTAAAATTGTTAATTATATTGTTTGTCATTTTAAAGGAATACACAAACTACAAACAAAAACAAAAAGAGCAATATTTCAAATACCGTAATAGATTTGACAATGACAGAGTGTGGGGAAACACAGGATGATGAAGACAATGACAAAGAAACGAGTATTCAATCAAAAGACAAAGTCAATGGTAGGTGAAAATGACATGAACATTAAATGCATCTCTAGTCTAAGAATGGTAGATTTTATGTAATATGGTGGGACTAATATTCAGCTTAAGCATCCAAATGAGATTTCATGTCAGTACTGAAGTTTTTGCTGTTATGTTGTAAATTTTTTTTTTATTTTATGCTCTGTTAGAAAAGAACGTCTATGTAAATAAACTGCATCAGTGGTGCAGTAGTTAGCATGCTCACCTGGAGTGCAGTACATTGTCTTTGTGGGATCGATCCCCGGTTGGGTAAAACCAAAGACTATTACTGCTGATACGCTAAGCACTTAGTATTAAGGAGTCAGAGAAAAGGCTGGTTGGCTCAGAATCAGAATAATGTAACAGAGTGGAGCAACATGTCTATGAGCAACCTGTTGTTTCAGTGAGTCCAGCTAAGCGTCTTGGTCTAGAACATAACAGATCTCATCATCATCTCATTGAAAAGTAACATGTTTTCACCATGATATAACTTAAAAATTGCTGAGTTTGTGTTAAAAACAATAGTCACTCTTTGTAAATATATGTAAGGTTTTTTTTATTAGGTTTATGGTGTTTAATGCCACTTTCAACAATATTGCAGTTATATCGTTGAGTTCAGTTTTATTGGTGGAGGAAACCGGAGTACCCGGATTATATATTGGATAGAGACGCAACAGGCCACCAATGACCAAGCCATCGTTTATTAGGACCAAGCCATTGTTTATTGCTGCAAGTTGTAAGTTGTCGTAGCTTGACTCACAGCAGGTCTGTACTTTTCTTGGCTACATATATATGATAAAGTTTGTCAGTGACTTGCTGCAGGTCTTTGGTTTTCTCTGCCTACTTTAAGCACTCCTGCCCCTTCCATTGATATAAAATTATCAGTACCATGCAACTTAAAGTTGTGTTAAAAACATGTAAACCAAACTGAAAAAAATTATAAGCCATTTTTTAGTTTAAAGACCATTGATTAGGTTAGGAATCGATTGTGAAGAAAAAGTATGGTAATAGATTCAGTAATAATTTTTACTTTGTCTTTTTTTTCTCTCAGAAATTATTACAACACTAGGAGACAAAAACAAAGTTGTGCCTGCTATAAAGATTGTGAAATTTGACAAGGATAATAACATGGAAATCACAGATTTCAACCCAAAAGAAAATGCTGATATTCTATTAGAAAGGTTACCAGATGAATCTGATACACCCGATTTTTCTATTATACAAGAAGAAGACCTTGAAAAAATTACATCAGAACTGTTAGAGTTAGCACAGCATGCAGAAGAGGAAAATAACGAACTGCAACAGATGATGTTCAAAGACGCGTCACAAAACGAAAGTAATTTGTGTGTTTCTACCGACTTTAGAGACACTGCCACGAAAATTGTAGAACTTCAACCAGAGTCTGAGAATGACAATAGAAGTAATGAAGAACGAGATTTTTTAAGCGTCAAAACTGTAGATAATCAGGAATCGGCACTGGTCAACGATAATAAAAGTTTGGCTTCAAATGAAGATGATAATGCTACCTCAAAAAGTTGTGAAAGTGTGGACAAAAATCAACATGGATTAATTAATCTTAATCATGCAGAAGATGACAAAAGTGGTAATGGAAATAAAAAATCTACGACTACCGAGGATAAGGTCATTGAAACTGTCATGGTCGAAAATATTATGCAGAAGAAGACTAGTCCAAAACTAGATCTTACATGTGAAGAGTCAGAAGACAATTGCTTGAATAAAATAGATCTTAATTCTGGTAAGAAGAAAAATGATACTTCAGATGAAGTAGTAAAACCAGGCAGCTCTAATGGTGACGAGGATTTTTCAAACTCAGATGTTATACCTATTTCGTTTGAGGACAGCGAAATTCAGCTTGCTGTCAAAAATGCTCTCATACAGTTGACAGAAAAATCAGCAGAAAGAGAGGAACAAGAAAAAGAGGCTGAACACGATGAAACCACGGTCAAAGAAAAACCTGAAAATGTCTCGTCATCAGGGACACAAACTGCAACCGAGGGAAATGTTATTAAATTACCCGCTATCAATGTTAAGTCAAGAAATTTGCCTGTCGTGAAATCCATTAAAATTGATATTGTGGAACCCTATCAAGGTGACGAATCTAAGAAACAGGTTAAAGCCGGTGCTGATTCAAAAGAATACATCATAGTTCATGTGCCAGATGGACAAGTAGTAAAAAGAAGTTCTGTCAGAGTTAATAAACCTGAGGTAATGTAAAAACACAGTGAATGTTATTTGTTAAGCCACGGTTAAAAGGTAAAAATATCAGAACAATAAAAAATGATAAATACATAAAACAAAAAAGTAAAAATGGGCAGAAACAGAAAAAACCCCCACATCAGTTCAATTAAATGACCTAGTTTATGATGAGAATTATATATACAGTCAAACCTGTATATAAAGGACACTCACAGGAACCTGAAAATGTGGCCTTTATGAACAGTTGCCCTTTATATGCAGGTTAAAATTATATGCACTAACAAATATTACATTATATATATTCCAACAAATTTTTTTTTTTACAATATTTATTCATGACAGAATAAACAGCATAGAATATTTGTTCCTCAGAGAAGAAATGTTATGAAGTTGTTTTGAAAAAATTAAATGTTCACACCGTTTGAGATCATTACTTCATAGGATTTTATTTTGACGATTCCAAGCGAAGAACTACATTATTTGTAATTTTTTTTTTTTTTTTTTTTTTAAATTCAAGACATGCTTTTATTTCTCTCAGGCACTCGAGGTACTCATAGTGAATTACATATATACATAAATAATGTAGTTTAATTATATATCTATGGCAAAAACATTTACATACATGTAGCAAGCAAAAACATTATCAACAAATAAACATCAGGAATTGTTGGCTCTGAGTCTGTAATTAACAGTCCTCAAAATGAAGATTTGAATTTACTGGTCTGAATCAAATTCTATGTTATATCAAACCCTCTCTTATGGTATTATGAACTCCTCTCTTTTGGTAGAAATGAGGGGGGAGTTCAATTTACCATGAGGGGGTTCAAAATACAATGACAAAAAATTGACCCCAGGATCAAAATACCATATGGAAAATTGAACCCGGGGTCAAAATATCATATGTAAATTGATCCCGGGTTCAATTTACCATGGGGTTCAAAATACCATATGACACCGGTATGTATCTAAATAAAAACTGAAAAATTTACTGGTCTGAACAAAGTTTTACTGGTCCTTGAGCCGGAGGTCCGGTGCTCATCGTGAGGACTATGATAATATGTATGTATCTGTTGTTGCAGTGAGCTTGTGTTGGTCAAGTACAAAAACACACATCATCATCATCTTATCAAAATGTAACTTGTTCTTGTCATGATAAACATTGTAGCTGAAAAATTGTTCACGTGGCATTAAAGACCAATCACTCACTCGCACCTACAATATTTGTTTTCTCTTACCACAGGATTGTATTCCGTTCAGTATAGATGAGGAAGGAATATACCATTGTGGTGCATGTGACTATAAAAATGATAAAAAGGTTAATCTATTTAAACATAGGAAGAAACATGTTGGTAAGTTTAACTAGTTACAATTGTCTAATTATTTAGATGACTAATTACGTTCTGTAAACAAATTATACAGATCCCACAAAAAAAGTTGTTCATCATAAAAGTTTGTACAAATGTATATGCAACTCTTCCGATATATTAAATGGAATTCAACAATTGCTTTATATTACCATATGCAGATTTGTCTATCATTTTGGCACTTTAGTCAAACAATTTTGAAGACGTTATTGCCCATTTTTCATAAAATATTATTGGCATTTTTGACCTAGAATAGATATTTAATAAAAATCAAAGACTTTGAAATATGTACTTGTTGCTTCTCTGCTAAGCATGCTGCATTAAGGAGAAAAAGGACACTTGTGGGCTTGGAATCAGAATAATGTGTCAGAGTGGAACGATCTGTCTGTTCTCAGATTGTTGTTTCAGTGAGTTAGCACTTTAAAAAAATACAACAGAGCATGTTGGTCGAGTCCAAAGTGGACATTATCTTCTCTTCGAAACGTAACTTGTTCTCGCCATGATATGTATGCAATTGCTCACTTGGCGTTAAACAACAATTGCTCATTCACTCACAATATTAGTTGTTTTTTTACATATATTTGATAGTTACTTGTGGCAGATCGATCAAGTCAAACCAAAGACTAGAAAATTGGTATTTGTTGCTTCTCTGCTAAGCACACAACGTTATGGAGAAAGAGCAAAGACTGGTTGGCTTGGAATCAGGATAATGTGTCCAAGTGGGGCGACATGTCTACCCACAGACTGTTGTTTCAGTGAGCTAGCACTATAAAAATCCAACTTAAAGTAATAATTTTTTTATTAGAAAACGGAAAAATCTAAATATTTCGTAAAGCGTAGATTTTTTTTTAATGCATCCAACGAGAGTTTTGTCAGGAATTTTACTACCATTTTGGAATTGTATAAATATTTATGGTTGAAATTATTCTGAAGGCCCTGCTCATCTGAAAAATTACCAATTTTTGGCGTTATTTTGGTCTTTATTTCAGGCTAAGTTCTTCAAAATAGGCCAAGTTTGCTCGTTAAATGTGACAGCCAACTCACCGTGGACGTAATCCCATATAACAATAGGAACGACGGTGGTCCCGCAACTGGTCTATTGTCTCTCGTCGAAGTGCCGGAGAAGGCTATTGTTCCCTTCATGGTTAATGCATTTGACTACGTGACATTTATACACATGCTTACCTGAGATTTACCTCGAAAATTTTGAAAAAAACTTGAAATCATAAATTTCCATAATTACTGATTTTTAATTTGACCAAGCTTTTTCAATATTTCTGAAATAATTCGAAAAAGAACGGTCTTTTCTGCTAATAAATTCACTGAAGTTAGACATAGAGTACACAATTATTGGATATGAATAAAATTTTATAGGTAAAAACGTTATGTACAATCTGTCATTTACAACCGGTATACCCGTTCAATATGTAATCATGTTGGACTGGATTCAGCTTTCCTCGTCGCTGGACTCGTCGTCATCAAAATCTATTATTATTGGGGGAATCTCACTCCTATCAATGCAATTCTCTTTCCCATACTCCTTTTCTATTTTTAATACATGGTCTTCTGCCTTCGCCCAAACTTCCTTTGTAATTCTGCCAAACCCCCCATAAACAAGTTCTTTCACATCCTTCAAACGAAAAGTTGTATTGTTTTCTGCAACAAACCCTTTAACCTGTGCCCAAATAAGTTCTATGGGGTTCAATTCGCAATGGCGAACAGGGGTTCTTAGAACTTCGTGACCGTGTAGGTTGGCAATTTTATCAGTTTTAAAAACGGAAAGGAGTTTCTTAAATTTGATTTTTTCATAAAGTTGTTTTTTAGTTTCAAGGGGCTGAAAAGGAATGTTGTGTTTTGAAAGATAATCTTGTAAGACAGCTTTTCTCTGATTAAAGTTTGGCACAACAGTTTCTTCAGTCTTGATGTTGTGATAACTGGCATTATCTAAAACGATAACACTTGGGCTTTTTAATGCTGGCATAAGCTGATTTTCGAACCAGTTTAGAAAGATGGGCCCGTTCATTTCTTGGTGATAATCCCCATCTTTAGCTTTGGCAAGAAAAACCAAATCACACCTATCAATCAAACCCTCCTCACGATTACCAGCGTGCAAAACTATCAACCTTTTACCTTTTCCTGAAGGGATCTTTGGGGCATCAGAACCACCAACTGGTAACCACATGTAGTCAGTGGCATGATTCTGATTAACCCAGGTCTCATCCAAATATACAATTTCATACCCATCCTCTCGAAACTTCCTGATTTTTCGGAGGTAATTACACCGATCATTTATTACTGACCTCTGATCATATAAAAGCCTCCTATTATCGCTGGATTTTTTGTACTTATAACCAAGATCTAATAAAGTTCAAGTAAGCGTTGATTTCGAGATTTTAATTGTATCTTCAATTTCTTTCTTAATTTTTGAGACTGTTGGGGCAATTTTCCTGTTGTACATGCTATGAACGGTCCGTTTAATAACGCAACGGTCAAAATCATCAAGAGTTTTCTTTCTTTCTTTCGGTCTGTTGGATTCAGGAGGACTTTTACCGTTTACAACTCTATACACAGAACTGTAAGATATGCCAGCAGCCTTGCATGTTCTTTTAATCAAATTATCTGGGGAATAAAATGGTCTTCCCCTGGCCTTCTCAAGCTGAAAAAACTTGAATAGATTTAACACAATGTTTTTACAATCTTTTGACAAGTCCTTTGTTTTACCCATTCTTGCGATGTTTATATATATGTTAAGATGTCAAAAAATAGGTTTATGAAGAAATTTTATGTGAACTTTTAGAAAGATTTTAAAGTTTAAAAATGGAGTGTCAAAATATGCCTGTACACGTGTTTCTGTCTCTATCAAGATAAGATTTACCTGGCTGCTACCTCTAGTTAGTTTACTCCCACCTCTATTTTGGCGGTAAAAATCGGGGAAAATGTCAAATTTCAGATGAGTGCAGCAATAATGCATATTTTAAAAATGGTAGTAAAATTCTGCACAAAACTCTCGTTTACTGTGTTCTAAAAAAATGTATTGTTTTCGAGAAAACTCAAATTTTCCGTTTTCTAATCAAAAAATTATTACTTTAGCGTGTTGGTCTAGTATAAAGTGGACCTCATCATCACCTCATTGAAAATTAACTTGATCTTGCCATGATATAGCTGAAAAATTGCTGAGTTGGCGGTAAACAACAATCACTCACTCACTCAGATCTCTAATTTTCTCCAAGTATTCCATTTCCACTCGATCAGCTACTGGTTACAATAGACGAGCATTTTTCTTTTATATGACATCACTAAAAATATATTAAGAGTATTTAACATTATTTTGTAGAAGAGAAGCCACATTGTTGTCCATACTGTAATTATAAGACATGATATTATTTTGTAGAAGAGAAGCCACATTGTTGTCCATACTGTAACTATAAGACATGACATTATTTTGTAGAAGAGAAGCCACATTGTTGTCCATACTGTAACTATAAGACATGACATTATTTTGTAGAAGAGAAGCCACATTGTTGTCCGTACTGTAACTATAAGACATCGACCAGCAGTAATTTGAAGAGACATATAAGTATTCATCAAGACATAAGAAATTTTAGATGTCATTTATGTAATACAACATTCCGACAGAAGATTCACTTAGAGAGACATATCAGATATAGACATGAGGTAATTATTTAACGTAATAGAGGGGGCCATCATGGATGTGATTGTAGGTAGTTGGATTTACAACTATATGTGCAATCAGTGCCTATCACCACTAATGTTGTGAGATCGAATCCCTTTCAGGTGAGGTGTACTCGATACAACATTATGTGATAAAGCTTGTCAGTGACTTGCGACATGTCAGTGATTTTCTCCGGGTACTCCAGGGGTTTCAAAGTTTTTTATAATAGGAGGTACTTCTTAAATTTTAGGAGGTACCTAAAAAATTAGGCTGAGGGTCTGTAAGGGGTCGGAAGTTCCTGAAATTTAGCATTTTGTGGACCAAAAAATGTACTTCAGAGACTGCAAAACATTAAGTGTTTTTGAAAGAAAAATCCCATTAACTTTAGAGTTCAGATTTCACTGAGTGAAGACCATGCATAATGCCTGGATTTTTCCCCCCAATTTCTTTATTGAATATTTCAGTTTACAGACTTCAGCCAAGATTATTCATAGATAGTCTGCCATATCTTTAAAAAAAAACCAAAAGGACCATAAAGAGCTACGGTTCCACAGCTAGGCTTGACCAAGCCATTGTTATCAAAGCTTAAACTTCTCAAAATTCTTTTGTTGGCTTTGTCCTTTTCTTTTTCACAATACCTTGGCTTGTGTGTTTTTTTTACTTTATTACCAGTTATTAAACTCATCAAAGACCATTGGCAGGATCAAGACATATAAGTGTCATAATTAATGAAACCAAGGACGTATATAGAATACGTCCTTGATGAAACATATAAATTTAATTTGCAATCATCAATCTTTAATAAAATTTATAATTTTTTGATAGATCAATACAAATATAATTAAGCAAAAACAATATATATTGTTACTTTCACGACTTATGTGCAAAAAAAATGTTCGAACAAAAACGATTCGCGGGAAGACATTTATTAACATTTGAATCACAAAAGTTAAATTATTTTGGAAAAAAAGGGGGTCCGGCATTTTGACATTACAATGTAATTCGTATTTGAGCCATGTCCATTCCTTTTTCAAGATTTCTAGTAATTTTCTATCCCTTAGCTCCTCGTACCCCCTTTTAAAAATGTTTTTCAGCACACTTTCATTTCTGTGAACAACCGCGGAAGGGCCCCGTCAAAATATATAAATAAATTAGCCATAGGTTTTAATTTTTTTATACCGGAAGTTAAACAATATGGACGGAGTTAAGCAACAAGACAGTACGCCCCAGAATGATTCGACCCTGGGTTTTAAATGGATAAAAAAAATCGCACAAAATATTGTGTAGTCATATATTCATAATACATAATGATCCTACTTATATTACTGGAAATTACACTAAATTGTGTTTGAACATAATTTGTAATCGGTCATTTTTTTATTTTGAAATGATGTCAGCTTTGTTCCGGTCCGAGTTTTACACAAGGATGAAAAGATATTGGGGCGAAAACATATCTATTTACCGCATGCGCAAACTGCTATTTACGATTCTAAGGTAAATTTATTTTTAAAACAGGGAATATCCCATCAACTTGGTCGTGACGCAGTTGTTCGATTTGAATGCGAGAATTCAGCAATTGACATGATCATTAATTTTTTATGAAAAATATTCCACAAGCCTATCGACCATCGTACTTGTGGTTTTGACCACCGCTAATTTTGGGGGGTTCAGTAATTTCTGCCGGTACTATACACGATCTCAGGCGGGTAAAAGTACCGGGTACCGGCCCACTTTGAAACCCCTGGTACTCCGGTTTCCTCCACCAATCAAACTGACCGTCACGATATAACTGAAATATTGTTGAAAGTGGCATTAAACACCACAAGCTTAAACCTAAGAATAGCCATTTAGTCAGGTCATTATTTTATAGACTACAGTGAAACCTGTCTAAACTGAACTCTGAATAAACCTGTCTAATCTGAACTCTGAATAAACCTGTCTAAACTGAACTCTGAATAAACCTGTCTAAACTGCACTCTGAATAAACCTGTCTAAACTGAACTCTGAATAAACCTGTCTAAACTGAACTCTGAATAAACCTGTCTAAACTGAACTCTGAATAAAACGGAATCCTGAATAAACCAAACTTTAAGTAAATGTAGGAAATTTTTTTGCAATCTAACCTGTATAAACTAAACACCTGTTTAAATTGTTCCCATGGAGTTTTGGTTTAGACAAATTTCACTGTATTATTGAAAACATCAAAAACAGTCTTATGTTTTAAAAAAAAGAAAGTACTAGCCCTAAAAATTTTGTACCTGACTAGAAAAAAATGTTTAGCTGTTAAGGACCACGAATGGTTCCAGCCTGTTATGGGGGATGTGTCTGGGGATTGGTATGCACCTGCTCCTCCTCATGAAAATGTTGATAAATCAAACGGAAACCCCAAGTCCTGAAATTTAGTGTATATTTATATTTAAATTGAACTGAAAACTGAGATTTGTTTAAAAAGTGAATGTCAAAGCAGTGTTCAAGTAACAAGAAATTCATAGGACTTGACCAGACCAAAACAACACAGCATCCAAACAATACCTGTATAAATAGAACACCTGTCTATTCTTAGCACAAAAGTTGGTCTCAAGGAGGTTTGGCTTAGACAGGTTTGACTGTATATATAATGTTAGAATATATGATAAATAATGGGCAGTATAGTGAAATATTTTATGCAAACAATACCTTGTACAAGTCTTTTTTCCTTAATTACTAGTTGACTGCTTTCTTTCAATTAACATGAATATTTTGTTCTGTACAAGTACTGTGTATTTATGTTGATTGTTTTCTGGCAACAGTGAAATCATTGTTGTTAGTGGATTCAATATTCATGGATTTTATGGTTTTATCAATCCACATCTCTATAAATTTACATCAACACAAAAAATCAATATGAAATACATGTATAAATATATCTCAATAATTTTTAAGACAGTCATGGATGTTTATAAATACATGCATATAAGAATCCTCAAAGCAAACATTTATTTCACACAGAGACAAAGAAAACTAATTTCTATGAGGTTTCAAAGGTACTAACATGTTCTTTACAAATATATTACTAATATTTGTTAGTTTCACATCTTCATCATTGTTCATTTCAGGAAAAGAAAGTGAAATGTCCTTTATGTGATTATTTGTGCGCTAATGAAAATCCTGATCTTAAGGTGCATATGAAACGTCGTCATCTTCCTCAGGACAGTGATGACGGTACAATATCTGCCTACAAGTGTAACGAATGTGACCTTATGACAGTCAGTAAGAAAGATTTTAAACAACATATGAAGTTCCATAGAACGGGACCAGAGTTAAAGCTCTTCTGTGAACATTGTAGCTTTGTAACAGATTGTGAAAGTCGGCTTCGACGTCACAGTTACATTCACTCGAAAGAAAAGCCATTTAAGTGTGGGATGTGTGAATATCGTGCATCACAGAAAGAACATGTAGTTAGGCACATGAGATCTCAACATGGGATCGAAATTGAAAGAAAAAGTCGTAGAAATGAAGAAGAGGATTCTCTAGATGGTTCTGTGGATTCCAGAGATGAATCCTTGGATACCAAGGAAACTGGCGAAAACAAGTCGGACAAGTTTGATTATTCTAGTCAAGAGAAGATATTTGCTTGTAACCATTGCTCAATGAAATTTGCCAAATTGCTAAATTTATACAAACATTTACATGCTCAACATAAGGAAATCCTTCCAGAACAGATGGACAATGAATTTCTTTGTGTCGTCTGTGATTTTAAGACAACAACAAAGAAAAATCTTCTGGTGCATATGAGGAAACATAACCAAATCGACCAGATTCCTCCATCGCACGTGTATTCGTGTGTTCTCTGTAACTACATTAATCCAAAACGTAGAAATCTGTTTCAACACATGAAAAAGAAACATGGTATAGAAATCGTCATGAAAGATGATGGGTCGACTAGTTGTTTTGTAACCGATGGTAGTGTTATTGCCTCAAAATGTGACGAGACTGTCCAAAATATACTGACTGTTGGAGATTTGGTTACGACAGAAACCGAAGAACAAGAGTTACAAATTGTTACTGATGATTTAGAAAAGGACGGAATACAGGTTCAGAATGTTATTAGTTTTGACGACATAGCCTACGCTGTGTCTCATCCTCAACCTCATAATCGTAATTTGATTGTCGTGGAACCGAACTCTGCTCTCGTTCAAGAACATGAAGCAGCAGAAGCTATAGAAGGACTACAAGCTCTTGCCGAACAGCCAGGAATTGTGACTTGTCCAGAGGTCATCACGGAAGAAAAGCCACATTTAATAACTATGGAAGAGGAAGAAGACGAAGAAGAAAAATCTAAATCAGAAACAGAAGGAGATGATGATGTACAGAAGGATGACATTCCAGACGAAGCTGCTGACAAGATGGAGGCCGAAGATGGGATACAACTTACGGCAGATGAAGTTATGCATCTCTCTGCTGGTGACTTTGTAGAAATTAATGGAGAAATGTACAAAGTCGAAATAAGTGAAGACACAGGCTTAAATACTGACATTGTAACCTCCACGTCATGATAATGACTTGTATGTAATAAGTGAAGACACAGCCGTCTTAGGCTTAAATACTGACATTGTAACCTCCACATCATGATAATGACTTGTATGTAATCACAGACTATCGTTGAATTTTCATTTGAATTGTTTTATATAAGGTTTTGTTGTATTTTATGATGCATTCTATTTTCCAGACGTTATGTGACCTACTAAAAAATAAGTGAGATTGTATTCATCATACCAGTGTCCATCTTTCTGTCCATTGTCATCTGTGGATTGTATAAACTTTCATAGAAATCTTTATAGATACATTTGTAGATGCATGCAAACATTAGTTGATAATTGACAGTCCCCACAATGAAGTACCAGTAATTGATTTTTTTCCATTCAACCTTTCCCTATACCCTATATTTAGTTGAGGTCTTAAATGTGATACATGAGATAAGGGTCACGTTAGCATGATAAAGTTTCATCCTGCTTGATTTTGATTTTGACTTTTTCTAACAAGATTTTCCAGTGAACAAAAAATCCAGTTATAGAATTGATAATCTACATCGGATGGGGGATTGTTTTGGTACAAACTGTATCTCGGACACCGCTTGATAATTCTCAGTGAAAATGTAAGGTTACTTTTCTTATAAAGATTCCCAGATATAGTCACAAGAATTTGGGAAAAATGGCTCCTAATAAAAGATTAAAGTTTTGGTTTGGTGTCATGCTTTTGATTGCATAATACAATTTCATATTTTTTCTTATGTGCAGCACCAAATGGGACCAAACATGGTATTCATAGACCCTATGTGATCCTCTTTCAGCAGTTGTTCCAGCCATTGTCAAGGATGGCTCCAATTGTCTCTGAATGGCTAAAACATTTTCATATTCATTTTTGGAACTTCTTCACCAAAGTGAGACCTGTGAATAGCTTAGGCAGTTTTCTTCCAAACATCTGTACCTAAAATTGTCAAACCTGGTAGGGATAGTCAATAAATGGCTTCCTTTTGTAGTTATCAAATTAGCAAATCAAAACAAACTTGTTAGAAATAGACTTCACCTGCAACACAAGATGGCCAGTGTAGTAGATTTATTTTTTACATAGAATCATATGGAAATGAGGAGATACGTAACACCATTAATGCTCATACAAAAATATAGCTGAATATAAGTAAGGGTAATAACAAAATTACCGAACTCCGTACAATCTTACAAAGGGAAAGTCAAAACTCATAATTATATAAACAGACAAAATCAGTCAACAACCGGAAAACTGTGAAAACCATAATGACCCTGACTTGGTACAGGCATTTCTAAAGAAATGGTGGGTTGAATCAGATTTTAAGGTGCCAAACCTCCCGCTTTCATTACGGTTCAAAGGTTCCGGCTGTCACTATAACAGTATTTAAATACAGGAACAAAATAGGTAAAATAGTTGTCAAAGCAGTACCATATTCGGTGACGTTAATGTCAAAAATATTTTTACATCACACATTGACAGATGGCCATATTGTTGGCACATATGGCTCCATTTTGGCACTATGTGTCGTGATAAATAGTCTCCTACAAGCCTCTTTTTAGAATATTCACTATTTGAAATATGGCCACTGGAACTTTTGTAAAATCAGATGAAACTGCCCATACAACTTTTGTTGCAAGTAAATTTTGGATAAACTGTTGCACTCGCAGTACTAACCTTTAATTGGTTTTGATAACATAATAATTAATTTATATTATATAAGTTTGACCTTTAAATCATGACTTCAAGGATTTCTCTGTCAGTTGACCCAATAATGGCCATGCATGAGAGTTGAAGAGTATGAGAGTGTGATCGAATGTAGGTTATCGAAGATATACTGGATATACTAATTTGCTATAACATGTATTACATCATAATTAAGGAAAGATCATTTAACTTTTAGAGAGAGGGGGACCATGTTTTTTCTCAGAACCAGAAATTGTTTTGATTATTTTTTCTGGGGACATGCAAAATATGTCATTTTTCTTCCAACTGTACAAAAAATGTATTGTTGAAAAATGCAGGGTCAGATTATTTATTTCTTGCATCATTCAGGTCAAGAATTGTTTTTCTAAATATATTAATATTGGTGACAGAAATTTAAAAAAAGATAGCCCACCAAAAAAAGTTACATGGTTTTTCACTTAGATTGCCTATAATGGGCAATGTCTTTTATATAAAGTACATGTAGTTACAATCCAGTGATACATACATGTATGTACAACATGTACCTGCTGAATGATAGCCTCACTATTTTGATTTATTGGAATACATGCCTTTATTTTGTTGTTGAACACATCTAATTTCCATTTAAATTAGGGGCTGTCATGGTCGTATGGTACCTGTGCAATCAGTGCCTATCACCACTGATGTTGTGAGTTCAAACCATGTTCAGGTGTACTCGATACAACATTATGTGATAAAGTTTGTCAGTGACTTGCGACAGGACAGTGGTTTTCTCCAGTACTCCGTTTTTCTCCATCAATAAAACTTGCCGCCTCCATATAACTGAAATATTGTTGAAAGTGGCATTAAACACCATAAACCAAACCATTTAAATTGAAATTTCTTGTTCCAATTCAACAGCTCTATATTTTAACAAATATTTTTGATGGAGTCTTTTCCCATTTATTGGCTATTGCCAATATTTAAATAAAATTCTTTATCATTGTTTTGTTTGATCTGTCATGCATTGATATGAATACATGATTCTACAACATGCAAAAACATCCTATTCCAGTCAGTCAGTGCATGGTTGTAGTTTAATGCTAAGTAGATATTTTTCAGCTAGATCATTTTGATGAGACTATGATGTAAAAGTATTAACCTTTGGGTCATATGAGCTAAAAATCCCCAAATTTCACATCAGATGGTGGTGGTCATATTGCGAGGATTCACAGCGAAAACATCACCTATAAACGTTGCAGTCGTTACAACAGAGGGGATAAACGAAGCCAAGGTCAACGTCAAGACGGTCTCCATAACTACCTTAGATGCAGAAAAAGCATTCGACAAGCTCGTCCATAACATACTGTTCTGGAAACTCTACCACTACAATAAAGATGATGACGCATGGATTGTAATACGGATGCTACAAACTGAGGCAACGACAGTAGTCAAATGGAAAGGAAAGTTCAGCACTGGCATCCTCGCACAACGAGATATAAGACAAGGGGCTAAGCTCTCTCCAACACTGTACAAGAGCTACAACAACCAACTCCTAGACGTTCTTAGGGATAACAACATTGGAGCCAAAATTGGAACTACGTTCATCGAATGTCCTACAGTCGCAGACGATATAGCCCTGATTTCGTACCACCCAGAGGACCTACAACATGCATTACATATTGTACACAATGAGACCAGAAGGGACAAGGTTACCATCAACTCAACAAAAAGTGATGTTGTTATAGTCAATGGAGGAAGAAATAGGCAAACACAGACATGGACACTAGGTAAACAGGAGATTGAAGAAGTACAGTCAACCAAGCACATCGGACTAATAAGACTGGCTGATGGTAAAAACGACATAACTAGCAGAATCCAACAAGGCAGAAGAACCCTATATGCACTACTAGGCGCTGGACTACATGGTAAAAACGGCATAAATCCAGATGTGTCTTAAAATCTACACCACCTTTTGCAGGCCACGCATCATCTATGGATTAGAAGCGGTAACCCTTACCAAAGGAGATGAACAAGAACTACTCTCTTTTGAAAGACGACTACTCAAACAAATCCAAGGGCTGACAGACCACTGCCCAACCATCGCAGTATACTCACTACTTGGAGCCATACCAATTACCACACAAATAGAGAAGAACACCTTAACAACGTTCTACAACATTGCTACCAATAAAGAGTTTGTCGAGCATGAAATTGTCAGGAGACAGCTAGCTATAAGAGACCAAAACAGAAACAGCTGGTTCACACACATAAGAAAACTCTTACAGAAGTATAGCTTACCAACTGCATACGACTTAATGGAAAGGCCACCTACCAAATGGAAATGGAAGGCAATGCTGAATAAGGCAGTCGAAGAACATCACATGACTGAATGGTACAACGAGGTAGAAGATAAAACATCACTAAAGTACCTCACACTGCAGAAACACCCAACCAGAAACTCACACCCGATCTGGCACACAGTACCTATTAAACAACACACGAGCCATCATGAAAGCTAACATCAAAGCTAAGATCATCACTGGCACATACACCCTACAAGCAAACCGTGCAAGATTTAACCAACACTCAGTCTCACCTACATGCTTACTGTGTAAAAACGACAGTGAGGACAGAGAACACCTAATATTACATTGCACGGCACATGCATACATAATGACTAGACACTATAGCAGAGATACAGTTGATGAGATAATAAGTAACACCGAAATCCTCGTGCAGTGTTTAATGGATAGCTCCAAAACCAGAGTTAGTGACATTCTTGGCGATCATAGTGATATTATAGCAGATATAGAGGAGATAAGCCACAATCTCATTTTCGATATCCATAATAATAGGGCAGTGAACATTTAAACCCGATTGTGACCATAATTTGGCGGAAACTTTACTTGGAATTTATTTTTCCACCAATACCGAATATGACATTTATTTAACCTGTTTAAATTAACAGGGTGCCCCGAAGTCATCGGAGGAATCTACAAGACAACAACAACATGGCATATCCACACATGAGTCACTCATTTACATATACTTGTTGGATTACAATTACCTATATATATATAGCTATGCAATCTGTGCCTATCACCTCTAAAATTGTTTGAATCCTGCTCATGGTGAGGTGTACTCGTACAACATTAAATCAAATCAAATAATTTTTATTGATCTAAAAATCCAAACAAAGGATTATCATCAATACAGAACATGACAAACACAACTAAGACAACTTTAAGTACACAATATTTGATAACATAATACACAATATTTGATAACACAACAGCTGAGGAAAGACAGAGTTATCTCCCATACAATACAAATGTATAAAATTTCAAGTTACCTCCCATTGACAATTAAAGATCAGTAAAAGTGACATAAAAAATTAAAACCACTGATTAATCTTGTTTTTTAGACTGATTTAGACTATACAAGTTATTGACACCTAATATACACATTTTACATATGTCTAGATCATTACTACTAAATATAAATTTAAATTTGCCAAAGTCGGACATATTAAATGAATTATGTGATAAAGTTTGTCAGTGACTTGCGGCAGGTCGATGGTATTCTCCACCAATAAAACTGAGCAGCCATGATATTACTGAAATATTGTTGAAAGTGATGTTAAACACCATAACCCTAACATACTGTCCTAAGAACGAATTATATATTTGATTGGCCTAGCAACCAAGAAACAGGTTCTGTTTCCATATCCAATAGTTCCCTCAGGAGATGATAACACAAGAATAATTGCTATTCATCTATAATGTATTTTTTACTGACTGGTTGTTAATATCCTTTAACAATATTGTTTTGTGTAGCGATCTATAATAATCGTCTTTTTAGCTAGGTGCAGTAGTTTCTCAGATCCTCTGGTACTGTCATTGACATTATATCTATTTATGCAATCACAGACAATTGATACTACAGTTGTGAGTTTGATTCCCATTCATGGAAAGGTGTCTTCGACAAAACGTTTATGTGATTAAGATCGTCTCCGACTTGTGACAGGTAGGTTGTTGTTTTTCTATAGGTACTCCAATTTACTCCATCAATAAAATGATATAACTGCAATATTGTTGAATATGGAATTAAAAGCCCACACAATCCTATTTTCCAGGTGGTCACAAAAAAACTATCGCAGTCTCTCAAGAGCTTGTCATGCTTACCCAATATAAAAACAAATCAAATGAACGAAGGTTCTCTATTAAACTAAAAGGAAGAATGGTGGCTATATTACAAGACATTATACTGTTGCAGTGTTTTATTTCACTGATAGAACAGATTCAACAACAAGTGCAATGATATCTTCATTATAGTAATATATGTAACAAAATTAAAAATAATTGAATTTATCCATTATTTATCTTAAAATTTACATAATTTAATATTTTAAGTTATTTATTACCTGGTAATACATGTACTACCGTATTTTAAAGTCGGCGATCTTTAAATGCTTGTGTTCTTAATTACCAGGCAGTGATTAAAAAATGAGTAAAATGTTCATAGTATAAATTACATAGTACAAACTGTCTACATGTTCTTTGAAAAGTTTTACATATAAAAGGAAAGTTCATAAGTCAGGATGCAGGATAAGATTGAATATCTTAATGTTATGACACTATGAGATGTAACAGTTGAGAAATATGGCACAGTAAATAGAGCTCAGAAAGTGACGGATCACAGAAGGCTGAACAGTGATATTGTCCCCTTCAATCCCTGGAGAGTTTCAGATTATCTCCCTTTGATTTAAATCTAAAGTCTTGAGTCCAAAAACATTGTTTGTACCACTGTTTGATTCTTTGGAAAACTATCACTAATATTGGATAAAATGAACCTGTGTTTAGATGTTTAAAGTACTGTACATTCTACTAAAAAAAATAATTACAAGATTAATTTTTTTATCGAAGGAATATTTTTTTATAGTAAATACTTAGAACTGTCATAAACAATAATAGTCAGTCAGTATGAATGGATAATGATATTCAAAATAGAGTCAAATTCTCAGTTTTGTAATGAAGAAGAATGGATAAAAAAAATTAACCCATAAAGTAAATATGACGTCATTTCATGTCCGTATTCACAATCTATTTTTATATCCAATATATATCCCAGACTATATAGACACTTCTAATCAGAATATTTGAGTAGCAATGTAACAGTCATCATGAGGAGAACGTGTCCTCCGGCCCATGACCAGTAAAACTTTGTTCGGATCAGTAAATTTTCAGTTCTTATAAAGAACTATATAAAAATAAATTCAAGGATTTGATTCGGACCAATAAATTCAAATTTTCATTTTGAGGACTGATGTAATTATTATATAATATGTTTTTTCACTGACTAATGTTTGCCGTCAAATCAACAGTTGACATGTAACTAAGGGTTCTAGTGTAAATGATCCGCCATATTGAATATTCTTGAAACCCCAATGACGCCAACAATTCTTCAAATACAATATGGTTATTTCTTAATTGCAAATGCTGTAAGTGGCCTTTCTTAATTGTACATGATGTAAGTGGCTTTTCTTAATTGTACATGCTGTAAGTGGCTTTTCTTAATTGTAAATGTTGTAAGTGGCTGCTATGAAGTACATCAAGTATCTATACTTTCATTTGTTTTTCTTATAAAATTAATTTAACAATTAACAACTGTACAATAACATCATTATTTCAACAAAAACTTTATAATATCAATATAAACATGTCACATTATTTCCTGAATGGATAAATATATACTATCATTGATTTTTGTTCCTTTTTTTTTTTTTGAAGAATGGATTTCTCAGGGCAATATTGCATCGAGCATTAAGTCAGATTTAATCTAAACATATTTTAATGTCAAATGAACACAAGTCTGAGAAGTCCATTTCGAACAAAACATATCAACGATAGTACATGTACGTTTATCGAGGAGTAAGTGACCTCATTATAAAGATACACAGGTTTCAATGATAAGTTATCACGTTTAATATTAGATATTATCATGTGTAAAGATCAAATTGAAAATTTACCAATCATTGATAAACAGCATTACATTTGTATTTACAAATAATACAATCATTTAACATCTCACAACAACAAAAATTAATTAAAGTATTACCAAACAATATCTTTGCTGCCCTTATAGGAGAGTACAACCATGCAACTAATTTTCGTTACATATGAAAAAACTAGAAAAGAAGTATGCCCCCGCACTTGATAATTATGGACAAAGTTGTTTTGTTAGGAGTGATTTTTTTAAAATGAAGTGTGTCTGTAGGACACAAATGATGCCCCCACCTGACCATAAGAAGGAAATGAAGTCCAACTACCTGTCATTTTGTGAATATTTGCCAAAAATGCCCCCTCACCCCCCCCCCCCCCCCCCCCGACTTCATTGCAGGGGCATGAAAAAATGACTAAGTCCAACTACCTGTCATTATCAAATATTTGATGAAAATCAAAATCTTGTGGACATGCACACCTCCATTATGTGTATAAACATCATACAAAATATCAAAGCTGTAGCTCCAAAACTGTAGGAGAAGATAGCCGGACAAACCATGTATCTATATCCGGACAGACGAACAAAATGACTAAGTCCAACTACCTGTCATTTTGAGAATATTTAATGAAAATCAAGATCCTGTGGACATGCACACCTCCATTATGTGTATAAACATCCTACAAAATATTAAAGCTGTAGCTCTAAACCTGTAGGAGGAGTTAGCCGGACAAACCATGTTCCCTTTATGCAGCTAGTACGAAAAAAATTACTTTAGTCCAACTACCTGTCATTTTGAGAATATTTGAAGAAAATCAAAATCCTGTGGACATGCACACCTCCATTATGTGTATAGACATCCTACAAAATATTAAAGCTGTAGCTCCAAAACTGTAGGAGGAGACAGCCGAACAAACCATGTATCTATATCCGGACGGACGAACGGACGGACAGGGGTAAATTAATATGCCCCTCGACTCTTCGTCGCGGGGGCATAATAATTAAATATTAGTACATAATCAAATACATTGACCAATAGACTAGGAAACATATAATCAGTTGCATCCATATTCAATCTGAATATACAATGTACACAACAAATGTACATGTAAATCAAATTTAATGGATAATGAAATAGCGATAAATATTTTTACAACTCTTATTACCGTATTATAAGAATATTGAAATAGGTCGGTCAGTCTGTTTGTTGGAGGAAATCACAGTACTTGGAGAAAACCAATGACCCGTCGTATTATAAATCGCTGACAAACTTTATCACAATAAGTCGTATAGAGTACACCACAACACAAGCAGGAATCAAACCCACAAACGTTAGTTGTGATAGCCACTGATTGCCAAAGTAGATGTAACTACCCTACAATCATGGCTACAATGGCCATCAAGTTTTGTATAATTAGCTCCTAGAGACTTTTGAGTCGTGCACACTAAATTAGATATCTACGTTTTCATTATCTTGTGTTTTTTTTATATAGTTACAACACATTCTTAAAATTCAAATTATTATAAAAATTTTTTTTTAAGAATATTAAAATAATAACAGTCTATAAATGCAGTGCATACACAATATTAACTACAAATAAATCCACATAACTTAAGCCTTGGTTACTAATGACTATATGTTTGAACATGGTTTTCACAAAATACATAATTCTATATACAATGTACATTAGAATCTTGTTATCTCCAGGTCTTAATAAATTTTTTGGGATAACTAGAAATAAAAATATGGTCCATTCTGACCGTTCATAGTTAGGCCAACCTTAAAAAAACAGTTGGTTTGCTGTTCTTGAACCCACAATTTGTGAAGTGGATTGATTGGTGGGCCACAGACACATATGTGTAGCAAAAACATGCTTAAAAAAAACCAAACTTATAAATATTTTTTGGGGAGTAGAGCAGATTTTGGTGGGTCTGTCTAGTAACAAGAAAACAACATCGTTTTATGGATGGCCTAATTGTTACATTAATTTGTTAAAATAATTTGAATGCTCTGTTAATTTTAACTAAAACATTAGATCCCTTTCACTTGGAGACAACATGGAATATAAGATGATGAATGCATAGAGGGCAGGGAGTATTATTTTGTGAGTTTTGTTGACAATATCTTTAATTAACAGTAGCTTGAAAATTATTGTCAATGAATGAAAAGTAGAATTTTTAATACGATATATGGGATTATGAAAAGTAAGTTTAAACAGTGGTGGTTAACAATTCCACAAACATCAACATAACGAAACAACCACCACTCATTTCAAACCAATGAACACAAAAAAATGACATATGGTGTTGGAAATCCAGATCCTGACATGGAACAGTACAAAAATGCGGTTGGATTAAATCGGTTAATGGAATGTCCAACCTCTTGGCAATACAGATCCACTCGGTTATTTCAATCAACTGGACAATAAGATAAATGGTTTTGTTAGAAGATGAAACATAATGACAAGTAGAACTGAAGTAATAATTATGATTACGGTAATAATAATTAGAGAAAGACGAAAACATGGGTTTTTTTTCATAATGTAGTTTCTTAGATATATTTACTTGTCCTGGTACTTAATACAATTAAAACTAGTAATTAAAAATTATGCACTGTTAATTGGGTTCAAGTAAGTTTGTAGTTTCTAAGATAAAAATTGACTATCGACGACATATTTTTAACCAGAAAATGATTTAAGAAGGTATGAAGATACCAAAGGGGTAATCAGAAGCCATAGATCGAACACGGACAGACAATACAATGGCAAAAAAAGAACAAAACAAAAATGCAATCAACGATCCACAAAACACTACACAGAAAACTATAGGATGAGCAACATAAACCCACTAAATACATGAACAATTTAAAACAACGATGGACACAAAGTGATGGCAAAGTAACTTATTTTATAATCTATGGAAGACAATCAACAAATGATATCTAGATTATGAATAATGTCATCTGGTTTTTTTATATGTGTCACATGAAATAAACATGTTTAATATCTGCATATCTACAACATGGGAAAATAATTCTTACTAAAAGGTTCCTATCTTAAAATAGATTTGTAATGTGACCTTGAAAATAAGTGGCATCAGAGGTGAACACAAATGATAGAAATATCAAAATTTATCACAAATAACATTAAAATCTTATCACAGTCTATAAATAATCATATTCTTAATTTGTAAAATTAAATACACATTCCTACATTTGAATAATTTTTAATTACTAGACAAATATACACAAATATTGATTGGAATAATTTGAAAATTACTAAATAATATACACATTTCAATTACTAAATAATATACACATTTCTGTATTGGAATAATTTTAAAATTACTCGATAATAAATACAGCCTTCTTGATTGGAATAATTTGAAAATTATTCAAAAATATACACACATTTCTATATTGAAATAATTAAAAAATTACTCATCAATATCTACAGACTGCTTGGAGTTGATTGGAATAATTTGTAAATTACTAAATAATATATACAGACTTCTTGATTGGAATAATTTGAAAATTACTCAATAATATATACATTCCTTGATTGGAAAAATCCGAAAATTATTCAATAACACACATTCCATTCTTGACTGGAATAATTTGAAAATTACTCAATAAGATACACATTCCTTGATTGGAAATAAATCAATACTACATACAGTTCTTGATTGGAACAATTTGAAAATTACTCAATAATATACGGAAGTTTATTAATAACAGAATATTCTATTTTTACACAACAACACAATATATAAAGTCTTCTGTTATTATATTCAATTCTGTAACAGTGAAAATCAATTTACCATTGGTGAAGTGCTCTTGTACTTTATCTCGTTAACCTTTCTACGATATTCACAGGAAGTTGTACCTGTAAACATGCTTGTAGTGGTACTGTTTGTATGGTTAGCTGTACCTCTTGTCATATAACAGTATTGTCTTCCATTATTTGAGGGTGTGAAACGTAATTAATTTTTTTCTGTTTTTTTCAATCTACGAACTCAGTGGTACTGTATTCCATCACTGTATGTCTTTGTTCATCATATAAATTCCTTGCATAGTTTATTTGTTGTGATGCCTAAAACAGAAAAAATACATTTAAGAATTGAATGCATTCTTTTGAAGTTTCATTGGGGTGTGAAAGCGTTGACCGAAGTACATTTTCAATGAAGCGCGGGTTCATGTTGAAAATGTAGTTCGATCAACGCTTTCATACCCCAATGAAACTTCAAAAGAATGCATTCAATTCTTATAATTATATTTAAATCACACCAAAATTTAATATAGTTGAATTTTTCGTTGTGAATTTTATTTGTGTTAGATTATTTACTGTTGGAAATTACTACGCCATTGATTGTTTATATCTGACGTCGTCATGGAGACACATGCAAGTTCGGATTTGAGTTTCATTGGGATGTGAAACATCTCTTTTATAATCATGTGACCATTTCATAACCAATCATATTGTAACATTTCAATGAAAAACGGAAGTAATGTAATTATATATCTATAATAGAATTTTCCAATATTATCATGGCTTTTTGGCAGTATATGATTTTGATGCTCATATTCAAAAACTACCAATCAGAATGATATATCCAGAATATACAGCGTTTTGATTGGACAATTTTAGAGTATACACGTACGAAACTAGTACACAAAAGTTTTTTGACCACAAAGCCTGTTTTGTTTCTCAAGGTTAAATGAATGTCTTGTCAGCAAATATTACCACCTTTTTTTCTTAGATAATATGGACCCCTGAGGAAACTCACATGTTTCTATGATTCATAATATTACCTCTTCAACAAGGACCATCTGCTATTGAGCGGGATTAATCGAGTACAAATGTGGACTATCATTATTGTAATTTTATCATCAAGGCGTTGCCATTGGTTTGGTTTATGGTGTTTAATGCCACCTTCAACAATATTTCAATTATATCGTGTCTGTCAGTTTTATTGGTGGAGGAAACCAGAGAAAACCACTGACCTGTCGCAAGTTACTCACAAACTTTATCACATAATGTTTTATCAAGTACACCTCGCCATGAACGGGGTTTGAACTCACAACTTCAGTGGTGATAGATACCGATTGTAAATCCTACTACCTTATAACCATGACCATGACAGCCCCTTCGAGGCATTATGTCTGAATGAAAATGGCAACAAAACACACATAATAATTGTAGATATTATGTTATTTATGTGACGCATCATCTAAATCTATAAATAAAACTTGTTGAACTTTGATAATGACTCCTACCCTTTGTGCTATATAATGTTTATCACACTGTACTTGTGCTGATCTTTCCTTTAAAACCAGTTCTATATAATGTCTATCTTCTGAAAACAAGAAAATAATATTTGTCTATTAATACAATAATTCATAAAAATTGCATAGACGAATCGGAGCTTAGCATTGGTATTATTTAATAAAACCTTTAAAAAAATATCGCTTTCGGCATATAAAAAATAGACTTTTCCAAATTTTCCACTTCCGTTAAAAGAATGTTAATGTTCATGCAAGATATTTCCACTAGTAAAACAATAAACTTTTCATTAGCTTTGTATTTATATAATCACTGCAGTATACTAATTCCTGTCACTTCACCCTATTTTTTTATTTTTTTTCTATACATTTTGTTTTTTGTTCACTGCTGATACACATGTTTTTTCTTCTGAAGGAAAAAAGTGGCACAAAAAGAAGGAAGTGTTGTGTGTTGTCCCTTGTTCCCTTGTTATAGATTAAAAACGGCCAACATAAATAATGGATGACATTAAAAATGATTGAAATAAAAAAATGATTGACATGAATAAAACTATTAGTTCTTTATAAATGTATTTACTTGACTTGACTGTATGGCAGTGTTTCAGCCCTCGGTATGGTACTTGGAATATAATGTTATCTTCAGTTGCCGAGCCAGGACGAAGGAAATACACCTGTCTATTGGTGATCAAGGCTAATAGTCCATCTTTGTCGCTAGCTCTTAATTGTTCCATTGCTATAAAGCTGTTATAAAGATAAAAGACAAGTTAGTAAGAAGTATAAATCATTGAGAATTTCAATTGTATGGCTAGGTGTTATTTGTGTTTAATGCAACTTTCAGCAATATTTCAGTTAAATTGTGGCATCCAGTTTTAGTAATGGAGAGAAAACCACTGACCTGCTGTAAGCGTTGCATTACATTAGCGCAAATTGACCTTACATAAGTGCAAATAAAAATCCTATGAAAGCGCGAAAAAAATCTTTACATAAGCGTGAATTAAATACCAAGATTAATACAGGTAATTTACAGGATTACCTCTTCCGTTTACCAGAAATTAGTTAATTGATAAGTAATTTCTGTTACCCCTGCACACCACAGGGCTTTTGAGGTCATTTTCTGTTATATTGTTCTCCTCTACTTTTTGAAGTTCTGAACGGATGATTTTAGACGGTCGTTCACTCACGTCGCTATTGGCTTTTCTTTTCACAGACAGTCGTACTTGCTTATGTTCAAGCTTTCGTTCATCTACCTCGTGTGTGTGATAGTTTTCCAGATATGACCAAGTTTCGCTTTACAGCCTCTCTTGGTACATCTCCATGATATATCCTCCGATTTTAGCACGAAGTCAATTCTGTAAGTAAATCCTTCGTAAAGTAAAGCTTTCTTTCTTTTATTTGTCTCACTTACGACTAGATCCATTTTGATCAAATAAAGTAGACAAACTGATTCTATTTTTAACATTCGTAAACTCAATTCATGTTACTCACCAGCTGTAAATCATTGCCCAAAGGAATTCGGAATAATTTTATACTCATGTGTAAAAATGTCTTTCAAAATACATTGGGAATAAATAACAACAAATTCATATAATATTTTTATTATTTTTATAATAATTTGACATTAAAAATACAGGTAAATTTTTCACGCTTTTGTAATGCACTTTCTTTGCACTTTTGTAAGGTCCGTTAATCCCTAAATTCGCACTTTTGTAATGTGCCCGCTGTAAGTCACTGAGGATTAGGGTTGTGGTGTTTAATGCCACTTTCAACAATATTTCAGTTATATCGCGGCGGTCAGTTTTATTGGTGGAGGATACCAGAGTGCCTCACAACTTCAGTGGTGATAGGCACTGATTGCATAGGTAGTTGTAAATCCAACTACCATACGATCACGACCACGATGGCCCCTGCAAGTCACTGATAAACTTTCATCACATTAAGTTGTATCAAATATACATGACTAGGGACAGGAATAAACCCACTACTTTAGTGATGATAGATATAAATCTGAATACCATATAATCAGGGCTCCTTTTTCAATTGCAATGTTTCATTTTATCATCTTATTATTACTAATAATAAATTAAATAAGATCCAATGATAAATGTTATACTAATTCACAGTTCCTAAATAATATAATTATTAATAAAACTAAGATTCTCCTCCTTCAGACATAGGTGACCTTAGCCGATTTTGGTTAAACTTGAAATTATTTGGCTTTTCAATCTTTCGATTTTGAGCGTACCTGATGAAGGTTATTCCAGAAATGCATTGTGCATGCTAAATTTGATATCTATGTTTTTATTTATGATAAAAGTTTATTATACAAATATACTTATACATAAGTTATAACAGTGACATACATGTCATGGTGTTTATTTTTCATCAGTTTGTGTAGAACTCTCTGTTGTCCTGCCTGTCGTTTAGAATATGAAGGTAAAAGTCCTCCTGGACCATGACAACACCGGGTCTCTCTAACCTTTGGAGGACATAGCCTATTTTGACTGGTATCCTTTATTGCATTGGCAGCCCCTGATGCCAAGTCAAGGACTCCTGTGGCAAATTTTGGTACCATTCCTACAGCTCCCTTCATAGTACCCACAATGGCACCCTACAATAAACAAGATTTGAAGTTAAATATCTATCATTTATTTGTATAAAATATTAGAAGACGATCTCACAATTCATGCATGAAATAGGTGACCGTTGGCCGCGTTAGAGAGGTGACCGTTGAAAAGAGTTAAATTATATAGTAATATTAGTTGGGCGGGTCTCAAAGTGACTGTTAGACAGAGGTGACCGTTTATTTGAGGTGACCGGTAAGGCAGGTTAGACTGTATAACCCTAAATTTTTTGTTTTTTGTTTTGGACGTATAGAAAGTCTGAAATCAAACTAGGCCCACCTTTTATGGCTCCTGACCTTGTGTATAAATTTCACTAGATTTGCAGAAGGAGAACTTGTCATTGAGCAGGAGTCTGAAAACTTTAACACTGCATTTAACAAAGAAGAACTTTGGACAGAACTTCATATAAGTTGTAAAACTTGTGTTAAATCCTATTGTAAATATTTAACAATAAAATATGTTTAAATTAACAAAGAATGTCAATTCAGGTCTTTTTTTGTTTGTTTAATTTTTCATACTCCTCTAAGCTTTAGGCAGCCGTTTGTGTGCTGTCTTCAGAATTTGTGGGTTGTATTACATCTGCTAGGCTCCTACTTTGAAGAAAATAGGCTATGTAGCCAAGGCCGACATGGACTTTTTTTTTTATTAAACTAGTATCACATCAAATATGCGTTAATCAAAGCTGTACAGTCTTGTTTGTTTATAGCAATAACCTGTCTGAATACCAAACAGCCACAAAAACATACATAGCCACAAAGAACATTTTAATCTTACATCCAGACTGCCAGTACACATGAAACTGTCAAACCTTTGCGATTTTTTGAAGTTAGGACCAGTGATGTTTGAGAATTCTAAATGTGCATTACAATAACTTACTCCTATACCTTCTTCTCTTGCCCCTTCATAAAACTGTTTTGGTATACTTAATAATCCTCCCTTTAAACCATAGCCTAGACCCTTTATCCCTGCCAGGAGATGCCCTCCTCGACTAGTGGTTCCAGAAATCTTCAACTCTTCCCTTCTCTCATTGTGATGTTCATCTAAGTTGAAGATACCAAGGCCGTCAGACAAGGATCCAGATAACTGAAATATACATCAAATATCATTGGCTATGTTTTAAGAATAAGTTATTGACATTAGGGTTCTTTCCCACAATTTTAAGCAATATTTACCTTTGGTAATTGGCAATTAAATTAATGACTGTATTTTATGGGCTTTATGTCGATAAGGTGCATAGGCCGAAAATAGCTGTTTTTGGGATAAAATTTAGGATTTACTACCAGTTAGGTTGATATTACAACGATATCGAGATGCAAAAATTCATTTGTAAGAATGGGTAAGTATAAGCCTAGAAACACTATATCTATCATTTATTGTGAAGGATTATTGATGACATAAAAAATGTGTCACATTCTTTAAGAATTCACTAATATTTCCATCCATTATAAAACCTATTCCTTACATCTGCTGCACAATTTGAAATTCCATGTGTCACATACTTTAAACAATGCATCAATATTTCCTTCCTTTATAAATTTAATTCATTACATTTTCATTTTGCACCTGAGTTCATCCCAGGTTTTTTGTGGGGTTCATATTACTCAATCCTCAGCTTTACGTGCAGTGCTTTGTAGATCATTGTTTGTTCTTTTGCCCGTTGCTTTGTTTGTCCTACGATTTGCAGCTTTTGATAACCCCTTTGGTATCTTCAAACTCTTCTTAACAATCTGCCAATATTTTCAACTTTCATACATCCTAATACTAACCTTTGCAGCAGAATTAGATACTCCATGTGTCACATTCTTTAACAATCCACCAACATTGCCATCTTTTATCAAACCAGATATACCTTCAGTTACGTCATTAAACAAACCAAGAGGATTCCCTAAAAAGTCCACAGAACCTAACAACTTCGCTGCCTGACTTTTTAATCCCTGAGACAAAAAGATACAAATATTCATTTATCAAAATTAAATAAAAAAGAATAATATGCATAACTAATTATGGCATGCCCAGTACTGGCTATATTAAACATGGAATTGGAACAATTTGAAGAAGCATTTTTGAGCACCATTTATAGATCATTCAGAAACGATGTTTTCTGAGATGATTCAAATATAAAACGTTAAACCGACCATGAACAGAGAATGACAGATGATGGATGAATTAATGAACTAAGTGATGACAAAAGCTCATATGACATTCCTCAGGACTTGACGAGCTTTGTTGCTTAAATGAAAACTTCAGAAACATGAATGATTTAGGGCCCCAACATTGATGAAATAGAAACATGTGTCTTGAAATTAAATGTTTTTGATCCATATAATTTTTTAAATAAGTGATTCAGAAGAGTACCTGAATGACACACATCCAAATACTTGGCACTGTACTTCAACTACACTGATTTACATCCCAAAGTGTGTGTTAAAAGACATTGATGCTATCCACCAAAATTGGCATACCAGAATTCACATTAGTTTAAGTAAATAATATAATCAGTAGTTCTGAGATAATTATTACTTACTTCAGTAAAATGTTGGATGATTTCTCTGGTCAGGAATGCTGATGTTTCAAAAGGGTGATGTCTTACAAAGGATTCTACAAAACAAAGAAAACATATGATATTACATATAAAAAGATATGTATAGTCATTAAAACAATTTCTATAAATAGATGACGGAAGTGCATTCATAAACGGCTTGAATGACATCTCCTTCAGCCCAAATACATAATGCAAACCTGCATAGATTCCCTTCCACTGAAAAGACAATATATTTTCACAGAAAAATAAACATGGATAGTCCAAAAGCTGAGCCTTCATTGTAATGTCACAATATACTGCCTTACAATTTTACTTATAATTAAGGTCATAGCCCAAGAGAGTTATAGTTGAAAATGATATGTATTTATGACTTAAAACTATTTAAATTCTGAAGGTTTTAAATCCTCCAGTCACCTAAAAGAAAATATTTTCAAAATCTTCAATAAGAAAAAAATTAGTTCACGATAATTCAAAAACCACGAAATTTATGCAAATAACTAAAAAATTACTTTTATTTGACCTTGACCTTTGACTTTGTGACCTATAACAAAAAATATAAAACAAATCTTACCTAAATCTACTTTAGCATCTTCAAAGCTGGCCAGTATACCAGACGTTACAGATGTTCTTATAGATCTCAGTTCTGGTGTCAGTTTACTGGTACACATGCTAAGTGTGACACGGCTTGTGTTGATCTTTATAGTACCAAAGTAGTAACGTTTGGCCTTCACTGATGTCACTGCAGCTATAGCTCTAGAGAGAAAACAATGAGAAATTCAAATGTGATTACAAAGGTATACTTCCACTCTTTCATTTAAAGTGAAATGACATACATATAGATACGTCTATCTATGACATCAATCCCAATCGCCCATGGTGATGTGTACTCCATATATAACTTTATATCAAAAAGGTTTGTCAGTTACTTTTGGCATGTTGATGATTTTCTTTGAGACTCAGCTTTCCTCCAACCACCACAATACAACTGAAATATTGTGGAATGATATGCTAAATACACATAATCATAAGCCAAGTGTCTTCATATAGAATATACATGTACTTTTTAAGTCAGGACTTTTTTTTGTGTACTGGAATATCTAGTTTTCCTTTGAAAAGACTTTCAATAACTAACAGGCCAATGTACCCAATATAAGGTATTATGACCAATTTATCCAAACATAAATTCTTATAGACAATTTACCTAAACATAAATTCTTATGGCCCATTTTAACCATGCATAATTCTTATGGCCAATTTACCCAAACATAATTCTTATGGCCAATTTATCCAAACATAAATTCTTACATTAACACAATGAACTAGGTAGTAATTTGTACAAACATACAAGTGAATGACAATGTAATACTTACTGCCTTGTATCATAGTCTGTTTCATCAAGGTTTTCATCTATCACATCTGTCTGTCCAAACCCTCCAAACTGGAACAGCTTCCACAGTAATCTCTCTTCAATGTGTACATTCAATTTCTTCATTGATATTATCAAATGCTGCAAAAAAATATATTACATGAACTTTCATTAATTGTTTGGGTTTTTTTTTACATCATAATGTAGTTTATTAAAAAATCTCCTGTTTACAATAACCTTAATGGCCCAGGCTTGCACATTAAGGGTTCCTGTTTTTCATTAATTGTTTAAAAATCCCTGATTCAATCAATATTTTCACAAGAAATCATTTTGATGTAAAGGGACAGTCTGTGAGATAAATTTGAAAGATTTCCACATATTAAACCTGTTTATATATATATGTTGCTTCATAAAAGACTAGTTGGCAGTAATGATTCAGTTTTAACTCCGATGATTGCATTTTTGTTGTTTTCGCTACAATTGCTGGTACTCTAAAAACACAAAACATATTTCTAAATAAAATTCATATTTCGACATTGGTATGTGCTGAAGAAATTTTAATAAAAATTATCTTTTTGTTTTTTTTTTCTTGCAGCTTTAATTCATTTTATCATTTAATTTATTGCAATAAAAGAGTAATTTACAATGTTTGTACTAATGTATTCACCTTGTATATGTCAGCATTCCACTTGGTACTAGGAATTTTATGAGCCACTATATGAAGAGCTGGAGTGTTGTCTGGGACATCTTTTTTAGATGTGTGAGTGACAAACAACATTACAGGTTTCTGTGCATCCAGCAGTTGATTATCAACCTGTAAAATTTAATTGTTTTTTATTATTGGATTGACAGTCCTGTACATGTGGATCAAGGGTTGTATACAAATGTTTTAATTTTGGTTTATGGTTTTATACATAATTTTGTAATTTTTTTAACAACTGCAATTATATCATGGCAGTCAATTTTATTGATGGAGGAAACCTTTGTTTCAGAAGAAAAACCATTGGTTTTATGTGAGACACTTACAAACTTTACCACATAAGGTCGTACCATGTACATGTTGCCATGGATAGGAGTAAATGTAAATTCAAACTACCATATGATCAAGGTCACAGAGGTCAAGGTTAGTTGACATTAGCCTGTCTGTCATGTTGACGATAGGATCATTGTGTTGACTTAATATGCAGAACAAATGTGCATTGTTACCTAAAAAACAGACCTAATCATTGAAAGATTAATATATTCAATGAACAATGAAAATGAGGTAAAGATCAGATGAAATGTTTGGCTAACAACAGTGATGATGATGCCCCTACACAATGGCAATTACAGACAACAATGTTATAACCATATATAATTACTAAGGAGTTGTAAAACAGACAAAAGAATACAGAAATTAATATAAAGTATAGGTATATAAAACATTCTCTTAAACAAGCTTTATCTATTGTCTCAACAAAATAATATCATAATGTGCAACATACTAATTTGAGGTCCAGAGATTCATATAAGTTTTTTTCCAAAGTAAGAGATTTCAAACATATTCATAACATTACCAGACATTCATGTCATAGATATTTTTACTGCCACAGAAAGACAGCCAAGCTCATTGAAATTCACATATCAAGTATTTTAAAATTAAATGGACAATAAAAGTTATTTGAATTAGAGCTTAATGTTTCATTCAAGAGTCAAATGCAAGCAAGATTTAAAAAAAAAATTCATTTCAAATCAGCGTTATTTCAATAAAAAAAACTTACCTATAAAGGATTGAAGTTTCCCTCTTTATAAAGAGAGAGGTAGCACATGTGATAAACCAGATCGACCAAAAAATATTAAAGACCAATTCCAAATCACAAAAATTGCTTTAACTTTTTTAAGGTTGAATTGCTTTGAAATCCTCTTAAACGAGACAACAAGTCTTTAACTTCAGATATTTTCTTAGTATAGATTATTTAGAAGCATGACAGACCGAGGAATGAACAGATTCTTAAATACCCTTGTGTAAACCTGCATTTCAGGCAAGGGTATATTTCCAATTAGCTGAAGTTGTGATATTTTGAAGTCAAAACATTGTATGTGAAATGTCATAATTATTTCATATTGAAATAATATCATTTCTTTGTCTTCAATACTGTGATTTCATTTATTTTTGATGGTATTAATTTTCATGGATAAAGAGATGTTCGTTTATATCTGAATTCGTGGTTTTGACAGTTACTTATAACTTTTCTTGTTACATGTATATATGCCTTTAGTGGTGCACTAGATTACATGGTTTGATGATGCTAACGAAAACCACAGAAATTAAATTTTATAACTTACCTGTATGTTTGACACACTGATGTCAAAGTTGACTTTCTCTGGAGTAGAAATATAATCCATTGTTATATTACTCAGTGAAATATACACCAGTTCTTCAGGAAATCTGTTAATCAAGGAAATTCCGAGTCCTCCTTTAAGACTCATCGACAACTATAAATAAAAAATATCAAGAATTAGAGGTACCGGTAGTTAGGACCCAAATTACATCCACTTATTACTGCCTTTCAGTGAAAATTTGAGAAAATTTATTTATATATTTGCATGTGTCTATTTTTAATAAAACATCTTAGGTTTATCTGTAACTTTAACCAATGCTCTACAAAATTCTTGACCTGCGGGGTGAATTATGTTGCAAAGAAAACAAAATAATACAATATATTTTAACCTAACTGTATGTAAGTGAATAAGAGATTATTGTTTAACACCAGAAGAGAAAATTTTCAGCTATATCATTGCAAGAACAAGTTGATTTTTTCAGATATGATGGTCAATGATTGTTTTGTACCAGACCAACATACGTTGCTTAATATTTAGTGCTAGCTCATAGAAACAATATTCTCACCCCTTGGATAAAATAGTCCGTTAATTTATGTGAAAAAGATTTTACTTTTAAGTAAATTGTCGATTTATCGATATACATCCGTGTCTTGGCAGTATTTTAAATGTATTTCAAAATAAAATACATAGACAGTATCTTTAAATGCTACCACAACAGTGATAAATACTTGTATAAAAAGTTATTTGATGTTGGTCAAAGGGAGGTATTTTTTTAAATTTATGTTAGCTACTAACAAGGGAGAGCACTTTATATTTTTTCAACGTAAACAAACATTGACATGATAGGGGTGAGAAAAAGTCAAACACTGTGAAAGGTGCAAGATTGAGACGCCCTCGGGTAAGATTTAAATCGTATCAGACTTGGACAAGCCTCGTCCGATACGATTTAAATCATACCCTCAGGTGTCACATATTTTATTCTCTTGCACCTCTCCCGGTGGTAGACATGTTGATCCACAAGCACATATTATCCTGATTCCAAACCAATCAGAGGCTCTGTCGGCCATATACTCTAATAATATCATAATAATACTCAAAATCCTTGTTTAAAAAAAGCAAAAAAAAAACAAGAATTAAACAGTAAACTGAAAACATCAATTTTCATACCCGAGAAAGGTCGACTTATTTCTGTGAAGACTGAAAAGAAGTTTTATCTACAGATGCTTTTTTGCCAAAACTGGTAGACATATTAATTTGGACCATCTGTCAAAAATCTTCAGTTCCTATATTTTCTACAAGCTTGACACCATATTTACTTGTCATGAAATTTCTTAAGGCACTCTCTTTAATTATGATAGGTGATATATACAGACAGGAAAGATTCAGTATTATTCGTGTGATATTAAATCCTGATAACAAAATGACAGACTTTGCTGTAAGACTTTTCCGCCTTGCTTGACTTATTAGTTAAATAATTACACAACTTACTTCCAGCGTTTTCCGTTCCTGCTGTTGAGAAATCTCTGACTCTTTTGACTGTATTGATGTTTCTTCATAAATTTGCCATCCATTCTCTTCTGTTACGGTAGATTTCAATAAATGCTGCAATTTAAATAAGATTTGTTTTGAATAATCAAACTTCTTAAGTCTTAAACAAAGGTAAGAGTTTAGACAATTATCAGTACCATTGTCATCAGGCCAGAAGGTGGAACAGAAAGACTCGGGGATCATGATTGTTTGGTAGTTAGATTAATCTCTGTATAAAGTGCCTATAACCTTTAAGGACTGTGAGTTTTGTATAGTTTAACCCAGCCACATTTTGGAGCCTTTGCCAAGACAGTAAGGACCTGGATTTCCAGTACCATATGCTGTGGTCATTTTTGTTGTCTATTATTTCAGACACTAGGTGATTGTCTCTTTTATAGATATTGGTAGAATTGTTGACCATCAGTATTTAAACTTTCTTTTCATAATAATGATATGAGTGTCCTTTTTATTTTCTCTTTATATAATAACAGTGAACTCTAACCATTGTAAATTATATATTTTTTAACTTAACTTATACAAAATACAAAGGAAGCCTTTATTTTAAGAACTTACTTCATTTTGAATATCAGCTATTTCTAAAACTCTGATTGGTCCATCCATTAAGACACGAACAGACAGATATCCTGATCCAGGTCGTAGTTTCTGTCGGGCAATCTGCATGTGATTACCCACACGTAGTCCTGTTGTAGAAGGACCTGGTCCTGATACTGCTATTGCTCCTGTAACAAAAACATAGAAAAAAAATGTCAAAAAGTGAGATAACTGGTGTACTATAAATATTTTTATGTTCATAATCGAACGAAGCTATCATGTTTACATTTACATATAGTCAAAGCTGCCTATGCGACTACCTCTATTAAACAGTCACCTGTATTAAAAGGTCTTCTTTTTGTTGTCCTGTCAAGAGAAAATTTCATATGAATTGAACCACTTTTAAAAAAGTCACCTGAATTAAAAGACTACTTTTCTTTGCCCCAAAGATGACCTCTTAATACAGGTTTGACTGTATAGGTAAAATAATTTTATTTACTTTAATATCTACAAAAGAATGGAGCCCTGATGAGATTCTCTACCTCATTGGTTAACCTTTACGTGTGGTACCTTCGGCCTATTAAACCATAACATTTGTTTCCTGTATATTTTAAGCTTAGGGGTCGTCGTTGGTTGTGATCATATGGTAGTTGAATTCATAACTACCTATGTCACAGGTGCCTATCACCATTAACATTGTGAGTTTGAATCCCACTCAGGCTAGGTGTACTCTCGATGCAACATTATGTGATAAAGTTTGTCAGTGACTTGTGACAGGTCAGTGGTTTTCTCCGGATACTCCACCAATAAAACCAATAAAAAGCCATGATACGACTGAAATATTGTTGAAAGTGGCATTAAACACCATAACCCTAACCCTGTATATTTTCATTATACGTATTCAAATGTGTACACAATAACAAAAAGTACTGAAACATAAAAAACAAAATATCTATTGTTTCAACCAATACTAATGTTTCTTAATTTTGAGAGTGTGGAAATCTAAAAACAGTAAAAAAAAATTATTGAAGAATAATTAAAAAAAATCTGACATACCTTCTTGTAAAATTCCACCAAGGGCTTGTACACACAGAATACCTGATGCACAACATAATCTACCATTCTAAAAATATATATACATACAAACAATACAGTACTGTTCCTTGTTTATCAACCATGTTTATTTTCTACAAAAGGGCAAATCTACTCTGGTAAATCTATGTATCTTTGGCATATCAACAAACTGCCCCCAAACAAATATTTCTTTGTTATATATTAATAAATCTACCCCCAAAAAAAAGAAGCTATCTACTTAATCATTTATGAAAAGACTATCAAATGTTTCATTACAAAAACAAAAATAACAACATTGGAGGTAAACAAAAATTAAATTATTCTCAGAAATATTATATGGATATGGAATTTTAATTAAACGAAACCTACTTCAGTAAATGTCCATATCTGTGTTGAGGTCCTCCTGTTATCTGGTTTCCTCAAGGTCAGAGGAGCATATTTCCCTGGTTGTGGTGCAATAACATTAGTGTCTAAAACCAAACTTTTTGATGACAATGATGATTTACGTGGATCTCGTGGTACCATTGATCCTTCATGTTCTAACATACCAGTTCCTGTCATTCTCCACAGCTGTGATCTGTTACCATTAGCCTGTCAAGTTAAAAAGGAAAATGAGGGGGGGCTAGGATTAAGGTTATGGTGTTTAATGCCACTTTCAACAATATTTCAGTTATATCGTGGCAGTCAGTTTTATTAGTGGAGGAAACTGGAGTACCCAAAGAAAACCACCTAAAAAAAAAAGGAAAATGAAATTCTAAAGTAACATGTAACATGGCTAGAAACAAAACTGAATGATTGTTGATTATTGCCAATTGAGCAAATTTTTCAGATGTATCACTACGAGAATGCATTACTCATTGACAAGACGATAATGATGATGTCTATTTTTCAACACATTAAGTTGGATTTTTATAGAGTCAGCTCATCAAAACAGCAGTCCACAGGTATGAAATGTTGCTCTGTTTAGACAAATTATCCTGACTCTGAGTCAACCAATTTTTACTGCTACTCCTTAATGCTATATGCTTAGCAGAGAAACAGCATATACCAATTTCATAGTCTATGACTTGACCTGATCATGGAGCAAATCAATTATTCCAAGGTTTTGCAGTTTTTTGTGTGTTAAAGAGTTGTCAAGTTAATCTCACTTTAACGATTTCCACATAAAAACGATATTCAGTTCGTCTTTACTCCCAGTTGTTTGTAGGAAGTCTCATGTTTTATTTATGTTATTTGTGTTTGTTTGTGTATAGTGGTGTCCAACACATATTGTGATTGGTTTTTGTTTTGTTTTTGTTTTTCTTGTGTACCCAAAACGTTGCTAACTTCTCTGGATCGTCCATTTCTGATTGCACCTTCGGTATTCTCTAATGTTAATTTTTTACTGACCTTTTTTCTAAATACAATGTTGTTATCTTGTACAACTTCTAACACCAAATCAGAATATAAGTCGTCTGCTTCACTGAAAAAAAATGAATAAAAAAAATTAAAATCTTGAAAAAAAAACCAAACAAACAAACTAAATTATAAATAATGTTAGATTACTTTTGAACGAACTTGAATTAAACAAAATTCAGAAAAAAAAGTTGGCAAAAATCTTACACAAATAAAAAAAATCACCCAAGTAATTTTAACTATGTAAAAATAAAGAAGACAGAAGAAAAAGAAATTTTGGGTGAAACTTTTTAAAAGTTTAATGCCTTTTCGAAATAATACAGAAAAAAAATTCATAGATATAATTAATTGCCAGTTTTACAAAATAAATTTAATCAAACCTTCCAAATGTTGATGTAGCTGCCAAGAAAATGAAATTTTCATAACAGAGTTGTTCCCCTTCTTCTAGTTTGTCTAAATCATATGTTGTTTTTGATCCTCCTTGTGCATACATAGTCATCAATGGTTCCATTGTAGGCTCATCCCAGGTATAGGGTACTGAAATACAAAGGCAACAAAATATATATCATTTAGTTTTGGTGGTATCCATAAGTGTGAACACGCAGATTTCTAGCCTATTTCATTTTGGACAATAAAAAATAACAACTGATATTGTTCCATGTGTAGGAGTAAATGAAGCAATGTTGGGTGACATATTACTGCTTTAAATGTTCACTCTTTAATGGATAGGGAAACTAAACAGAATGTATCCACAACCTTTGGCTACTAACAAATAAACCTAATAAATGAACCATAAAAAGGCTTGTTGACATCAACACTCAAATTAACATTTTAACTTGGTTTAAGAGACAAATGGGAGATAATCAAGTTAACATTTTAACTTGGTTGAAGAGACAAATGGGAGATAATCAAGTTAACATTTTAACTTTGTTTAAGAGACAAATGAGAGATAATCAAGTTAACATTGCAATGCAGTTTAAAGAGAAATAAGGGAGATAATCTAATCTTTACCTAAGGAACATACAAAAATAAAATGCATTTTTACAAGAGAATAAAAAGAGGTTTAATGACTTACACGAGGACTTAGGTTTGATTGTTGACTTCTGATAAGGTTTTATTAGGCCACTCTGACTGTAAAATACAGGTACCTGTAATAACAATTACAAATGACATTTCATAGTTGTTTATATTCTACAGATTACTTCAGCATAAACATATCTATTATATTTCAACACATAAAAATTAGTTAATATACAGGTAACATAAACCATGTATGTACAGAAAACGTCTGCAATTCATTGTCCAGTACATTTCCAAGGATGCAAACTTGTTTCTGGGAGCAAACATTTTTTTATGAAGCCTTCCAAATCTTCTATTAAATAGTTATAATAAAACTAACACTGAATCAAGTAATTTGTTCCTCCAGTTCACCATCACCTTAAATACAGTCAATCCTATGTTAACAGGTCACATTTGAGACAAAGCAAAAGTGGCCTTATACGACAGGTGACCTCTTAAAAGAGGTTAAATTCATATGAAATTTTCTTTGACAGTATAAGGAAATTGTGACCTTTTAATACTAATAGAGGTGACCGCTTGGGAAGGTTTGATTGTACTGTTTTTTTTTACTTTAGCAATTCAAATAATAAACATATTTGAAAATGGTGCATTGATTATTATGTAGATGTTAATATTAAAAATTAACCTCAGAATGGTTGTCTATCCTGAAAGGTGGTGGGAACTCTTCAGCATCTACAAATATGATATGGAATGTTGGACCTTCTAGAACTATCTCTACCTTTAACAGATGGGAATTACCAATCTGGTCTCTGTAATAGAAAATAAAAGTTTTTGATTTGCATCACTTCCCAAAATCAGGGATGATTCTGGCTAGAAAATAAAATAACTGAAAATCAATGAAAAATAGCTGAAACCATCAACACTCCCATTCAAAAGCTCAATTTTTGCAACTTTCTGATTTTTTTTCCGAGGATAATATATGATATCAGTTAAATAACTGAAAAAAAAACCATCCCTACAAATAGAATATTTTAAAGTGTTATTCAATATAAACATATATTCTGTAATTTTGTTTGCACAGTGCAGAATTTTCACATGCTTTCAGTATTTTTGATATTTTAATAGAATACATTTTCTAATAGATGTTTTTTTTTATAATTTGATGTGAAGAAAATTTGACTTCTGTTCTACAAGGGAAATTGAAAGCCTTGTACACTTCACCGTCTTAATGTTACTCTGGAATATACAATATAATACACATTTTTGGAAGACATTCCTGTTCCCCTTCCTAATCTCCACCTAAAAGTCCTTTTTTATTTGACCCGAGTTTGTTTTAAAAAATTGATAACCGATATCACACAACTTTTCTAAATAAGAAAGAACTTGCTTTTTGACAATAGAGTCAAGAGTATTAATACATGAATTTGAATTCTACCTCATATTAACATGGAACGAGCTGACTCTATCAATAAGGAATCCTCCAGACCACATATAATTCTCTTTGTCTAACATCCTCACACATAACAGCTGATCAAAGTCTAGGCGAGGGAAATGGAATGGCATCTTTCCACGTGGCAATGCTGTAAGATAGGTGCCTAAACTTCCTTGCATCTGTAGAAAAAATAAAAGTAGAAACATACAGAGAGGTGTCTAACCTCCCAGTAAAAAAAAATTTATACACATCAAGAGGTTAAATGTAAACTGCAACAGCCTCCTTTGCAGTAGCCTTAGATTATATTCAGTATCCGATATTTTCCATATTACATTACAAAAACACAAAAAAAAGAAACAAGTTATTTTTGACACAAGAACAAATTTCCTTCTACATTCTTTCATCTTGAGAGAGATATTATGTAATTTCCATTTAAAAAGTGGTAGGAGTTTTTCACACAAACTTTTTGATGAAATATTGTTATCAAAAAGGGCGATAACACCTTCAAAATCAATGTAATCCACTGCCATGGTGACATACAAATCTGCATATTGTAATAAGCAAGTATGCAAAGTTTTGAGGAATTCCAATTTAAAACGTAGGAGAGTTGCACATATAAAATTATTAATGAAAATATTCTTAGTGAAAAGGGGTAATTACTCCTCCAAAAACAGTCTGACAAAATTTGCTTTTATTTAATGATTTGATTGATTTGCTTTATTGTGCTTAATGCCACTTTCAGCAATATTTCAGCTATATCATGGCGACCAGTTCCATTGGTGGAAGAAGCCGGAGTACACGGAGAGAACTACCGACCATGGGCAAGCAACTGGTAAACTTTATCACTTGCTGCTGTGAGTCAAGTGCACCCTTTTTGTAATTTACAAAGCCGGGTGCGAACCCATGCTGTATTGGTGATAGGCTTGTATGAGTTGTTAGTTAATGTAATCCAACTACCTAACTCTTTGAACCACCCGGGCCCTTTGGTTTTATTTAGGAATTAAGCTAAAATAATAATTTTTACACTGAACTGATAGCACATGTTTGCCAGTAGTGCACAGATAGACGATTTACAAGCCTAGGTTTTATTTCTCACGTCTCGGTCCTCTGCCTAAATTCGAAGATAAAATATATTAACACAAGAAATATCTTTTTTTTTCTTATGCGCAAGAAATGGCTAAAATTGAACTTAAATAAGAATTAGATGAAATAGTCGTACAATTTGCCATTTTAAGAAAAATACTGACCTCTTCCATTGCAATGTGTCTCTGTGCTATTGCTAGCTTATGGCTAGATTGGTTATCAATCTCAAATCGAGGAGCAAAATTAACAATATTTGTATCTTTATATCTTCCTCGACCTTGTTGTACAGCTATTCCTATGTTATATACCCTAAAACAACAGTAAATTGTATCAAGTTACATCATCATACTTGATATTATCCTGCACTTGTTTTATATGAGCAGGCAAATTGCATTGACTTGATAAATTTTTATTATATACTGTCACTGACCAAAATAATAGCTTTTTCTGGTACCCCTGTCACATTTTACCTGTATTGTTGAGCTTTGGGAACCTAATTGTTAATCCAGTTCACTTCCTGTTGACAGAAAATATATTCGGCTCAAAACTGGGGAAAGGCTCTGTGAACCTTGCCTTTATCCTTGTTTTTAAGCCTAATACACATAAACTTTATATTTTTAGACATTGTACTAATGTTGTCTCTTTATCTTTAAGAAAGCTTTTCTCATCTCTACTGATATCTATGACTTATACATTTTTCCTTGGATTTAACAGAGTGATATTGTAAGTATCAAGGGTCTGACTCTGATGCTGACAATTACGGTCTGTGTGATGTCAAACATATTATGATGTTTATGATAAAAAACAATAAAGACAGTTTTGAAAGTCTCTACACATACATTACTACAAGTAACACAGCTCATCCTACCAGACTTGTTGTGATATTAGTAATCATGTCAGACTCAACCTTCACATCCTACCAGACTCGTGATACTAGCAATCATGTCAGACTCAACCTTCACAATTGTGTTCTTTATAACATTACATGATGTTTAAAATATAAACAACTCTACTGGGATAAAATTCTTTTAATCATGAATTAAGTATGAAATATCTTATTTCAGTTCTTATATTAAGCTTCAATAAAAATTGTATAAAATCCACTTCAGTAGTCTTTATTTGGTAATTTATGTAGACTTTCACCAAAGTGTTTATCATTATACAAATATCATTTAAGATAGCTATTAAACAAAAAAAATCCTAGTCTTTATCAGCATGGTATTTTTGACTTGCCTCGAAATACGTAAAACAGGATTTTTCAAGAAAAAATTATTATGCGGGAACCCTTATTATGTACATTTATTATAATCAAAACAAAGAAAGAAATTCTAGTATTGACTGTGTAATTAATTGACTGGGGGATCTGGACAAAACCACAGATTTACCACAAGTAACTGACAAAGTTGATCAAATAGAAATGTGAAGTACACCTCACGATAGCTGAGAATCAAAATGACAACATTAGTGCCTGTGGCGATAGGAATTGATTTTATAGGTAGACATAAACTCAATTATCATAAGATCATTGCCATGACTACCCCTGTTGGTACATAAAAACAAGAATATTCGTCATTATGAAAGGTGAGTGAGTTTTCAGCCATATCATGATGAGAACAAGTTGCATTCTGATGAGATGATGATGCCTGCTTTGTACCAGACCATCATGCTTAGTTAGATTTTATAGTGCTAGCTCACTAAAACAACAGCTCATGTATAGACATTTTGCTCCACTTAGATACATTATCCTGATTCTGCGCCAACTAGTTTTTGATATTACTCATTAATGATGTGTGCTTAGCGGAGAAACAACAAATATCAATTGTACAGTCTTTGGTTTGACCAGAATGAGGTCGAATCTACATCTACTGCACTCAAGGCAAGCATTTTGGAAGGTACTTGTATACAGGTTTACATGCAAAAGATAGAACAATCTATCTACAAAGATGTACAATTTTTTTTTACCAAAAAATAAAATAAAGATAGAAACTAAACACTGGAAACAAAGGTCATAGGTTCATGCTTTGTATATAATAAAATAGTGTATATGTAAATGTAAATATGATGATAAAATATTAGTATTTCTAAGCAAAATAAAAATTCACAGGCAAGTCTGAAACCTGTCTAAACCGAACCTCCTTGGGACCAACTGTTGTGTTCGGAATAGACAAGTGTTTGGTTTTTTAAGGTTAAAATAACAAAAGATTTCTTGCATTGGGACTTTATTCAAGGTATGGTTTATACAGGATTCTGTTTAGACATGTTTCACTGTACTTATATTAACTACCACTTTATCAATCTGTCTGGTCATTTATCAACCATATACTACTAGTGACAAAAAAAATGTGCTTCTAACCCACCAAGAAGTTGGGAGAAATTATACAGTGAAACCTGTCTAAACTGAACTCTGAATAAACCAGAATCCAGTATGGTTAAGACTGGTTTCACTATAGAGAATAGCAATAAGGTATCAATTTTTTTTATAACAGCTCAATAGTAAAGTGTAAAATTAATAGCTATTTTTATTGGGATACAGGTAGATTAAGTAACATAGTGTCTACAAGCATGAATGGTATTTATTTATTTTTTAGTTTCTTGTATTTTCATTTCAATTAATTAAACAAAAAATCCCATAATTTTGTTAACTATACAGTAGAACTTCGCTGGCTCGAATTCGAAGGGACTGTCAAAATGTATTCGAGCTATTGGAAGTTCGAGCCACTGAGGTCCCGTAATTTCAGAGAGAAAAAAATCTGATTCTGACCGGGTCAGTTTCATTAAGCTTTGATAGCTGATGCACAGTACCATGGACCTTTGTCGTAAAAATATTATCCTTTAGAAAGTTCTCAAAGACTACGGCTTCTGAATACCTCTTTGGTATCTTCAAACGTTCCTTAGAAATGTTTTTTTAATATGTTCACGGTCTATTGTATATACAGGAAATACGAGGTCGCGCATTAACAGTTGGATCGATATCGGTATAATGCTTGATAATTCGGATATATATTTCTAATGGCCAATTTTCAAAATTTAGCCAATGATCATTTTCTCTTTTTTCATTTGAATTTGAAGCAATTATATTTGTTTCTTTGGTATTATATATAGACATAAAAACTCAGGTTAATCGGAATTTCATTACTAGTACATTTCTATTGTTTGAGTATTTAGATGAACCTTGATATCACACAGTTTTATATTATTCGATTCCAGTAACTATAAAAATTAAAATAAACCACTCTCAATAATACTAATTCATATAATAGCAATTTTAAATATGGTACAATCAGCGACATGTGTCTCGGTTTCAATAATCTTTCTTTATTACTCGTAATTAACCTGTTAATTATCAAGCCACAGCTGAATTTAATGACTAATTAACACAAATTATGACAAGTTTATTCCTCTACCTGTAATCGTTAAGTAAACAATTATCTGTTGGTAATATGACATTTATCTGACCATGCAGAAAGCACATTCAACCGTAACATACACCTGTCAATGTAAATGGCGATGTTCGAGTTTGGAATGGTAAAACTCGTGATTTTATTATTGACAGGACCTTTTATTAAATTCGACTGGTCGAGGTATCAGTGTGTTCGAGCGAAAGGGATTATTTTTACTTAGAAATATAAGGAAAATTGACGGGACTTTCAAATCAGTTCGAGCCATCCATAGTGTTCGACCCATCCGAGTTCGAGGGACTGAAGTTTGACTGTATATTGATATGATAGTTTAATACTTTCAAGAAATAAATCTAAGGAAAATATGCAAATTAGTCTTATTATAGTCCAGAAAATATCCTTATTTGATTCAATCACAACTTTCACTTGTATCAAAAGAATCTTGTTACAGAGGTATTTTTATATTTTACTTTTAAATGAACACATATATTTATTGTATTGTATATTAAATGTTGATATTATCCTGAATAAATTTTATCTTATTACCTTTTAATCAATAACATGGAATTTTTCTTCTATACTAATTGTTTTTTTATCGTATTTGCACTCAGATTACTTAATGAGAATAATAGACAGATTAAATAAAACATTTTACACTCATTGCAGACATGCAGCATAGGAAAGTTTGAAAGGGTACGGGTATGCAACAGTAAGCCACTGCTTTCTTAAAGGTCTAATGATAAGAAATAAAACCATCACCAATCAGGTTGTATGCGTATGATGATGTAACCTTTGACCTTTAAAGCATCCAATGACTTACTGTCTTTGTGAGACAGATAAACGTAACTTCAATTTGGCTTCATTCTGAAGTTGTACTAACCAATCAGGCTTATTTCTCTCTTTCGGTACAATGTTGAGTTTTCTTACACCAACGCCACTGTCCAATGAAAACTTATTACACCTGGTGATGAAATACAAAAAATATGTTATCATGTATTTAACGTCAAGTAGCAAGAACTGAAGGGGGTTATGGTGTTTAATGCCACTTTCAACATATCATGGAGGTCAGTTTTATTGGTGAAGGTAAAGCTGAGTACTGTTATTGGCTCAAATTCATCGCTAACATCATTTTATGAGAAAATCTACCATTAATCCTCGTGAGGATACTTTTCTAACCCTCCTAGATGTAATAATGTTTACCCTGATGCTATCCTCAATGGTTTTCTTCAGACCCTAGTACGGAATTTCTGTAATTTACGATCCTATAATTTTCCGAAACAAGATGAACTGTGAGCTAATGCTCACTTATGATACCCCCGCTCTTCGGCAAACAGGAAGTAGGAATCTGATGGGTCCAAAAACGATTCCCACGATATGGGGTACCTATATGAAGCTTGTGACCAAATATCAGATTTCTGCCATCAATAGTTGCTGAGAAAAATGTGACGAAAAATAAGCATATATGTTCAATGTGTATAAAAATCAACAAAGTCGGCAAACAGGAAGTAGGAATCTGATGGGTCCAAAAACGTTTCCCACGATATGGGGTACCTATATGAAGCTTGTGACCAAATATCAGATTTCTGCCATCAATAGTTGCTGAGAAAAACGTGACGAAAAATAAGCATATATGTTCAATGTGTATAAAAATCAACAAAGTCGGCAAACAGGAAGTAGGAATCTGATGGGTCCAAAAATGCTTCCCACGATATGGGGTACCTATATGAAGCTTGTGACCAAATATCAGATTTCTGCCATCAATAGTTGCTGAGAAAAATGTGACGAAAAATGTGCATATATGTTCAATGTGTATAAAAACCAACTAAGTCGGCAAACAGGAAGTAGGAATCTGACGGGTCCAAAAACGCTACCCACAATATGGTATACCTATATGATGCTTGTGACCAAATATCAGATTTCTGCCATCAACAGTTACTGAGAAAAGTGCGACGAAAAATATCTTGGACGGAAGGACGGACAGAGGTAAAACAGTATACCCCCTTCCCCCTCCGGGGAGTGGGGGTATAATAAGATTCTATAGCAAAGTTCCATATTGGTAAGTTTCTATTAAAATATGTGGAGTAAACACTGATTTAACCCAAGGAGAAATAATCTGCATAATATGTATAAACATAGACTGTAAAAAACACCTTACCAACGTGGCATAGCTTCTGGTCCATGTACAGACCTACCAATCCTCATTGTACACCTGTAAAAGTGAAAATTTATATATCTTCAATAAAACTTACTTTTATTATATAAAAACAAACATAAAGTAACTAAGTCAGAGGAGATACACATTAACATACATGTGATAGAGTTGCTATGCTACAACTGGAGATTTGTAAATTTTTGGCTGGAGATTTGGTCTCATAACTGGAGATTTTTTTTCCAAGTATTTGATGCGTGTTTTTATTGTTTATTCATGTTTTCCTTTTGTTTGTTTCAGTATTGAACCAACTGCATCCCATTTCAATATATATTGTTTACATTTCTGTCTTATTAGTAGTGTTTCATATGATGAATGAAGGATAAAAACTGTATTTATAATTTATTCATAATCATTCATAATCATAAGGTTATAACAAAGCAATAACAATGAAGACTGAATGTTCTGAACAATAAAGTCATAGAGCACTAAAATTAAAAAGTCACTTTGCTGCTGGTGCGTTGGGTGATAGCATATGTTTCGGCATTTTTGTGATTTATCAATTCCATCCTGGAACTTAGTCCTTAAAATAATACTTTGATCGGCTTTGGTCCCAAACAAGCCATAACAACTCAATCGAAGATGAATTCATTGAACGTTTGATCGAAATAAGAAGTTTTCCTCTGTATCAAAGGTTGTCCGACTCCTGTTTGCACAATGGTTTATAACTATTTTTAATTGCCGCTATCACACTTCTAATCATCTAAGTGTGTGCCACAAACCCACTTCCTTATCCCTAATTAACTGTCAATCAGTGGATAATTGTTGTATAATCATCAACACCTTAATTAATCACCATGACCCAATTTACCTGTAAAGGTGTCAAACAGATCAATAACCGGATATCATTAAATATGACATTAAGGCCTTTACCATTCGTATCTCTCGGCATTTTTCCTCAGCGCGGGAGTTCCAAATGGGGAATTTCCAGAAATATTGATCGCAAAATGTAGGTCAAGATTTTATTGTACTTTATTTTTTACACGGGCGGAAGATTTTGAAAGTTGACGGGAGAGACAGAAGGGACCCTCAAAATCGGGAGAAAAATGCTCCCGCCGGAAAGTTCACATGTATGCATTAACTATAAACAAAACAATCATACTACACAAAAGGCAAGACATAACAAAAACCAGGAGTGAATACAGGTGCTAAGGAAGTGTCAGCAGTTTTAAATTTCATCATGTGAAACAAATATTTCTAGAGTAAAATCAGTTCAGACAATGAATCTTATACATTCCATTTCTAAACACATGTGAAGCTATTAATCCATATCATTATTTTATGCTAATGATCATTGTATTAAAATTTGGATGGATCAAATAGAACTTAGTTATTGTGAAAAACATATTGCGTCTACAGTAGAAATATGACCATGGCAACCATTTACCCATACCATAATAAGATTGAACAAATAAAAAAAACAAGTGAAAAAGAAAGGAAATTTGCTTCAGTAAATATTTTTCTATTAAAAATACCATGTGACATTCATTATTGGAAGACGACAGGCTTTACTACCAACAAATCTTTATACCCGTTTTCTGTAATAGTCTCACATCAAGAAATAAATTTGTTTAAACCTTGTGACAGATGTTACTCAGTAATAAAAAATAGGATTATTTTCTATACTTACATATCAGCAGCATCATTGTCAGTGAAGCTAAACAACAATGGAGTAACACTTCTAGCTAACTCATGCTCTTCAAACTGTCCTGCTGCCTCATTCTCAGTTTGACCAAACACAAGAGGTAATCCCGATTTATTAATCAACCAAAATGATGATAATACTGAAATCTGCAATAAAAAGTGTTAATAAGTGTGAAATATTCTATTAAAATCAATTATAATCCCCCTTAGTGGTGTAATGATTAGTCTGTTGGCCTTGATTGCAGGAGAATTTGTGTTCGATCCCCAGTCTGGTCATTCCAAAGAAAATAAAATTCCTATTTGCTGCTTCTCTGCTAAGTATGCAGCATTAATGAGTAAGAGTAAAGACTAGATTGGCTGGTTCAGAGACAGAATAATATGTCAGAGTGACTGGTATTTTGCTATCTCAGTGCATCTGAAATCTGGTCAGATAAGAGGGAGGCCTTTGGTGGGAGTGACCTTATAAGAGCGGGACTTCTGTAACTGGAAAACTGAACTGTAAATGACACTTGTAGCTTTAAAAGATTGTATTATATTCCTATTTAATACTTACATTTACACTGCCACTTTTCATTGAGTTTATATTGATCAACAAATTGAGTTTCCTCCCTTGCCTATCATGCAGCCTCAGTTTAACATGATTTCTGTTGGCATCAGGTGGTATCAATAATTCTCTACACTCGTCAAAGTTCTCTATATGTATACCAAGAGTCATGTCCTTTTGTGGATCAGCCTGAAAAAAATTAATACATTGTATAAGGATAAAGAGTTTGAAGATACCAAAGGGGTAATCAGAATCCGTAAATCAAAGAAGAACAGACAACACAATGGCCAAAAGATGGAGGACAAAAGGACAAAGATCTACAAAACATACATTATAAAACTAAAGATTGAGTAACACACTACTGCTTTAAAAACTTTCAAAATAAAATAAAAATATATGTTAAAATGATAAATTTAATATTATTTGATTTCTAGCAGGGCTCACGTTGGAGGGTGATTCGGGCAAAGAAGTCGCCTTGTGAAAGTTGACTTCGCTTTCTCTGTGTTCAAAAGCGAAGCTCAAGTCGCCTTATAATTTTGAAGAGTCGCCCTATGTCGCCACCCGCGTATTTTCTCCACTTGTCATTTATGAAAATGTCGATATCGTGTTTATTGAAATCTATCGTATCCTTTAAGTATTTTGAAAGAGATTTTCTTGGAAAGTAATCCATTACGATTTATAGAAACTTTAATTTCGTTCATTAGAGCTTATGTCTATTGTTTATATATGCCTTACTTAAAATAAAACTTATCTGTATTTGTTTTTTGTAAACAAATAACAATGGCGCCACCGATTGGAAAGGGGACACAATGCGGTACTGTGCTATGGGAAATGTTGACCGAACTTTTTGCCCGAATCTACTTTCAACAAAACGAACTTTTGATTTCTTTTTTCTCATTTCTGTGACATAAAATTATAGTTTTCGTATTTAATGTGTTCATATATGCATGCGAAGGTTGGCAATTCAAAATTCGTTGAAATGCACGGGGACGCTTCAGATTTTTATCAATTCACATTGGTATTTTATACTCGACATCAGGTTAATATTACGATCTATCGAACTGTTTATTTACATATAGACATGTGTAAACGCTAATGCATATGCAATTAAAAAATAAATTTTGAACTACAGTAGCTTTACTCCATTGTTGCAATCTGATTTGAGGTCTGGCAAATAATAATTACAGCCTTTACTTTTTTCTGTTTTTGACTGATAGTGTCAATTTACGTTTGTGCTATATTTTCATTCGCTAGCTAGCTATATTGTATATAGTTGGACCATTGAGCAAATTGGCAGAGACATCATTCTTTTGCTGAAGATTACACAAATATGAGTTATTACAATTTGTGTGGTACTGGATCACAGCACAGTAATATTTCAAAAGGAGGGGCAGGGGAGGGGGTACATATAAAAATCACTGGTATGAAAGACTCCAATAGTCAAGGTAGACAAATAAAAATTTGACATTGAATAGATGTCTTTAAGGTAATTATGAATAAAAAAAACCCAGAACAAATCAGTTCAGACATTGTATTTACTAAATTTGGGCAGGGTAACTTCAGTGGGGTCGTGAAACAATGTTTCAATTAATCGCAATTAACTTCTCCTAGAAGTCTCCCCACTTCTCTTTGTTTTCTCCCACTTCTCCCTGTGAGCTCTCTGAAAGAGAAGTCACTTCTCCCTCTAACTTGAAAGTAGTGGGAGCTCTGTCTAGTATCCACCTGTGCCTGTAAATTGGTCAATTAAGACATTTCCTTATCATTCTTGTCCAATTAGGATTTATAACAAAAGATATATAAAATACTTGCTCGAGTACATAAGCCAAACAAAACCCTGAAGCCCAATTTAATCTCATTTAGAATTGTTGGCATACTGGCCTATTTTTTTACATCTGTAATGGCACCTGAGTCATGTTACTTCAAATTGGTCTACAAGATAACAAGGGCAACGCAAAGCGTGGCGTATCCCCTCGTCTATAATTTGACCCAGTGACCTTGACTTTTGACCTATGACCTTGAAAATCAATAGGGTTCCATATTCTCTTAAGGACTAGGTATGTACCAAGTCTGGTCAAAATCCATTGAAGGATGTTGATTCTAGAGTGTTCACAAGGATGTTACATGGTAAAAATTTGACCTGGTGACCTTGACCTTGAAAATCAATAGGGTTCCAGACTCTCCTAAGGACTAAGTATGTACCAAGTTTGGTCAAAATCCATTGAAGGATGTTGATTCTAGAGTGTTCACAAGGATGTTATGCAGTAAACATTTGACCCAGTGACATTGACCTTTGACCTATGACCTTGAAAATCAATAGGGTTCCAGACTCTCCTAAGGACTAAGTATGTACCAAGTTTGGTCAAAATCCATTGAAGGATGTTGATTCTAGAGTGTTCACAAGGATGTTATGCGGTAAACATTTGACCCGGTGACCTTGACCTTTGACCTTGAAAATCAATAGGGTTCCAGACTCTCTTAAGGACTAAGTAAGTACCCAAGTTTGGTCAAAATCCATTGAAGGATGTTGATTCTAGAGTGTTCACAAGGATGTTACGGAAGGACGGACGGACGGTAGCGTTACTATATCCCTTCACAACTTCGTTGGCGAGGGATAATAACTGCTCCTAAAGACCTTTAAATTATTTGGTTTCCCAATTTTTTGACTCTGAGCATACCTGATAAATATTATTCCAGCAATGTGTCGTGCACACTAAATTAGATATCTACCTTTTTATTAATCTCTCAACACTCCCTCTAATAAGGCCATCCCTTCTGTAATGAAAATGTGGCCTGGTAAGAGGGGTTGCCATTGGTCAGGGGGAAAATTTAGTAGTATTTTACTATCTCAGTGCATCTAAAATGTAGTCTGATAAAGATGTAGGTCGTTTGGTGTGAGTTGCCTTATAAGAAGGGGGTACTGTACATTATATGTAAACAGTTAAAACATAAATGGGCTTACTGCATGTAGATCTGCTTTTTTCCCTGGTTTAACCACACCAGATATATCTGTGCCAGTAAGGTAGTACCTCATATCTATGGGGAGGAGGTTATGTATAATTACTGGAGGTAGAATGGTAATAGTGTGAGCAGGTAGAATAGGAATGTCCTCTCTTGTTAATATCTGCTCGGGGAAATTCTCTCTTTGTATCGATGAACAAAATCTGTAAAATAATGAAATCAATATTAGTGCTTATTAGTCATGTAAAACCGGTCTTTGAGAGATCAACCATCTGCTAATGGAATCATTGCCACTTAAGAAAAGTGGTCTCTCAAAAGAGGGTTTGTATAATATAAGGAATGAAGAGACTGGTCTTTTAAGATAGCTTTCACTGTATAAAACATAACAATGAAATATAAATATTTGATTGATCCCAAGATTTTTGCTTAATAATTATTCAGCTGTAACCTATTAAATTCATAACATTACTTTGAATAAGTGATCATTGTTAAACTACAACTGAGTAATTTTACAGCTATGTCGGTAAAAACAAGTTAATTATTGAGGGGTTTGGTTTGGTTTGGTTTATCATGTTTAACGTCACTTTCAACAATATTTCCGTTATATCGTGGTGGTCAGTTTTATTGGTGGAGGAAATCAGAGTACATGGAGAAAACCACTGACCTGTCGCAAGTCACTGACAAACTTTATCACATATTGTTGTATCGAGTACACCTCGCCATGAACAGGGTTCGAACTCACAACTTCAGTGGTGATAGGCACTGATTGTGCAGGTAGTTGTAAATCCAACTTCCATACAATCACGACCATATGACGGCCCCAATTATTGATGGGATAATGATGTCTGTTCACAGATCTTAAATTTTCTCAACATACTGACACAATATTTCAGCATACCTGAAAATTCCTGAATTATCCGGAGCTCTGCATTTATTGATTTTCTCTTTTGTGTCACCGGCTAATGCAACATGCTGCCATTGGATTGGATGATCACAAAACCTGACTGGACAATCAGAAGGCTTTATATATAGTGTGGCATATATGAATGGCAGTGGAACTGGAATAATTTCCATGGGTTTTACTTGAATAATTTCAAATTTTCCTGGAAAATACAAATATTTTGCTACACAACACATAACCAATCGTGGTAGATGAATCAAATACACATATACATGTATAGTCAAACTTGTTCATGCAGTCACCTCTATTAAGGGTGTAGACCTGGGTTACCCTAAAATTTTCCCATCGTTCATTTTTTTTTAAATTTGCATCATGGAATAGTTATGTCTAAATACATTATCTGCCAAAGTTTCAAAAAATTTCACCATGCCGTTTTCTCCATAGCACATCCTAAATATAGCAATTTTGGGGGTATTCTTGACGCCAGATGGTAATACTAGTTTCGGAAGATTCTAATAGATATGCGCATTTCTTTCTGATTGAAAGGGAATATTTTGGCTTTAATACACTTGAGAGTGTTGTTGTTGAATAAATATGAAATATCTAGCATATCTAAATATCCTTGTTTGGAGATAAGCATGTGTAAAACAGTGGAAACTACAAACTAGAGGCTCCCAGGAGCCTGTATAGCTCACCTGGGTATAATAACAACATCAGTCAATAAAACTTGATAACTTCGGTAAAAAAAATTAACAAATGTAGCCTTCGTCATTGCAGACCCCTTCTACAAAAAAATGTGGGCAGGGGTTCCCCCTTTAATGTAAGTTATCAAAATTGCTGTAAAAAAACATATATGTCAATGATTCTCAAAATTTAGCTTTTCCTACTTCACATTTTGTAATAGAGTTGTTTCCCTTTGATTATTTGAGTAACCAAAAGCAGTGAGTCGACAAAAATATGCATTTCAAGAGGAATAACTCTTCACAGCTGTCGCACATTTTTAACTGTGGGAAATTTTTTGTAGATCTTGACATGCTGAACATTTTTGCAGTTTAAACTTTCCCTCTATCTCTAATATTTTTTGAGATATAAGATGATAGTATTAAAATTGAGAACATTTTGATGAAAAAAGGGCAATAACTCCAAAATGGGTAATTGGATTTACTTCAAAATTGCAGGGTAGGAAGATCTTGACATGCTGCAAATTTTTGAAATTTAAACTTAACTTTTATCTCTTATAGTTTTTGAAATATAAGACGAAAAGTATTAATTTTTTTTTATAAATTTGATGAAAAAAGGGCGAGAACTCCAAGATGGGTAATCAGATTTACTTCAAAATTGCAGGTAAAAAAAAAAATGGATAGAAGGGTCGAACTGCCAGACACATTTTTGGAAGAGAACCATCCAATGACTATTTCATCAAAATTTTGTTCTTATTGAGCAAATGGTTTCAGACAAAAATATTTTTATGGGAATTTCCCATAGGGTCCTATGTTAAATTAAGTTCAGCTGTGGTGGCCATCTTGGTCGGTGTTCTGAAATGCCGGACACAATTTTGGAAGAGGACCACTCAAGAATCATTTCAGAGATTGGCTCAGTAGTTTCAGAGGAGAAGATTTTTTTTAATTTCATCCCCCCTTTTTTCTAATTTGCATAATCGGTCAAAATCGGTAAAAGTTCAAAGTTCATAAAAAATCCCGTAATATATGTTAAAAAGCTCATCATTATGCTTATACAGTTCAAATTTGGGCATTTTCTGGCTTAAAATAGAGCAGTTTTGGCTATTTGAAGAAATTTCTATTTTTAGTAATGGCGGCCATCTTGAATACAGGACGGCGCTGACAGACACAATTTTGAAAGGGGACCACCTAAGGACCATTTCAGCAAAGTTTGGTTGAGATTGGCTCAGTAGTTTCAGAGGAGAAGATTTTTTTTAAATTTCATCCCCCCTTTTTTCTAATTTGCATAATCGGTCAAAATCGGTAAAAGTTCAAAGTTCATAAAAAATCCCGTAATATATGTTAAAAAGCTCATCATTATGCTTATACAGTTCAAATTTGGGCACTTTCTGGCTTAAAATAGAGCAGTTTTGGCCATTTGAAGAAATTTCTATTTTTAGTAATGGCAGCCATCTTGGATACAGGACGGCGCTGACAGACACAATTTTTAAAGGGGACCACCTAAGGATCATTTCAGCAAAGTTTGGTTGAGATTGGCCTAATAGTTTCAGAGGAGAAGATTTTTTTTAAATTTCATCCCCCCTTTTTTCTAATTTGCATAATCGGTCAAAATCGGTAAAAGTTCAAAGTTCATAAAAAATCCCGTAATATATGCTAAAAAGCTCATCATTATGCTTATACACTTCAAATTTGGGCACTTTCTGGCTTAAAATAGAGCAGTTTTGGCCATTTGAAGAAATTTCTATTTTTAGTAATGGTGGCCATCTTGGATACAGGACGGTGCTGACGGACACAATTTTGAAAGGGGACCACCTAAGGATCATTTCAGCAAAGTTTGGTTGAGATTGGCTCAGTAGTTTCAGAGAAGACTTTTTTTAAATTTCATCCCCCCTTTTTTCTAATTTGCATAATCGGTCAAAATGGGTAATGGGATTTACTTCAAAATTGCAGGGTAGGTAGATCTTGACATGCTGCACATTTTTGTAATAAACTTAACATCTATCTCTAAATAGTTTCTGAAATATAAGACGAAAAGTATTAAAATGAAAAAAAAAAATGATGAAAAAAGGGCAATAACTCCAAGATGGGTAATCAAATTTACTTCAAAATTGCAGGGTGGGTAGATCTTGACATGCTGAACATGTTTGCAGTTTCAACTTACCATCTGTCTCTTATAGTTTTTGAAATAAAGGACGAAAAGTATTAAAATTTTGAAAATTTGATGAAAAAAGGGAAATAACTCCAAAATGAGCAATGGGATTTACTTCAAAATTGCAGGGTAGGTAGATCTTGATATGCCGCACATTTTTGCAATTTAAAGTTAACCTTTATCTCTTATAGTTTTTGAAATATAAGACCAAAAGTATTAAAATTTTACAAATTTGATGAAAAAAGGGCAATAACTCCAAGATGGGTAATCAGATTTACTTCAAAATTGCAGGGTAGGTAGATCTTGATGTGCTGATCATTTTTACCCCACACCAGATTTTTGATATTATTAACGGTTTTTGAGTTATTACCAAAAACCTGCAATTTTACCATATGTTCTATTTTTAGTAACAGCGGCCATGTTGGTTGGTGCACGGCATCACCGGACACAATTTTGAAACTAGACACCCTAGTAATGATTCAGACCAAGTTTGGTTTCCATTGGTCTAGTACTTTCAGAGGAGAAGATTTTTGAAAAAGTTTACAACGTACGACGGACGCCAAGTGATGGCAATAGCTCACCTGACCCTTTGGGTCAGGTGAGCTAAAAAGGGGGATGCCCTGAGGACCACCTTGGTATTAAAAATCGGATTAAAAAAATTCCTGTCGATTAATTTCCACCAACAAATGTCACACTGAAGAATAGACATATAGACATCATTGCACCAAATTTTACAAACTTTTACCGTCAGATTTTTAAAATATTTAAATTTATGTTTTTCATGGATGGCACCCAGAAAAAAATGAATTGTCGAGGAAAGTTATCACACATCCATCCTTTGCTAGTTTCTTTGTTTGTGAGATAAAAAATAACTAGTTACCAATAACAAAAAGCTTTTGAATTCCTATAATTGACACAGTGGATGTTCAAATTACCAAATGACTGCATTTGTCTTACAAAAAAACACCCAAAAAACACAAGACAGCCACGCAGCTGTATTGTTAAATTCCTTCAAATTCTGTGCTCCAGTTGTATTCATTTGATTCTGGTTATTCTTTAGTTGTCTTAGGAGAAGGGGGGGAGGGCAGCGGTATAAGAGTAAGAGAGGTCAGATATTACAATTTTTTTTCCCAAACATAGCTTTCTATTTTTTTACTACCATAAAATGAATTTGCTCTATAGTTTCATAATATCTAAGATTCTGGTGTATATATATTTTTTTTTTTTTGGACAAACCCTTGAAATTCAATAGAAAAAGGTTGTCACACAAATTGTGTTACATTTCTGGCATTTTGGACAACATATTTTGATGAACATTTTTTCTGGAAAGAGATATTTCAATGATATTTTGTGGGCACCGGCATATAATAATAACACACTACCTGACACTGGCATAAGCAGCAATAAGATATAAAAATACAAGGAGTACAGCTATGGAAAGGTAAAAGGAGTCATTTTTTTTAACTGGCCATATCCAATGTAAACAATCTTTATCACCAAGAAGCTTGGAATTGAGGGGGAATTTTCAAACACACAGATGATCATATATTTGAGAAGACACTGAAAATAGAGTTATCTCCCATACCACAGGCCTACACCCTTAAGCAGTCACCTGTATTAAATGGTCACCTTTTTCTTGTCCTGTCATAGAAAATTTCATATGAATTGAACCTCTTTCAAGATGTCACCTGTCTTATGAGGCCATTTTTTCTTTCTCCCAAATGTGACCTCTTAAAACAGGTTTGACTGTACATCTCTGAAACTATTTCAAATATAATTCTATAAAGTTCATTGCTAATTGAGAAGGGATTTGACATACAATAAATTCTAACAAGACAAAATTGAGGTGTTTATATGCTTCAAATCTATTACAAACTATGTTTTTTACTTTTGAATTAACAAGATATACACATACCATCAAAGGTATTACCCGCCGTCATCCTGACGTCCACAGTCGAGTCTATCTTGTTACTAATAGTTAAAGCAGATCTTATTGTGATCACCTTCCTAGCACTGCCTTCTTGTCTGACGTCAAACACAACTCGTGCTAGGTGTTGTTTAGCTGGATCATGCCAAGAAACGTACGAGATCTGAAATATGTAATGTTGTAACAAATTATCATATTATTTTCTCCTAATATATCATCACTGATATGATATATGACAATTCAGAAGAGATAAAAAAATAATTACAGTCCGGTTCACTTATCATGAAATCGGTTATAATGAAAAATCTGTTTATCCCAATCAACCCCTTTAAGATCTAATTATACTGAAATTTGGTTATAATGAAATGATTTCGTTTCCCCCTAAAAAGTGGACTGGGTTGTAACATATTTTACTGTGTGGACAGTGAATTCCTGTTCATTAAATCAATGTTGACCTTAGCCGATTTTGGCTATCCTGTTTAGGCCCTTTGGTTTTATTGCTCCCAAAACTTTAAATTATTTGGTTTTCCAATATTTCAATTTTGAGGGTACCTGATGAAGGTTATTCCAGAAACGTGTAGTGCACACTAAATTAGACATCTACATTTTTATTATTATTGGAAGTGTTGTGTATTTTAATTTTATCATGGTGGGCAATGTTAACATTAAGCATTTGTATTTCTTCTATCAAGAAACAAGTATATTTTTTAAAAGGATACTAACTGAGCTTAAAATTGAACAAAGTTTTTTTCCCTTCATTTTAGGCATATGACTACATAACAATATTTGCATGTGAAATAAACAGCACAACTTTGCATCACTTTTCTTACTTGTTTTAGTTTTTTTTTTTGGTTTATGGTGTTTAACACCACTTTCAACAATATTTCAGTTATATTACGAGTCAGTTTTATTGGCAGAGGAAACCGGAGTACCTGGAGAAAACCACTGACCTGTCGTACGTCACTGACAAACTTTATCACATAATGTTGAATCAAGCATACCTCGCCATGAACGGGGTTTGATATCACATCTTACTAGGCACTTAATGTGCAATACAGGTAGTAGTAAACTCAACTACCATTCGATCACAACCATGACGGCCCCCTTTTTCTTAATTTGAACAACAGTTAATGATCATAATGTCAATACAACTATGATCTATGAATAACCATATGCAAAGTCCATAATATCAACTTTTATTAACCCAATAAGATAAGTTAAGAGAACAAATTCTAAATTTGAAATTTTTTCTCCATTACACATTTGTTTGCACACCTAAGGGTTCAGTGGTTAATTTCACAGCTTACCAAATTTTATTGAATTAATTTAAATCATCCTCAAATACATTGAAGTATTATCTTTATGGTCTTTATCCGGAGTTTGTTACAATTTTTAACATTTCAGTGAAAACGAAGTGTAAACAAACCAACCCTTGATTTTTGACAAATATTGCAACGTCCGGTGATATCGCGCATGCATACTTTGGATGGTTATTAAAATGAATAAAGGAAAGATTTTATTTTGAAAGTTTTCGAAATTGAAGTTTATACCTATTCTTTCAAAATAAGTTCAAATTTGAAAACATTTGATATCTTTTAATATAATTAGAGTTAATCCTCACATACCAGTAGCTTCCATCTTAAATTTTCTTAACAATACGTATGCGCGAACTCACCGGATGCGTGAACACCGGTGCCAAGACAGTATAGCTATCAGTGTAATATATACAAATATATATACATTTTTTAAAGTCCCATCAATTTTTAACATTTTTTTTTCAACTTACAGCATTTAACCCTGTAGCTGACTTTGTATCAGGTTCTGTCTCCCTAAAATACACTCCTACTTTATCTACAGACACAGCAGACAGACGATGCCATCCATCCACTTTAACTACTATCTGATTAACATGAAGATCATGGGATTTCTACCAAAAAATAAAATAAAAATAGAAATATGCATTTGTGGCAATTGTGAATAAGAAGCGTCTAGCAACAGTTGGTTAAAAATATATACAAATAAGCCTAGTGGTGTATTTTGTCTAGAATTCATTTAAATACCAGCAAATCTAATAAAATGTATTAAATAATTTTCAATCTGGTTTCAATTTTCCAGTGTAGGGATCATACATGTATATCTCCTATTCTTTTTTCATTGCTCATTGCTTATCAGAGAATATGACTTATCATCAAATTGTTCATATGAGTAAATGGATGGTTGCCACTTGTGAAGCAGGAAATGCTTGCCCTTTAAACACACCTGGGTCCTCCAATGTTTCTAAAACATTAGTTTTCTCTGTAGTATTTTGTTGACCATTGTTGTCTTTTTGTCATTCTGCCCTTCAAATTATGGCTTCTTTACCTTTTTGGTATCTTCAAACTTTTATTGTACAGTGATCATAGAATATTCTGCATTTTTTTGTGTTTTCACAATATTTTTTCACAAAATTACATAAATGTGATTTTTGCGCAAATTTTAACTTACTAAATTTTAAAAATCTCTATTATAAAATTAGTATTTTTTTTTATTTACATAGGTATAAAGTCAAGTTTTTTTTTTATTTACATAGGTATAAAGTCAAGTTTTTTTTTTATTTACATAGGTATAAAGTCAATTATTTCTTTTTTATTTCCACAGGTATAAAGTCAAGTTATTTTTTTTTATTTACATAGGTATAAAGTCAAGTTATTTTTTTTTATTTACATAGATATAAAGTCAAGTTTACCTTATGTCTTATTTTTTGTGGTCTGTTAAATTCAAACGACACTTGCTGTCCTGGCTGAACTTTCTTCCAATCAGAAGCCTGTATATAACCTCCGCCTATCATCTCATCTCTTCTCTCTATCTCATGTTTTATTCTATAATAATAAATTAAATAAAAAAGTTGATTGTATTCTTCCTTGAAGAACCTGTACGAAACTAGGAAATTGAGTAGTTATTGTGTAAGGGGTATCAATTTTGCCTCTTTTTACAATTCTTCGATTGGATTTTGGAACTGTTCTGACAGTCTTGTATGTTTTAGAACTGTTCTGACAGTCTTGTATCTTTTGGAACTGTTCTGACAGTCTTATATCTTTTGGAACTGTTCTGACAGTCTTGTATATTTTGGAACTGTTCTGACAGTCTTGTATCTTTTGGAACTGTTCTGACAGTCTTGTATGTTTTGGAACTGTTCTGACAGTCTTGTATCTTTTGGAACTGTTCTGTCAGTCTTGTATGTTTTGGAACTGTTCTGACAGTCTTATATCTTTTGGAACTGTTCTGACAGTCTTGTATATTTTGGAACTGTTCTGACAGTCTTGTATGTTTTGGAACTGTTCTGACAGTCTTGTATATTTTGGAACTGTTCTGACAGTCTTGTATATTTTGGAACTGTTCTGACAGTCTTGTATCTTTTGGAACTGTTCTGACAGTCTTGTATCTTTTGGAACTGTTCTGACAGTCTTGTATGTTTTGGAACTGTTCTGACAGACTTGTATGTTTTGGAACGGTTCTGACAAGTCTTGTATATTTTGGAACTGTTCTGACAGTCTTGTATGTTTTGGAACTGTTCTGACAGTCTTGTATCTTTTGGAACTGTTCTGACAGTCTTGTATGTTTTGGAACTGTTCTGACAGTCTTGTATATTTTGGAACTGTTCTGACAGTCTTGTATGTTTTGGAACTGTTCTGACAGTCTTGTATCTTTTGGAACGGTTCTGACAGTCTTGTATGTTTTGGAACTGTTCTGACAGTCTTGTATCTTTTGGAACGGTTCTGACAGTCTTGTATGTTTTGGAACTGTTCTGACAGTCTTGTATGTTTTGGAACTGTTCTGACAGTCTTGTATGTTTTGGAACTGTTCTGACAGTCTTGTATCTTTTGGAACTGTTCTGACAGTCTTGTATATTTTGGAACTGTTCTGACAGTCTTGTATCTTTTGGAACTGTTCTGACAGTCTTGTATCTTTTGGAACTGTTCTGACAGTCTTGTATATTTTGGAACTGTTCTGACAGTCTTGTATATTTTGGAACTGTTCTGTCAGTCTTGTATGTTTTGGAACTGTTCTGACAGTCTTGTATCTTTTGGAACGGTTCTGACAGTCTTGTATGTTTTGGAACTGTTCTGACAGTCTTGTATCTTTTGGAACTGTTCTGACAGTCTTGTATATTTTGGAACTATTCTGACAGTCTTGTATCTTTTGAAACTGTTCTGATAGTCTTGTATGTTTTGGAACTGTTCTGACAGTCTTGTATCTTTTGGAACTGTTCTTACAGTCTTGTATGTTTTGGAACTATTCTGACAGTCTTGTATATTTTGGACCTGTTCCGACAGTCTTGTATATTTTGGAACTGTTCTGACAGCCTTGTATGTTTTGGAACTGTTCTGACAGTCTTGTATCTTTTGGAACTGTTCTGATAGTCTTGTATGTTTTGGAACTGTTCTGACAGTCTTGTATCTTTTGGAACGGTTCTGACAGTCTTGTATGATTTGGAACTGTTCTGACAGTCTTGTATCTTTTGGAACTGTTCTGACAGTCTTGTATCTTTTGGAACTGTTCTGACAGTCTTGTATGTTTTGGAACTGTTCTGACAGTCTTGTATGTTTTGGAACTGTTCTGACAGTCTTGTATCTTTTGGAACTGTTCTGACAGTCTTGTATGTTTTGGAACTGTTCTGACAGTCTTGTATCTTTTGGAACTGTTCTGACAGTCTTGTATCTTTTGGAACTGTTCTGACAGTCTTGTATATTTTGGAACTGTTCTGACAGTTTTGTATATCTTGGAATTGTTCTGAGTCTTGTATATTTTGGAACTGTTCTGACAGTCTTGTATGTTTTGGAACTGTTCTGAGTCTTGTATATTTTGGAACTGTTCTGACAGTCTCGTATGTTTTGGAACTGTTCTTAGTCTTGTATGTTTTGGAACTGTTCTGACAGTCTTGTATATTTTGGAACTGTTCTGACAGTCTTGTATGTTTTGGAACTGTTCTGAGTCTTGTATATTTTGGAACTGTTCTGACAGTCTCGTATGTTTTGGAACTGTTCTTACAGTCTTGTATGTTTTGGAACTATTCTGACAGTCTTGTATATTTTGGAACTGTTCCGACAGTCTTGTATGTTTTGGAACTGTTCCGACAGTCTTGTATGTTTTGGAACTGTTCTGACAGTCTTGTATATTTTGGAACTGTTCCGACAGTCTTGTATGTTTTGGAACTGTTCTGACAGTCTTGTATGTTTTGGAACTGTTCTGACAGTCTTGTATGTTTTGGAACTGTTCCGACAGTCTTGTATGTTTTGGAACTGTTCTGACAGTCTTGTATCTTTTGGAACGGTTCTGACAGTCTTGTATGTTTTGGAACTGTTCTTAGTCTTGTATGTTTTGGAACTGTTCTGACAGTCTTGTATGTTTTGGAACTGTTCTGACAGTCTTGTATCTTTTGGAACTGTTCTGACAGTCTTGTATATTTTGGAACTGTTCTGACAGTCTTGTATCTTTTGGAACTGTTCTGACAGTCTTGTATCTTTTGGAACTGTTCTGACAGTCTTGTATGTTTTGGAACTGTTCTGACAGTCTTGTATCTTTTGGAACTGTTCTGACAGTCTTGTATCTTTTGGAACTGTTCTGACAGTCTTGTATATTTTGGAACTGTTCTGACAGTTTTGTATATCTTGGAATTGTTCTGAGTCTTGTATATTTTGGAACTGTTCCGACAGTCTTGTATGTTTTGGAACTGTTCTGACAGTCTTGTATCTTTTGGAACTGTTCTGACAGTCTTGTATATTTTGGAACTATTCTGACAGTCTTGTATATTTTGGAACTGTTCCGACAGTCTTGTATGTTTTGGAACTGTTCCGACAGTCTTGTATATTTTGGAACTGTTCCGACAGTCTTGTATGTTTTGGAACTGTTCTGACAGTCTTGTATGTTTTGGAACTGTTCTGACAGTCTTGTATGTTTTGGAACTGTTCTGACAGTCTTGTATATTTTGGAACTGTTCTGACAGTCTTGTATGTTTTGGAACTGTTCTGACAGTCTTGTATGTTTTGGAACTGTTCTGACAGTCTTGTATATTTTGGAACTGTTCCGACAGTCTTGTATGTTTTGGAACTGTTCCGACAGTCTTGTATATTTTGGAACTGTTCCGACAGTCTTGTATGTTTTGGAACTGTTCAGACAGTCTTGTATGTTTTGGAACTGTTCTGACAGTCTTGTATGTTTTGGAACTGTTCTGACAGTCTTGTATGTTTTGGAACTATTCTGACAGTCTTGTATGTTTTGGAACTGTTCTGACAGTCTTGTATGTTTTGGAACTGTTCTGACAGTCTTGTATGTTTTGGAACTATTCTGACAGTCTTGTATGTTTTGGAACTGTTCTGACAGTCTTGTATGTTTTGGAACTGTTCTGACAGTCTTGTATGTTTTGGAACTGTTCCGACAGTCTTGTATATTTTGGAACTGTTCTGACAGTCTTGTATGTTTTGGAACTGTTCTGACAGTCTTGTATGTTTTGGAACTGTTCTGACAGTCTTGTATGTTTTGGAACTGTTCCGACAGTCTTGTATATTTTGGACCTGTTCCGACAGTCTTGTATGTTTTGGAACTATTCTGACAGTCTTGTATGTTTTGGAACTGTTCTGACAGTCTTGTATGTTTTGGAACTGTTCTGACAGTCTTGTATGTTTTGGAACTGTTCTGACAGTCTTGTATGTTTTGGAACTGTTCTTACAGTCTTGTATGTTTTGGAACTGTTCTGACAGTCTTGTATGTTTTGGAACTGTTCTGACAGTCTTGTATGTTTTGGAACTGTTCCGACAGTCTTGTATGTTTTGGAACTGTTCTGACAGTCTTGTATGTTTTGTTTTTTATTTTATCCTTATTATATAAATTACATTTGAATTCTTTCACAAAGTACAAATATTATTTACTTAAACATCCTGTTTTAACCAACAAACAAAGATAAAGATTAAAGAGGTTAGTGTTATGGGTTTTTAGTGCCACTTTCGACCATATTTCTATTATATTTCCGTTTTATTGGAGAAAAATATATAAATATATAAATCTGTAAAATTGCAATTTTGAGTGTAATTATACATTTCAAGCTAAATTAGCAAAGTATCATATTCAAAAAACAGGGGGGGAAATACAAGCATTCCTTTAGATACACATACATATGTATGTTTGTACTTGTAAACCAGAGACATTTCTTTTTCAATTTTTTTTTTATATTCTGAATTTACCTTGATGGATGTGTTGTGACCTTGAGGTACCATAAAGGACATCCAGTTTGATTGTTAAGGACAAATGGTATAAATGGTGTACGTCTACGTTGAGTGTTTCCTCCTGTAGATATATCACTGCTAGAAGAACTTAGACGATCTTTACTGGTACTGTTTGCAGGCCTAAAATACACAATAAAATTAAAATAATTCAACAGAATAAAAACAACAATTGTCCTTTTTGTTATTTTCTTCTCTTAAATTTTACTACATAACATTTATATCCAGCTTTTTATCTATTAAATAAACAACCTTTTCACATTTTCCTGCCAAAAAAAGTCACATTAAAAGTTTTGTGCAGTATTACATTTCTACTTTCAAATTTTATGTTCGTTTATGCACTCTAGATACTTATCATTACAAGCTGTCTGTAAAACTTACTTGACATTATTTTCCTTTTGCTATAAAACTGTGTAGTTAATCTATTTAATATTTTTATTCCATAGATGACTTACTGTACTTGTTTGTAATAGTCTTCAGTCCATTTATCTTTTGTCTTGTTGTACAAATCTAATAATGTCCTTGTTATATTGATGTTTAAAACATCAGGAGCTGAAATGAAAGGATATTTGTTTTATAATCCATATATTTATATAATAATGTGGTCTTGTCCAGGTAATATGGCAAAATATTACCCAGGTCTGAGAGACATATTACCCGACCGAAGGGGAGGGTAATATGTCTCTCAAACCTGGGTAATATTTTGGTATATTAACTGGACAAGACCACATTAATATCATTATTATACTGAGTGTCTAATTGTCCAGGTAATATGCCAAAATATTACCCAGGTAATATGCCAAAATATTACAGAACCAAATATCACTACAGAAACTTACACGAAGTATAATAATATACTATATTATACATATACAATGCTGATATAAAAGTTTATGGGCAACATCAACAGATGATGATGGGCAATAATTCACATGACCTTTTGGGCAAGATGAGAATAACTACTGTAAAAGGAGGATACTCCAATGTCAACCAATATTATCCATGCTAAAATTTGCAATAATCTCTGACCATCAAAGAGTGAAGATGTTACTATGTTAATTGGTGAAAGATGTAGAAAAAAAATCACTGCAACATGGGACTTGGTCCTCTTAGACACTGGGCTTTCATTTGTAAATTTTGAAGAAATAAAAATTAACATGAACAATATTTTTCAAAACCATTCCCATTCATTTTTTTGAATATAGTAATTGGTACTCTTAGATACTGAGATTTTCATATGAAAAATAAGAAGAAGAAAAATCAACATGAAAGATGATGAACTTGGGTAAAATTTAATCACATAAAATACACAATAAATCATAGCTTCCATAGCCATTTACCATTTATCTGTAATACTCTCTTCTGGTCTCCTTTATGATCATGCTGTGTCCATTCTGTGCTACACCTAAAACAAAAAACAAACAAAAAAATCTTGAATTCCATTGATAAAAATAAGAACATAAAAAAAGACATACATGTATTGGTACAATAATTGATGTGTTTCATCAGCTGTACAAGTACAGTCAACACTGTATTAAGAGGTCACCTTTGGGACAAAGAAAAAACGGCTTTGTAAGACAGGTGCCCACTTAAAAAAGGTTCAATTCGTATGAAATTTTTCTCTGACAGAACAAGGAAAAGGTGACCTTGTAATACAGGTGGCTGTTTATTAGAGGTGACCGCATGGGCAGGTTTGTCTGTATATATAGCACTTACTCTTTTGCCAAGAAAATCTTTTTGATCAGCCTGAGTATTATATTTCTATTACATCCAATTATTTAAAGTCCCATGGACGAGGTCCATATTATACATCAATTCGTAACAAGATGTTGCATGCTACGTCGTGCTAAGAATACCCCCACTCGTTCATTTGTGTCAAATTTGTATATATCTCAACACTCATTACCAGAAAATGCTGTAAAAACATTAAAAATTCTTAAGTCACACGGTAAACAGGAAGTAGATGTGCAGTAAACCTGGAAAGGGGAGACACGGTACAAGTCACCATGCCAAAGCCATATATCAAATATAAAATCATTTCTTCCAGTAGAAGCTGAGATATCTGTTACTAAAGTTTTCATTACGGCAAACATGAAAAATTCTAAGTCGCGCGGTAAACCTCGAAAGGGAAGACACAGTACAAGTCACCATGCCAAAGCCATAAATCAAATATAAAATTATTTCTTCCAGTAGATGCTGAGATATCTGTTACGAAAGTGTGAACGAATGGACAAACGGACAGACAGACGGACGAACAGACAAGGTGATTGCAATATAGCCCCCTCTCTATGAGTGGGGGTATAATATACACAACCAATTATGGTACAGACATTGAAGTATCACCATCTTTAGTTGATCATTGCAATGAATAAAAACTTCAAACATGGGAATATTATAGACTTATGATTGAGTTACATAGCTCTGTTTCCAAACATGACGAGTGCCTTTCAACTGCTATCTGTTCCAGTTTACGTATCTTATTTTCTAATGCCAAGATAAGAGTTGTGGTAATCATTTATGATGCAATAGAGGTTGAGAGATGAAGAACAGCAATCAAATAACATTCTGATTTTATATAACAATTTCATTCATATCTGTATCCATTCCGTTCCAAATATATGTATTACTTTTGTGTTTGGAATAGACAGGCGTTCTGTTTATACAGGTTTATAAACAAATTGTTTTCCTACATTAGGACTATTTTAAGTTCGGTATATACAAGTTTCCATTTAATTTAGGGTATACAAACCTCCAGGGCTCTATAAATGGTTCCCAGCCAGAAAACTCCCTGTTATAACAATCTCCTGTCAGACTAAATCTTGCCAGTCCTTCCTTTACTGTATGTAGTTTCTGTTGTATATTTATATTATTGAACGATAATTCTGCCAGCGGTACATCAGAATCTTTGCAGTCGTCAATAAAACATAGACATATACAGCTAGCCTTTAACTGTAAAAAAAATAATGGAGTCAATCTTGTTATGTCATCTGTTCTGTGATAAAAACATAGTTATCAAATTAGTGTGTACGCCACGTTTCTTGAATAAACTTCATCAGGTACGCTCAAAGTCGAAAGGTTGGAAAACCAAATAATTTTTTAAAGTTATGGGAAAAAGTAAACCAAAGGACCTGAACAGGATCACCAATTGTCCAATATATGTGTTTAACTGGAAACGATAATGTTTTTGCGAAATTACCACCAATATATTACTTTTTGATAAGATGATGACTATCTTTGTTTTGTACTAGATCAACACTTTGAGCTGGATTCTTATAGTGCCATCTCATGGAAACAATTTGCATAAATTATTCTGTATACAAATTTGCCTACTTCTACGGCTTATAAGAGGGTCTATGATGAAATCTCCAGATTTTACACAGGAAATACATTCTAAATTGGTTGGTTGATGGTGTTTAACACCACTTTCAACAATATTTCAGCTATATCGTGGTGGTCAGTTCTGTTGGTGGAGGAAACCAGAGTACCCGGAGAAAACCACTGGCCTGTCGCGTCACTGACAAACTTTCTCACATAGTGTTGTATCGAGTACACCTCACCATGAACAGGGTTTGAACTCACAACTTAAGTGGTGATAGGCACTGATTGCACAGGTAGTTGAAAATCCAACCAACATATGATCACGATGACAACAGCCTCTCTCCACTAAATTGTAAGCGAACTAACTTGTAATTGAGTATATAAGGTACACAATCCCTTCGTTTCCATGTGGATACGTGAATAAATTAACCCAAAACTTGTGGGAAATTATAAATTAAATAAACATATACCTCTATACAGGTAAGATTCTGTTGATTTGTCTTTTTCTCAACAGGAAGTGGTTTACCATGTTGTGTCAGCCACAATGCAGCCTCTGTTAAGTCTCCATTTGATTGGTCGAGAGCCTTTTCACATTCTTCATCACTAAATCCTAATTCCTTCAAAAATTTCATTTTCTTTGCTAAAATATTAAAACAAGGTTAAACTGTATGTTTCCATGAATCTGTAACTAATGTTTAATTTGGATTAAAAGTAGCCTTGTCTAACAGAAATATCTAAGGTAACTTGAAATTATTTTCATGCAAATTCAATTTACATTTAATCATATTCTTACTACATAAGGCAGATATCATTACACAGAAATAGATCAAATTAAAAGGTTATTTTGGGAACAAACAATAAATGTCTTCTCCATTTTATTTCATCTTTTTGAAAAATGCACCTTGTAATGCTAATATAAAATGTAGGAGGATTTGTATGTACAAACCTTTTGATGAAATATATGGTTGGTTTGGTTTATGGTGTTTAATGCCACTTTCAACAATATTACAGTTATATCATGGCGGTCGTTTTATTGGTGGACGAAACCGGAGTACCCCGAGAAAACCACTGACCTGTCAAAAGTCACTGATAAACTTTATCACATAATGTTGCATCGAGTGCACCTCGCCATGAGCGGGGTTTGAACTCACAGCTTTAGTGGTGATAGGCACTGATTGCATAGCTAGTTGTAAATCCAGCTACCATACGATCATGACCACGACGGCCCCTGATGAAATATATGAAATATTCCCAAAAAGGGAAATAATTCAAAAAAGGTCTGATCAAACTTTTGTAATGATGTGAATCTTTATAAACAAGCATGCCAAAATTTGACGAAATATCATTTAAAAATTTAGGAGGAGTTGTGCATACATATTTCAACCAAAACTCCTTAAAAAATGGTTTGATAGGTATTTATTATAATCATGGTTGGGTTACTTACATGAGTATTTAGTTTGAGTAGTCTGTAATTCTCTATTCTTGGCTTTGAGAGCTTGGTCTGGCAGTGAATTAAGAATTGCCAGAAACATCTTCATGTCCAGGTAAGACAGGCGAATATTCATAGTGTTCAATGAAATCTGAAAAGGATTCATACATATTTTTCATGAATATAAAACTCATCTTTTAAAGGCATACAGTCGCTCAGATTGATTTTTTTTGTTTATATTAAAAGTTGCCAATATTCGATGTTTTATACTAATAAAATGTTCTGAACAAGAAGCCAGGTTTAAAGAATAGGTTATAATGTCGTAATTAGTGAAAAGAATTCGACTGTTTGTTGGTGAAATCACCATTAACACACCTAATTATAAGTCGGCTGTCTTTTCCGAAGTTTACCGGACACTGATAACTGCTATAAATAACCAGAAAGCATGTTGCAGGTAAATATTGAAAATTAATATAATTTAAGAAATATATCTATGAAATTGGATCCCGGGGTAATCAGTTAATATTATATAATATATTTAGTAAGAATGACACTTGAAATCGAAAATACGTGATGAAATCAATAAAAACAAACCCAAACTCTGCAAAGGGGCCCGATAAAGGGAAAATTGTAAACAAATTGTATTGCATATTATTGACAACACTTGAGTTGGCTTGATTATATTTTCTTAGAAAAAAAACAGACATGAAGTTCATTATTTTAGTCTCTAATTTAAAAGAGATATCACCTAGCATTTTCTCGTGAAAAAAAAAAGATATATAAAAAAAACTACGATGCAATTCTGTCAAAATACGATTCAGCCGAAAAAAGATATATAAATTATGCTTACGTGTTGAAAAATGGAGTAGGTCGGATTAACATCTTTTTTTAATTTTTACACAAATCTTTTTGAATCCCCCTGTGTCGTTTTCGCGTAAAATCCGTCAATATTTTTATTTATAACATGTGCTTTTTTCAGCAAACAATATCGCACATGCGCAAACGCTTTTCCGAATGAGGTCACTGTGTAGGTCATCAATGGTCATATGATCATATTCATGAATATATGAATATCATGCAGGTAAACATTGAATTCTTTACGGGACGTAAGAAAATCAAACAGCGACATATTTCCTTCGTTCCAGGTTAAATACGTATGATATTATGAAAAATTTCAACTGCAATTAGTATAAAACATCGAATATTGGCAACTTTCAAAAAAAAAAAATCAATCTGAGCGACTGTATGCCTTTAAGGGTTATGGTGTTTAACGCCACTTTCAACAATATTTCAATTATATTGTGGCGGTCAGTTTTATTAGGGGAGGAAACAGCAGTTCCAGGAGAAAACCATCAACCTGCCGCAGGTCACTGACAATTGTCTTTTAAGTATAATAAGTTTGAGTCATATAACATATATTATTATCTAGTATATTTTTTTAGCAATGTTCATTGCTACAATCCTTACCATGTCTTTTTTTTGTTAATTGCGATATTCATCAGGTTTTTGTTAAAACTGGTAAATATCTGTTCAATATCTAGAAATCCAGTTGCATTCCACCAGAAGTAATGTTGACAACATCCTCAATGTTAAAGGAAATTTAAATATGAATGCCACATTCATGGAAGAAAACAGCATTCAAAACGTAGAGAAAGAGATGTTTGCTGTGGTGACTAAAGAAAACGCTGACAAACTATTGATAGAGAAAGATGACAGTGTTTTCCAGGCTTTAAGTTCATTCAGATTAATACATTAATATACCATAATACATTTCTCTGACGTCACATTATTGTTTGGACAGTGGATTATTTTAAAAAATCTACAGTTTATCCTTTTGTTCTTGCGTATATGAACTTTAACCTTTTACTATTTTAAGCTTAAAAACGTGTTGTAAATATTTTGGGACTAGCGGGTATCGAATCCCTGCTGGGCTTTTTAAAGTCTGCTTTGAGTTTCAAAACTTCTGTCTAACCACCCAGCTACAGTGGTCATACTATTAAGCTATATAATTAATATATATGACTCTTGATGGTAAACTCTATTCTAAAAAATATCAACAACTTGTTTCAATAAGTAATTGATCAATATATACAAGGCATGATACAAGTATTTCAAATGTGATATAATTTATGTTCAGAACTAACGAGTACTTTTAAAATATATTCTCCTAATACAAAAAACAACCAACGAACTGACTGCAAATAATTACAAATTAGACAGACCATAGGTGAACATTTGGGACACTTGAAAGACCTTGAAATATATAAATATAAACGAGAATCAAAAGGATGTGTGCCGATAAAAATTTATAGTATTATTTTTTGTTAATTGTTGTCTTATTTGGCATTCTAAATATTAAAATTGTAAAAAATATATAATGAAAACACTTTTGGAGATGGAACTGTATTATGTAAGAGAATACACTCCAACATGTAGATTTAAAAAAATAATCAACTCGACCCTTACCCTTAAGAATCTACAGTATTCTCAATTACAGAATTAAGTAAACAAAAATGTATATTTTTAAACAAAATTTGTATTGAATTCTACACACACACACATACCTCAAGTACAAGATTTTTCTGTCTGATCTCTGATGCTTCCAAGAGTCCAGTCGACAAAGATTTACTGAGGTCTGGCAAAGGATTAGCATTAAGATCTACATTAATCATTAGAGGGTCTATTATAGATAAGGCTGTTTCCTCTTCAGAGAGCAAACTACATGAAAACACCTCTATACTTTGTAAACTACATGATAACAATTTATCCTGAGATGATGGTCTGTAGGTCAATACAGCTGTGCTCTGAAAATACATACAAAAATCATTATCTATCAAAAAATTATTATTAATCAATAAATAAGAATCATTAACTAATACAACCAGCCAATTAAAGATTATATTTAGCTGTGGTTTGAAAGTTGACTTGGAGAAATCATCATGATAAGAAAACAGTCTCCATGCTGTGTAATTGTTTACCTGGATACCAATTTTGTTATTAGATCCAGTTCACAGTACATGTACCATCCATAACATTATTCCTACAATGCTTTTGTTTGGGGGAGATGACTTTTTCAAATAAAAACCAATCTGATAGCAGTACATGTATATCTAATGAACCGCATCTGTGGTGTAATGGTTAGCGTGCTTGCCTCAAGTGTGATAGATCGTGGGTTCGAGTCCCGATCTGCTCAAACCAAAGACTATAAAACTAACATTTGTTGCTTCTCCACTAAGCAGGCAGTATTAAGAAGAAGAAGCAAAGACGGGTTGGCTCGGATTCAGTATAATGTGTCTGTGAGGGGTGACATGTCTATTTGCAGACTGTAGTTTCAGTGAACTTGCACAATAAAAATCCAACTAAGCGTGTTGGTCTAGTACAAAGCGGACTTCATCATAATCTCATTGAAAATATAACTTGTTATCACCATTATATAGCTGAAAAATTACTGAGTTAGCATTAAACAACAATTACTCACTCACTGTATATCTAATGGCAGTTATATGTAGTTTCTAAGGGAAAGATTGGAAATATAATAATTTGACAAATAACATACAAATAACAAGCAATAACAACATTCACAGTGCTTTCATTCTTGCTTAGTTACATTTATAAAATAAATTGCATACTAATGTGTTCTTAAAGAATATTGTTAAAATCTTACCTTGAGTATGACAGCATTAGTATCCCAGGTTGTACAGTCTTCTACTACTACAAACTGGGTGTTGGATACATTGAGTTTTAGTTCAAATGGAACTTCAAACTGTAAAATATAAACAAATGTGAACCTACAACTACAAACTGGGTGTTGGATACATTGAGTTTTAGTTCAAATGGAACTTCAACCTGGAGAACATAAACAAAGGCAAATCTATTCAATCATGTAAAACTTAAGCTATCAACATCATCTATTAAAAGTCTAATATATCCTATTTTGGACCCCTAATATTGCTTTTACAATTTCATCCCAAAGTTACCATGGATACATATGGTTTTTGATATGTCCAAAATTATTTTTTATGTATTGAATCAACAATTTATGCACTTTCCTAAGATTCTACATAAGTAATATATAATTATGTTGACTCTTTCCTGCTATATATTTGTTAAAGTTATGAATTTTGATTCCTAACCCATGGCAGAATACATGATACAACTTTATGTGATCAAGTTTGTCAGCGATTTGCAGCAGTTCAGTGGTTCTATTGGTACATTGGTTACTTCGACCAATAAAATGGATCAACGCAATATAATTGCATTATTGTTAAAAGTGGTATTAAATACCAATAACTCAAACTACTCCACAAATAAACAACATTTTAAATTCAAGCCTTACAATCATAAAACTTTTGAGTACAAGTTTTTTGTACTCGTACTAGAAAAACATCCAAATAGATTGTCATATCGAACAAATACAGCAGTTTGATAGGACGATTATAGACTATGAGTACAAAAACATTTCATGACCGTGAGGACATGGTTTTGCATTGTACCTATCTGTTAGTATTCTTAAACTCGTTCTAATAATGTTATAATGCATTGGTGGCATAGAGACCATTTGTTTTATGTAATACCTACCTGTTCAACAATTGGTCCCCTCTTTGTCATGACACCACTAGACATATTTAAAGGACTACATGTTCTAGACCCTGTTTTGGTGACACAGAGACCATTTGTTTTATGTAATACCTACCTGTTCAACAATTGGTCCCCTCTTTGTCATGACACCACTAGATATATTTAAAGGACTACATGTTCTAGACCCTGGTTTTGGTGACACAGAGACCATTTGTTTTATGTAATACCTACCTGTTCAACAATTGGTCCCCTCTTTGTCATGACACAACTAGACATATTTAAAGGACTACATGTTCTAGACCCTGGTTTTGGTGACACAGAGACCATTTGTTTTATGTAATACCTACCTGTTCAACAATTGGTCCCCTCTTTGTCATGACACCACTAGACATATTTAAAGGACTACATGTTCTAGACCCTGGTTTTGGTGACACAGAGACCATTTGTTTTATGTAATACCCACCTGTTCAACAATTGACCCTCTCTTTGTCATGACACCACTAGACATATTTAAAGGACTACATGTCCTAGATCATGCCATGGTGACACAGAGACCATTTGTTTTATGTAATACCTACCTGTTCAACAATTGGCCCTCTCTTGGTCATGACACCACTAGACATATTTAAAGGACTACGGGTCCTAGACCCTGGTTTTGGTGACACAGGTATATCTGACCCTTCATCAGCAGCATCATTAACAACATCATCAGCTTCTGATTAAAAAAATAATTTTGAACATGAAATAAATATGTACATTGAAACCTATCTTAAGATACCAATCAATAGATACGGAAAAGTGGTTTTCAAATATCTGTAGTCTCTTAATGGAGGTATAAATTCACTATAATGAGAATGAAACTGAAGGTCCTTTAACACAGGTTTATACAGTAAAACATGCACATGCAATCACCTCTACTAAGCAGTCACCTGAATAACAAAGTCACCTTTGTACTGTCATAGAAATTTTCAAATAAAATGAACCCCTTTTAAGGAGTCACCTGTCTTAAAAATACCACTCTTTCTTTGTCCAAAAGGTGACCTCTTAATACAGGTTTGACTGTAATTAATACAGGTGGTCTTTAAGTCAGTCTATACTGTATGTTATGAATGGTATCCTATTTCAGGTACAGCTATGTAATTGTATTCTAAATCCTAGTTTTAAACTCTTTGCAGAAACACTTTAAAACTAGAACTGTGAGTGACCTCACTGAGTGATACCCCCTGCTTGCAATACTATGATGTTCAAACTTTGGAATACAGGTATATTAGCAAGTTAATTATCTCCCCTTCTAAATTTTAAACAGCAACGGTATTCCTTCATGCACATCTGCAGGTTGTGTACTACAACTGTGTAAAGTTTCATAAAAATTCAATAAGCAGTTTAGTAGGAGTTGCGCTTACAAGGTACATGCCCACCCTCCCCCCCCTTTTTGTGAAAGTATAAGTTGAATTATCTCCCCTTTTAAATTGTGGACAGCAACCATATTCCTTCATGCACATCTGCAGGTAGTGTACTACAACTGTACAAAGTTTCACAAAACTCCAATAAGCCGTTTAGGAGGAGTTGCGCTTACATGATACACGACCCTCCTTTTCGTGAAAGTATAAGTTGAATTATCTCCCCTTCTAAATTTTAAACAGCAACGGTATTTGCGCTTACATGATACACGACCCTCCTTTTCGTGAAAGTATAAGTTGAATTATCTCCCCCTCTAAATTTTAAACAGCAACGGTATTCCTTCATGCACATCTGCAGGTTGTGTACTACAACTGTGTAAAGTTTCATAAAAATTCAATAAGTCGTTTAGTAGGAGTTGCGCTTACAAGGTACATGCCCCCGCCCCCTTTTCGTGAAAGTATAAGTTGAATTATCTCCCCTTTTAAATTTTGGACAGCAACCATATTCCTTCATGCACATCTACAGGTAGTGTACTACAAATGTGTAAAGTTTCATAAAAATCCAATAAGTCGTTTAGGAGGAGTTGCGCTTACAAGGTACATGGACGAACGGACAGGGTGATTCCTATATACCCCCCCAAACTTTGTTTGTGGGGGTTATAATGACCATATGGTACAGTAGTCCCCCTCTTATATGGTCAATGACCATGTGGTACAGTAGGTCTTATAAAAAGGGTAGCCTCTCTTGAGGGGGACAATATAGTAGTATTTTTCTATCTCTGCACCTGAAATCTACCTATGTGGAATATAGGTCTATATGGGTTATAGGTCTAACTGACAAATTCTCCATATTCTTACACCACAAAAAGTTGCTAAATAGTTAAATAGCACCAACCTCTGTTACAAAAAAATATATATTTTAAAAATAATAAAAGAAGCATACCTGGATTAAAAGGGTCGTCTGGTTTTGATGTCAGGAATTCCTTTACTGTAATTAACCAATCAAATATACACATCAGCTTCATGTTATTCAGAAGTACAGAAAACTGATTAGAGTCTTTTGTTGATCTGAAATGTAGTTCTAACTGGAAAGATTCATACTCTGACGTTTGATATTTTTTACTTTCAATTGGTCCAGGTTGTAGGATCTTGTCAAATACATTTGGTCTGACATTGACTGGTGCATCTACAAGAATAAATAAATTTCTAATTAGATCTTCATAGCTTTATTTAAAACTAAAGATTTAAATAAAAAAAAAATTCTGCATAAAAACAAGCATCCTCAGATCGCTTGCATATTCCTGAGCTTGGATGATAAAGGATGGTGGTTGAGTGATTTTTCAGCTACATTATAGCAATAACAAGTTACATTTTGATAAGATGATATTTAAGTAAAATGTTTCTCTAAAAACTGGCCCCTCTGTATTCCGAACATCGGTGGTAATGTCCGGTCCAGAAAATATATTTTCTTGTAAATTTCACCTCTGAAAACCACACGTCAAATTTGCTGACAGGTATTGTATGTCAGTGAACCGTGTTAGATGTCAATCACCGAATAGATCGATCCAGCTTTACATCAAAAGATTACCACCGGTATTGCTTGAAATTAACAAGGTGTGGCACTTGTAAATCAATTAATTATCAAACTTTAAAAGTGTTGTAAACATGATTACAATGTATTAAAAACAATAGTTATTTGACAGCGTCTTTATATATGTGTAATTAATCTGAAGCATTTTTTTATACTTAAATTTTTAATACTTCAAAAAGAGTTTTATAAAAACAAAAAATATAAAAGATCAAATATGTTGTACTGACCGCTTGCATTCTATTGTTAGTCGAGTAAAAAAAATTAAATCTATGATTTCAAGTAAATTTGTTATAAATTGTTGGTGTTGATATTTTGAATTCATTCTGAAATTAACATTATTTCTTATTAATCCGTTAAATTGATGCTAAAATGTCGTCACGTTGAACTAACACTTCAAGACAAAATTAATTTGATTAAAGAGTCAGAACATTTTCCGAAACCATCTCAAAAATCTTTAAGCCAGAAATTTGGAGTAGGCAAAACAACAGTTTCCGATATTTTAAAACGCAAGTCCGAATATCTTGCCAATTTTGAGATCAATGAAAATGTTCAGAAATTCAGATTTGGAAATAAAAGTAAGCATGACAATCTAAATGATCTTATGTGGGACTGGTTCCGTCAAGCTCGCGTCCATTATTAGAACAATGTGCCCTATGATTTTTGTTTAGCATGAAAAATATCCTGCAACAGGCTACAAATCCAATTCAAGGTCAGTGACCTGAAATCTCATGGTTGATTGTACACTCAATACATGTACACATTTGTATAACAAGTTACGACAGTATTTATTTTTTTTATTTAAAACACATTTTAAAAAATCACAAATATAACACATTGAAAGAATGTACAGAAACATACATAAATAGCGAAATCACAGCATAATTAACCTTCACGAGATCAATATCTTATACTTCCGATATCAGTATGCGGAATGGAAATGTCTTTTTCCGGAACCTCCTAAAACTGGTACCTCTGAAAACCGGCTGATTTCTTTGGCCCCGAACGTAGACGGTTTTCAGAGGTTCCACTGTATACGAAACCACCAAGCTAAATAAATTTTTTATAGTTTTAACTCACTAAAACAACAGTCCATGGTTAGACATGTAGCTCCAATCCAACACATTATCCTGATTTAGAGCCAATCAGTCTTTGTTCTTACTCCTTTATGTGCATCCTTAGCAGAAAAGCAGCAAATAATTCTGGGAATTGAACCGACCGGGTTTCAAACCCACAATCTACCACACAAGATGAAACAACGCTAATCATTACACAACCATAAGCAGTTTGATTAAGAAAAGCATGTAGACACATGTGCATACAAGATCAGTCATATGATTAAAGACATGTTCCCACAAGATTTATGCTTAAACCAAAATATAGGTGACACACAATGCATGGTTACTTAACTGATAAAATTATTTAAGCATGAAAATATGATGAAATTCAACATAATAACAATGACACTAAAAAATGAGATCAAGGTCAACCATTAATTGGCTAGCTGACATGAAAACTCAAAAAATATTTTGCTTAATAAATATTGTCAGTGTATGGGTTAGGGAGGTTAGGGTTATGGTATTTAATGCCACCTTAAACAATATTTCAGCTATATCGTGGCGGTCAGTTTTATTCGTGTGTCAGTGTATTAAAATAAATATTACCTCTGTATCTCGTATCACTAACTACTATTTCATGTGACACTAGATCAATGTCCTTCGCTTGGTTAGAGAAGCTGTCAAATCTAAAGGTGGACGATATAAAATCTAATTTGGCCAATGAAGATTCAGGATAGTCTGGTCCCTGGTCATGTGATGTCACCAGTTCTATCGTCACATTATTAAGGTCTATGGCCATACCCATATTCTGCCAAACGGTACCACTCAGAACAGTCTGAAATGTATGTATTTGTAATTTGATTTTTTTCCTAATTCTTGTTTGCAGTGAATAATTAACAATAATGAGCTTTATCAGAAAAAAAATATATATAGAATAATGGCAGTTTTGAAGCTCGAGACAGACATTATCATTTGTATCACAGTGAGTCCGATAGAATTTCCATTTATTTTTCCGATGTAAAAATGTATCTTCTTTTTTTATCTTTTTATTTATGGCATTATTCTGATTCTGAGCAAAGCAAGTTTGTTCTTACTCTTAATGTTGCATGCTTAGACGAGAAGCTAAAAATACCAATTTTTTAAGTCTATTATTTAGATTGACCCGACCTGGGCTTGAACCTACAATCTACGGCACTCGAGGCAAGCATGATAACCATAACAACAAAGATGCGGTTTGAAATATAGTTGATGGCTTGGTTTATGGAGATTAATGCCACTTTCAACAATATTTCAGTTATATCGTGGCAGTCAGTTTTAGTGGTGGAGGAAACCGGAGTACCCAGAGAAAACCATCGACCTGTCACAAGTAACTGACAAACTTTATCACATGTTGTATCGAGTACACCTCACCATGAATGGGGTTCGATCTCACAACTTTGAAATATAGTTGTAAGTGAAGCTTAACACATACAATGCTAAATAATACATACATGAATTTTTGGATCCATCAGATGTGACATGAGAGCTTTTTGAAATTCTGGTAATTTTTCTCCTAGATTGTGATCTAGAATTCCTCTAATCAGTTTATACTGGTCTGTATCTATAGTTATATGCATCGATGATAAAGCACCATTTATTCTAAAGTCAGGGACGGCATGACTTATATCATTCTCTAGATTTCTTTCTATTTGTAGTTTTAACATACATTTCTCCTTTAAAGAATTCCCTTCCTGAAATCAACATGTAGATGAAAATAAAATCACGGATAATTTTGGTTAGAAAAATAAAATAACTTTAAATTAATGAAAAATAGTTGAATGCTTCTATACCCCGTTTCAAAAGATTCATTTCTGCCCTGTTCTGACTGTGTCTTGCAACTTTTGAAGAAAAAAAATTCAGAAGAAAATAGCTGAATAAGTCATGAAATATATGCAGATTTCTAATAAAACATGATATCTTTGAAAATCAAATCCTAAACCGTATACGTTCATATATGAATAAAGTTGTCTAAAACCTTATTTTTTAATACAAAGTCTACGCCAATAAAACTGACTCCCACGATATAACTGAAATATTGTTGAAAGTGGCATTAAACACCATAAATCTAACCTTAATACAAAGTACAATCTTTATTATGCAATACTGTGAATGTTATACTTAATAAGGACAAACTAAAAAAAACATGTTTCTGTCCACTTAACCTTCCTAATCCTAATCTTGAAAATGTTTCCTTATAAAACATTTTCTCTAATAACTTCATGTAAATTCCAATTGACATATACAAAAAGGTGTCATCATGTTTAAAATACCAGAACCAAAAAAATATATTTCTGTACTTAAAATCATAAATTTATGATCAATATTAAAGCTATTCATAATGACTTTTTTTTATCACTAATGGTAGATGATTTTAAACATTTTATGCTTATTACACCAACATACTAGTATTTTAAAGTCTTCCAGTGTAAATAGAAAGTTACAATCTATATGTAAATGTCAGGAGATAAGAAAATTTGAAATAACAAAAAATCAAATGCTGTAAAAATATCTTACCTGTCTACGCATTACACAGTCTGTAAAAACTAAGTCAGTCTGTTTTGAATTAACAAAGGATCTGTTATACACCTGCTTATCTACCCTTTCTGCCGAATATAAATCCATGTCAGATAATATCACAGACATAACATCTAACAAACAGATATAGTCTGGTCCTTCTGATGATACAGAACCATCAGAATTCACTTTCAAGAAATTATCTCCAGCCAGATTACGTCTAAAGTTTGTATCCCGACATGAAGTATTACTGTCCGTCTTTCTTAAATTCCGTTTAAGATACTCTGATGATCCTGATGAACTTGTGTCTAACAGGAAGTTTGGATCAACACTACTGCCCTCTGGTGTTTTAGGAGTTTCAATTGTCGGGTCGTAAACTTCAAATTCGCTTATTTCAGATTCATCATCATCCTCCAATCTTTCGTCTTTTTCAAGACTTCCATAAATACTAGATGTCATCGGATCGCTGACGGCCATCGGTGGTAATATATCATTGTACATACTCTGGGTCATCATATTTAACGATCCAGGTTGTGACGTGTCTGTTGAATTTCTTGAAAGCAAGGAATCATTAGACAAATTTCGTCTAACAGAAACAGATTCAGGAATAACTGGTCTATAAATAGCTGATAATGTTCCGTCTGTCCCGTCATGCTTGAAAATATTTTTCAGCATCAGGTTACCTAAGTCAGCAACGAGCACGTCATTTGATTGAGAACTATGAGGTATCACTATGATAGGGGATTGAGCTTCAATGTCCAACAAAATTCTGGATCCTCTAGAAGCTTTGTCTGCAACCTGAAAAATAAATCTAAATTACAAGCATAATGTCTGACAACATTCTGGATCCTCTAGAAGCTTCATCTGCAACCTGAAAAATAAGTTTCAATTACAGGCACAATGTAATGTCATTGTAATACATGTATATGATTAATTATTATACTGAATATGAATTATAGTAAGGAATACTTCAATCATATTGCAGGAAGCCACAGCATGTTTATATTGTAGCTGATTTATATATAACTATGCAATCAGTGTCTATCATCAGTCTTTGCCTTCAAATTTTTGACCTACTAGCCCTTTGGGCTAGCAAATTTGTAATTTTACAAATCAAATTTACTAGACCAAAAGAAAAAAAAATGGAAATTATGAAGATAATATTATTTAAATCTTTTCATTCTTCATAGTCTTTCGTGAGTTCATAGGGAGAAGTGGAAGACAACAGAGAAGTGGGGAGACTTCTGGGAGAAGTTAATTGCGATTAATCAAAACATTGTTTTGCGACCCCTCTAAAGTTACCCTACCCAAATTTAGTAAGTAGTTCAAATGCTGTCTGATCTGATTTGTTCTGGGTTTTTTTTTATTCATGATTACCTAAAGGACATTTATTCAATGGCAAATATTTATTTCTGTCTACAGTTGACTACTGGAGTCTTGCATACCAGTCATTTTTTTATATGTACCCACCCCTCCTTTTGAAATACTACTGTGTTGTGATCTATTACCACACAAATTGTAATAATTCATATTTGTGTAATCTTCAGCAGAAGAAAGATGTCTCACTCTCTGCAAATTTTCCCAACGGTAACAATTCTGTAGGATAGTGACGTTCAGGACGTTACATCTGCCATAAGGTTAATTTCATGAATTGTTATGTTTATAAAGCAATAAATTTCAGTGTTTTACTTGTTCAAACATGATATACAAGACACAAGTTTAAGGTTACATACAAATATATTGCTTTGTTTTATTATATTTGAATTTAGTTTAACAGATTGCAGATAATTATCATCTATAAATCTGTCGCTTTTTCGCACGTCGTTTTTTCAAAGCGTTTTTTCCGTAAACGGACTATGTTTTATCTTCCCGGCGCTACGTACAGACAACAAAGACTATCTAACCTTTTCAGTAGAAATGAAGCTTGCATCAAGAAGATAAAATATGGAAATGCTCATGTAAAAAATCCTTTATTTTCTTGAAACAAATTACATTTTTCTCAAATGAAATAATATCTCATGTATTTTTTTACACAATTTCACATTGAGCATTATACATGTTTTATTTTTTTTTTACCTGTGCATTTTGTCGAGATGTTGTACAAATTTGGAAAAAAGTCCATCTCGTATTGAAAGTAAATAAATAGTTTGATAGATCGTAATATTAACCTGGTGTCAAGTATAAAATACCAATCCGGTTCGATAATATCTAAAGCGTTCCCATGCATTTCAAACGAATTTTGAATGGCCAACCTTTGCATATATGAACATATTAAATATGAGAACTAAAATTCTATGTAACAAAAATGAGAAAAAGATAAATCATATGCTCGTTTTGTTGAAAGTAGCTTTGGACAAAAAGTTTGAATCAACATTTCCCATAGCACAGGGTCGTATTGCGTCCTCTTTCCAATGGCGGCATTGTTGATTGTGATTGAACGAAATTAAAGTTTCTTTAAACCGTAAGAAAATCACTTTCAAAATACTTAACGGATACGATAGATTTCAATAAACACGATATTGACATTTTCATAAATGACACGTGGAGAAAATACTACATAGATATAATTTGGAGTATCGATTTCAAGATACGAAAGTAGCCGAAGTTGCAGAACAGGCGTGGAAAATACATCTTGACGGATTATGTTCCTTCATTTAAAAGAGAAGCGGATTTGACCGATGTTTACCGATTTATTTACATATAAATATATATCAAATAGATTAATTTATAAACGTGGTCATTTTTATAAATTTTATTCATCTGAAAGATTTTCACAAGTTTTAACAGCAAACATGTCTCAAAAATTTAAATAGACCGATTGGGCTACTGATGTTTCACGACCACTAGCCCAAAGTAATTTTTACTAGACTCGGGCATCGGACTAGTTCCTAACGTCGAGGACTGTATCATAGCTAAAGTTGTGTGAGTTTCATTCCCACCGATAGTGAGGTGTACTTGACAAAACATGTTTATCTGATACAGTTTGTCAGAGATTTGTGGCAGGTTGGTGGTTCTCTCTGTGTGAGATTTGTGGCAGGTTGGTGGTTCTCTCTGTGTGAGATTTGTGGCAGGTTGGTGGTTCTCTCTGTGTGAGATTTGTGGCAGGTTGGTGGTTCTCTGTGTGAGATTTGTGGCAGGTTGGTGGTTCTCTGTGTGAGATTTGTGGCAGGTTGGTGGTTCTCTCTGTGTGAGATTTGTGGCAGGTTGGTGGTTCTCTGTGTGAGATTTGTGGCAGGTTGGTGGTTCTCTCTGTGTGAGATTTGTGGCAGGTTGGTGGTTCTCTGTGTGAGATTTGTGGCAGGTTGGTGGTTCTCTCTGTGTGAGATTTGTGGCAGGTTGGTGGTTCTCTCTGTGTGAGATTTGTGGCAGGTTGGTGGTTCTCTCTGTGTGAGATTTGTGGCAGGTTGGTGGTTCTCTCTGTGTGAGATTTGTGGCAGGTTGGTGGTTCTCTGTGTGAGATTTGTGGCAGGTTGGTGGTTCTCTCTGTGTGAGATTTGTGGCAGGTTGGTGGTTCTCTCTGTGTGAGATTTGTGGCAGGTTGGCGGTTCTCTCTGTGTGAGATTTGTGGCAGGTTGGTGGTTCTCTCTGTGTGAGATTTGTGGCAGGTTGGTGGTTCTCTCTGTGTGAGATTTGTGGCAGGTTGGTGGTTCTCTCTGTGTGAGATTTGTGGCAGGTTGGTGGTTCTCTCTGTGTGAGATTTGTGGCAGGTTGGTGGTTCTCTCTGTGTGAGATTTGTGGCAGGTTGGTGGTTCTCTCTGTGTGAGATTTGTGGCAGGATGGTGGTTCTCTCTGTGTGAGATTTGTGGCAGGTTGGTGGTTCTCTCTGTGTGAGATTTGTGGCAGGTTGGTGGTTCTCTCTGTGAGATTTGTGGCAGGTTGGTGGTTTTCTCTGTGTGAGATTTGTGGCAGGTTGGTGGTTCTCTCTGTGTGAGATTTGTGGCAGGTTGGTGGTTCTCTGTGTGAGATTTGTGGCAGGTTGGTGGTTCTCTGTGTGAGATTTGTGGCAGGTTGGTGGTTCTCTCTGTGTGAGATTTGTGGCAGGTTGGTGGTTCTCTCTGTGTGAGATTTGTGGCAGGTTGGTGGTTCTCTCTGTGTGAGATTTGTGGCAGGTTGGTGGTTCTCTCTGTGTGAGATTTGTGGCAGGTTGGTGGTTCTCTCTGTGTGAGATTTGTGGCAGGTTGGTGGTTCTCTGTGTGAGATTTGTGGCAGGTTGGTGGTTCTCTCTGTGTGAGATTTGTGGCAGGTTGGTGGTTCTCTCTGTGTGAGATTTGTGGCAGGTTGGTGGTTCTCTGTGTGAGATTTGTGGCAGGTTGGTGGTTCTCTGTGTGAGATTTGTGGCAGGTTGGTGGTTCTCTCTGTGTGAGATTTGTGGCAGGTTGGTGGTTCTCTCTGTGTGAGATTTGTGGCAGGTTGGTGGTTCTCTCTGTGTGAGATTTGTGGCAGGTTGGTGGTTCTCTCTGTGTGAGATTTGTGGCAGGTTGGTGGTTTTCTCTGTGTGAGATTTGTGGCAGGTTGGTGGTTCTCTGTGTGAGATTTGTGGCAGGTTGGTGGTTCTCTCTGTGAGATTTGTGGCAGGTTGGTGGTTCTCTGTGTGAGATTTGTGGCAGGATGGTGGTTCTCTGTGTGAGATTTGTGGCAGGTTGGTGGTTCTCTCTGTGTGAGATTTGTGGCAGGTTGGTGGTTCTCTCTGTGAGATTTGTGGCAGGTTGGTGGTTCTCTCTGTGTGAGATTTGTGGCAGGTTGGTGGTTCTCTGTGTGAGATTTGTGGCAGGTTGGTGGTTCTCTCTGTGTACTCTGGATTCCTCTAGCTATAGCACTTAATGGGTGTTTCGATAATGAGCAAGAAACAAAATTTACAAGGAAATATTTAATTTGCTGCTGAACTATAAAATTATAAATCAGTTATTCAAATTGTTGGTTGAATACAAAACAGATCTCATCATCAAAAAGAAACTTGTTCTCACCATCACATAGCTGCTAATTGCTCCCTTGACATAAACAATAAATCATTCACTCACTCAATGAAATGAAATATGTATACTATTGTAAAACTTATGCATACCTTTATACCAGCAGATGCTGCCTTGATCCTGCCTAGAACATCCTGTAATTGTAGGAAATGCTGGACAAAAGCTATTAGTTCTGACTGGAACCTGTTAGTATGTACATATCTAACTGAAGCCATCTTTAAATTGACTTTAATATCATACTCTCTTTGGAGTCCAGGATCTGGTAGACCGTACCTGAAATTTATAAATGTAATCAGGTTTTTTTTTCCTGTACAGTAAAATATCTTTACTTTTTCAGAGATTTTGGAAATACTATGTCAATATTAGTTTAGCCTCATCATTACTAGTAGAAGCTTTAGACCAAGATATATAGTTTATGATGTTTAACGCCACTTTCAACAATATTTCAGTTATACCGTGGTGGTCAGTTTTATTGGTGGAGGAAACCAGTGCACCTGGAGAAAACCATAGTCCTGCCATAAGTCACTGACCAACTTTATCACATAATTTTGTATTGAGTACACCTTGCCTGAGCGGGATTCGAACTCACAACGTAAGTAGTGAAAGGCACTGATTGCACTGGTAGTTGTAAATCCACCCATAGTAAGCCTCAGTCCTGTGACCAAGATATATTACTGAATTTAAAACTACAGTATAGTAGTTACCCTCTTATCAGGTCATCCTTTCTGTAATAACAAAGTGGCCTTATAAGAGGGGTGACCTCTCTTGAAGGGGACAATTTACTAGTATCTAAATACTTCAGTGCATCTTAAATCTGGCTGGAAAAGAGGGGTGGCCTTTGGTGAGATGAGCTTTATAAGAGGGGGGTAATGTAGTAAGTCTCAGCCCTGTGACCAGGAAATAATATTGAACATAAAACTGCAGTACTGCAAATATGTGTTAATAAAACATATTTGATACATTGACATTTTAACATACTAATTATAGAAGTACAGTCAAACCTGCCCATGCAGTCACCTCTATTAAGCAGTCACCTGTATTAAAGTTCACCTTTTTCTTATCCTGGTATAGAAAATTTCATATGAATTGAGCCTCCTTAAAGAGGTTGCCTGTCTTAAAAGGTGATTTTTTCTTTGTCCCAAAGGTGACCTCTTAATACAGGTTTGACTGTATTTTCTTCGTTTACAAGACCATGTGGAGCATCTGGGAAACAGACATTTTTGGATATTGAATTAGGACATAGAGAACAACATTTTCTTTTATTTTGATCCCTGACTATTGACTTCAATACAAGACAGGACTTATAATAAATCAGTTTTCTTATGTTGAAAACAATTCTCACATTCTCATCATCCTGTTAAGGTGCTCTGGTAAAGGAACAAATGTTCAGGTCTGTACCAATAAAAACTGATTCTTGGTAAACTTACTTAAAAACATCAAATACTAAAGCTTGATGTCCTATGGTCATAAACCTCTCTCTGTAGAGTTCTCCATGGGGCGACTGATCAGTAAGTGATATACTCCCTAGTTGTCCCGTCACGGCCAGGTTCCCGTCTCTGGTAGTAATATGTGATGACAGCTGGGAAATCTGAGCTCTAGACAGTTCATACTCTGGTTTGTTTAGCCTCAATGAAAAACTCTTCACTTTTAAATTAATTACAGAGTTGACACTGGGTTCATCTAGTTCTGAAGAAAAGCAAGAAGTGAATGTTAGCAAATCATTCCACAATAGAATACAGAATACAGTTTTCAATCTTGAAGTAATGACACAAACATTCATCATGATCAAAGTTCAATTGACATACATGCATGTGTATGACTATTTCCTTTATTTGTAAACTTCAGAATAATCATTGGACAATGCAATTTATTTATTGTAAATGTAGGTCTTTTTAATTGTTTATGGTGTTTAATGCCACTTTCAACAATATTTCAGCTATATTGTGGTGGTCAGTTTTATTGGTGGAGGAAGAATACCCAGAGAAAACCACGGACTTGTCGCAAGCCACTGACAAACTTTATCACATAATGTTGTATCGAGTACATCTCGCCATGAACGAGGTTCCAACAACTCACAACTTTAGTGGTGATAGGCACTGATTGCATAGGTAGTTATAAATCCAACTACCATACGATCACGATGATGTTGTAAATCTAATATTTAAAACTACTATAGAACCTTAATTAATGGATTGCTAATTTCATGGTTTTGGTAGAAATTACTAGAAATTTGTAGCTCAGATACTTCTACACTAAGAACTGTCAGGCAGATTGTACAATAATAGACATTTTGCTAATGTTACATGTCCACTGCCAGGAAAATCAGATGCAGATGTTTAACAGATGAAATTATGATCCAGTATATTTGTTATTTGAAAATTTGTGTATTATTGAATAAATAAATATAAAAAAATACTAGTTTGTGTTAGTTCAGATGGTTTGAAATTTGCATTGTTGGACATTTCAGATTTTGTCAACTACTTTGCATAATACAGCTCTGTGTAGATTGGAAAGTTTTGCTATAATTCAATTGTTGTATTTGATGGAATTGATTTATATTTCAATTGATAGTGTTCTTGTTTCCTTTAACAATCATTACAATTCAATATAATACGAAAAAACCTGAAAAATATGTTCTTTTAGATAATGCTGATAACGTTATGGATAATCTGTCCGGTGTGGCTTATCACGTTAGCAAATTTATTTTTGGGCTATGAGCTGTCCATTGTAGTTATTTTAATCTCTGTCTATGCTATGACCGTCCGCTGACCAATCGTGGTTAATTTTGATGTTTTCGGTGTAATGCTGAACGTAAGAAGTGATCGTATTGGTCGTGCGATGTTTTGCGAACGGTACGGATTTCCCTTTCTGTCCGACACACTGTCACGTGAGCAACACATGTTATATGCTGATAGCTCTCCTGTAAGTGGAGGTAGTGTTTTTATCAAAACGACAAGAAACAACTCTGTGTGAAAAATGGACGACTCTTCAAAGATGGTCAGTTATTAATTTTACTGTTTAAAAATCGTCTTAAAGTATTCTGTCCTTCTAAAGACGTTTGCCACTTTATCGCCTTAAAAAGCTTTCAATCGTAGTTAACAGTAGTTACAAATGCACAAGAATGTAAAATCTGCCCACAGCATAAAGGTGTAAGAGAGAAAAGGCTGTTTGACTAAGTGTAAGGATAAATGTGTCAGAGTGGAGCAACAATCACTAATTCACTCAAGATTTAGATGGTTTTCAAATCATGAACAAGATGTTGCACGCTACGTCGTGCTAAGAATACCTCCACTCGTTCATTTGTAAGTCGCACGGTAAACAGGAAGTAGATGTGCGGTAAACCTGGAAAGGGGAGACACGGTACAAGTCACCATGCCAAAGCCATATATCAAATATAAAATAATTTCTTCCAGTAGAAGCTGAGATAACCGTTACGAAACTTTTCATTACGGCAAACATGAAAAATTCTAAGTCACACTGTAAACAGGAAGTAGATGTGCGGTAAACCTGGAAAGGGGAGACACGGTACAAGTCACCATGTCAAAGCCATATATCAAAAATAAAATCATTTCTTCCAGTAGAAGCTGAGATATCTGTTACGAAAGTGTGAACGGACGGACTAACGGACGGACGGACAAGGTGATTGCAATATAGCCCCCTCTCTACGAGTGGGGGTATAATGATGAGGTATTTCCTTATAATGAAAATAAATTCACAATTTGTTGTGGTTCTAAGAAATGGCTTGAAGACTACTACTTCCATTAAAACTAATAACACACAAACAATGAAGTATAAAAGAAATACTTACTTGGCAAATCTTTTTGGACTTTAGGAGAAGCTTCATTTGGCACTGTATCTTCATCATGGATTTTTGCTCCTAGTCCTAGAAAGTCTAACAGTACTACCCAAGTCTGTAGGTTAACATTAGCCTCCAGACAATTAAAATCTACATCTATAAATCTGTTTGTCTGAAATAGTCAATATTAATGTTATTTCAATGATAAAACATCTTCTTTATTCAATTCAAAAAGACAGCATAACAATAGGCTAAAAGGTCAAAGGTCAAATTTATTTAGGTTAAAAATGTTAAACAAATACACAAATGATTAAAAATTTCTATATTTACTCAAAGTAAAACCTAAAACTTGTGTTAACAATTGATATATCACTTCTTGTGTGTTGAATGAGTTAAACCAATGACAATGCTTGAAAGCCTGATAGTTTATTTCTAATGGGGTCCTTCATAACAATCAGCTCGATGTTAAACATCTACTTCTTTTTTTTCCACCATATCATATGCATGCAATGGATGATATTTTTTTAGTTAAGTTTAAATAGTTGAATCTGGAATCTCCAAAAATAAATCTGGTTTCCTCCACCAATAAAATAAAAATGACGTGCCAGGATGTAACTGGAAAATTGTTGAGCGTAACATGAAACACCAATATAGATATCTACTTTAATATAATTTAAAGTTTAAAATTATCTTCCAAGGAATGCACTAATGTTGTAATATTGTACAGTAACATTGCTATTCCATGTTGAGTGGGCCATTTAATCTACTGTCTAATATCTGAACACAATCATGGCTTACTGAATGTCATACAGAAATAAATTTAACTAATACACCAATTATGACTAAGATGAATATCATTCTTATTTTAATACATGTATCACCCTCCCACCTTTTAAGATACAGGAAGTAATCTTCCGTTAATATTGAGGTGTACTCAATACAAGTTCATCTGATCATACTTGTCAGAGACATCTTTACCATAAAGAGCCAAGTTTGTCATTGACTTGCGACAGGTTGGTCGTTTTCTGCGGGTACACCGGTATCCTCCATCAATAAAACTGACCACTATGATATAGCTGAAATATTGTTGAAAATGGCGTTAAACACAATAAACCAAACCAAATCAAACCATAAAGAGTTTATTATACATGTACATACATAATTACAATAAAACTAATGCAAATAAACATTTAAGCTTTTTTTCTGATTGCCTTCTTTCAAGGTTTTTACTGTAACAACCTACTATGTTTATTTATCACCTAAACTAGCATGAACTATCATTGATCGATTGATTGTTTTAGCTTCAGATGCATAATGTTCAGTGGCAAATATTTCTTACATATTCTGGACGAGAACAAGTTCAACAGTATAAAAAATATATACAGAAATGAGGGAGGAAAAGGACAACTGAGGCAAAGACTGTTGACCGTCTGCTACTGGAAATTAACCGTTCCTGAACTACAAAGATAGTGGACAAAAGTATTCAGACACTTCTAATTTTCCCTATATACAGTACAGCTAGAATGGATTACGTCAAGTCCGCACGGTCTCGTGGAAGATCACGGCGCGGAAATTGAATAATTGGTATCGGGAAGTCAGCACTCTTCTCACGGCCAGCCAAATTGTCCATCAGGGCATTCGCAGACAACACGTTATTAGCGCGGCAAGCGAGGAAAGAAACCACATAAAAATAGTTTTTGTTGCAGTCATGCGGAAACGATCTTTGTTTATTATTATTATTCACTTTTATTTTTTTTTTCTTCATTTTTCTTAGAATTTTACTTGTTTATTTGTATGACAATGAAATTCTCTTTCTCGTGACCAAAACAAGAAATGTATCCTCTGTTTTATGAATTCTACATCCATAATGGGTTTATTTTACAACTCTCAATCATGTGTTAATTTCCCCTTATCGGTCTTTTTGATGTATAATTGACGTGCGACTACTTAAAACCATTGACTGACAAATAGGCGGTGCTTATTGTACAGGTGTTAACCACTGAACAGGTAAAACTAACCTTGGACTGTCATTGGAAAGATTACTGTTGTGAAAACTCTGATTTTACCTGTCTTAAATCACCTAATCATTACATTGCCTAATCCTACTCAAGACATCTTAAAGAAGGTGAACGAGCTTATTTTTACCTTTATATGGAGTTCACCTGTGCACAGAGTTAAAAAGGAATTGTTACAAAAAGACTTCTGTGAAGGAGGATTAAAAATGATTAATCTAAATTTATTTATTTTAGCCCTAAAAACAACCTGGGTAAGAAAGCTATTTCGAACTGAATGTAAATGGGATAATATATTATTTTCTACAATAAATCAGGAAAAATTATTCAATTTTGGTAATGGTTATATTTCTTACATAAAAGAAAATGTTGTAAAAAATAAATTTTGGAAAGATGTGTTCCATGCTTGGAACACCTTTATTGATAAAGAAGAAAACTTTACATGGGAATATTTTTTGTCTTCTCCACTGTGGATGAACAAAACTATAAAAATAGAAAACAAACCAGTATTCTATGAAGACTGGTTCAGAAAAGGTATTTGTTTTGTTAATGATATTATGTCAGAAGATGGAAAATTTCTCTCCATTGTTCAATTAGAGGAAAAATTTAACATTTCAAAAAATATTATGAAATTTAATAGTATAATTTCAGCTGTAAAACATGCTGGAAAACAAAATGTGTATAATAGTTATAAGCTACTTACCCCATTTATTCCTTCGTTTGTTAAGACCATTTTGAAGAGTAAAAGGGGAACTAAAGATATGTATTTGTTACTAATAAGGAATAACATAGTGTCAAAGGGTCAGAAAAAGTGGGAGGAAATTTTAGCTTTAGGTTTAGATGAAACGAAATGGAGAGAAATATTCAAACTACCTTTTATAGTCACACAAAATACCAAACTACAATGGTTACAGTACAGAATTAACCAACGTATCCTAGGAACAAATAAATTGCTGTATAAAATTAAAGTAAAAGACAATGCCTTTTGTACTTTTTGTCAGGAAGATGAGGAAACTATAGAACATTTATTTTGGAACTGTGAGATTGTACAAGCTTTTATTGATGAAATTGATTCTTGGTTATTGTCAAATGGTGTTAGTATTCCATTTACTATGCAATTTTTTTCTTTTTGGTGATACTTCAAAATCGTCTCGAGGAGATGCTATCAACCTCATTTTATTACAAATAAAGCAGTATATTTTTAACTGTAAATATTTTCAGAAAAAATTATCATTGGTCACAATGCAGAGGAAAATACAGTCACTATATAACATTGAGAAATCTACTGCTATTAAAAATAAAAAAAATGATTTTTTCAACCAGATATGGAATGCTTTCACTTTACTGTTTAATTAGATATAAAGATTTATACAAATATTCATTCTGTATATAACATGATAGAAAAGAAATAGCCTTTTGTTTTTATGAATGCTAAAATTACCTATTCATCAAAGCAAATTAAAAAACTTTTTCTTTCTCTTTAAAAATTATTTTTATGCCTAAAAAAACTCAATAAATTAAACTTTTTCCATTTTTTTCTTTCACTTCTATAGCTACTTAAAACCCTATTTTTTGATTATCTGTATATTTGTTAATTTGGTTTATTATGATTGAAAAACTCATCTTTATGTGGAATCACATTATTTGGTATTTTCTGTCATGTTATTCTAATAGAAATAGTATGCCATTCTGTATGTAAATTACTAACAAATACTAACATCTTTATATGATATGTGCTTTACTAATGTTAACGAGGCCGGGATAAGGTACCAGTACTTTATGTATTCAATTAACAAATGTACAGATTTCAATAAAAATATCACACTTTAAAAAAAAAAAAAAAAAAAAAAAAAAAAAAAAAAACTAACCTTGGACGATATCCAGCACGTGGTAGGTTTTGAGATTCAATCCGTCCGTTGCGATGTAGAATTAATTTTAACAATTTTAGATAATAAACTAAGAAGAACTGTTTTAGATACCTAAAACTTATGTCTCCCCTTAATGGCCCGGACAAGAAAATACTATTTAAAAAACAATTATTTGACCTTGAGGTCAAAGGTCAAGGTCTCACAAAGGTCATTATGGAATGTGACACACCCCCTAATGGTCATGCACCCACATACCAAATATAATTGACCTATCTGGAAAGACGAAAAAGTTATGGTCCGGACAAGCTTCGCTGAGAAGAAGCAGAAGCAGAAGAAGCGGAAGAAAAAATCAGACTAAAACAATATGTCCCCCTTCGTTCGAAGGGGAGACATAAAAATAAGCAATGAGAATTGCTTCACTATTTCAACCTGACCATATTGTTACATAATAAGATAAGAATTAGATAAGAAATAAAAATTTATAAATATTTACTTCAGTACGTGTAAATGTACAATGTGTACATTGTCCTTAAGATGTTCTTAATTTAAAGGTTCAAGGTTTCAAAACAATTTTTTTTCTCGTTTCCCGGATTATGATACGTTGTACATGTAATCGCCGGTTAAAATATTTATATTCGAACAAGAAAAGTTGTAAAAAGCAGCATTTGGGGAACACAGCTTCGTTAGACTATGATGTCCACAGTTACGGCTCCCATAATCTATTATTATTATTTATTTATTTTTTGAAAATGATTTCAACATTAAGCAAAAACAAAACAATATCGATAATTTTTCAATCCTTGAAATTTTGTTTGACAAGCACGTGTATTATGACCGAGAAAACGTTTTAAGTTCATTATAAATTCCAACAACAGGTGTTGTCTTCTCTCCTGGGAATACCATTCTGGCTTGTAAATAGCGATGTTGATTTCGGTCTTTGATCTATGGATATTGATTGACAGGTGCAATCTTTGTGTACCGACAGTTCATTGCGGAGGCACCAGCAGGTACAATACGTGTAAAAATCATTCAAATACAGGAAGTCCCTGTGCCATCACTTTTAAAAGAAAACCCACTACTATGTTATGAAGCAGATGCTGCTTTAAAAAAAATCATGTAAGTTATGTATTACAAATGAATACAAATATAAAATTCACGATAAAATATACCCCATTCAGCACTCAGCACGTTCTGATAACTAGGTGGGAAAGGGTACAACTAGATGCATTGAGGAAACAAACAGAGACGAATATTAGAATATAACTACACGTAATTGTTGTCCATCATGGACATCGCGGCTGTCCATCATGAAAATTGCAGCTTCTACGATAACACCACAAACCAACTGCCGCGATTGGACTTTTGTATCCATCGGGACTTTCCGCGAATTACAATCGGTGTCCATGATGGACACGCGGAAATGGTGTATTCCATCCTGTCTGGACTGTATTTCATATAAAACTACAATTTTTCAAAATATAATCATGAAGTTATTAATTCATGTATGATTTCGATAATTATTTTATTAACAAAAGCAGAAAGATATGTAGTTTATAGTAGTTATTTTGAAATAACTTTTAGAAGCATGTTTTTCAAATCATCAAGATTTAAATAAATAGCTTACAAAAGTACTATCATTACATTGTGTTTCTATAGAAATTATTTCAGTTTTGTGTTTAACTTATGTATTCTCAAAATTTTTGTCATAGAAAATTAATTTGAAATTACAGAGTAAAACTACATTAAATTCTGCTTTTATTGATACAAAAATTATGAAAATCAGACCTGCAGGATAATGTTTTGATAAATTGCTGTTATGTCCACTTTATGTACATTAACATACCTTGTTGTATTTGTTGACATATTCAGGAGAGAATTTATCAATTAACGTGAGGTTGATATGAACAAGGTCATCTTCAGTAGATTTATCTGTAGATGCTCGTTGTGATGCTCTCATTGACGGTGGGGGTGTACAAGGGTATGAGGATTTCCTGGAAAAGAAGGAATACATTATAACATGTAAATAGTGCTTTAATTGATAATTTTTCTCCTCAAATGCATTTTGTAAATTCTACTGATGTGTAAAAGCATTCACAGAAATACATTTACAACTTCATAAAAATATACAAAAATTACATTCAAAACTTATAATTACATTTTTACATTATTAAATACAACAAAAATATAAGTTTTTTTTTCAACTGTTGTTATTATTCATCATTATTAATTTATTGTGACAGTGATTGGGAAACCCATGCGCCATGCGCAATTTGCGCATATTCGTTGAAAATGGCACATTTAGATGTGTAACCAACACACCGTAGTGCGCATAGCTTTTTGCCGCACATTTTGTCACTCTGATAACTCCCGGTAGATTTTCTGTAGTTTTGTCCGAACTGTTTCCTTACTGTTATTGTCTACGAACATATTGTTTGTTATCAGTGGGAACCAGTTCTTATCCATTCTGTAGGGTATCCCTTATCATTTTCTCGTACCGATAGCATCAGAGGAGTTCCAAGTGTCTCGATAAAACTAAAAACCGAAACCCAATAATTGGTTCTAAAGGACGTTATTTACTACTTCAATAAAAAATAATACTTTAATGAGACAAGTTTTTCTTAATTGTATGTCAATCAATTACGAAGGAAATTGTTTATTACATAAAAAATCAAAAACCAATTTGTAAATCAAATCAATTAAAACTATTTTTGGCAGCTACAGTTCAGTATTGATTTTGGGTCTTTTGTTGTACCAATTTTTGTTATCATGCCACCAAAGAAACGTATTTTTGCCCCAAAAGGTCAAAAAACTTTGTTTTCTTTTATAAATCACGAAAAGGATAGCAATAATAATAATGCTCATAGTCACATTATTGATATGGAAATAGGAGATGAGTCTCAGGATTCCGTCACTGATGACACTACGGACATGGAAAGTACACCGACTGTCAATGATATGTCTGTGTCTGCCACTCCACACTGCAGACTGTGAACGTACCTTTTCTATCCAGAATCAGATTCTCACAAGAAAACGCAACAGACTTAGTCCTTAGATCTCTGATAAGCTGATTAAGAGTTAAAATACATGAAAAAGGTTTAAAAGAAGAAAACTTCCAGGGGATTCTTGAAAAGTGGCAAAAAAACAAAGTCAGGAAGTTGAAATCCAAAACTTAAACTTGCTTAAGCTTGATTACTTCAACTCCTGGTTTTATATCAGAGATCTCAGGACTTAGTCTGCTCTGTGGAGTGACAGACACAGACATAGATACATTTTGTAGCCTCAGGAAATCACAGATGTGGCTGTGAAATGTGACAATCCAATGTGACATTTATCTAGTCATAAATAAATCTAGTCCAATACAGTTTTTGTTTAGTTTGACTTTCTTTAATTGATTATTGTGCATTAAAAAGTTGTACTCATTAGTCATTAATGATTACTGTTGTTTGTTCTGTTATTAAATGAAAGAAACTGATGCATGAGTTTGCAATGTATATTTATTTAAAATCACCACAAGGATACAAGTACAACATTAAAAGCAAGCAGGGTTGACAAAAAAGCGGGAAATACTCATATTTCCCAGGACGGCAGGAAATAAGATTGATTCTTAATTTGCAAATATAATGGTACATGAACCTGTACACATTGTGCACTTGTTTACTGCGCATAGTGTAAATTTCTTTGAGTTCCAGATTATTGTGATATGTCTTCTTATAAATAAGCAAATCGAACATTTATTTGGAGTATAATATAGACTTGAGTTAATCTGTTTGTAAAATCTTCATAATTTACCCAAGATAAATTCTAAAACACTAAGTGATCACTGTTAACATTTGGATTTAAGTTTCCCTGAACTGTTAGCCTTAGGATAAATTCTAAAACACTGAGTGATCACTGTTATATGCCTTAACTGTTTTTTAATCTTTTCTAAAGGTTATTGAAGATGTGTTAATTAGTTTGTAAAAACAAATTAAAAAAGTTAGTCATTATTATAGCATAAAGGAAATGCCCTTAGGATATTAGATTACATTTATACAACCTGGCAAAACAATCAGCTATTAATTGAAACTCTGAAACTGTATAATTGAACTGAAAAGTGTAGATATAAAAATGTGGTGACAGTTTTAACATGTTTTTAATAAAAGTCTTTTGTATAAATATTATGTCTATATGAAGATTACAATTTCAAAAGTTGCCTGAAGTCCTTCTTAATGGTCCTACACCTGGGCTGTATACCCATATTTATTAAACTGATGTAATTTTCAACACTGTGTGTTAAAATGTTAAGTTTTTAGCAACTTTGAAGAAATTAATCACATCTAAAAATCATATTTCCCAGTATTTCCCGCTTGAGCTCAAATTTAGAGTATTTCCCAGGACGGTATTTCCCAGTAATTACCACAGGGAATTCCCGGCCAACCCTGAAAGCAAGTGCAGACATTACATACAGCAATGAACAACATGTATGTATTAGTTTGTTTGATGCAAGTTCTTGGCCCATTGACTCTGTCTAATGGCCCATTGTAATTTGAAGAGAGGGGCCATGGGCCCATTGCAAAAAAATCTTTCCCAATCACTATGTGAGTGTAAACATATTTTCAAAAGTGGGCGTGGTTGCATGGTTCTTCACTTAATTGTCTGATCAAATTTCACCTTTTTAACCAATCAAATTCGGCGTTCTAAATGAATTGAAGGTAGAATGTAAATACAATATAACATACAGTTGTATTGCAAAAATAATTGTGGATAAACACTTTTTCATGAAATATATTGGTTAGGGTTTGGGTGTTTAATGCCACTTTGAACAAGGGCAATGCAAAGCGTGGCGTATCCCTTCGCCTAAAAATTTGACCCGGTGACCTTGACCTTTGACCTTGAAAATCAATAGGGTTCCAGACCTTCTTAAGGACTAAGTACGTACCAAGTTTGGTCAAAATCCATTGAAGGATGTTGATTCTAGAGTGGTCACAAGAATGTTACAGAAGGAAGGACGGACGGTAGCGTTACTATATCCCTTCGCAACTTCGTTGGCATGGGGATAATAATATTTCAGTTAAAAATCATATGAAATATATGATATATTGATAATTCTGAAATTCAAAAATATGTTAATACTGTCTTGGCACCGGTGTTCGCACATCCGGTGATTTCGTGCATACGTATTTAACATGTCAAATGCAAAATCATTAGAAAAGTTAATATGGAGACTACTGCTATGTGAGGATTAACTCTAATTATATTAAAAGATATAAAATGTTTTCAAATTTGAGCTTATTTTGAAGGAATAGGTATAAACTTCAATTTCGAAAACTTTCAAAATAAAATCTTTCCTTTATTCATTCTAAGAACCATCCAAAGTATGCATGCACGATATCACCGGACGCTGCAACATTTGTCAAAAATCTAGGGTTGGTTTGTTTACACTTCGTTTTCACTAAAATGTTAAAAATAGTAGCGGAATCCGGATAAGGACCACAAAGATAATACTTCAAAGTATTTAAGGATGACTTAAATTAATTCAATAAGATTTTGGTAAACAGTGAAATTAACCACTGAACCCTTAGGTGCGCAATAACAACCGACGGCTCTGTATATCAATTTATTATTGGAAAAGGTTTAAATTCAGGAGTGGAACTTATAATTTTATGTCAATTTCTTAATAAATTTGGGACATCAAATGTGATGTCGTAATGTATGTACATATTTAATATGGAAATTGGATAACATGATATACATGTACTTTTTTCAAATTTAACATCTTTATTGAAAGCTGTACAATTGTTAGTGAAAAACTACTGGTACCTTATCCTGGCCTAATATAAATGTACAATAAATTTAAGTTCCTTTCAAAACTTTTTAAATGAATATTTTTGTACCTGTACTCAACAGGTAGGAAAGTGCACCCATTTAAATAACTCTATTAACTACATGTACATATTTCATTTAGATATTTCAACAGTAACTTACTTCTCAAATTTTGGAATTCCTGTTATTCTAAAACTTCTGTTTTGTTTCCAATGATGAGTGTCTGGTCCTTTATCATGTTTATCATCCAAGTCTTTGTGGAAACTGGATGGTAACGAGTGTGGCATAACAGGAATAGGGGCTATTATACAACTATCTGGACACGATTGAGACAGAAAAAGTTTTGGCTCCTGCGGTTTATTTTTATCTTCAACCTGCTTTGAAATCAACAAAAACCGATGTTCCGAATTTTCATCCTCTAACAAATCCTCCATTATCAAGGTTTTTAAGTGAACTTGAATTTCGGTTGAGTATGAATTTTCTTTTTTCATGTTAAGAACGAAATCTTGTAAATTGATATTGACCAATCCTTTATATCCTTCATCAAATTCTCCTTTCATTTCTATGTTCAGAATTGGCACTTTAAACATCACCTTAACAACAGAATCAGTGTTTTTGTCGACCACTTTTGTCGGCTTTTGATCACCTACAGTTTTTGAAACTGGTTCCGCTTGTTTGATACTCGTTTTTTGATCTTGTTGCTCCTTTGATTTTTCTCTTTGATCTGTTGCTATGTTTCCGTGAATATTTTCATTGTAAGTTAAATTATCAGAAGACTGTAAAATTTGTTCGTAAACTGACTGTGACAGCTCAACATTTAACGGTGTAGCAATACACGCAGTAACGTCAATAAAGCTACATATTTCCTTCGTATGAAAATTCTGAGATTTTGATTTGTGCTGTTCGCCATTAAAACACCAATCATCAGTATCGTCAACATTGATAATAATGGGTTCGGGTTGCACATGCTCCAACAGGATTTCAACAGTAGTGTCGTGAACAATTGGTAATCCAAAATCACTATTTCTATAAATAGAAGTATCAAATATACTCTCTGTACCAAATTTTTTATGTAATTCCATGTGCTTGTCAATATTTAGAGAATAAAGATTCATATCTTTGGCCTCAACAAACATTCGCACGGTTGATGTTGGTGCTGATTCTTCCTCGTCCAAATCTTGGCTAAGCGCGTCAAAATTCTTGACGGATATGTGACCTAAATTTGCTACCAGTACATCAGAACTGTCGGTAGATCGTGGGAATACTATCACAGGCGTTTCTAGCTGAGCATTTAACAGTATATGTGACCCTTTACAATGTTCGTTTATTTCATCATCGTTATTAATAGAAAGATTAGACTTTGTAAAATCCATGCCTGTTGTGCTACCATACACTGACATATCAGGATTTTTTGTCATTATTCCTTTAGCAACTTCAGAAGCTGCTGTTTTGATCGATGAAGCCACGGATTTCATAAAGTCTGTAAACTCTGAAACACATTGAGTCACTTCATTCAAAAGGCGGGGAGAATGTAAATAACACATAGATGCTATTTGGACATTGACACTAGTTATTTTTTGTCCAGAATTATCGGACAATTGACTCGTATCCAATGTAAAGTCCTCAATGGTCGTCGACTGTTGAAAACCTTTTATAAAACTAATCTGAAGGGCTTTATTCCCAGTGTCATTAACAAGCATAGATTCGTGGGCAGTTTTGTACATGACACTATGAAGCATAGAATCACAATGCAAGTTCTTGGTCTCTTCACTTCCGACACTAAATATGTGATAATGTCGGCCAGCATCTGGCGTCACATCAAGTATATGAAAGCCTCCAAGTGATCCCGACACATCCAAGTCATTTCCTATAAATATATAAACATTCAATTGTTGTTACTAATGACAACCTTTCAATAAATAATAATTTGTATGTCAATCATAAACAATATAAGAAGGCATGGTCTATAAAGAGGATGGAATTAAAAAAGATTAATCAATATCAATGTGATTTTCCCCCAAACTTTTCTTTCTTTTTCTTTTTGCTTTGAGGGAGGGGGGTCGTTGTCATGATCATATGGTAGTTGGATTTATATCTACCTTTGCAATCAGTGCCTCTCCCAAATAAAGTTGTGAGTTCGAATCCAGCTCATTGTGAGGTGTACTTGATACAACATTAAGTGATAAAGTTTGTCAGTGACTTGCGGAAGGTCAGTGGATTTCTTCAGGTTCTTATTTTGCAATGTTTTTCCTATCATTACTCATAATTATCTATTACATTGGAAATATCTTTCCAACAGAACACTTGATTGTGTATTCTTCAGGGGGGAAAAAGGAATAACTGAATAACTGTGTTTGCTTACTCAAGCCAGGACCTGAATTTTCAACGTCATATGTTGATTGTTCCTTTTGCTGATATTAGTGAAATTGTTGACCATCAATGCTTAAACTTTCTTTTCATAATCATAATGACATGATTTTACGAAAATCATCTAGCTGTCAATTACAACATGGTTGCCATGGCTACTTTTCTTGCCTTTTTATAATCTTACCTATAGTTGCCTGTAACTGAGCTGATGACATGGTTGCCGTGGCTACTTTTCTTGCCTGTTTATACCCCTTTATACTTTCAAGCCTCATCAGTAATATGTTCAGTCTGTGGAAATCAGCTGTTACTTCAAGTTTTGAGGAAGCTTGCTACAAAAAAGTTAACACTACTTTTTTAAATACAGAAAGAAAGAAATTGCTGTATAAATTTTCCAGTGCAAACACAGCATACAAAAAAACCTAAAAACCAAACACTAACAGCTGTTAATTTAAGGTTAGGGTTATGGTGTTTAATGCCACTTTCAACAATATTTCAGTTATATCATGGCAGTCGGTTTTATTGGTGGAGGAAACCGAAATACCCAGAGAAAACCACCATCCTGTTACAAGTCACTGATAAACTTTATTAGATAATGTTGTATCAAGTACACCTCACCATCAGTGGGGTTCAAACTCACAACTTTCGTGGTGATAGGCACTGATTGCACAGGTAGTAGTAAATCCAACTACCATAAGATCATGAACCACAATGGTCCCGCTGTTAATTAAAATCTAAGAAATGAAAGAAATAAAGTGCTTACAAAGCCATTCAAACCATTACCAATATTATTAAGGGGCATAACTCCTACAAATATTATAGAACATGACTCATCTTCAAACTTAAGCTAAGGAAGAGAGGGCTAGTCGAAAGCTTCTAATATAATTTCAATAAAATCTAATATGAAATGAAATAGCTACTGCACTAACACCAAATGCTCAGATGAAAGGATAGACACACAGCATTATCATATCCACTGTTTTCTCCACTCAGATGAAAGGATAGACACTCAGCATTATCATATCCACTGTTTTCTCCACTCAGATGAAAGGATAGACACTCAGCATTATCATATCCACTGTTTTCTCCAATCAGATGAAAGGATAGATACTCAGCATTATCATATCCACTGTTTTCTCCACTCAGATGAAAAGATAGACACTCAGCATTATCATATCCACTGTTTTCTCCACTCAGATGAAAGGATAGACACACAGCATTATCATATCCACTGTTTTCTCCACTCAGATGAAAGGATAGACACTCAGCATTATCATATCCACTGTTTTCTTCACTCAGATGAAAGGATAGACACTCAGCATTATCATATCCACTGTTTTCTCCACTCAGATGAAAGGATAGACACTCAGCATTATCATATCGACTGTTTTCACCACTGAGATGAAAGGATAGACACTCAGCATTATCATATCCACTGTTTTCTCCACTCAGATAAAAGGATAGACACTCAGCATTATCATATCCACTGTTTTCACCACTCAGATGAAAGGATAGACACTCAGCATTATCATATCCACTGTTTTCTCCACTCAGATGAAAGGATAGACACTCAGTATTATCATATCCACTGTTTTCTCCAATCAGATGAAAGGATAGACACTCAGCATTATCATATCCACTGTTTTCTCCACTCAGATGAAAGGATAGACACTCAGCATTATCATATCCACTGTTTTCTCCACTCAGATGAAAGGATAGACACACAGCATTATCATATCCACTGTTTTCTCCAATCAGATGAAAGGATAGACACTCAGCATTATCATATCCACTGTTTTCTCCACTCAGATGAAAGGATAGACACACAGCATTATCATATCCACTGTTTTCTCCACTCAGATGAAAGGATAGACACTCAGCATTATCATATCCACTGTTTTCTCTGCTCAGATGAAAGGATAGACACACAGCATTATCATATCCACTGTCTTCTCCACTCAGATGAAATGATAGACACTCAGCATTATCATATCCACTGTCTTCTCCACTCAGATGAAAGGATAGACACACAGCATTATCATATCCACTGTCTTCTCCACTCAGATGAAAGGATAGACACTCAGCATTATCATATCCACTGTTTTCACCACTCAGATGAAAGGATAGACACTCAGCATTATCATATCCACTGTTTTCTCCACTCAGATGAAAGGATAGACACTCAGCATTATCATATCCACTGTTTTCTCCACTCAGATGAAAGGATAGACACTCAGCATTATCATATCCACTGTTTTCTCCACTCAGATGAAATGATAGACACTCAGCATTATCATATCCACTGTTTTCTCCACTCAGATGAAAGGATGGACACTCAGAATTATCATATCCACTGTTTTCTCCACTCAGATGAAAGGATAGACACTCAGAATTATCATATCCACTGTTTTCTCCACTCAGATGAAAGGATAGACACTCAGCATTATCATATCCACTGTTTTCTCCACTCAGATGAAAGGATAGACACTCAGCATTATCATATCCACTGTTTTCTCCGCTCAGATGAAATGATAGACACTCAGCATTATCATATCCACTGTTTTCTCCACTCAGATGAAAGGATAGACACACAGCATTATCATATCCACTGTTTTCTCCACTCAGATGAAAGGATAGACACTCAGCATTATCATATCCACTGTTTTCTCTGCTCAGATGAAAGGATAGACACACAGCATTATCATATCCACTGTCTTCTCCACTCAGATGAAATGATAGACACTCGGCATTATCATATCCACTGTCTTCTCCACTCAGATGAAAGGATAGACACACAGCATTATCATATCCACTGTCTTCTCCACTCAGATGAAAGGATAGACACTCAGCATTATCATATCCACTGTTTTCACCACTCAGATGAAAGGATAGACACTCAGCATTATCATATCCACTGTTTTCTCCACTCAGATGAAAGGATAGACACTCAGCATTATCATATCCACTGTTTTCTCCACTCAGATGAAAGGATAGACACTCAGCATTATCATATCCACTGTTTTCTCCACTCAGATGAAAGGATAGACACTCAGAATTATCATATCCACTGTTTTCTCCACTCAGATGAAAGGATAGACACTCAGCATTATCATATCCACTGTTTTCTCCACTCAGATGAAAGGATAGACACTCAGCATTATCATATCCACTGTTTTCTCCACTCAGATGAAAGGATAGACACACAGCATTATCATATCCACTGTTTTCTCCACTCAGATGAAAGGATAGACACTCAGCATTATCATATCGACTGTTTTCTCTGCTCAGATGAAAGGATAGACACTCAGCATTATCATATCCACTGTTTTCTCCACTCAGATGAAAGGATAGACACTCAGCATTATCATATCCACTGTTTTCTCCGCTCAGATGAAAGGATAGATACTCAGCATTATCATATCCACTGTTTTCTCCACTCAGATGAAAGGATAGACACTCAGCATTATCATATCCACTGTTTTCTCCACTCAGATGAAAGGATAGACACACAGCATTATCATATCCACTGTTTTCTCCATTCAGATGAAAGGATAGACACACAGCATTATCATATCCACTGTTTTCTCCACTCAGATGAAAGGATAGACACTCAGCATTATCATATCCACTGTTTTCTCCACTCAGATGAAAGGATAGACACTCAGCATTATCATATCCACTGTTTTCTCCACTCAGATGAAAGGATAGACACTCAGCATTATCATATCCACTGTTTTCTCTGCTCAGATGAAAGGATAGACACACAGCATTATCATATCCACTGTTTTCTCTGCTCAGATGAAAGGATAGACACTCAGCATTATCATATCCACTGTTATCTCCACTCAGATGAAAGGATAGACACTCAGCATTATCATATCCACTGTTTTCTCCACTCAGATGAAAGGATAGACACACAGCATTATCATATCCACTGTTTTCTCCACTCAGATGAAAGGATAGACACTCAGCATTATCATATCCACTGTTTTCTCTGCTCAGATGAAATGATAGACACTCAGCATTATCATATCCACTGTTTTCTCCACTCAGATGAAAGGATAGACACTCAGCATTATCATATCCACTGTTTTCTCCACTCAGATGAAAGGATAGACACCCAGCATTATCATATCCACTGTTTTCTCCACTCAGATGAAAGGATAGACACACAGCATTATCATATCCACTGTTTTCTCCACTCAGATGAAAGGATAGACACACAGCATTATCATATCCACTGTTTTCTCCACTCAGATGAAAGGATAGACACACAGCATTATCATATCCACTGTTTTCTCCACTCAGATGAAAGGATAGACACTCAGCATTATCATATCCACTGTTTTCTCCACTCAGATGAAAGGATAGACACTCAGCATTATCATATCCACTGTTTTCTCCACTCAGATGAAAGGATAGACACTCAGTATTATCATATCCACTGTTTTCTCCACTCAGATGAAAGGATAGACACTCAGCATTATCATATCCACTGTTTTCTCCACTCAGATGAAAGGATAGACACTCAGCATTATCATATCCACTGTTTTCTCCACTCAGATGAAAGGATAGACACTCAGCATTATCATATCCACTGTTTTCTCCAATCAGATGAAATGATAGACACTCAGCATTATCATATCCACTGTTTTCTCCACTCAGATGAAAGGATAGACACTCAGCATTATCATATCCACTGTTTTCTCCACTCAGATGAAAGGATAGACACTCAGCATTATCATATCCACTGTTTTCTCCACTCAGATGAAAGGATAGTCACTCAGTATTATCATATCCACTGTTTTCTCTGCTCAGATGAAATGATAGACACTCAGCATTATCATATCCACTGTTTTCTCCACTCAGATGAAAGGATAGACACTCAGCATTATCATATCCACTGTTTTCTCCACTCAGATGAAAGGATAGACACTCAGCATTATCATATCCACTGTTTTCTCCACTCAGATGAAAGGATAGACACACAGCATTATCATATCCACTGTTTTCTCCACTCAGATGAAAGGATAGACACACAGCATTATCATATCCACTGTTTTCTCCACTCAGATGAAAGGATAGACACACAGCATTATCATACCCACTGTTTTCTCCACTCAGATGAAAGGATAGACACACAGCATTATCGTATCCACTGTTTTCTCCACTCAGATGAAAGGATAGACACTCAGCATTATCATATCCACTGTTTTCTCCACTCAGATGAAAGGATAGACACTCAGCATTATCATATCCACTGTTTTCTCCACTCAGATGAAAGGATAGACACTCAGCATTATCATATCCACTGTTTTCTCCACTCAGATGAAAGGATAGACACACAGCATTATCATATCCACTGTTTTCTCCACTCAGATGAAAGGATAGACACACAGCATTATCATATCCACTGTTTTCTCCACTCAGATGAAAGGATAGACACACAGCATTATCATATCCACTGTTTTCTCCACTCAGATGAAAGGATAGACACACAGCATTATCATATCCACTGTTTTCTCCACTCAGATGAAAGGATAGACACTCAGCATTATCATATCCACTGTTTTCTCTGCTCAGATGAAAGGATAGATACTCAGCATTATCATATCCACTGTTTTCTCCACTCAGATGAAAGGATAGACACACAGCATTATCATATCCACTGTTTTCTCCACTCAGATGAAAGGATAGACACACAGCATTATCATATCCACTGTTTTCTCCACTCAGATGAAAGGATAGACACTCAGCATTATCATATCCACTGTTTTCTCTGCTCAGATGAAAGGATAGATACTCAGCATTATCATATCCACTGTTTTCACCACTCAGATGAAAGGATAGATACTCAGCATTATCATATCCACTGTTTTCTCCACTCAGATGAAAGGATAGACACTCAGCATTATCATATCCACTGTTTTCTCCACTCAGATGAAAGGATAGACACTCAGCATTATCATATCCACTGTTTTCTCCACTCAGATGAAAGGATAGACACTCAGCATTATCATATCCACTGTTTTCTACACTCAGATGAAAGGATAGACACTCAGCATTATCATATCCACTGTTTTCTCCACTCAGATGAAAGGATAGACACACAGCATTATCATATCCACTGTTTTCTACACTCAGATGAAAGGATAGACACACAGCATTATCATATCCACTGTTTTCTCCACTCAGATGAAAGGATAGACACACAGCATTATCATATCCACTGTTTTCTCCACTCAGATGAAAGGATAGACACCCAGCATTATCATATCCACTGTTTTCTCCACTCAGATGAAAGGATAGACACTCAGCATTATCATATCCACTGTTTTCTCCGCTCAGATGAAAGGATAGACACTCAGCATTATCATATCCACTGTTTTCTCCACTCAGATGAAAGGATAGACACTCAGCATTATCATATCCACTGTTTCCTCCATTTTTGCTTGTTTTTATACATCTTTATGTAAATTTATACATTTCATTGTATGGCTGCTGTCATGTATATCATTTGTTGTAAATTGTAGGGAGCGGGCTTTAAATAATTGTTGTGATAATTTGTGCCCAATCCCATTTGCTAATATTTTGAGCAAATAAAATATGCTTAATTCAATCCTCCACTCCATTGCAAGGGTAACTAATTGCAAAACCAAAATATATTAAAAGTATATGAACAATATCGGTAACCTTTAGCTAAAACTACCTTTAATTGTTTCTCCTCAAGAGTCATATTAAGTGAAGGTTGTGATGTGTACTTTGACAGTGGTGGAGTAACTTCCTCTGAGGTAGGTATAACCAACTTTACAAAACTCATCAGCTCTACCATAGTCTCCTGGTTAGCTGTAAATAAAAGATAGAAAAACGCATCAGCTCTACCATAGTCTCCTGGTTAGCTGTAAATAAAACATAGAAAAACTCATCAGCTCTACCATAGTCTCCTGGTTAGCTGTAAATAAAACATAGAAAACTCATCAGCTCTACCATAGTCTCCTGGTTAGCTGTAAATAAAACATAGAAAAACTCATCAGCTCTACCATAGTCTCCTGGTTAGCTGTAAATAAAACATAGAAAAACTCATCAGCTCTACCATAGTCTCCTGGTTAGCTGTAAATAAAAGATAGAAAAACGCACCAGCTCTACCATAGTCTCCTGGTTAGCTGTAAATAAAACATAGAAAACTCATCAGCTCTACCATAGTCTCCTGGTTAGCTGTAAATAAAACATAGAAAAACTCATCAGCTCTACCATAGTCTCCTGGTTAGCTGTAAATAAAACATAGAAAAACTCATCAGCTCTATCATAGTCTCCTGGTTAGCTGTAAATAAAACATAGAAAAACTCATCAGCTCTACCATAATCTCCTGGTTAGCTGTAAATAAAACATAGAAAAACTCATCAGCTCTACCATAGTCTCCTGGTTAGCTGTAAATAAAACATAGACAAACTCATCAGCTCTACCATAGTCTCCTGGTTAGCTGTAAATAAAAGATAGAAAAACGCATCAGCTCTACCAGTCTCCTGGTTAGCTGTAAATAAAACATAGAAAAACTCATCAGCTCTACCATAGTCTCCTGGTTAGCTGTAAATAAAACATAGAAAACTCATCAGCTCTACCATAGTCTCCTGGTTAGCTGTAAATAAAACATAGAAAAACTCATCAGCTCTACCATAGTCTCCTGGTTAGCTGTAAATAAAACATAGAAAAACTCATCAGCTCTACCATAGTCTCCTGGTTAGCTGTAAATAAAACATAGAAAAACTCATCAGCTCTACCATAGTCTCCTGGTTAGCTGTAAATAAAACATAGACAAACTCATCAGCTCTACCATAGTCTCCTGGTTAGTTGTAAATAAAACATAGAAAAACTCATCAGCTCTACCATAGTCTCCTGGTTAGCTGTAAATAAAACATAGAAAAACTCATCAGCTCTACCATAGTCTCCTGGTTAGCTGTAAATAAAACATAGAAAAACTCATCAGCTCTACCATAGTCTCCTGGTTAGCTGTAAATAAAACATAGAAAAACTCATCAGCTCTACCATAGTCTCCTGGTTAGTTGTAAATAAAACATAGAAAAACTCATCAGCTCTACCATAGTCTCCTGGTTAGCTGTAAAATGTCAATATATGTAATATATATGGAAGACTTAGATCAACGTCCAGCCTCTAATCGACGTCCAATCCTCAAATCCATGTTCGATTTCTACGTCACAGACATTTGTACCTCAGATCTATGTCCATTTTTAAAATTCGTAAATCGGCTTCTAATTCTTAAATCTATGGTCGTTGAAAGCATCCACTTCTCAACCATTTTGAATTTTGGACTTTCAATGTTGTATTAGATTTGCTTTTAAACTTGATGAGCTTTTTTGTAAATGAAACGTGGGTCAGGCACACTGAATTTATGCAACATCCATCACGTAACAATGTAAAAGCACATACAGATCCTTGCTCTGAAAAAGACGTCGATTTGATAGCAATAAATTGGCCATAGATAGATCTGAGAATTTGGAAAGGGCGCAGATTTGAGAATACCCTTAAATCGGACTGTGATTTGAGATAATGACGTTAGTGGATGCAGATTTGAGGAGTAGAAGCCAATTTGAACATGGACGCTGATCTGAGTCTATCATATATGGATAGATTAAATCTAAAGCTACTATAAACAACATTTTTTTTATTTGAGATATCCGAGGAAAAAAACTGTATCCCAGTTCGAGATATCAAGGTTTGACTGTTTATTCTAATATAATGTCTCTGCCTCTTCATCCAGTTTCTATTTAAAACTCAAGTTTTTTGGGGGTTTTTTTAGTCACAAGACAACAAATTTGAATAATAAATAACTTTAAGTATGAAAATTGATGTTCAATGTTTTGCTTTTTACATTGTCTTTGATTTGACATGCCCTAGGATTTAACCCACGATCTACATTATTTGAGGTAACCATGCTAACCATTACTCTTGTCTATTTGATAAGAATATTGCAATATTATACATTATACTAACCCACTATATCTAGGTTACTGAACAGAAGATTTGCTATTTGCATATCACAGCCATTAGAATTAGATGGTGAATGTTCACTTATGATTTCTAAATCTAGTCTAATTATAGCTTCTGTATCTGTTGTACCAGAACTAGACAAGTGATGAGAATGTGTCTTGTCTCTAGCTGGTGAATCTGAAAGGTATAAAAAATATATGATGAAAATTGCCAATAGGACATTGATAATTTTATGCAAAACATGTATTTTAAGTAGCAATAACCCTACTTTGCTAAAAATATTTTGATGCAAACTCCACAAAATATATGACATCAATATTAAAAAAAGAAAACTTCTGCTTCTTATAATAACTACGAGTTAAATAATATCATTATGGTTCCGAGTAAGTCAGTGACTTGTGACAGGTTAACGGTTTTCTCCAGTTTCCTTCATCAATAAAACTGACCGCCACGATATAAATGAAATATTGTTGAAAGTGGCATTAAACACCACAAACCAAACCTAAACCGAGTAAGTCTACTTGAAACTCATTTTTGGAGTACTGTAGTCATATGTCCAGATTTAATTCCAATATTTTGATGACACAATTTGTATGTCTTGCCTCTCACAAATATAACATTTAAACCTGAGAATATTGATATATTTCTGAAAAATCAAGGGGCGTAACTCTGAAATGGAAAAAAGGGTTGAAAATCAAACTCAAACTGCCTTTTACTGTGCCTGACCTTGTGTATAAATATCAAATGAATTTCTTAAGGAGTACAATAAACAACTGCTTACAATAATCAATTGACAATATACAGTTATTTAATGGGAGTGTAGGCAACAGATCAAACTATTTTTCCTGAGGTACTGGGGACGATGTGTTCTATTGCCCTGGGAAATAAGACAGCTTTTGAATGCTAAAAAAAATAGTCAAAAATAAAAAATACCTAATAATTGGTATAAAATTTTTAATAAGGTAATAATAGAAGTCATTCAATGGAAACCATTTGTGGGACAGACATGTGGACATGAGTAAAACTTAATGCCATAGACAAATAACGGTAGGGACATTATAACGAACACTGACTAACAAATTTAATACCTCCAGTTACAAAAGCTTTAAAAGCTTTACTGATGGCTTCCTGTACAGTCTGCAAACTGGTGGTTGATGTAGGGGCTAAGATCATCTCAGCAGGTGACTGTGGGGACTGGGGAGATGTAGGGGAGGTTGGAGAAGCTGGATCAGATCCCATGATACTCCCACTTTTACTATCCAATCTGAAATATACAAAAAAACAATAAGATACCGATAATGATAAAGCTGACTATATATACAATATACATACATTGTCGGAAAATATATAATTTATTTGTACGAGCTTTAGAAATAAGTAGAAAAGCGAGCCTTTTACAAGCTTTTCTAGCCTGTTTTGCAGCGAGTGCAAATTAATTTTATATTTAACAACAATGTACGTATATTGTGTTTATCCTGCAATGTCAAAAAGTCCAAAACAACTTCCAAATTGTCCGAAAATAGCTGGAACAAGTGTTGTTCTAATCATTTTCAATGGTGTCATTTGTGACTTCAGAGCTTATACTGTTACCATTTCTTTCTGTCATTCTACATGAATCAGGTACCAGAAATGCTTTATTTGGTCCATGACCTAATAACACTGAAGTTTATTTGACCCCCTTTATTGGTAGTCAAAATCACACAATTGTAGGATAAAATGAAATAATATTATACATGGTTAAATTAACATTACAACATTTGAAATTTTAAAATTTTTCAAATGAAGTATTTTATACAAAAAATTATCCCTTTACAGTTGTCGACCTTTTATAATGAAAGATTCAATTATTCATTTCATTTTTTAATTTTGGGATGACATACAAATAAAATATATAAACAATACATTTGTTCGGAATTCCACCAAACTCATCCTAGGGTCACCAATATCAAATTAAAATGTTCACCCATGCTTAATTTTTTTCACTATGGATACCCAGTGTAACTTGATTTTTACATTTGAGCTACACATAGAATCCAGTTTTCGTGCTAACCCACTTGCCCGAAGAAGGGACAAGTAAAACTGAATTTGGACAAGTGAAAATTATGAAAGAATGGGAGAAAGAATTTGTTTGATAAATATAATTTTTTTCTAAATTTGGTTATCGGGCAAAGTAGGTGAAAAAATTTAAAACAAAGACTGAGAATCTATGATAAATATTTATTTATCTGCTCCAGTAGATTGTGTTTACAAAATAAACAAGATGAACTGTGAGCTAATGCTCACCTATGATACCCCCGCTCTTCGGCATACAGGAAGTAGGAATCTGACGGGTCAAAAAACGCTTCCCACGATATGGGGTACCTATATGAAGCTTGTGACCAAATATCAGATTTCTGCCATCAATAGTTGCTGAGAAAAATGCGACGAAAAATAAGCATATATGCTCAATGTGTATAAAAATCAACAAAGTCGGCAAACAGGAAGTAGGAATCTGATGGGTCCAAAAACGCTTCCCACGATATGGGGTACCTATATGAAGCTTGTGACCAAATATCAGATCTCTGTCATCAATAGTTGCTGAGAAAAATGTACATATATGTTCAATGTGTATAGAAACCAACTAAGTCGGCAAACAGGAAGTAGGAATCTGACGGGTCCAAAAACGCTACCCACAATATGGTATACCTATATGATGCTTGTGACCAAATATCATATTTCTGCCATCAATAGTTGCTGAGAAAAATGCGACGAAAAATGAGCATATATGTTCAATGTGTATAAAAATCAACAGTCGGCAAACAGGAAGTAGGAATCTGACGGGTCCAAAAACACTTCCCACGATATGGGGTACCTATATGAAGCTTGTGACCAAATATCAGATCTCTGCCATCAATAGTTGCTGAGAAAAATGTGAAGAAAAATGAGCATATATGTTCAATGTGTATAAAAATCAAGTCGGCAAACAGGAAGTAGGAATCTGATGGGTCCAAAAACACTTCCCACGATATGGGGTACCTATATGAAGCTTGTGACCAAATATCAGATCTCTGCCATCAATAGTTGCTGAGAAAAATGTGACGAAAAATGTGCATATATGTTCAATGTGTATAGAAACCAACTAAGTCGGCAAACAGGAAGTAGGAATCTGACGGGTCCAAAAACACTACCCACAATATGGTATACCTATATGATGCTTGTGACCAAATATCAGATTTCTGCCATCAACAGTTACTGAGAAAAATGCGACGAAAAATATCTTGGACGGACGGAAGGACAGAGGTAAAACAGTATACCGCCCTCCCCCTTCGGGGAGCGGGGGTATAAAAATTATAAGATTTTGCAATGAACCATCTGACAGTGTGGTATTTTTTTTGTATTTCATTTTATTGACTAAATTTCAATGACAAAATTTCCATTAAAATTTCAACATACCTGACACCCCTATGTGAAGCTATCAATAATTCAAAGTCATGGCCATAAGTCTGTAAGGCATCAACAACCAGTAAACTGTGTACAGTCAGTCCTATAGACGTATCATATGGACGTTTGATCATATTGGCTTTTACTTTTGTAACCTGCAATTCAGCAATGGCCCGACCTGAAAAATAAGAAGAAATTAATTTGATATTAGTTTTATTAAGTTATCTGAATAAACTCACCTCACCCAGTTATATGCGAGGGTTCAAAGTTTACTCACATGTAGAAAACTCTTGCATGAATATATCATTTCATTATGAGAGGAGGTCTGGCCCCATAAAACTAAGATTAAAAAACCATAATACAATCAAACTTCGGTAGGTCGAACTCGGATCGATCGAACACTATGGATGGCTCGAACTGATTTGAAAGTTCTGTCAATTTTCCTTAAATTTGTAAGTAAAAAATTTTTTTCGCTCGAACAACGATACATCAGATAGTCGAACTCAATAAATGGTCTCGTCAATAATAAAATCATGAGTTTTATCATGCCACAGTCGAACATCGCAATTATATACCATACATGTTGAGTATTATTCAATGTGTGCATACAGCTAAAAGTTTAATCCAATTGGAGATGTTCATTCATGTCATGTGACACCACATTATGTTTTCTGTTGTGTACAACCAGAAGTCATATCTGTTCTATATTGTACAACTGGAATTCTTTTTTCTGCATTGTACAGTTACAAGGGGGATAACTTTTTTCACCTTTGTCTGCTGCTATCATAAATAAACCAAACAATGTCTGCAGTGTTATTAAAGTGGCAAAATAAAGTTTAATCTCCAGAATGGATTTATTTTTATTCAAAAGCAACATGTTTAATGATGACAGTTTACTAAAAATGATTAATGAATTTCCTATGTGTCTAAGAACATTTTCGGAGATTAGCAACTTTGACACCAGTTTTCCCATATCGCTAACAAAGCATTGTAATATTCTCTTAAAAGGTTTTATTATATGGATTCCATCAGCATACATTTTATATTTCTAATATTACATAATATCTAAATATATATATACCTCTGCTTTGTATTTCTAGCGACACCATATTTATAGAAAACTGAGCAAACATCAGTCTAGAAAACTCATCCATTTCTTTTAATTTCTGTTCTCTCTTAGATCTAAAATATAAAAAATCAAATGATTAACTTCTTTAGGATTATGTATACAATCAGTAGTGTTGTAGACTATGAAAGCAGGGAGAAGGAACTTTAGTTTTTACCTTAAACAGGGATGATCCTGGTTGGAAAATAAAATAACTGAAAACAATGAAATCAGCTGAAACCTTCTACACCCCCTTTCAAAATGGTAATTTATTACCTGTTCTGATCGTGTCCAGCAACTTTCGGAAAATAATTTTAAGAGAAAAATAGCTGAAATCAGTTAAATAGCTGTAACAATATCACCCCTGCTTAAAACATCTTCTATGAAGTGATAATTATTGATTTTAATGCCACTTTCAACAATATTTCAGTTAATTTTTTCTAAATACTAGATCACTCTTTAACCTTAACGTAAACATCTACATAATAATATTAATTTTTCTTATATTTGCACTGTTAATTTTTTTAATTAAAAACAAGTAAACTCACTCTTTTCCTATGGGAGAACTTTGTTTTGTCTGTATTTCCTCTGCTTCAACAGTATCACCAAAAGACATAGAACTGGCAGATGCCGACAAATCAGTGGCACTGTGTGACGGCTGTGTTATAATGCTGACACAATGCCTTAATGCTGAAACCTATAACATAGTATATAGTCAAGACTGTACTAAAAGGTCATCATTAGGGAAAAGAAAAAGTGGCTTTATAAGACAGGTGACCTCTTAAAACAGATTTATTTCATATTCAATTTTCTATGACAGGACAAGACAGGTGACCTTTAAATACAAGTTACTGCTTAATAGAGGTGACACATGGACACGTTTGACTGTACTTAGTCATTTATACATAAAACTTTTTAAGCTATTTTACCTAATAAACATTGTACATCCTGTTTGTCAAATTAACACCAATAATATTCTAACTGTATTTTTTGTTAAATAAGATGCTATTTTTTTCCGGAAGAAAACAAGGGGCGTCTTATTTAAGGTTAACAGACTCTAATCAGCAACACAAATACTACTTTAATTATCTACAGCCAAACATGTCTTAAGTGATCTTCCAAGGAAACATTGAAAAAGTCACATAAGACAGGTGGTCACTAAATACAGGTTTAATTAACACAAAATACACTGAGAAGTGAATTAAAATTAAGGTTACATAATACAAGTTATTGCTTAGTAGAGAATGTCACTAAAACAAGTTTGACTGTACTTCACATGCAAATATTTGTAAAAAAAATCTTTAACCAGGAATGAACATTTGCTTAAACAGGAAAGACCTATCGTTTATAGACTTATTTTATTGGCTGATTTGGTTTATGGTGCTTAACACCACTTTCAACAATATTTCAGTTATATATGGTGGTCAGTTTTATTGGTGGAGGAAACTGGAAAACTTGGAGAAAACCACCGACCTGTCGCAAGTTACTGACAAACATTATCACAAAATGTTGTATCGAGTACACCTCGCCATGAACGGGTGTTCAAACTCACAATTTTTAGTGGTGATAGGCATTGATTGCACAAGTAGTTGTAAATCCAACTACCATATGATCACGACCATGACGTCCCCCTGTTTTATTGGAGACCCTCTTGTGAGACCATCACCTTAAAATGTCAGATCTCTTCATTTTTTTATATTTGTCTCATTAATTGTACATTTTACTAAAAAGATATTTAAATATACCTAAAATAAAGGAAAAATATGTCAATATTGGTTTCAAATACAAATACAACAATGTAAGATGCCTAACAGAGTTCTAAAAAACGGAGTAAAAAACCCATTAAAGTGAAGCTCATCTGGAGCACTGAGTACATTGTACTACCTTGTGTTCATTAACATGGAAGGTAAGACATGGTAGTGTGGCCATCATTGTTGTACTAGGATACTGTGGATCTGTGGTGTAGATAAGTCTCCTGAAACAGTTACAAAATAGCATGGCAAAATGTATCATAAAGGTTAGAGTTATTGTTATGATGTTTAACAGCACTTTTAACAATATTTGAGCTACATATTGGTGGAGGAAACAGGAGTACCCGTAAAAAACCATTGACCTGCCGCAAGTCACTGAATTAAAATTAAGGTTTTAATTTTTCAATTTTAATTCTTAAAATAAGAAGGAAATAAGTCCTTATTTCAATTAAATAATCTTTTAAAATGTGAGTCAAATATATGGAGAACTAAAGCTTGGAATAGGACTGGTACCCCCTGGGACAAACAGTGAAGACTAACTCTGTCCTAATAATGGACTGGTACCCACAGGTAAAACAGGAAAAACTAACACTGTCCTAATCATTCCCAATAATCATCAACAATATATATAGATTTTCCTTCAGTTGCCCATGGGTTACGATATTTCTCCACTCAAGAGAGTTAAATCAAAAATTTTAACCACAAGCCATCAGGCGAGTGGTTAAAATTTTTAATTTAACTCTCGAGAGTGGAGAAATATCGTAACCCACATGGGCAACTGAAGGAGAATTTGTTTCTCCCATTATTTAACACAAACTTTATTTCAAAATCCTTTGGCAGACCTGTACACAACTCTTTTGCTAGGATGCAGGGAAAGGCACGAGACATTTTAATCCTCTAGAGGATTACAGATTTTTCCACCACTGGTTCAGCAGGGTTAAAATGCCATAATAATGGGAGAAACATATGTAACTGACAGTCTCAAAATAATGTCTTTTGTAAACATCCAATACAGTCTAAGTCCCTAATTGTTACAAATCATGTTTTATCTAAAAGTCTGTTGTAAAATTGCATTAGAGTAATATTAATATTTAATTTAACTTACTTCTCAAACTGAAGGTTGATACTAAATTTGTCAATAACATGTAAATAAGAATATCCTCTATTTCTGGCATGTTTCCAATTATCTCTAGCTCTACCAACCATTACTTGTAAATCTGATAGCTCTAGTGTGTACCTACAAAACACAAAATAAATATCAACATTTCTTAAAAAATAACAACAGTCTTGTATTACACAGATGAGCAAAAAATAATACTAGTCTCCCAATAAAGAAAGATTCACTGGGAATTTTGTGATTTCACTATTTTAATCTAACAAGACCACATATTGCTGGAAAGGGCAATTTCTTAACACAACCTGTCTTACAAGACCATATATTGCTGGTAGAAGGGGTTGTCTCTCAATACAAGTTCAATTGCATAATTCAAATTCCTGATCCCCTTACCTATCATACAGTTTATCATATATTTCTGCCTCTGTTAGTTGAGTAAGACTTGGAGTTTCCTCGGGTTCTGCTTCACTTGGAGGTGTAGACAGAGGTGTCTTGAATTCATCTAAAATTTACAAGTAGAAATATTACTAAATTTTACATGTATATTCAAGATTATGATTACAATACAAATTTTAAAAGAACTATAAATTTAGTCTAGTATAAAACTATTTCATATGATACTACAGACACTAAGGTTTTATTTTCACTTTTTGTCATGGAATCATAAAAATCTCAAACAATCAATTTTAATGCCAAATATGTGTAATAGACTGTTTGTTCATCCCCCAGGTCAAACAAAGGACTATAAATGTGGTCTTTGCAGTAAAATTAAGTTGTAATTTTTATAAGGGACTTCCAAGTATACCTGTGTTAAAGAAAATATTGATTCATACAAGTACAGTGCTCCCTCGGTCTATCGCCCCCCGTTTTATCGCCAACCTCACCTATCGCCAAAATTCTCGTCTGTCCCAATTTCCCCCATTAAAAATACCCCGTTATACTGCCAAACTCAGCTACCACCATCCGCCACAGGTTTTCAGACACAAAAGTTGTAAAACCAACTTAAATTCTCCCGTTAGTACCGCCCACAACTACCTTTTGACAGCTGTGTATTGATCGGTAATTATGGAATATCAAAACTGGTCATCGGACACGATCATTGATCTCATAGTTGAGGGTCGGAACAGGTGATCAGTTGTTTTGATTAGAATAATTACCTGTATTTACTTTTCTAGTGATTACATTTGTACTTTTAATCCTGAGTAAAATTTGTAATTTAATTAGTTGTCATAAATATGTCGTGCTTGAAGAAAAAGCGTAATTAATCAGACGACAAACAAAAATGTGCAATTATAAGTTATGCAAATGAAAATCCAAAATTAACATAACAACAAATTGCCGAAAATTTGACAATTAAATGGGATCTTCCAATAACCCCACAAATGAAGATGAACTGTTGCTGTCACATGTTTATAATGACCTTGATGTCTCGAGCTACAAATGACGGTTCAAGAATTTGTCAACATTGACAAAGATCTGCAAACTGTACAGGACATTTCCGATGTGAATATAATTATTCTAATTTATTTATTTATTAAACATGTATTATTTATACTTATGTATTTGTACAAGTGCAAAATGCATGTCAGTCAAGTTGAAAGCTTATCTTTTCATATGATCATATAACTTCCAGTTTTCAATGTCCCTCAGTTTATCGCCAAACTCGTTATACAGCCAAGCTACCTACTGCACAGAAGGTGGCGGTTTAACGAGGGAGCACTGTATGACTCTTTATGGGAATTTTGGCAGGATCTGCAAATTACCATGACTCATCTGAGATTTTGGTTGAACCAAGACTAATATAATGAAGTTCGATTATATCATAAAAGTGAGAGCAAGATGGCTCCGATCGTCTAGTATTTAAAAGCTAAGTAGTCATTAGTCAGTCATATATATTCATACAGTTCATGGTCTTTTAAAACAAACCTTCTTCTATAACATCTGAGTCTTGTCTAGGTTTTAATTTTTTGTTATACAAGTGTAGATGCCCAAGATCTAAAATGACCATCCTTGCAGCATTGTCAACAAAGTTTTCTGGAATCAAAATCTGTGGTGCTGATATATCTAAATCTACTACCCATTTCTTTGTCTTAACCTGTAAACATACATAAAAAGGAACTCTTAAGTACATTTTTTCATTCATTTCTTTATAGTGCAAAAAAGAATAGAATAATATTTCTTATTGAAGGCATCATAGTATTTTATTGCTGCTTGGCTTAGGTTTAGTTAATGGTGTTTAACGCCACTTTCAACAATATTTCAGCTATATCGTGACGACCAGTTTTATTGGTGGAGGAAACCGGAGTACCCAGAGAAAACCACTGACCTGCCGCAAATCACTGACAAACTTTATCACAAAATGTTGTATCGAGTACACCTCACCATAAACAGGGTTCAAACTCACAACTTAAGTGGTGATAGACACTGATTACACAGGTAGTTGTAATTCCAACTACCACATGATCACGACCACGACAACCCCCTCTCTTAATCTTCACTTAAAGACATTATCTTCATATATCTACATAATGTCATCCAGTGAACTGAAGAAAATTTAGTATTAAACATAAGTTGAAATATGGTGTAATAATTTTTTTTTTCGTATCCTACAATGGTACCTTAATATCTTCGGTCTAACTAACATACAGCTGACCATTCCCTTGGCAATCAGACAGGCTCATTTTAACAATTCTTGAGGAAACATTTTTGTCGTCTGTCCATCACAAGCAAACAGTAAAATCATCCAATTTATGAAGTTCTCTTTTCTCACCATGATATAGCTGAAAAATTAGACACTCAAACATTTCACTCACTCACTTCTAAAATAAAACTCACCGATTCATCTCCAGCTAATATCTGATCAAGTGTATTACGTAATTCAGCTTTTGTCTGCTCCTTGAAAACTTCATAGCGACGTCTTGCTTCAGCTGAATAATAAATAATGAGATATATAGAAGCTTTGTTAATCAGAATACATTTATTCAATCTGAAAGAAATAGTGTCTGCAATATAAAATTATTTTCTTCTGGTTTTTTTTCAGAAGTTTAATGAAGAATAATTTTAAAATATTTTCCCCATAAGGTCCAATGTTGAATTTGTCTTGCACTGGTGGCCATCTTAGATTTCAGATACACACAACAGGTTTAGGTTTATTGTGCTTAACGCCACCTTCAACAATATTTTATTTACATCGTGGTGGTCAGTTTTATTGGTGGAGGAAACCGGAGTATCCGGAGAAAACCACTGACAAACTTCATCACATAATGTTGTATCAGGTACACCTCGCCATGAACGGGGTTCGAACTCACAACTTTAGACTAATAGTGGTGATAGGCACTGATCGCACAGGTAATTGTAAATCCAACTATTATACGATCATGACCACAACGGCTCTGATCCACACAACAAATTATGTTAAAGACCATCAAATGATTATCATGCATAGTTTTGAGTTCAATCAAGGTTCAATTTATTCATTTCCCCAAATCATCTTATTTCAAAACTTGTTCTCTGACTGATGGAGGAGGCAAGATATGAATTCTAATCAACACATAAAACATTATACAATTGATGACTTTCGATGAGGTGAATACAAGGGTTGATCAATCCTTGTATTCACTGAAATTGAAAGTCATTAACTGTTTATTATATGACATTAAATCAAATTTGAATTAACACCAAACAGCGCCGACTTTGTTCCCCAGACACCCCTATCTGCTCAACGTCTGCCATTATTAATTTAATTATGTACCGAAAGTAATTAGTAAGAATGCATCTGATTAGTCGATGACAAATCTAAACCCGATGATGATTGGCTACTACTTTTAAGATAATTGGGAAACACCATTTCTATTTTAAGGTGTCTGCAGGAGCGTTGGAATGTTATGTTCAACTCTCGTGACTTTTTGCACGTTGAATATAACGTTTTATTAAAGAATGTTACTAGGGACGTCAGCCAATCAGAAAAGACATTATCTGAAGTTATATAATAAATAACTTTATACATGGCCATGTAAAAGGAACATTCCTACCATGTAATAATTTCATTACATATGTGTTTGTTGGGAAGAAGAAAAATTTAAATTTCAGGCAATCAGAAAGTATAATTAACCCTCGTTAAAATGTTGAAGACCACTTAAGTAACCATTGCTAGCTTAATTCCATTTGATGATAGACACTGATTACACATTCAGTTGTAAATTCAACAACCATACAATCACAGCCACGACTGTCCCTACCCGAGTTTGGAAACAGCAAAGCAACAATTAATTAATTTAGGTCACAATCTATATAAATATTAATATGAGTATAGCAGTGTAAATTGTAAATTTATCATACCAGTTAACTGTAATTTGGATACTCTAGCTATGCCCTTGTTTACCTGTCAACTGTATTTTGGATACTCTAGCTATGCCCTTGTTTACATGTTAACTGTAATTTAGATACTCTAGCTATGCCCTTGTTTACCTGTTAATTGTAATTTGGATACTCTAGCTATGCCCTTGTTTACCTGTTAATTGTAATTTGGATACTCTAGCTATGCCCTTGTTTACCTGTTAACTGTAATTTGGATACTCTAGCTATGCCCTTGTTTACCTGTTAACTGTAATTTGGATACTCTAGCTATGCCCTTGTTTACCTGTCAACTGTAATTTGGATACTCTAGCTATGCCCTTGTTTACCTGTTAACTGTAATTTAGATACTCTAGCTATGCCCTTGTTTACCTGTTAACTGTAATTTGGATACTCTAGCTATGCCCTTGTTTACCTGTTAACTGAAATTTGGATACTCTAGCTATGCCCTTGTTTACCTGTCAACTGTAATTTAGATACTCTAGCTATGCCCTTGTTTACCTGTTAGTTGTAATTTGGATACTCTAGCTATGCCCTTGTTTACCTGTTAACTGTAATTTGGATACTCTAGCTATGCCCTTGTTTACCTGTTAACTGTAATTTGGATACTCTAGCTATGCCCTTGTTTACCTGTCAACTGTAATTTAGATACTCTAGCTATGCCCTTGTTTACCTGTTAACTGTAATATAGATACTCTAGCTATGCCCTTATTTACCTGTTAACTGTAATTTGGATACTCTAGCTATGCCCTTGTTTACCTATTAACTGTAATTTGGATACTCTAGCTATGCCCTTGTTTATCTGTCAACTGTAATTTAGATACTCTAGCTATGCCCTTGTTTACCTGTTAACTGTAATTTGGATACTCTAGCTATGCCCTTGTTTACCTGTTAACTGTAATTTGGATACTCTAGCTATGCCCTTGTTTACCTGTCAACTGTAATTTAGATACTCTAGCTATGCCCTTGTTTACCTGTTAATTGTAATTTGGATACTCTAGCTATGCCCTTGTTTCTACTGGAGAAGAATTCTCTAATACGTCTAACAGTAGCAGGATTGTATACAAGATCTAATGGTTTGGTGTTGATTGATAATCTGAAATAATTTACATCAATGTACAAACTTAGAAACTCTTTCAAAATAAATGTCAGAGAAAACCAAAGGGGCAATGAAGAATGGACATTCCAGAGACACAGGTAATTTTTGGCATACAAGACACAGGAGCAGGACAATAGCCTCCGGACAATAGCCCCCCCGGACAATTGCCCCCCTAGGACAATAGCCCCCCCTAGGATAATTGCCCCCCACAAATTTTTTTCAGTTTTATATTTATTTTCTGATTACCCCTTTCTGACTCTATGAACTCCATTGCACTACTATACTTACACTTCAAAATACACTCCTATTTAAGCCAGTTCTAAGCTTGAACTTAGCTTGCAATCATTTTTTTCTCAAAATTCTTTTTAATTATTAACCTTTGTACTTAGCTTTGATCATTGTTTAATCAAATTCCTTTTTATAATTTTTCTTTGAAGACCAATTTTGTAAGGTAATTAAACTTAATTGGGAAATCATTAAACTCTATCTAAAAATAAAATATCTATAAATAATAAGAGAAAGTTATTTTTATCATAGCTTGTCCAAGCTGTATAATCCTTTTGATGATTAATATCACAGGAGCTTGAATCGCTTTCATAGAGGTCACACGGCCTATATACCATATATAGCTTGAATCGCTTTCATAGAGGTCACACGGCCTTTTTACCATATATACTAACGTTAGTATATATATATATGGTATATAGGCCGTGTGACCTCTATGAAAGCGATTCAAGCCCCTGTGATTAATATACAAAGAAGAAAATCCAACTTAAAAGTAATTTGAATAATTTAATCTGAGTTTATGCATATTTATTTCTCATTTAAAAAAATAAATAAAAATGAAATAAAAAAATTGGGGGATGGGGGGGCAATTGACCGGGGGGGGGGGGCTATTGTCCTAGGGGGCAATTGTCCAGGAGGCTATTGTCCAGGGGGCAATTGTACGGGGGGCTATTGTCCGGGGGGCTATTGTCCTAGACCAACAAGACACAGGATGAAGACAAACAAAACAAAAAACCACAATACAGAAAACTAAAAAGATGAGCAACACGGACCCACAAATAAACGGGGGGTGAACCCAAGTGCTGGTGAAGGGAAAGCAGTTCCTGCTTCTAATAAGACACCCGCCATGTCAAAAGCTCACCTGGATACTTAACTATGCTCTGTAGAAGATATAATGTTTTAATGAAAGAATTGTAAAATTTCATCAAATCGTAAATTAAATTTTATTATTGTGACCATGCACAGCAGGAAATTAAAAAAATTGAGAAAGAACTATCTACATATCATTTCTGCAAGGTTTTGGTTAAATCTGCAAGAAGAAGACAGTATAAAAAATTCATAGTGGAGGTCAGATTTGTTAGTGGAGAACCGGAGAATGCAGAGAAAACTACTGACATCTAAATGACACTGACAAACTTTATCATAAATGGATAATATTGTACTGAATACAACTCTCAATGTGTGGTTTGATTTGTTATGGTGTTTAATGTCACTTTCAACAATATTTCAGTTATATCATGTCGTCAGTTTTATTGGTAGAAGAAACCAAAGTACCCATAGAAAACCACAGACCTGCCGCAAGTCATTGACAAACTTTAAAACATAATGCTGCATCGAGTACACCTTACCATGAGCAGGATTCAAACTTACAACGTTAGTGGTGATAGGCACTGATTACATATGTAGTTGAAAGATTATACGTGGTAGGCACTGATTACATATGTAGTTGAAAGATTATACGTGGTAGGCACTGATTACATATGTAGTTGAAAGATTATACGTGGTAGGCACTGATTACATATGTAGTTGAAAGATTATACGTGGTAGGCACTGATTACATATGTAGTTGAAAGATTATACGTGGTAGGCACTGATTACATATGTAGTTGAAAGATTATACCATAAGATCACAACCAAGACTGCCACAATAACCCTTAAATTGATGTTATAAAAATATACCGTATTTCTTCTAATAGACGCCCTGGGGGCGAATGCATTTTTAAAATAGGGGGCGTCAATTAGAGTAACGAATTTCTGACTTTTATAGCCGTTAGATGAGGTTAATTTGATGAAACAGACTATAGAAATATACACGTGCTATGTCAATATACATTACCTAATGAAATGTCTGATATCGGTTAATCGGTGCATGTTGGGTTGGTCTGACCTTAATTTATAAATTCCATCTAGAAACGAGCAGCAAATGGAGTTTAATTTTGAAAGTTATATTCGAGGTTATCACGTATATAAATCAATCTGGACATACGAGATCAGCGAGAAACTTCGTTGTGACAGAGAAGAAAATAATGCAAATGACAAATTTGCTGTGAAACTCGTTCGAAATGATGGAAATAAAGAACACGTGCCCATCGAACTCAGCAAAGTATTTAATTTTTGTTTAAAAGAGGTGGCAAAATATTTGCAACTGTAACCGGCAACAAGTTTTTCAATATAGGATTAGAATTACCGTGTACGTAGTACGTACACATTTTCGGGACAAGCTGCTGAAGTTGAAAAATTAAGAACTTTACTAAAACCCACTGCTACTTAAAACGGAATCTAAGAATAAAGCTAGACACAAATATAATTTTTCTTTTAAGTTGAAAGTAATTAAATTTGCCGAAGAAAAGGGAAAACATACAACAGCCAAGTTCTTTAATGTTGACAGAAAACGTGTTTGTTTACCTGGACAATTATTGCTGATTAGTGAAGTGTAAAACTCTTCACACGCTGTAACTATTTTGGGAACTCTTACACGCTGTGTTGTTGATTAGTGGAGTTTACATTTTATGAAATGAGGGCGTTAATTAGAAGTCAAAATGTTCTATAGGCCAGAATAAGGGAGGGGGGTGTTAATTAGAAGGGGGGCTTTAAATAGAAGAAATACGGTATATACATGTATTTTCTGATTTCCTGTGCTCATTCAAATCATTTTTTGTTTTCAAAAAGTTGTATCTTGTACACAATAACTATACAAAAAAAACTCTTACTTATAACTAGCATCTGTGCTGGTAGGATTTTTCTCATACATCAATTCAAATAGTTTGTCTTCTTTAAGATATTTAAAGAAGCTGTCAGTTGATACAGAGTGTTGTGGATGTTCTATTGAAGTATCACTAGTTGATTTTTCCACCGATTTAGACGTCCTTGGCGATGCTAGTCCACCACTGAAAGACCCTGACAAAGATAGTCTTCTCTCCTAAAATAATAAATGTCAAATTACCATCATATTTTTTTTCTTCATTTTTTGGGGACTTATTGTAATATTTGAAATTTTAATTTCTTGCTGGAAATATATAGCTATGTAAAGTTCTTTTTTTCTCTTTTTTTTCTTTTGTTTTGTAAATGGATTTATATCTACAGTGAAACCTATCTATATTGAACCTTGAATAAAGTGGAAAGCTGTATAAACCCAACTTTAAATAAAGAATCTGTGTAAATTTAACCCGTAAAAACTGAATACCTGTCTATTCCGAACACAAAAGCAGGTTTAGTTTATAATTATTTTATTTGATCAATGATACAAAGAGGATCAGACACAAGTTTTACCAGCTTATGGAGTCTTCTCCTATATATACAATCATTATTACATTATATTGAGAATGCACAAGAAAACAAGAAAAATACAATTTTATCATATAATATAGCTGAAAATAGTAAACGAAAACAAAAGCAGGTCACAAGGATGTTCGACTAAGGTTTCATTGTATTCAAAATTCCCCATTATTTTGTTTGCTATGCATTGAAATTAAGATGTTAGCATATAACAACAGAAACAGGTTCCCCACAAACCATTATTATTAAGTTGTAAGCTACTTACCCTTGCTTGAGGAGAGATAAGACATGGAAAAGTAGAATTTTCTGTAATTTTATCCCTGAGATACAGACTTCCAAGACTAAGACCATACTTCATGGCACTAGATCTAGGTCTGGACTCAAACATCATGTTAATTAGAGAACACTCTAGCTCCACCATTGTAATATTAGATGGATGTTCTACGAAAAAGAATTAAATTACATACAATTTAAAAAAATTTAATAATTATTATTCGTAGATGCAAAATTTCGTGGTTCAAAGAAACTTCATTGGTTTGTGGGTTCCTAAATGTGTGTTTTCATACTTGGCATAGTTGTGGGTTCCTAAATGTGTGTTTTCATACTTGGCATAGAATAAAACTATTAGATTTTTATTTTTTGTTCGGCATTGTGTTTCGTGGTTTTTAATGAACCATGAAATCCACAAAAATTAGTACTGCATGAACAATAATTCTATAACAGAAACAATTTTTGTAGCTAATTATAACATATGAAATTTGCAATAATCTAACAAATGATGAGATATATCTTCATATTCTAAAGAATTACTAAAATAGGACAAATTTTCAATTCAACTTTTACATCACAAATAAAACAAAACTGGAGCAAATCTTATATTAAAGTACAGATCTAAATGTCAGTGTTGTATTATTTTAATAAGATATTTTCAGTTAAAATAATAAAGGGCAATCTATGCCTGGCACATTATGATATGACATACTCCTGCACCAGCTTCCTTGAAAATGATTCTCGTCCACCATTAAATCAAAATTAAAAAATTTGGTTGTGTGTCCCCTTTTGTCCAATAGTTACAGAAATAATTCAACAATAATATTGTTCACAATGCATTAAGTCATGGTCTTCTTTGAGTTAAATGACTTGAGGTGAGAGGCAGTTGTTTCATTTTGTTGATATTGGTGAAATTTTTTAACAATCACTGTTTAAATTTTTTTTTGCATAATGAGTATCTTTATAATAGATTCATCAAGGTGAAACATCAAACAAAAATAAAATAAATTATTAATAATAGTACCTACCACTTAATGAATGAACAGCTGCAGGATTAGAACACAGCAGTTTGAAGGAACCAGAGTTCAGTGTGAAGTGCATCAAGGCAAATACTATGTCCTTTTTAAGGAAGGATGTGTTTTCTGATGTCTCTTGTATAACCTCCATTATCTCTTGTTCTGAAACAAAAATGTTAAGTTAAAACATAGTCTAAAAAAAAATCATGTATTACAGGTATATGAGCCAAAGATTTAAATTAATACAACAGCTGAAATACTGCTAAAGTTGGAGTTAAAACACCAATCAATCAATTAAATTATTACATTATGTATTCATTTCATTTTTAAAGCCCTGTGTGATGGGACAAAAAGGTTAACATGTGACTTCATACAAAATGTACTTCAGTCACAGTTTTTACACACCAATGAAAGTACAAAAGATTGTATTCAGTTCTTTAAAAATGAAAATATTTACATTCCGCAATATTTTCTTCTCATATTTTCAATTCATACTCTGTAAATTCAAAAATGTATGCTTCCATTTATTTATAAGAATCTCAGATCACAATTAAAAATGCAAGATAATGTGATTGTTGTCGTTTTTGATGAAAAGATAATTAAGAATAATGATAGCTATAAAACTACCTGTAAGATGTAAATTACAATGGAATTTTATCAGCTTTGTCATTTTTTACCATTTTCATGCTTTCATGCACAAATATCATACCATAGTTCCCCTCTTATAAAATCACCCTATCTGCAACGAACAAGTGGCATTATAAAATGGTGTGATTTTATCATCCTTCAATCTTTGTCCCTCCTATGATTCAGATAATGTAGATTTTTTTTTTTTTTTTTAACAGCGCGATATCTTTTATTCAAATGCTTGTTACGATTAACACTCCAAAAGTCCAAGCTCCTTTTGGTGTTTCCCTGTTACATCCTTTCTGATTATCCAGGGCTATAATCAGAATTACACATCAGATAATGTAGAAATTGAACTAAATATAAACCTAATTCTTCCTCTTGTTTTTTTGACACTGGAGGTTCCCCTACTTCCCTGGCTAATTCAGTGGCAGATGATGAAGGTGTTGGAGTCTGACTACTGGTTCCTCCCCATCCTCCCCAACCAGGGAACCAGCTCTGTAGATAACCTTTCTGTTCTGTTTCAGGTGGAGGTTTTTCAATTACTGGTGTTACCTAGAAATAGATTATAATTATTTAATATCTATCATCAGTGTATGAAATGAAACATAATTTATAAGCATATCATTTACAAAGAAATTGCTTATCAACTTGTTTTATATATAAAAGTTCTCTGTGTAGATATCTATAACACACTTATATTAATAACCTTCATCAGTTATGCTCAAAGTCAAACGATTGGTTTGGCTTGGGTTATGATGTTTAATGCCACTTTCAACAATATTTCAGTTACCGGTATATCGTGGCTGTCAGTTTTATTGGTGGAGGAAACCGGAGCACCAGGAGAAAACCACTGACCAGTCACAAATCACTGACAAACTTAATCCAATAATGTTGCATTGAGTACACCTCAACATGAATGGGTTCAAACTCACAACTTTAGGCACTGATTACACAGGTAGTTGTAAATCCAACTACCATACGATCATGACGGCCCCCAGCCTAAACAGCATAGCCAATATTAGCAAAGGTTAACTATACCTGAAGCAGATGAACCGTACTTTTAATAATAATTACATTATTTTGGAAATGTAAATTACAATAATAAATTTATCTTGTAAACCATGTCAGTACCAAAACACTGTCTACTGGGTAAATACTACTCTCTAGGATTAATAGTCCACCAGTAGTGATATTACAAACAAAACACTGTCTCCTGGGTAAATACTACTCTCTAGGATTAATAGTCCACCAGTAGTGATATTACAAACAAAACACTGTCTACTGGGTAAATACTACTCTCTAGGATTAATAGTCCACCAGTAGTGATATTACAAACAAAACACTGTCTACTGGGTAAATACTACTCTCTAGGATTAATAGCCCACCAGTAGTGATATTACAAACAAAACACTGTCTACTGGGTAAATACTACTCTCTAGGATAAATAGTCCACCAGCAGTGATATTACAAACAAAACACTGTCTACTGGACAAATACTACTCTCTAGGATTAATAGTCCACCAGTAGTGATATTACAAACAAAACACTGTCTACTGGGTAAATACTACTCTCTAGGATTAATAGTCCACCAGTAGTGATATTACAAACAAAACACTGTCTACTGGGTAAATACTACTCTCTAGGATTAATAGTCCACCAGTAGTGATATTACAAACAAAACACTGTCTACTGGGTAAATACTACTCTCTAGGATTAATAGTCCACCAGTAGTGATATTACAAACAAAACACTGTCTACTGGGTAAATACTACTCTCTAGGATTAATAGTCCACCAGTAGTGATATTACAAACAAAACACTGTCTACTGGGTAAATACTACTCTCTAGGATTAATAGTCCACCAGTAGTGATATTACAAACAAAACACTGTCTACTGGGTAAATACTACTTTCTAGGATTAATAGTCCACCAGCAGTGATATTACAAACAAAACACTGTCTACTGGACAAATACTACTCTCTAGGATAAATAGTCCACCAGTAGTGATATTACAAACAAAACACTGTCTACTGGGTAAATACTACTCTCTAGGATTAATAGTCCACCAGTAGTGATATTACAAACAAAACACTGTCTACTGGGTAAATACTACTCTCTAGGATTAATAGTCCACCAGTAGTGATATTACAAACAAAACACTGTCTACTGGGTAAATACTACTCTCTAGGATAAATAGTCCACCAGTAGTGATATTACAAACAAAACACTGTCTACTGGACAAATACTACTCTCTAGGATAAATAGTCCACCAGTAGTGATATTACAAACAAAACACTGTCTACTGGACAAATACTACTCTCTAGGATAAATAGTCCACCAGTAGTGATATTACAAACAAAACACTGTCTACTGGGTAAATACTACTCTCTAGGATTAATAGTCCACCAGCAGTGATATTACAAACAAAACACTGTCTACTGGGTAAATACTACTCTCTAGGATTAATAGTCCACCAGCAGTGATATTACAAACAAAACACTGTCTACTGGACAAATACTACTCTCTAGGATAAATAGTCCACCAGCAGTGATATTACAAACAAAACACAGTTATCTAACTTAGTGTGTACAGCACATTTTGTATTTCATATACTGCTGAATTCTAAAAAAGATAAAATTTCCTGTTAAAAGTGCAACAGTTTAATAGGTCATTTAAATAATCATGTATTTTCCACATTTGCCTTACTTTAAACAAAGCCCCTTGTTCTTTCACTTTCCTGTAAGCCAAGTCTCTTAAGATCTGTAATTCTTCAAAGCTAAATTCTTCTTCTATTCTGTTCTTGTCTGACTGTAAAATAAATATTTGTTGGATGAAAAAATCAACAAGACATATTTTGAAGAATCAGCTGAAATGAATACTGTATAAGTAGTTAATTTGTGCAGGGGAAAATTTTGTGATCTGTGTTTTATAAACTATTTGCATGGGTGCTAATTTTTTTACCACTTGAAAACATAAACTGAATATTTTTGTGTGGCCTAAACATAAACATTGCAACCTAATACAGTAAAGGATTTTGGAATTTTACAAATGTGTTTCTAGCTATTCAAAATACTAAACTCATGTTTTTCAGATACTTTTGAGTGTGTGGAATTTTACAGTTATACTATGTATCTCAGCAAATTATCAGCCTACGAACAAACAAACAATCTTTGTTCTTGCCATGATATAGCTAAAATACTGCTAAATATGGAGTTAAAAACCAATTAACGACAAAAATGCAGTGAGGGGAGGTAACTCTGTAAATATGTTTGTTTACCATTGGGAAGAAAATACTAAAATAATTGGGCAAAATCTAATAGAACTTCAGTAATGGCTTAAATGAATATATCATAGCTCTTACACCTCCTTGGGCTTGTCAAATCTAATAAACATTACATTACTTACAGTCATTCTGGTGCTAAGTTGTTCTCCAATCAAATACACTGTATAGGCTTTAAAATACAACAGTATATCATGGACTCGTCCAGCTAGAAATGACCAAGTCCTATGATCATTCTTCTCTCTGATTCTGTCTCTGTGTACAGATATAGCATAGTTCCACCAGTTCCGAGGACTGTGAGGTAAACATTGCAGAAAATTATTCTTTTGAATCTTCAAACGGTTCAAGCTTTTGACAAGTTTATTTATTTGTTTTAATTTTTTTTTAAACTGATCAACTGTATGAACGGAAGACTATATTTGTGTTTGTTTATGGTGCTTAACGCCACTTTCAACAATATTTCATTTATATAGTGGCAATTTGTGAGTACTAACAGAAGAAATGTCTATATAATTTATATGTGTATTATCATAATGTGTAATATTGAATTAATTAATAAAATATGTTTATACTAACAGAAGAACATAAAATTGATTATTGACAATTTATACATTTTCCTTTGATCTCACAGAGAAATACTTGTCAGCATCAGTGGTCTGACTCTTATACTGAAATGTCTGTCAGCATCAGTGGTCTGACTCTTATACTGAAATGTCTGTCAGCATCAGTGGTCTGACTCTTATACTGAAATGTCTGTCAGCATCAGTGGTCTGACTCTTATACTGAAATGTCTGTCAGCATCAGTGGTCTGACTCTTATACTGAAATGTCTGTCAGCATCAGTGGTCTGACTCTTATACTGAAATGTCTGTCAGCATCAGTGGTCTGACTCTTATACTGAAATGTCTGTCAGCATCAGTGGTCTGACTCTTATACTGAAATGTCTGTCAGCATCAGTGGTCTGACTCTTATACTGAAATGTCTGTCAGCATCAGTGGTCTGACTCTTACACTGAAATGTCTGTCAGCATCAGTGGTCTGACTCTTATACTGAAATGTCTGTCAGCATCAGTGATCTGACTCTTACACTGAAATGTCTGTCAGCATCAGTGGTCTGACTCTTATACTGAAATGGCTGTCAGTATCAGTGGTCTGACTCTTATACTGAAATGTCTGTCAGCATCAGTGGTCTGACTCTTATACTGAAATGTCTGTCAGCATCAGTGGTCTGACTCTTATACTGAAATGTCTGTCAGCATCAGTGGTCTGACTCTTATACTGAAATGTCAAACACTCCATGGCATTACTGATAAAACAATAACATAAGTTTTGAGGGTCTCAACATACATGTACATTATCACAATTTTGAAGGTGGTCAGTCTTTGGTATAAGAAGAAGAAAAAGTTCTATCCAACTCACTGTTAGACCAGCAATAATATCTGTCACAACCTTCACAATTTCTGTTATTCTGCATTTACCGTAATAAAACTGAAACACTGTTGATAGCAGTGTTTAACACCAATAATTCTATAATCAAGCCTTAATTCAGTGGAAGTGATCTCCATCTATTTACAGTTAAACCTGTTTTAAGAGGTCACCTTTCGGACAAAGAAAATGTGACCTTATAAGAAAGGTGACCTCTCAAAAGAGGTTCAATTCATATAAAATTTACTATGACAGGATAAGAAAAGGGTGACCTATTAATAGAGGTGACAGCTTAATAGAGATGATTGCATGGACAGGTTTGACTGTTTCTGTTTTCATTGTTTTAAATGTTTTGCAATCATAGAAAAAAATATCCTATAGATAAAACAAACTACCTCTTTGACACAGATTGAGTTGGACATGGTCGTTTACATTTCCTCCTCCTGTCATGCCTCTCTATCTCCTTCAGCCATTGTATTATACACCTATACTGATCCTCACTGAGACAAGCTGTTATCTCATCTAAATTTACATCTAACTCAATCCTAGGTTTGTTGGCAGTTCTCAGTGGTAAGGCTGAGGTATTTCTTTTTAGACGTGTCTGTGCACTGATGGGAGCCAAAATGAATTCATGATCCTACAATGATGGATATATTTCTTAAGGTATCAATTTAGCATAAAATTTAATCGATGAAACAATACATAATATCACAACTGTTTTTAGTGATCTCTCAACAAATATTGTAATCAATCAATTTAAATGTCTTGTATTACAGTCAATCCTTGAAAGACTTGAGCATCAGCTCTCTGCATTATGCTTGGTTTTTACTACATGTATCTCAAAATTTGGTAGCTTCGTCAATGATTGGTCTGTTGAAAATATGATCACTGATGTGACCCAATATGGAATGTTATTAGAGTGAGTAAGTGAGTGATTGTTGTTTAATGCCAACTCAGCCATTTTTCAGCTATATTATGACGAGAACACGTTTCAATGAGATGATGATGACGTCCGCTTTGGTCTAGACCAACACACTGAGTTGGATTTTTATAGTGTTAGCTCACTGAAACAACAGTCTGCGGATAGACATGTCGCTCCATTCACACATTATTCTGATTCCGAGCCAACCAGTCTTTGCTCTTACTCCTTAATGCTGCTTGCTTAGCGGAGAAGCATCAAATACCAATTTTATAGTCTTTGGTTTAACCCAACCGGGGCTCGAACCCACGACCTACCACACTTGAGGCGAGCACAGTAACCATTACACCACTGATGCGGTGGAATCTTATTAGATGACAGTGTATAACCAACAAGATATCTATCAAAAATCTAATTTTTATCGAATTAGAAATTCCTACAAAAATGCTTCTCAAGTCCGAAAAGATATTTTTTTCCCCAATTATTTTTTATTTACCTGGAAAAGTTTGGTTCTTTGAGAAACAAACATCTCTCTTTCCAATGCATCCTTAAATTAAAAAAAAATGTCATATAATATTTATCACATAAAATATTAACAACACAATTTAGTTGCCTAAAAAATATATTTGGCAGTTTTCAAAGTGAAATCCTGTTTTACTTAACAACCCATAGACATTTACCCCAATACATTTACATATACAGTCAAACCTGCCCATGTTGTCACCTCTAATAAGCAGTCACCTGTATTAAAATGTCACCTTTTTCTTGTCCTGTCATAGAAAATTTCATATGAATTGAACCTCTTTTAAGAGGTCATCTGTCTTATATTATAAGGCCACATTTTCTTTGTCCCAAAGGTGACCTCTTAATACAGGTTTCACTGTATATCATATTGTCATGGTAACCATTAAATTTCTTTACTTTAGAACACTGTATATATTGAATTTGACTGCTTTGTCATTTGTCGAGTGTGCATACAAAAGAAAACTTGAAAGGTTAGACTATAAGGTCACCAAGTCTCACTGACAATTTCTGTATGAGTTCAGCAGTGTCTAAGCATTATATTATATTGCTTTACCTTATTGTTAGTAGTGTTGTTGTAATTTGCATCTAGATTGTCCCTGTGCTTAAAAAGGGGTTAGGGTTAGGGTTTTTAAAGCCACTTTCAACAATATTTCAGTTATATCGTGGCGGTCAGTTTTATTGGTAGAGGAAACTGGAGAAAACCACCGACCTGTTTCAAGTCACTGAGAAACTTTATCACATAATGTTGTATCGAGTACATCTCGCCTGAGCAGGATTCAAACTCACAACGTTAGTGATGACAGGTTCTGATTACATAAATGCTTAAATAGGTACTCTTCATTTGTTTCATAAATTAATTAATTTCAATACATATTCTCTGCTGTGTCAATACTTACCGATAAATCTGACATACTCAAACTCCCCAACATCGTCACATGAGTATCCAAATACACAGAAAAATTCTGTAAGTCTATCATCTTATGCATCATGTTTGACTCATCATGACTCACAAATTTCATTTCCTGTAAAAATAAAAATATAGGCAAATATCAAACTGTTATACTACTACAGTATTTACAAATCAATTCCTAAATATAAAAAATCTGCAAGAAAATTCTTTTTAATATTAATTATTACGTATTCAATATTCTAAATGAAATTCTACACAGTTACATATGGGTCACTGTGATGGTGATCATATGGTAGTTGGAGTTACAATTACCTATGCAATCAGTGCCTATTTCCACTAAAGTTGTGAGTTTGAATCCCATTCATGGCGAGGTGTACTTGATACAATATTATGTGATAAAGTTTGTCAGTGACTTGTGGCAGGTCAGTGGCTCTGGGTACTCCGGTTTCCTCCATTAATAAAACTGACCGCAACAATATAACTGAAAAATTGTTGAAAATGGCGCTAAACACCATAACCTTAACACCGTTGCATTTGCAAGAAAAATTGATTACCGTCTTTGAGTGTGATAATACACACATTTTTACTCTTGGATGATTTTTGTTCATACCATTATGAGAAGCAGATTATATAAGTTTACTTACCCACTGTCCATTAGTACTGATAGCACTCAAACTTTTAATAGATATACCAAAGGCAAATGGACAGGAGGGTATCAACTGGTCATCTTCATATCTTATGTGGACATCTTTGATCTTCAACTGCAAATATGTGCACAATCATCAGTTATAAATATATATAATCAAACCTGCCCATGCGGTGACCTCTATTAAACAGTCAATTGTATTAAAAGGTCACCTTTTTCATGTCCCAACACAGGTTTTACCGTATAGTACCGCTGATGAAGACTGGCAGCATCTGGTCGAAAACTTTGGAATTTAATGTTATTGGCTGATGTTTCACTTTCACATCGTAACTCTTCCTGTTTTCAAATTTGACTACTCACGTTGCACTTCATAGAACTTTGAAGAAGAAAGATTACAAATGATTCCGACAGGTTTAGGCTCACGATGGTTAAAAAAATAGGCAAAAACCTTTACAAATGACAATCATCTTTTTGAACACAACACAATGTCTTAAGCAAATCACAGAAAAAAAATTAATTGACATCATACCAGTATCAGTAGGGGTTGACAGAATTAATTTTGGCAATAGTTACATGACATAATCTGAAATTAAAGATTGCTAATCTAATATATTCAAGGAATGAAATAAGCTAAAAAAAAAGAGACCTAATGTGACACCAATCATTTTAATGAAAAGAAATCTTGGTTAACATTCATACCTGGACATTTTCTAGAATGTTACTGGCTATAGATGTTCCATAAGAAAACCAGGAAGTTCCATATCCTTCTTGTTTCTCTTGTTTCTGAATCTGTCAAGTAAAATCACTCATAAATCACATAAAATTAGAGGTCATCATGGTCGTGATCTTATGTAAATCCAACTACAATGTACCTATACAATCAGTGCCTATATCCAATAAAAATTTGAGTTTGAATCCCGCTCATGATGAGGTGTACTTAATACAAAAGTGTGTGATAAAGTTTGTCAGTGACTTGTGGCAGGTCGGTGGTTTTCTCAGGTACTCTGGTTTCCTCCACCATTTAACCTGTTCACCATGATATAACTGTAATATTGCTTAAAAGTGGTGTTAAACAACATAACCCTTACCCATTATGTGTGACCAGCATAGTGGGAATAAAATAGTTGTATTATAATGACACAGAAATATGAAAACTGACCAAGTCTTTGGTGAATCTGATATGTTATTATATAGATAGGTGTGAATTATGGGGATTTATCCGTGAAATAAATTCTGGTATTTTCACATGTGAAAATATCAGTTTTTTCCCCGCCGGAACTACTTTTACATAACTATAAGTGTAGTGGTTACGTCCCTTGTTGTGTTACAGTGAATACACATACGATTGTAAACTGAAAAAATTCCGCGAAATGTCATTGACGACTTTGGCACATAACCAACATGACGTCATTGATGTCATATTAAGACTTCCAGTTTGAAACGTAAAGATTATACGTTATTTGGCTTCGTGTATGCTTCAATTTTGATCAAATTTAACTAAAATAAGTTTTCAAGGTAAGCATTTTAATTATTTTTGTGTATTGTTGTAAATATGTCATGTAGAATTTCACATTTTCAAGATGGCAGACCCTTCCAGCTGAGCCCCTTAGTATCATTGCTCATAGATTCACATGCGTGGAATGAAATATACAAATAACAAAAATAATATATCAGAAATTTTTAAAGTCTATATAATAAACAGTATAACTAAATCATACATTTTGAATATCAAAATAAGACCACTCATGACCGAATACGCATTAACGGTTAAACTTGTGGGTGGAACAAGTTCCGCCTACTCGTTTAATCCTTATGCGTACTTCAGTCACTCATGGTCTTATTTTGATATTTAAAATCTACGATTAGTTATACTATATGTAACTGGTTTTTAGGGTGTGTGGTTTAGATAGGTTTCACTATATAAGTTTTACAATTTGATTTTGTGAATGTTTCACATATTGACAGTATATTTTTGCATTTATCAAAATACATACATTGTAATTAGGTACTAACCATGTTGGGTAAATTTCGAGATATGCAATGCTATTTCAGAGTGGATATAATTAGTCAAAAATACCATAAGAAACATTATTTCTTTAAATTTTTCAAAATGTTATTTTTTACCTTCCAGTCTTTCTCCAGAGCTTCCAACATCGCAGCCTTCTTTTTCTGTTCATCTTTCTTTGTTTTCTCATCATCAAACTAAAATACAATATCACCAATTTATCAATATCGTTCAAAACAAGAAACAATCTTAGGGCACAAAGACTGATGTCTCCTCTTCAATTTATTTAATAGCATCTGAAAAGCTAAATAAATAAAAGAAAAGCCATGCACACGAATGTGTGATAGTAATAATGGCTCACAAGACCCTTTGGATCTGGTGAGCTTAAAATGATTCCAGAGTAAGATTACAGTACAGTTAGAAATTGTTCCAGTACTAGTAACTATTTTCGCTAAAAAATACCTAGGCAAGTTACCAATATGATCTTGAGATCTACGATTCCTTAACATGTATGTTTGTAATTAAAACTTTTCAAGAGAGATGGCACTAATGGGACATTAATCCTCCAGAGCAACTGGTTTCTTCTTTTCTGGGAACCCATATTGCCCAAACTGTTGTTCTTTTAATTTGCTTATTTTATTATATTTGTTCTGTTGTTTTTTACATCCAGATTGTTCAAGTCATCAAATATCCCTCATGTTGACTAAGCAGAGATAATATGACTTTGTGTGACCATAATAATTTCTCCTAACCTAACCAAAATCAAAAGTGACCATGATTTTTCTTCACAAATGATGTGCAATAACAAAATTTCATTTGAGAGTGAGTAAGTGACTGATTGTTGTTTAAAACAAAATGAGAAATTTTCCAGCCATATAATTGAGAGAACAAGTTACATTAGATGAGATGATAATGATGTCTGCTTTGTACTAGACCAACATGCTAACTGTAGTTGGATTTTATAGTGATAGCTCACGGAACCAACCAGTCTTTGCACTTTCTCCTTAATGCTGTGTGCTTAGTGGAAAAGCAACAAATACAAATTTTATAGCTTTTGGTTTGACCCAAACAGGGCTCGAATCCATGATCTACCTCACTCAAGGCTAGCACGAAAACCATTACAATAACTATGCAGCTAAATTTTATTTGTGATATATGTACTACATACAGGTATGTATTTTCATTTAGAGCTGTCGTTCAATTGACACCAGACATAAAAGGTTGACATATGTCATCCTTAACAATTGCTTTAGATAATCTAACCTGTGTGTGTTTATATGGTCCAGCGACTAAGTACAATTTTTCTATAGATATCACCCATGGTTCACTTCTCAGATGTCTTATAGGGATCTGTAAGGTTATTTTTCCAATAAAACCTACAATAAGAATCACATATGTGTGTAACAAGACAATATGCTGACAATTCAGTGTTAGCTAAAAGCTACATAGAGTTGATATACAAGTATTAAAACAAAAAAATGTCAAGAATCTATAATCCCTGTTTTTCTTTATAAGGTTACATTTTTGGAAAGAAATAGGCAAAATTCTGACCTAAAGTTGTGAGTTTGAATCCTACTAATGGCAAGGTGTACTCGATACAACATTATGTGATCAAGTTTGTCAATAAATTGCGACAGGTCGGTGGTTTTCTCCGGTTTCCTCCACCAATAACACTGACCGACACGATATAACTGAAATAACTGTAGCGTTAAACACCATAACCCCCTTACCCCATAATTCTAACTAAAATTACCACCAGATGATATGTATATAACAAATATATCAAGCATCTAATCGAAAGCTTAATTGATGTAAATCATGAATAAGTTATCACATAATCTTAGTTTTAATTTTACACATTGTTTTATACACAACTTCCAATTTAGAAAAATTAAATTAAAAAAAACACAAAGGACATGATCCACCCCCTTAATTACCATGGTTATAACCATAATAAACAATTAATCAAACATAAAAAAAAACAATTGTTGGCCTTAACAAAAAAGCATCTAGTTTCATGTGAAGGGTGTGTAATGAGTTTTTGCAATAAAATATATATTTAAGCTACCTAACATTCCGAATTTAAAGAGGATGGTTTTCAGAAAATATTTTAAGCTGGTTATATAGGGAATAATTCGGGACCAATAAGCTTGGACAGTTTCCAGAGATTTTCGGTTTTCAGAAGAGCATGTTCTAAAGAGCTCTTCCACTGTCACAAGAAAAAAAAATCTATACCTATAATGGTTATATCTCTTCAACCTTTTGAGCACTAAATATGATACAGGATCATTGGACATTAAAACGGAGAGAAATTGTCTGGCATATTATCACACACATAACAAACTACAATCAAACCTGTCTATAGTGGTCACCTGGGGGAGATCGACAAAATGACCACTATATACAGGTGACTTTTATATGAAGGGTTTTGATTTTTCGACAAAATAGTGCACGCTAGTTGTAAATAAACATTTTTCATTACATCTTATGTTTTTAATAATGTTTTACTTGTTATTTTGTTCCTGTCGTAATATTACTCTTGTTTACATTTATTGTTGATGAAATTATCTCAATATGATAATAAATAAATAAATAAAGATATTTAATAAACAAAAGTACAATTTCCAGTAAGACGACTTTGAACTGGAAGCATTGTTTTCAAAATCGTCAAAGAATCTCACGTTTTCTTTTAAGAATGTTCATTATCTGGGTACGACCAACACTCATCTCCTCGCCCACAGCCTGACAACTTTTCCCAACATCACAATGATTTATCGCTTTCACTTTGTTGTCTAATTTCAAAGCTTTCCTATTTACGGATGTTGATGATTTTGACATGATGTACTAGATACAAAATATTTTTGGTGAGTGAATTTCTACTCTCGTCGTAATGAATAAAAATCTCCAATAACACCCGGGGATAAACTGTCTTTTATGTAATTTACTATTCACAAAATTCATGGTGTTTGTTTATTTAGTTAATTATATTAATCAATATATTTTGTAGCACCTCAGGATTTTTGGTACATTTGAGAAAAATACTGATCTTCCGAAATCACTTGCGGTATTATTTTTAAAATAAATTTACCGCTATACAAAGGTTTTACGCTGAAAATTACATATAAATGGTGACCGCTGACCACATTGAACAGGTGACCGCTATATCGAATTAAAATATATAGTAAAATGCACCAGGAGAACACGAAAGTGACCGCTATGAGCAGGTGACCATTATACAAAGGTGACCGTTAAGACAGGTTTGATTGTATTAATATGATATTCACTACCTGATTTCACTTGTATTGGAAGATCCAAATATTTTAATGCATCTTTCTTCAATGGTAAATTTTCTAATTCAACAGCACCTGAAAAAAGGCAAAATAAAATATTCAATGATAAATTTTCTAACTCAACAGCACATGAAAAAAGGCAAAATAACTTATTCCATCTGCGAACATTTGGGTTTTTATTTCTTTATAGTGACAACAGGTAAATTTATCTAATTTTAAAATATTAAACGCAATCATATACTGCATGCATGTATACATAATTTTTCTTAACTTAAAGATAAAAAAGAGGGCAGACATGGCTGTGATCTTGTGTATGGTAGTTGGATGACATCTACTGAGGCAACAAGTACATATCACCACTAAAATTGGGAGTTGTATTCTCAACTGTGGTGAGATGTACTGTTACTCAATATAACAATTATGTTATAAAGTTTGGCAGTGACCTGCGGCAGGTCTGTAGAATATTCCACATATAAAACTGACCACCAGGATCATCATTGAAATATTTGTTGAAAGTGGCATTAAGCACAAACAAAAATGTAACTGTAGCAAAAAGATAAAATAAAAATATCATAGAGAAACTGATAGCAAACTATTGAAATATTTGAAGATATATATATTTGTACACTATTTTCACAAAGAAATGAAATGGGCATGGGTGGCAGAGTGGTAAAGTCATTGACTTCTAACCACAAGCCAAACACCACCAACTTGGGTTCGCTGCCTGATGCCTACTTCTAGTGTTAAGGTTTCAAGACACCTGTCCATGTCAGGAGCTCTCACCAGTCAGTGTTATTACTGTCTAGACTTTCCACCTCCAATTAAGACTGGTAGTCATGATATAGCTGAAAAATTGCTGAAAATGATGATCAAAGCAATAAAAGCTAACCCAATCCAAATAAATTACAAAAAGTTCAGGGGTCTGGAATTACTATGGGTTTCTTTTGCTATATTTTAATGAATTAAGTACCAATCATGCCTAAATCATGTGAGATTGGCTAAGGTAGAAGTGGACTAGATCACATGTGATATTAATGTTGGTTAATACCTTGTAACCGTTCCTCATTATTTAGACAAAATAAGTGCAGTAAACACATCTAAAAATCAAAATCCATTAAAAACTACCAAAATCTTACCTTGTAATAAAGCAATGGAAAGCTGTGCAGTGTTAAGATTTTCTACATATTCACCGATGTATGTGTTAAGTACCCATGCTGCTAGGCCTTCTAACATTTTATCTACTTAAACCTAAAATATAAAGTTATAATGTACATTAGTAATACAGAAGTCCCCCTCTTATAAGGTCCCTCACACCAAAGGCCACAAGCTAATCAGGCCAGATACCAGATGAACAGAAATGGTAAAATACTCCTAAAAGCAATCACACAATCTAATAAAAAGAACCCCCCAAAAAAACACTTTAAAATTGGAGGGAAAATAAAAATCTACACACTTTCCAAATATACAAAAGTAAAAAATTTGGATTATATTTAGAATGGTTAGACCCCTTTTTAAAATATAATAGCTAAATGTTTTTAATGGCTCATAAACAAACCATTAGGATAAATCTTTTGCAAGAAAAAAAAAACATGTCAAAATTAGAAGAAAAGTATAAAAAAAAAGTTAAAATTTTGAAAAGTCTCTCTATTTGGCTCTTTTTGTGTCAAATGTGGTAATAATTCCATAATAAAGCTATATATTTTTTCCATAAAGGGATTTTCCTAAGGAATTCATTAATAAAATATCATCAAAGTACACGAACAAAATATAATCTACATCCATATTTATAGAAACCACCTTTTTGGCCCCTTTGGGCCGTTTTTTTCTCTGTGTGGTGGATTATCGATTAAAAAAAAATATAATCTTTGTAGAGGACCATCCAATGAACATTCCTACCAATTTTGGTTTCAATTGGCCCAGTGGTTTCAGAGAAAAACATTAAAATGTAAAAGCTTACTGATGACGAGGATGAACGCAAAAGAGATGGCAATACCTCACATTACGCTTTTGGTCAGTGGAACTAAAAATGCATACAAATGTATATAGTTCATACTTTTACTATAACACCTACCATCTACATTGTAGCTCTCATCCAGGGAACCAGAAATGTCCTTGATTACCTCCCTTTATTTATAAAAATCATTTGATTGATTTTATCACTTTCAACACTACATGTTGTATATTGATCTGTTACTGTGATAGTATGTAAGATTTTTATTTCATCCTTTGACAAAATACTGTCAACTAATAATTTATGTAGATTTAAATACAACAAATATATGTAACAGATGGTCGTAATTCTGTAATGTAAACAGATTTTATCTTGATATATTAATATGCATATAAAGCTATGTACCGGATATTTTATTTATAGTAAATCTTTTAGTGAAAAAAAAAATTAATAATCAATTGTAAAAGCGATATTTCAGGGCCATGTAGAAACAAAATTAGCCTAAAAACACAAGAAGAAAACAAGAAATACAGTATAAGTGATTTTTTTCGTGGGTACCTAATTTTCGCTTTATTCGAGAGTCACCGATCAGAGAAAAAAAGAATCCGCGTAAATTTCCACCATTTACTACATAAATATCTTAATTTTCTTAAATAAACGTACAAGATCTTCCCTAGTATGAATGCATAGTGAACATTTAACAATTATATGGTCACTGCCATTCTTAAAGTTGCTGAAATAACGCTTTTAAAATGGGGTAAATCCTCCCCGAAAACAATGCATATGGTGACAAATAAGAGGTGAATTATTTTATATGTAATTAATTTCCCTTTTATCTTTAAAATACTAATTACCCTGAATAGTTGTTGCTGTTTAAACACACCTTTTTTAAATTAATATCAGCATTTCCCTTCAACGTTTTTTAATTACCTGTAAGTTGACAATTTTTGGTCTTAATTAATTGATTACATTTTTTTCGAAGTCTATTAATGAGACTTATCTGTGTATAATTTTTGTAAATGTTTTTATAATACATGTATATTAAAATTATATTAAAGGCCCTTACTCAATTTTGTATTAATAAACATGTTTACAATTCTAAAATATCACTGATCGCATACAAAAAGCTCTTACTCAATTTATTTTAAAACATTTCCTATTTTGAATTGTTGGTCAAATAGTTCAGATAATGTTATTCTAATATAACGGTCAATCTGCTAAAATTTGCTTTTGGTTAAAACTCAGGATCATGAAAATTAAATACCGCTAAAAAAAAATCCACCAATTTGGAAGAAAATCGCGACAGTTGGAATAAAAAAAATAATCCTATTGTTCCATGACACAGCTTCTGGAATTGTCTCAGAAATGTACAGCTGTTAGGTACTTTTCAAAAAACAAAATTGTAATAGGCCTAAGAGACTCCCAGGATATTTTCCAAAAATTGGAACTTAAATTTTAAAATCCAATTGAACAATATCATAACTGTTATCAGCTATTCTTCTTCTGGTTATAGAAATGTACATTGCTAGGTAAGTTAATAAGTCTGAGAATCTTCCAGGATATTTACCAAAATTTGAATTACAATCTTTGCATACCAGAACTCATCCAAGATATTCATATTTGCAGATTTCCTGAAGAACAATCTTGAAATCAAATCATATTTACCCAAGTTATCTCGTAAGCATTTCATAATTTGACCTTGTCGAGGTAAGAGTCCACTATCATAAATATAAGAGGCTCATTATGGTATCTGACACATCAGGTGATGTCAAGAGCCAGGGGAAAAGTCCAAATTCTTTTGGCATGGACAAGCTTACTTCCCCCAAAAAAAATTCCACCACCACAAGTTTTTTTTATTGTAGTTTCATTAAGGGATAATATTAATATTATTCCTAACCTTATTTTCAATTCATGAAATGCATTTTTAGTAAATGACAATAAGAAATAAATTTTGGTTATACCTACATAAAATTGTGAATCAGTTTAACATAAAATGAACAACTATATAACTTACGATGATCATGTTATTTATATATGTCATTGCTAGATTGTATGAATACACCAGAGGGTCTTAATAACATCATGTGTCTGATTTCAAACTAAAGAAATTTTAACAAATAGCTTTTCCCTAGAGACCTTTGTTGAGCTGTATCACAAGGAGTCTCTATAAATGTGTTTCAATATTTATGATCAACATGACAAAATAGTAATTCATTCCATGATTACTGATTCATGTAGCTTTTATTTACACAATCCACTATTTTCTAAGAATATATTTAAAATTGTTGACCACCACTGTTTAAACTTTTTTTTATAATTTGTTTCAGCACAAAATTCTATATTTAGACACAGGCTGTTGTATATTTCATAGTAGTAATCCTCTTGAAATTTGAAACAGCACTACAAACACAAACATGGAAATGAAACGTATTTCTGCACATAAAATCATATTTGCTTGTATGTTCCAAGCAAAGCCCTGGATTTCCAGTTTGTCTGAAAATTTATATTCTCCAGCAAAGGTCATCACTTAGTAGAAACTGTTTGAATTCAGAGAAAAAAAATAAGAAAGATGAAAACTAGGAGTTGGGTAAATTTTGATCCCCTTTGTTAGTTTATCTCAGAAAATGTAAGAGACACAGGAAATCCTTCACCCTCAACCAAGGATCATTGTGGTAAAAATTTAGAAGAATCAGTCAACTAAAACAAAAGTTATTGTAGGAAAACCAGAGACAAACAATGACAATGTACCATCATAGATTTAAACACCCTTTTCTAGTCTTTTAGCTCAGCTCGTTAAGAGTTGTGCAAATGGTACTGGGGTCGGTTCAATCATATCTTGGGACATTGTAAGATGATAGCAAACTTTTTTAAAGTTAACAAAAATAATCTGTCTGAGTAATATTATAAACAAAATCTCAACATCAAAGAAGAGAATAACTGTGTTATTAATTGATCGAATTTAGTCAAATTTGCTATCAAAATTAATGGCACATCATCATATTTCTTTCATGTCTTTTAACTCCTTAATATATATATTTTTTTTTAAAGCATTCCAGTATGTTGGCATGGACCCACAGTTGGCACACTACATTTTATGCTAACACTTGTAAATAATAAAGTAAAACCCATCTATATCAGTATATGTGAAAAACAACCTGTAACTATTTTCTGTTGGTGTCGTGAAGTTGTCAATTTGTATTTATTTACTGTTGAGAGTAGAACCTAAATTTAATAAATAATTAAGACAGAGGACACGGCATGGTGATTACTGACTATACTCAATAAATGACCATGCCAGTTTGTTATATTATAGCTAAAAGTGTTCACAAGAGACTACTCTACTCGTCTCTAGTAGTTTTAGAGTGTTTCATATAAAACTCCCATCTTTATGCATGCCTAGAGCTGTTTTCAAACCATGTGCACCAATACACCAGACATTGAAAGTTACGAAAAAAAGGGGTGTTGGTTTGTTTACATTCAGTGTACCATATTCCAGTAAAAATGTACTATGATATGAAATATATACAATGAAGTGTATATCAGAACGAGTTCATCAAACCCTTAGGTGTGCCAGCACACCACACAGCTCTGATCAGTAAATTGTTAGCTTACCAATAACTGTAACTTATAAGAAACAAAATAAATTAGGTGGGTGTTTCAAAATTAAACTGATCGAATTTTCCTGACTCTCTTCGAGCTAAACTATATATAAAATAAAAGTAAATGAACCCAGTGAGAACAGTGTCCATACAGTTTTAAATAGATATCATTACATTTTGGTCTAAACGAAAGTCTACAAGCTGTGCACATGTGCGAGAAGATGGCCACAAATTTAAAGATGAAGAGAAACTGAATATTATTTGTGTTACAAATCAGGGTTTTTATACACAACACACACCGAAAATAAATCAGAAAATTACGTACAAATGTTAAATATGTCCAAGGAATCCGTTTTTCTTAAACAAACTTTTCCCAAATCCAATTTGACCATGAGGGACCACGTGTATAATTTTATGAACGATGCCACCCAAAGTAGTCAAAGCATGCTGTAATGAATGTGAAAAAGATGTCCTTAATGGTGATAAAGCTTTAATACATTTTGTATGTGCCATATGTGAAAAGTGGTACATGTACCATACAAAATGTCAAAGGGTCCCAAATGGAGACTATGAGTTCTTGAAAAAGTCTGATGATAGTATACAGTGGTTAACTGTAATTTGTGTAAAGAGGCATCCCAAAAGTTGTTCAAAATGATAACTTGTATGCATAAAAGACAGGATGAAATTGACTCTAAAATAGAGGATTTGAGTACTAACATAAATACATGTAATGAGAAATTGGAAGCCCAAGCTGAGCGTATCTCCGAGCTCCCCACAGTTTTAACTGAAAAATTTGTTGAGATGTTGGAAGATAAGGTAGAGGAAGAGAAAAGGAGGCTAATTTGATATTTTTTAACGTCCCAGAGAAAGATACAAGTACTGTAGATACTGTAGAGACTGATAAACAATTTGTTTTAGATTTATGTAGTGAATCATTGGGGATGGAAACCAATATTAGTATAAGTGATCTACAAAGGTTTGGTTCTAAACCAAAAAGTGCAGATGATAGACTTTTAAAGGTTGTTATTAGAGATAATGATACAAGGGGGACAATTCTTAAGAATGCTCATATGCTTAAAGATTCAAGTAAAGCCGTTCACAAAAAAGTTGGTATTGGGAAGGATTTAACTAGAACTCAACGTGAACACAATAAGGCACTCCGTCAAAAGTTGAATAAGATGAAAAAGGATTTCCCCAATAAGAAGTGGGCTATAATAAGAAGGGATAAGGTAATTGAACTACCAGGAGCACCCCTCAAGGGTGGGACTGCAGGGATTTCTCCTAACAGAGCTGCCGCAGGGGGTCCTCCCACAGGATCAGCCACAGGGGGAGGAAGTAAGTAGAGATGATTCCTCAGACAATTCTGTAAATATATTAAATCGTTCAAATGTTCTAGTGTTTATAGTTCGTGTTCCAACGTTTCTAGTTCTCATGTTATTTTACCTGACAAAAATAAACTTAAAAGTGTTATTTTCAAATGTAGATATATTGACAAACAAATGTAATTGAATTACAAGTGTATTTGGATACAGAAAGCCCAGACATTATAGGACTTTGTGTGAAATTTTCCCTAAAAATGCTATGGATAAGGAGAGTATATCAGACTTAGTTTTACCTAGTTACATGTATGAGAGATTAGTACCAGATAGACAAGGGGATTTTGGTATTGTATTGTTTGTGAAGAATATATCAACGTTTCAAAAATAAGTATTTTTAGTGAAAATTTCAATGAATCTGTGTGGTGTGAAATCATCGTGAGTCAAAATGAGAAACTTTTAGTAGGACTGATTTATAGGAGCCCATCCTCGTCACAACAGAACAATGATATGTTACTATCTACAATTAACAGGGCAATAGAGTTGGGTTATAGTAATTATCTTTTTTTTGGGAGACTTTAATTATAAGGAAATAGACTGGAATAGTATGGAGTCTATAGTAGGTGTTCTTCAACCGGCTACCAAATTATTGAATTGTACTCAGGACAATTATCTTTTTCAACATGCATCTTCACCCACCCGTTTTAGAGAGAGTCAAACTCCAAGCTGTTTAGATTTAGTTTTTACAAACGAAGAAAATATGGTTGACACTGACTCATTAATTATTGATAGCCCACTAGGAAAAAGTGACCATGCTGTAATTCATTTTGACTATTTATGCTCATGTAATACAATGTACAAGAATAGATGACACAGAGAAATTCCAATTTTTCAAAGGCAAATATAATTTAATGTCTGATGAGTTATCAGATATTGATTGGGACACTTTATTTGAAAACAAAAATGTGGAAGAAATGTGGAATATTTTCAAATCCAAACTTCATAATAGTATGGAAAATCACATACCAAAAAGAAGGCATGATAACAGATTTACAAACCCCCCCTTGTGGATGGACAAAAATGCAAAATTAGCGATTATCAATAAGCGAAGGACATGGATGAAATATAAATACTCAATGACAAGGGCATCATACATTTTTTTGTACATTGACTATGCATTAATAGGAATAGTTGTACAAACATAATACGTAACTCAAAAACTGTCATATGAACACAAGGTACCTGTAGCTTTGGAATCAAAAACTAACAACAAGTCTTTTTGGAAATATGTGAACTCTAAACTGAAGACTAGGACTGGAGTAGGGAATCTTTTAAAACCTGATGGTACTCTCACTAACACGGATGAAGAAAAAGTAAATATGTTAAATGACTATTTTATAAGCGTTTTTACACGTACTGATGATTTAAATGAGGACCCCGATGTCAAGGAAATGGACACTTTTTTGGACAATATTGATGTTACGGTAGATGAAGTATTAAAGAAACTTTCTTGTCTAAAAACTGACAAATCAGCTGGACCGGATAGTTTACATCCAAAAGTTTTATTTGAAGTAAGACAGTCGATAAGCTACCTGTTATATGTATTATTTAACAAGTCCCTCTCGGAAGGTGTTGTACCGGAAGATTGGAAGACTGCTATAGTAACTCCTATATTTAAAAATAAAGGGGACAAGAAACAGCCATGTAACTACCGACCCGTAAGTCTTACGTCGGTGATTTGTAAGATTTGTGAATCATTAATTAGAGACAAAGTCATGAAACACTTACTGGATAATAATTTACTGTCAGATTGTCAATAATTTACTGTCAGATAATCAATACGGTTTTAGAGCTGGAAGATCCTGTGTAATACAATTACTTGAGATTTTGGACCAGTGGTCACAATATATAGATTCATCTCTCCCAGTAGATACTTTATACTTGGACTTTAGCCGCACCTTTGATACGGTACCTCATGAGCGTCTTTTGACAAAGTTGTATAATCTAGGAATACATGAAAATGTTCTTAAATGGATCAAAAGTTTTCTATCAAACAGGACCCAATCAGGCTTGGGGTAATGTGTAATTGTAATGTAATTGTAATATTACATTTTTTCCATGTAATGCCAAGTAATGTGTAATACAGCATTTTTGCATTACACATTACAGTAATGTAATGATTACTTTTCATAAAAGTAATGTAATGGGCATTACTTTACATTACATTTCAATTACTTTTTCTTGGGGATTTTTTCAAATATTTTTCTCATTATTCCCTAAATTTTTATCCTTAATCATATTTAAACATATTTGAGCAGGAACTCATAAGATTTAGTATATTTACTGGTATTAAAAAGTATTCAGAGAAGTAGTATTGACCTTATGGTCCATGGTATTTGACTTTTAAGGGATTAAATGTCATGTTCAAATAGAATATTGCCTTTGGCAAACTGTGAGTGAATTAGAGTGAACTTCTTTAAGTTATGAAATGGTTTCATTATATGAGTTCAACCTTGCACTGTGAACATGGAAACTATTTTAAGCCAATTTGAATTACCAAAGGACACACAAGGAAACTTCAAAGCAAAGTATAGACATTGTCCAGCTTTCATATCTGGCAGCTTGAAAATAACAACTAACTTCAATACACATATTAAGGTAAGTAAAAATATGAAAATTTTAATAAATTGTTATGTACTCATTTGTCTGCAATATCTGTTTTATTGCAGGGTTATCAATAAATGAGAAAATAAAACACATTATTATACAGATATTAGATAAATTTGACTTGAATTTTATGATACATTTGTTTATAAATTCCATGTCCCCTTCAAATGGCATATGTTTAGTTTGGCTACAAATCAAACTCGAGGACACTCATTGAAGTTATCCAAAAAGAATGGTAACTCTACTCAACGGCTACATTCATTTTCATTTCGTATTGTGGATCAGTGGAATAGCTTGCCACAGGAAACATTTTCTGCAAGAACAGTTAACTCTTTTAAGTTACATCTGAATGATACAGATTGGAATGTGAAAAAATTCAATCCAACGTAGCGCACAGCTCAGTATTTTAAAAGTATATGTATATTTTATACGCGAGGAGTCAACAGAAGTCGCATGCAGACTTAATTTTCCACTCAAAGACAAAGGTAGACCAAATTATTCTTTCGCTTAGAAAACCCTATCTATCATTCTATATTTATCTTTTACTTATCTGACGTTTTATGTTTATTTTTTTATGCTGCTTTCTAACGACAGAACGACCTCTTGTTCAAAATCATGAGATCGCTACCATTTTGGAAGCACTGGAAATTCAGTTGATTTTGATGTGTATGTGCCGATAAACACCTACCGATGTGTAGAGGAACAAATTTTCTACATATTTATCGCGGTCCTTCATATTCATTTGCTCAGATTATTCCTCTAAACCCCATTTCTATGGGTCACCGCTTCAATCCTATGTTGACATCTCTCCTTTGCCATTCAAACGTTTCGACCAATCAAATTGCGTCTTACGTTGCACGAAAAACGTAAGACGCGATTTGATTGGTCGAAACCGTTTGAATGGCGAAGGAGAGATGTCAACATAGGATTGAAGCGGTGACCCATAAAAATGGGGTTTAGAGGAATAATCTGAGCAAATGAATACGGAGGACCGTGATAAATATGTAGAAAAACTGTTCCTCTACACATCGGTAGGTGTTTATCGGCACATATACATAAAAATCACCTGAAATTCCAGCGCTTCCAAAATGGTAGCGATCTCACGATTTTGAACAAGAGGTTGTTCTGTCGTTAGAAACTTTGAAAGCAGCATAAAAAAATAAACATAAAACGTCAGATAAGTAAAAGATAAATATAGAATGATAGATAGGGCTTTCTAAACGAAAGAATAATTCGGTCTAGTACAAAGTATAATGTCTAATGAAGCTACGAATAGGGTATATATTGCTCGCTTCTCAAGACTCAGGTCGCACCTGCTTTTAATCAATTTCATTTTAAAGATACGATCACATATTTAATAGATACTATCTATACAAGATAAAAAAAAAAGTGCATGACTGGAAAGAATATAGATCACACACAGGCGCTTGTGTACAGTCAAACATATGCTCGCTATGTACCTAAAATACCACAAGGCCGGACTCACTCCTACTACCCCTGTCACTTCAACCATTATTTCCCTTATCAAAATGTTGATAGGACGCAAATCGCTTACTAATAAAATTGCCATAGTGAAATGAGTTTTCTTCAAGGAAAACCCGTTTTTTTATATCTTCCTACCATCTAGACCCCCATACTGACAGATAATCTTCCGATTTTGTTGCCAAAGGACAACTCCGTAGCTGCAAAAGGGAAAGTAGGTCACGTGACATCTTCCACCTTTCGGTCGTTCTCGGGTTTTATCATTGCCTTATGAAACATATATGAGAAGTTGATATTTTGGCACATTGTAATTTGAATTTGGAATTTCTAGTGTTTAATACATGTATTTATATATGATAAAACCCGAGAACGACTGAAAGGCAGAAGATGTCACGTGACCTACTTTCCCTTTTGCAGCCACGGAGTTGTCATTTGTCAACAAAATCGGAGGATTATCCAGTCAAGGAAATTAGGAATTTGAATCCACAGGACATTCGGTCATGTGAACTGTGAGGAATTACAGGACCGAACTAGATTTTACAGGACCGACAATAAAATAATGATTTTTTTTTTTAAATAATAAATTAATTTTATTCAAGTGTCACATATTGATTGCATTAAACTTACAATCACAAACAGCAATATCTACAATTAGACAGCAGCGTAAAGGTTAGCGTGCGAGTGCTCATGGGTTCGTGCTCCCGTCGGGTCAGACCAAAGACTATAAAATTGGTATTTTTTGCTTCTCTGTTAAGTACGCAGCATTAAGGAGAAAGAGCAAAGACTGGTTGGCTCTGAATCAGTATGTGTCCAAGTGGGATGACAATTTGACACTATGTCCATAAATATATTATTGTATACAGCATGATCATATTCATTAAAGTATATTTCCACTCTAAAATTACAAAATTATTTGTGACATTAAAAATTACTAAATGAAATATTCATTCTATCTAAACAAATGAATCCTTATATGTAAAAAAAAATAGAATAAAATAATAGCTCTATGCTAACAGAAAAAGTATATTTAGAAACCAGAATTTAGAATTACAAAAGAATATATATATATTGCTCTTTTGGTCCATTGGCTTCGATGCACCAGTTGCAGACCATAACATTTTGTTCAACGTTGTTTATGAAGCCAGGGTCGGTCCTGCTTCCAAGAATCAATAAATTTACGTTCTCAGTCTTTTTCATACTGTTTCTTCCGTTCTCTCGTCTCCTCTGGGGCTACTTTTCTCTTTAATGGCTTTCCTTGTATGGCTCCTGTCTTATACTTCAAGAAAGCCATGACCACCGTGTTTTGAAGTGAAAAAATGTTCCAAATTAACGACGATTGTTAATGAAGAAAACTCTAAGAGAATAATATTTTTCCGAAATACTACGATCACTGTAGTCACACGAAATATTTTACGACAATAATTGTCGTAAATAGTTAGTGTCTTTGCCAAAACTCGTGTTTATCGATATGTATTATTTATTTTAGATTTTTCTTGATCTAAAAATAACAAATAAAAGAGAATTAGAAATATTTTTAAGTTGAATTTACTGAGAACCTCGATTTATCTATTCTTAAAGGCAGCGGCTGACAAAACAATTTACCGGACAGTCGGTCCGGTGAGTTAACGAAAACTACCAGACCGCCAGGAAATTTATCGGACGCAGTCCGTCGGTCCGGTGCCAATTTCCTTGACTGAATCTGTCAGTATGAGGGTGTAGATGGTAGGAAGATATAAAAAACGTGTTTTCCTTGAAGAAAAATCATTTCACTACGCAAATTAGTAAGCGATTAGTGTCCTATCGACATTTTGGCAGGGGAAATAACGGTTGAAGTGACAGGGGTAGTAGGAGTTAGGCCTTGTGGTATTTCAGGTCCAGCGAGCATATTTTTGACTCTACACAAGCGCCTGTGGATCACATGACACATATGACATGTATGATATGACAGTGACGGGAAAACTAAAAAAAAAAACTAAAACTAAAAGTAAAACTTTACATCAGACTGATCAGCTTATAATATATTCTGTGAACATCGGATATATATATACCTTGAAAACAAATTTTGTGAATTTGAGCCGCTTTTCTTGATCATTATTTACATGTTCTTATTTACTCCGGTTCGGGCGACTTTCGTATGACTTTTCATCATCCTGTTTTTCATGCAAAAATATATTATGAACTTCCGGTGTCGACAGCAGTATGTTCAATTAGAACCAATACACATTTGAACCGGATGTAGAACTGGAATGTTTAAACGCGAATGTAAACAACAATCAGTCGGGAAGCCAACGTTAGCTTCCGTAACTCCTCCCATAAGGCTAAAAACATTTACGCAAGGGCAGATAATAATAACCCACCAGGTGTCGCCCATAATCGTAATAGGTATTGACGTTTGTTTACCATGACGATTACAGAATAAACCTTATATGAGAGATAAATATAAATAAATACATTCCCAAAAAACGTGAATTATCATGGTTAAATATATAAGTTGCAGAAAAAATCCCAAGAAAGTGTTTATTAGACATAATATCGGTATAAAACTAGGTATTTCCCGAGGTATTTGCTTTTGTTGTTGTAGCTAAGAATATATGGCGGGAAATTCTCGAGGCTAAGAATAACTGACACAAACGCATCCCATTGGTTTTCAGTAAGAGCTATGGTCAAAAATAGGTTTACCCATCATTCAAATGTGTAACGAAATATAAAAATAGCCATCATTCCGCCTTTAATTTGCAAAACGAGGTTTGTAACTTAGGACGCTGTCAGCCGCCATTTTTGATAAAGAAGACACTGAATAAATAAAAAAATAAATAAGTTTTATCTAAAGTCTGCATGGTTAAAAACAACAAGCATACAAATATAAGCTCTAATGAGCCTTTGACCGACATACAACATAAATAACAATAATTAAGGCATGCAAAAATAAATAAAAAACAAAGCTAGCACTACAAGAAAAGCACAGACATGTAAGTTGGTAAGAAATCTGAAATAACTAAAACATGAAATTAAAAGCAATTTAAAAGCAGATATTATCACAGGCGCATGGGGCATGGATTTCGTTTCCTCCTCCCCCTTTTCTCTACTACCCCCCCTTTTTTCAAAATTTTCATATAAATCATTCCTTTTTCAAAATTTTCATAATCATTTTTTCTTCATTTGATAATATCAGTAGACGTCATACATCATGAATAATACGTGTATTTTGTGTCCACAGTTCATTCGACTGATACAGTATAATCTGTGTCCACAGTTTTTCGACTGATACAGTATAAGATACTGTATCAGTCGAATGAACTGTGGACACAGAATACACGTATTATTCATGATGTATGACGTCTACTGATATTGTCAAATGAAGAAAAAACGAATGATTATGAAAATTTTGAAAAAGGAATGATTTATATTAAAATTTGGAAAAAAAAGGGGGGGGGGTAGTAGAGAAAAGGGGGGAGGAGGAAACGAAATCCATGCCCCATGCGCCTGTGATTTTGTCAACAGAAAACATATTCATTCCAGTCATTTTATTTACTTAGTGGAATTTGGAAATCTGGTTTGTCATTTCATGTGAATGCAAGTCCTTCTGTATGTGTCTTAAAATTATGTGAATGGTAGTCATTCAATATGTGTCTTTTATGTGAATGCTAGTCAGTTTGTGTGTGTCTTTTATGTGAATACTAGTCATTCTGTTTGTGATTAATACAAGAAAATTAAAAAAAGACATAAAAATAGACACCCCTTTCCCAAATGAAATAGCCTCTTTCGAATGTACGCTTAGGTGTCGTTTATTGTTGATGTTAAGAAACATCACCGATGTGTTCCGAAAGACAATGAATTTCGATGTTTGGCAAAAGGTCGATCGATCAAGGTGGGTGTAGAACTAAGTGACACAATTGCATCCCACAAGACATTGACACTAGTTGTCGGTATGACAATGATCCTAGATGATTTCCTCAGGCAATGGATGTTACAGAAAGCCATCATATTGTTTTAATTAAATTTTCTGACTTAAATAGAACCACCTCGACATTTGTTTTGAAATTGAGTCCACTTCAAGTAGCAACATTCGATGTTTGTGCACTATATAAATAAAAACTGAAGTGATGCAATAAATTTCTATTTATCCATAGACATATTCCGTATATTTTAATTGATTTCAAGCGTACGTATTTATTGTAAACCGACGTATTTTAACCGAAGGGTTGAACGTCATTTTTCATCAAAAATGACGCGAAAGTCACGTGACTTTGTTTTTAGATGGAACTCTCCTGCGTCACTGGCTTCCCGACTGAATGGTATATATATCACAAGAAAACTGCAGCAGAGCTGCGAAAGGAGTCGATTAAAAAAAAACATAAATTAAATCAAAGTATCCAATATCTCATTTTATTTAACTAAAGATTTTTCCTCGTATTTCAAGATTATATAAGATTAAGCACTGTTTTTAGGCAATTATCTATGTATAAACTCCGGCAGCTCACTCACAAACATAATTTCCTAAAAACACAGTATTTAATCCTTATAATAGGAAAACACAGTATTTAATCCTTATAATTCTTATTCTTGGACATCGTGTTTGTTTTCGACTCTAAATACTATTTAAAGAAATACCCAAAGAGAGCCTCAAACAATGGACATACACATACACATACGATTGCGAGTAAACTGAAAAAAATCCGCGAAATGTTATTGACGACTTTGGGACGTCATTGACGTCGACGTAAAGATTAGACGTTATTTGGCTTCGTGTACGCTTCAAGTTTGATACAATTTAACTAAAATAAGTTTTCAAGGTAAGCTTTTTAATTATTTTTGTGTATTGTTGTAAATATGACATGTAGGATTTCACTTGGTAAATACCAGTTACAATTAACTTCCGGCAATGTGTTGCCATGGGATCCATTCCGACTATACTGTTTTCGTGACTTCGGCACGAAGACTTTTGAAATTTTGTTCGTAATGGTCGTGCCTTCGGCACGACTAGTAAATTAATTTTATTATATCAATAGAAGATATGCCTTCGGAACGAAAACTTAATGTTTCTTTCAATCTTTGTCTATGAAAATAAAGGGCGAATCAACTTCCGTCAAGGTGTTGCCATGGGACCCATTTGCAACATTTAATGTGGCCGTGCTGATTCATTCTTTTGTTCATATCAGGTGTGCCATTGGCACGACGATTTTATTTCTTTATTCGTAGTGTTCGTGCCTTCAATGACAACTCTGCCTTCTTCAAGTTCGAAAGTAAAACCCTGTTTTCTATTTGAATTGTAGTATGTTCGGAATAAGGGACGAAATATCGAGTGGTATTTGGGAGAACGATGAAACCCGAGAGATCCGATGGGAGGATTTGAGATGGAAAAGGTCAGAGACTAAGGCGGATGAACCTAGAGGTCAGGAGGTTTTAGCGGGAAGAAAGTAAGCAGGGAGAAGATTGACGAGAAGACAGAGTGCGGAGATTAGACGTATTAAAGGGAGCGATAGTGCTTATTTTGGTAGGTTTAACAATAGGACTGTAGTAACCTGTGTATCATGTATTTAACTCGGCCAAAGTTACGATATATGGCGCTGACGAGCAGTCTTATTGTGGAAAATCTGTGCCACTGAAGTGTCCGTCGTCCATCGTCTGACGTCACATGAATAAGAGATGAGAATAAACACATGTGCATGTATGAGATGAATATTAATTGAAAAAAGTAGAGAATTGTTGAAATAAGAAATATTTTTAACAAATCAGATATTATATCATTGAGATATATTTTGTGAAGAAAATATTCAAAATAAATGAATATAGAATATTGAATTAAGGTCAAGTTCCACAAAAAAAAAAAAATTATTTGATAACAGTCCACTGGTTCATAAAGCAAAGTAAAATAAAGCTTTATCGTTGAAAATCTGTTCATTTGCAATAAATATAAAGTATCTGTCAAATTTTCAATCATGAATAGTGGTGACAAATTACACATAAATGTATGTAGTTTCGATGACTTGTTGGGTCTGCCATCGGTGGGCAAAGCGACAGCCTACAAAATTTAGGAGCTGCGCAAATCAACAGAAATAACACCAGAGATCTTGGCAACCATTTCCCATCTTAAGATGGAAAAAAGTTTTGCCACTGATAGACTTTTCCACCTCACAAGAAATTGCAGAAAGTTGGTACCTCGATAAAAGTGAGGATGAAAGTGAGGAAGGACTTGATGATAATATGATGGCCTATGTACACCAGGCAGAGGAAATCTTGAAGGAGGGGGCTAATTTATTACAGAAACATCAGACCATGAAAACCGAGGTCCCATATGGAGATATGTTTAGCAGTTTTGAGTATGCCAAGTCAAGTAATCCACACGAACATAACACTGTGAAGCAGGAACCTACTCAGAGACCACCACCAGGCCCTTCTGGTGTTTCATCGCAGACATCAAAACATGCACCCAGTAGGCAATACTCAGGTGAAGATTACTGCAGTACTCCAGTGACCTCAGGAACCAGCCAGAGACCTCAGCCAAGATTCCTGCCAAGGACCGTCCACCCTCAGGCCACAGTAAACACACAAGTCACCAATAATCCTATACAGGCAACATACCATGACCCAACAGTGGCTACTACGTACCACTACACCCATGCATATGAACATGAAAACAGACAAAATCAACAAATGGCTAATGCCAGTGCACAAATGGACCCCAGACTGAGGCCATCTTCAGTCGTCGAGATGCCACGACCACCCATGTACTATCAACAAACTCCTGCACCACGTCAACCAGGTTTACACCGACAGCCAACCCCCAATTTTAACGTGGGACTTCAACCAGTCCAACCGCATGCAGCTACTGCCCAATATGGCTTAGATCCTCAACCACACAGCTTAAACACCCAACAACTTTTCCATGGACCCAACTTGACCACAGCAAACCCATCAACAATTGAATGAGCCAAGAACATCACGTTCACAACCAACCATGTTAAGAGCCTTTAAGTTTGATGGGACTGAACGTTGTGAAGACTGGTCTGCATTCTTGGTTAAGTTTGAGATATTTGCTGATGCCTCAGGGTGGACTGACGAAGAAAAACGAAACCAACTATGCTGGTGTTTAACAGGTCCGGCTAGTCGCTACGGTACTAATTTGATTCGCCATAACAAGGATATCAGCTATGTTCAATTAATGGAAAAAATGGAGCAGAGGTTTAACCATGCTAATGAGACTGAAACATTGCAAGTCCAATTCCACAGTGCCAAACAAAGCCCGACAGAGTCTACAGATGAGTGGGCAGACAGACTTTCGAGTTTTGCCGATAAAGCATTCAGAGATGTACCAGAGCACTATGTCCAATCCCAGATAATAAAATTTTTTTTACAGGCACTTACGGACAAAGCTGCAGGAAAGGCGCATCCATGCTGAAGCCTAAGTCCATCGAAGAGGCATGTCAATTAGTTAAGCTGAGTCAACACCTGGATTCTTCAATATATGGAGTCAAGCACCAGGAACACAATCCGTACACCGAACGAGAAAGAGAACCAGTTTGCCAAGCAGTGAAGGCTCCTAGGGAATATGGACAACACAATCATCTGGACAGTCAATTGGCATCAATGATGGAAAAAATGGTGTCTATGCAGGAGGCTACAGAAAAATCACTCCAAGAACTGCTCCATCAAGTGAACGAACTTAAGAAACAAACACCACAGAGTAACCAAAACTCCAGACCAGGCACATTCCAATGTTATAGTTGTGGAGGTAGAGGTCACATTGCCCGACATTGTAAGAAGTCAGCAGAGCAGGCTCAATGGCAAGGTGGGAACCATGACGACAAGAAAGAAAAACGTTAAACCAGCAGGGGTTGGTGAAACGGGCATAAGTCCAACCCGAAAAGAAAAGTCTCGCCCAATTCTAACAGAAAATAATAGTGAGCTAAAATCTAGTGATAATGTGGCTAAAGACACAAGCCAAGAGAAGGAAAATGTAGAAACTATAGAGAAAAAATTACAAGATGCTTTGCCTGGGGTGAAAATTGTAACAGTAAAGAGGACTGCAGAGACTGAATTTGAAATATTAGGCAAGAATAAGACAAACAAGAAGAAGAGAAAGAAGAAAAACAAGGACGCCACACCTACTCAAGAGTGCTTACCTGACATGGGCGAGCAGCCACTACTCAAAGTGGGAACTTTTGATGAAAGTTCAATCATCGTAGAATCAACACCACCAGGTCAACAAGTAAAGGTAAGCGAAACTAACCAAGAATTGGTGACAAGCCAAGACAAAGAAGTTGTACCAGAAAAAAACCTGTCCCAAGAGAATAACTATGATCCCCAAATCTCTGAGTCTGAAGTAAATGACGGAGGTCAGGGAGGAACAAGCAATGAGTCAATTGTTGGCGGAATTGACAGAACATTCACCATCCTGAAAACTGGCACAGCTTCCATGCTTCGCATCCCAGTTGTTTGTAACAGGAGACCAATGGCAGCAGCTATAGACTCCGCAGCTGAGGTAACTATTTTATCAGACAAGATTTATAATTCATTGCAAGATCGACCACAGATTTTGAGAAAAACTGATGTATGCTGCCCGTAGGGGTATGCAGATGGATACTATCATCGTGGGGCCAGTGAAACTAGAAGTCGGTTCGAAGAGTTATTGCACAGATGTATATGTGGCACCCATTGATGACAATATGCTTTTAGGACTTGATTTCCTGAAAAGACACCAAACAATAACTGACCTGAAAAACAACACCTTCATGATTGGTGATGATCAGATACCGCTTTATTGTGGACCACAAAGTGAGATTCCTATAGTGGCAAAAGTAACTGTGCCTAAGCGCACTGTGGTGCCCCCTCATTCAGTAGTGAGGATACCAGGACAACTAGATGTTGACTTGTCTAGTTTCATCGTAGAATCATCTCCACAATGTCAAGGACCACTACTAGTACCAAGATGTTTCTTCCAGGACGGTAAACCAACTTTGTGTGTTTTTAGCCCAACAGAAAGTCCCTACACCCTGCGGAAAAATGCTGTAATAGCCCAAGCCTATGAAGCCAAAGAGTTAACATCAGTGCAGGAAGTGAAACTTCAAAATACAGATGGCGACGATTTTGATGCAAAAATAGACAAGATGGTGAGTCAGGCTGAAGATAATCTAACCTCAAGCCAGCTGTCGAGGTTGAAAGAGTTATTGAAACAAAATGACAGCGTATTTTCAAAAAATGATCTAGACATAGGGGAGTTCAAGGAAGTTGAACATTCCATCGACACCGGTTCAGCTGAACCCATCAGACAGCGGTTACGAAGGACTCCAATTAGCTTCGCAGAAGAAGAGGAGAAATTGCTAGGAAAGATGCTAGACGCCAAATTAATTGAACCATCAGATTCGGAATGGGCATCCCCACCTGTTCTAATAAGGAAGCGAGATGGAACTGTTAGATATGCCATTGACTACAGGAAGTTGAATTCAGTGACTAAAAAGGAGGTCTATCCCCTCCCACTTATCGATGAATGCATCGATAGTCTTGCAGGCAACAAATGGTTCAGCAAATTAGACGCCAACAGTGCGTACTATCAGGTCAAAATGAAGGAAGGAGACAAACAGAAAACTGCTTTTATAACTAAATACGGCTTGTTTCAATTTACCCGTATGAGCTTTGGTCTCTGTAATGCCCCAGCGACATATGCAAGAGCCATGCAGTTAGTTCTTCGAGGCCTGACCTGGGACATTGTCCTCGCATTTTTAGATGATATATTGGTGATGGGAAAGGACTTTGAATCTCACATGGAAAATTTGGAAAAGGTATTTGAGCGATTTCGGCAGTATGGAATCAAATTAAGACCAGTAAAGTGTGAGTTCTGCACAAAAGAAACAACGTTCCTAGGGAGACAAGTAAATGGGGAGGGATTGGCTATTGGAGAGAACTATGTCCAGACAATCAAGGAGTGAAAGGCACCCAGAAATTTGAAGGAGGTCGAGCAATTTTTGGGATTTGTTAATTACCACCGAACATTTATTAAGGACTTATCCAGAATTGCGGCTCCATTGACAGAGTTGACCAGAAAGAAGCCATGGAAATGGGGAGAAGAACAGCAGACTGCTTTTGAAAAATTGAAATCTGCATTGCAAACGACACCAGTTCTGGCAATTCCAGATAAGACAGGAACTTTTGTTTTGGATACTGACGCATCGGATAAGGCGATTGGAGCAGAATTAATACAAATACAAAATGGCCAAGAGAAAGTAGTGGCGTATTGCAGTTTCACCTTATCCCCTGCTCAAGGAAGATACTGTACAACCCGGAAAGAGCTTTTATCAGTGGTGAGATTTAGTCAACATTTCAAACATTATTTGCTAGGTCGTGAATTCATCATAAGGACTGATCACAACAGTCTTCGTTGGTTGATCAATTTCAAAGACTTGCAAGGCCAGTTAGCCAGATGGCTGGAAGTGTTGAGCCAATACAGTATGCAGATTCAGCACCGCAGCGGGAATAAACATGTAAATGCGACATCCTATCCAGGTACCAACCAGAAAAACCATGTCAGGAGATGTCCATTTATACAGACCCAAAAGACTTGCCATGTCAGGGTTGTGCACACTGCACAAAAATTCATCGTAGTTGGTCAATATTCGTCACAGAAATAGATGACACTGTTCCGCTAGGGAAAGTCGCAGTCAAGAAGTGCTTTGTTTCGAAACCACTAGATCGGAACCACCGGGAGAGTTGTGTAAGACAGTTAGAGAAGATACAGCGACAAACTGACGGGACAGCTAAAGATGTCACAGAGCTTCACCAGGAATGGTCAAAACTCCGCAAAATGCTAAGCAGTTGGAAAAGCAGGTCTGAATTAAAATCTAAGCTCCTGATCAAGCTAGAAAAAGAATCGGAGAAGTTATACAGTTTGGCACGAGAACTGCAGGATCTGCCACTTCCAGAAGTTGAAATTCATTTAACAGGGTTTCAAGGTATGACACAAATACAGTTGGGTTTATTGGCAAAATATTGTCATAAATTGAAGGTCTCTATAGAAGGCAAGAGACACTACCGAAGTAGCAAATTGAAGGGAAGTCTTCCCATATTAGAGCCAATAGTAGAACAGCAGGAGAGTGAGGAGTTATGCTCACAGACAAAACGGCGATTTGACCCAAATCGACCCCGAATATTGGATTCAGAAGCTTTGCGATCTCTATTTGGTTTTCCTTCAGAATCTAAAGTAGAGGATGAGAAGGAGACTGATAACGAAGAACAGTTCATAGAAATCTCTGAGGGTAAAGATGTCAGAATGGTGACAACGAAACAGAAAAGCCAAGAACAGAGTCCGAAAGTAGCGGAAAACGATACTCCAAAGTTGGAAATAACGGGAAAAGAGAAGGTAAAAAATGAACTTACAGAAAAGGGTGATGAGATCAGCGTGGTACCTCACTATACGACCATCGAATTACAAGATGCTCAGAAAGCAGACGATAATTTGACTTTGATCTTATGTTTCTTGGAAAACAATGCAGAACCAGCCCAAAGTGAAGTAGCAATTAGCTGCTCAGCCGCTAAAAAATATCTGCTCAATCGAGAGTTTTTCTACCTGAATGATAATGGTATCCTGCATAATGTTTCAAAATATGGTGTTCACCGATTGGTGGTACCACAGAAGCATAAAGAAGAAATTATGAGCCTAAACCATGATCTAGTTTGTACGGGTCACCAAGGAGTACAACGAACTCGTGAGAGGATTAAGGCAAGGTATTATTGGTATCGAATGCACAGTGATGTAAGAGGTTTTGTCAAATCATGTAATAAATGTAACCGGAACAAGAAGGCATCACGCAAGGCAAAAGCCCCAATGACAAAATATCATGCTGGATCACCTATGGAAAGAGTCCATCTTGATTTTCTAGGTCCCTTACCGGAAACACCACGAGGGAACACCAACATTTTGGTAATGGTGGACCAGTTTACAAAATGGTGTGAAATAGTCCCTCTTCCGTCACAGACAGCGGAAACCACCGCCACGGCTGCAGTAAATGAGTTCTTTGCTCGTTTTGGATGTCCTTTCTCCGTACATACTGACCAAGGTCGAAACTTTGAGAGCAAGTTATTTAAAGCGATATGTGACCTTTTCCATATCCACAAAACCAGAACTACTCCTTACAGACCTTCGGCCAATGGACAGGTTGAACGATACAACCGCACTTTGATGGATGCCGTCCGATGTTTCGTGGCAGAGTCACAACGAGACTGGGATGAATATCTCCCCCAACTTGCCTGTGCCATAAGATCATCAGTAAATAGACAAACTGGAATGACGCCAAACAAAATGATGCTCGGACGAGAAATCAACTTGCCATCAGAATTGATATTTAAAAATGTTAGAGAGGAACTGTTTGAAAATGAAGAGCAGTATGTTACAAGCCTTCGTAATAACATCCAAAAAATACACGAAATTGCCAGGAAAACCTTGAAGACTGCACAGGAGACAATGAAAAGGGACTATGATTCCAAAATGAGAGAGGTTGAATACCAACCAGGAGATTTTGTTTATGTGCTGGATACGGCTCATATCAAGGGAAGAGCCAAGAAACTGGACCCCCCTGGAAAGGCCCAGGAATTATAGTGGAAAGATTATCACCTTACATATACAGAGTCAGGTTTGAAAATGTAGTTGCGATAACAAATCATGACCGGATGAAAAAATGCAACGACCGTCATTTACCATCTTGGTTAAGTGTTGCCAAACAGAAACTTCAAGAAGGAGAGAATCTGCTGGATGTTTCCAAGGAAAACACTCCATACTGTATCTGCAGGCAACCAGATGACGGATCGTTCATGATCCATTGCGACAGCTGTGGCGATTGGATGCATGGGCGTTGTATCAACATTTCCAGGCAGCTAGCTGAAACAATTGACGAGTACAAGTGTCCCCGATGTCAGACTCCTTGGTTGTATCCATCGCGGATATAACCGGTCATCGTAGACTACATCAACCCATTTTATTTTTCAGAAACATCATGGATTATTGGAAGATTGTGGTGGAAAGAGCAGAGGTGGAAACAACTGGAGAGAGTGAGGGGAGAGGGGACGATAGGAATAATAATATCATTCCACCGTCGAACGTGCCGGACATGTTACCGACCATGTCTGTTCAGGACATTTGGAGCAAGGAAGTAACCATTACCCCGAGGGAGGTGGCTCCACAGATAGTGGTAGAGAAGACAGACATAGAAAGGATAGAAGAAGGGAGTGATAAGGAGTCTGAGGAGGAAGAGAAAAGAGCTTGGAAAAGATCGAGGGTGGAGATGGAGGACATGAGGAAAGTGGTGGTCCGAGATATGCTTAGAATGCCGTCAGATGATGACGAAGAGGATGCCCCGGTGAGTAAGAAAGATTACAGGAGGGCCAGCTGTCCAATTTTTGGGTGCGACTGGAAAACTCAGAAAATTAGAAATCATGTTAATAGGATGCACCTGCCCAGAGTTATGTGGGACAATCCCAACCCCCCTGTTAAGCAGAACAAGTATCATGACCTCAACAACACCAGAGGGAAAGTTCTACTGTTCCTGACACAGAAGATAGTGGGGACCAAGTCATTACTCGACCTGCTGAACTGGTGTACAAACAGGGTGGTGTCGTTGATTCCGAAGAAAGCTGTGATATTGGGACGCCAGATAGAGCAAATGAGGAGCCTAACAACAACTATGAGATGGCAGCGGCCCGTGTACAATAGGTATACCTTGTACCCGCCGAACCACACCAGTGTGCTGATCCACTGGAGGTATCAGGTAGCCCTGCTGAAGCACCTCAACTGTCCTGACATTGACACCTACCTGAACTTTGGACTGGATTTTATGACCGATCCTGATAACCTTGAAGTACCTTCTCGAAGGGAAAGGAAGACTTTGATGGTGAGGTCCTTACTCAATGTCCAGCCGCCCCAGCCAGAATGGGATGAAGCAAAGATAGAGGATGAATCCGGTTTTATTACCATGGACGTCTGTGGAGAACCAGATGAGTTGGAGGCTAGTGGTAGTACCGAGGAGGAGGTGATCCAGAGAAAAGTAACCATAGGATCCCAAAACTACACCCTCGATATTAGCGGTGAGGTTCATCGTAGATCGCCATCACCAGAGGAGACCACGGAGCCAGAGGACAATCGTTCCGTGGGGGAGGTGTACAGCGCCTTTGATTCCCACTTTCACCTGGATCGATCCAGTAAAAGACTCCTGGGGAGCCTGTCCCTCACCATGGAGACCTGGACAGACGAGTCCATGGAGAGACCTTCGACAGTACCTGTGAACCTGATTGGTGGAACCTTGATCTACTGCGATCCAGAGTCCTTCCCAACCAGTGTGCCCATAGACGACAAGTGGAAAGTGGCCATTGGTATACATCCTAAGAAGGTTCACGGTTTGAGAAAACAACACTACCAGCAGTTCATTTCCCTGGTCCAGTCAAGACGGGTTGCAGCAGTTGGAGAGATCGGGTTAGATCGAACAGTAAGCGAGGAGTATTGGGCTGAGCAACTATAATTTTTGGAAACCATAGCATCTACACTGAAAACTGCAGGAAAACCTATTATATTGCACGTCCGGTCCAACCGTCAAGATAAATTCAGTTCATTGTTATACCTGTTGCTACTTCAGTTTCTTTCGCACAATTTTTCGGCCAACCAAGTATTCATTCTTCACTGTTTCACTGGTTCTTTCGAAATTTCCAAAGCCTGGCTTATAGTTTCCCAAAACCTATTTTGGATTCACCTTTTTGGCATCATCGTTCGCTCAAACTCAGATCAACGCACTGAAGTCTATACCAAAGGACCGTCTACTCGTGGAAACTGACGCTCCTTACATTGCACCAAATGGAATCCGAGTCAACAGCCCGGTGTACCTTGGCAAAGTCATTGAAGTGGTGGCCAGACATCGACACGACCGCCTGGAAGATGTGTGTCGCCAGACCTGCATCAATGCCTTTGCTGTCTTTGGACAGTAAAGAGCATTGTGTTTCATCGTAGACTAGTCAACAGTGGTACCGACCAAAGATCATGTACGCTGCATGTTCATGACAATTGAATGAAAAGAAGGAAAGAATAGTGACAAGCTACAGTCAGGACTGGTATTTTCACTAGAAAGAATGATTTTTGGTCATCTGTAAAAATGTATATAAGTATTGATGACAAGGAAGTTCATCACTAAAGGGAAAGTTATTTTTGTTTTATTGAAAGATTGTTGAATATACATTGTATGTATTCTGGAGCCAGGAAAGAATCTAGAGAGTTATGGATATAGTTAAGTTTATTTTTTGACTTTGTTCTACAAAAAGAAAAAAAAAGAAAAAAAAAAAAAAACTTTGATGATGTTCGAAATTGGAACTACTTAAAATTTAATACATATGGTTGACAGAGAAATTATGAAAACAGATTTGAAGATATAAGAATACTCTAAAGAATGCAGATAAACCATCGGCAGTGTTGGAGGCCAAATAAATAAATGCTTTTGGAAGACAGCTCAAACCAATCCAGTTCCACCCTGATATAAGCACTCTTCCTATTTGGAAAGGGGGAATAGTGTAGTATGTTCGGAATAGGGGACGAAATATCGAGTGGTATTTGGGAGAACGATGAAACCCGAGAGATCCGATGGGAGTATTTGAGATGGAAAAGGTCAGAGACTAAGGCGGATGAACCTAGAGGTCAGGAGGTTTTAGCGGGAAGAAAGTAAGCAGAGAGAAGATTGACGAGAAGACAGAGTGCGGAGATTAGACGTATTAAAGGGAGCGATAGTGCTTATTTTGGTAGGTTTAACAATAGGACTGTAGTAACCTGTGTATCATATATTTAACTCGGCCAAAGTTACGATAGAATGATATAGTCGTGCCCAAGACTTTGGCGCGACAAAGATGTCCAATTACGAAAACAGGCAAATGGCTTAAGCTCCTCACACTTCCGCTTCCGATTTCAAAGTGTTTACAAGTATCAACCATGTTCGCTTCGCTCACAGCTGGGTTGATAAATAATATGGATTAGGCACAGCCTACAGGCGAGCATCGCATCTACGCATAGACATGTACATGTACAAATAGTAGCTTTGGGTTCTTTTAATCATTATTCTTTATTATTTTTCTTTGTTCTTCAATTCGACTTACCCAGTTAATTCTATTGCAAAGGTGATTTTTTGGGCCGAGATATATCGGGGACGACTTTTTTTTAGGGCCGAGATATATCGGGGAGGAAACAAGAAGGTCTAACGATTGTCCATTTTTTAAATAAATTAATCGTTTCATGTAAAGAAGCTGTACGGTTTCCTTTCTAATTTTTTATTTTATTTTTTTAAGCTGGATAGTTATTTTTTATTCAAAAGAAATGTGCTGTCCAAAAGGCAAGTGTGGATGTCAATATTTCATAATATGAGGCAGGTGCAACCTGAAACGCTCCCGAAGAACAGTAATTTTTCTTACTGTTTACAAAATATCAAGCTTAAAAATAACACCACCTAAAACTCCAAACTCCGGACAGTTTTCGTATCCGCTACCGAACAATGTTTCATTTTTATTTCGACTAGAGTTACGGTTTAGGTCACGTGATTTTTCTTTTAATTTATTTCCGGTTTGGCGGCCATATTGTTGAAGATTTTGAAGTGCCATAGTACCTATTCATACTTCTACCATTAACGCTCCCGAACTTCTGTATATATATAAAATTAAAATAAACAAAAATCTGTAAATAAAAAAGATGAAAACATAACATTTTAGAATAATTTAATTAAACAATCATTCTAAAATGTATGAATTTAAAATATTATATGATACTCATGCAATTAAGCAATTTTCTTAATATCTAAATTCAAAAGTTTTTAATAAAATTTATTTATAGATTTAGAATTATCATAATTTTGAAGAGTATTTTTTAATTGCTCACTCCAAGCTAATTAATCATAAGCTAATTCAGTTCACTCCAAGCTAATTATTTAAAAGATAATTAATTTCACTCCAAGCTAATTAATGATAAGATCAGTCACTTTCATATTGATGTGATTGGGGATAATATTTGATTACAGTAATTAATGAATAATATCTGTGCCTATAATATCTAATCTATTTTCATGAAGTATGATATAAAAAAAAATATATGTGCTTATGATATCCTAATTTATTTTCATGAAGTATGATATAAAATATATGTGCTTATAATATCCTATTTTATTTTCATACTGATGGATGTTAAAATATAATGGTAGCATCCCAAATTGCCGAATCCCAAATTGCCGAGTCCAATTAGCCGATTCCCAAATTGCCGACATATGAAAAATATTGTTATTGCAAGTAGAATAATGCTTCTAATTTATGAAGGAAAATTGTAAATAATTAAATAAATATTTCTTTTGAAATGGTCCGACATACCAGGGAGTTTAGATTATAGCATTCGAGCCCAAAAGGATATACGGTGGATTAGTCCTGCAGACAACCATGATTTCTGTCAAGATGAATAATGCCAAGAAATAATTTCAAAATATATGCTCTGTGAATAATAACTAGCATAAACATGAGAGAATACACATTTTTTGTTTTGTAAATACGCCCCAAATTTGCTTGGAGTTGTAGTGAATCGTGGGGGATGGGGGCCGAGGGGTTCCGAAGAGCACCCATGATGCACGAGAAAGTGCCCACGCTTGACAGAACGAATCTTGTATTTCCGTTCGCAGTAAGTTCAAGTTATCATAATTTCGTTATCTAAATCCAATGATAATTTATTTGATGCAACAAATAAAACATAGATTATCTAAACCGGTTGCTATAGCTGGTATGAATAATCTTGAAATTTACCAAAATCAAATGTTATTTATATATTTATTATATTTTTGCAGCATAAAACTTGATTCATATGTATCTTACAGGTTATCATCGACAACGAGGAGAACATAGTTCATGTTCAAACTGGATTTCTTGGTCACGAAAACGACGCAAACTGTTATCGCCAAATAGGGTCCATTGGACCAGACGCACATCTGAAATTTCCTGCTGTTACATTCTTGGAGACTGTATTTATTCAAACGGCGACCCTGTTATAACCCCGTAATATGAGGCAGGTGCAACCTGAAACGCTCCCGAAGAACAGTAATTTTTCTTCCTGTTTACAAAGTATCAAGCTTGAAAATAACACCACCTAAAACTCCAAACTCCGGACAGTTTTCGTATCCGCTACCGAACATTGTTTCATTTTTATTTCGACTAGAGTTCCGGTTTAGGTCACGTGATTTTTCTTTAATTTATTTCCGGTTTGGCAGCCATATTGTTGAAGATTTTGAAGTGCCATAGTAGTACATATTCATACTTCTACCATTAACGCTCCCGAACTTCCGGAGCGTATAAAGTAACTGACATAATTCGCCAATCGCGAGCTGTAGAACGTGCAAGGCGGAAATTCAACAGGTTACATCGGAGACAAAGAGTATTTGTTGGAAATTAAAACATTTAAGATTATTGGATCTTTACATAAACATCCGAGGTGGAATTAAGTAGTAGTCTGGCAAAGCCACGCGCTGACTACTATATATACCTGTATAATCTATGTAAATAAAGATGAGATCACTTCATTTGTTCGCTTTCTAGAAAAAGGAAATGTCACCCCATGTCCAGCAAAGAAACACATATATATTCTAAATTTGTTTTACAATCTTTATTCGTTTACCTCAATGAACATAGGAAATGAACCCTCGAGTCAACAATGTACCTATCTAGAAGTTCAAAACTAATCTGGTCCCAGTTTCGTATGATTTTTTAGAACTTATCCAAATGAATTGCAGCTTAAAATCCTATAATGTTGTGGTAAAATGGCATATAAGAATTAATAACTAACTGTTTAGAGAAAAAAAGAGTATGAAAGCCAAAAAGTCAAGAGAAAGACAACACAAACCGGTCAACACCCACCAAACAAAAACAGATAAAACAAAATACAAAACAAGACCGAAAAAAAACTGGACAAAAACACAAACAAGCACAACAAATCCCAAACACAAAAGCAAGAGTTTCGAATCAGTCGGAAGAACCGTTGAAAGACGATTCGGATGAGCAAGCAGTTCATATCATTCCTCATTAATCTTACTTTATATAGTCATTGCATTCAAGTTGGCCGAATCAAGAAGAGTTTGAAGATACCAAAGGGTTAATCAGAATCCGTATATCGCAGAAGAACAGACAACACAATAGCCAAAAGTACAAACGACGATCTACAAAACATACATATAAAACTAAAGATCGAATAGCACGAAGCCCACTAAAACCGGGGGTGAACTCATGTGCTCCGGAAGGGTAAGCAGTTCCTGCTCCACTAGTGACACCCGTCGTGTTAATCTAGTTACAAACCCAAGTTTACCGAAACAAGTGTTATACCTTTTCATAGTTTCATCAATTGTTTTTGGTTTATACCCATAAATAACACAGACGCTGACCTAGCTGCATCGTATGCCTCACTAATTTTTTATCTTAATTGTCGAGTCGCCTTAACTGTGCATGCCGCAGAAACAACATACATGTATCAACTAAATGTGTTGAATTTCATTTATTCTTATTCGTTTACAGAGTGTATTTATGTTTTGTTCTAGTCCAGAAAAAAATAACATACATTTGTATTTGAATTGGTTGTTATATACAACGATTGAATTTAGACAAGACAAGGTAAAAAAAAATAGCAAATTTTCAAAAAGTAACGAAATAGAACTATATTCTGTGGATATTCACGCAATATACGATCCTATTGTTTGCTTCGTATGCTTACGTTGAGTTACGTTCGTAATCTTTCGTTCGCCAGTTATCGAGAAATCTTCAATATACCATAAAGAACTTGAAATAAAGGAAACAACAGAAACAGCTTTCTCTTCGTCATTTCTTGACATTCAAATATGACACTAATGATCAACTTTCTACCAGACTTTATGACAAAAGAGACAACTTCAATTTTGCCAATATAAAATTGGAGTATGCAGTTTATTTTTCACAACTCATTCGATCGATCTTGTCGTTTGAATTCAGCCCTTTCAGAACGTTACCGTATTCCAAATTCCAGAGAAAGGGTGAAGTCAGGACCAAGACCAAAAAACATGAACAAACCGATAAAGAAGCAGTCCATATAGAAGACACATTTAAGATGGTTTTACCATTCGATTGTATGGATATACACATGTTTAATAAAGTAAAAAGACAGTAAACAATAGAGAAATGTTATTGAAAATAAATATGTAAACAGAAAGCTAAAAAAAAGGGGGATGATTTTATATCACAAGCGCCTGTTGGTTTTCAATCAATGTTGTCTGAATTTCCCACTAATACCATAGTTACAAGATGACCAAGATGTGGCACCTTTTATATATAAATATCTTATTTTGTCTTCATCACCTTGTCTTGTCAGATTTTATTTGCAATGAATAAATGCATTTGGTATTTTGAACTTGTGATAAAAATTGAAAACTGAAATGCAACCCAAATTGTACCTATTCATTCATCAGAATATTTTTCTATTATTAAAATGTATCCAGATAGATCTTGGTAAAATAAATTACTACCTTTCACATTCAAATTTAGAAAGCAAAGAATACTTAGTAAATTAATAATTTGTGTAGACAAATTTCAAATTGAAGCAGGGCATCATAGAAAGATACAAAGAGAGGGAAGGGTCTGTATTAATAATATTGATTAGGAGTATCTTTCTTCTAATTTATTCATTTTCAAATAGATATATAAACACCATTTTGATAAAGTAAAACAAAATTTTAAAACTTTACCATTATTGATAAACTAAAAAGTCCTTTAAATCCAATTAACATCCTTTATAATGCACCTCATTTTCTAGAATTGAGGACACTCTATACTTATAAAAATTAACATTTTTTGCATGTCTTTTGTATATTGTATGTATGTTCGAGTGGTTATGTCGCAATGTGTATAAATATTCACCATTCACTAGCAACCTAACTATAGAGAAATAAGAAAATAAAACAACTCATTTGTCTCGATTATTTTAAGAATCCAAATTAAATTGGATAAACAAGAGTAAAACTGAGGCCCCCAAAGCATGTGTTGTCTGCTAACTTGGATTTTAGATCCACAAAAAGAAAAAAACAAAGCAAAAAAAATGAGTGTGTATTCAATTCATACACCATTTTAATGCCACCAATTTTCTATCATCATAAAGCCAGATATTTTGTAAAGAACCACCCAATGCACATTCCAACCAAATTTGCTTACAAATGCTTCAACTGTTTCAGATAGGAATAATTGTGAAATGTTTTTCCTTTAGGGTCCTATGTTAAATTTATCCTCATGATCATCTTGGATTTCTGATTGTCAGAGAAAAAAGATATTTTTTTAAGGGATCATCCAACGATTACTCATGTTCAATTTGGGTTCAATCAAATATCTAGTTTCCGAGATGACTTACTTTTTTTTATTTGTCCTGCAGTGATGGCCATCTTATATTTCCGATGGACAAAAACAAAACTTTTTAAGAGAGTCAAATATGACACATTCCTACAAAATAACATGCTCATCCCACGTGTAGTTTCAGAAAAGATTTTGAAATTTCAGCATAAGAAAGAATTGGTCGTAGCAGCCATATTGAATTTCTGAATCAAATGAAAAACATGTAATGTTGAGAATCACCCATGTAATATTTCTACCATGTTTGGTTCTAATTGGGCCTGTAGTGAACAAAAAATAGTTTTAAATGTTTATGGATGAGGATGGATGCTAAGTGATGGCAATAGCTAATTTTTGTTTTAATACTTGAAAACAATTATTTGTAAAATAATTTATTGTATTATTTCCATTAAAAACTACAGAAAATATTCTTAAGTGTCATAAGTTTGATGAAAATCCAAACATATTTTAACAGAGAAAGTGTGTTTGTAAAGGAATAAATAGGGTAATTTTCAACAGTTGACATATTTCTGTCGCAATAGTGTAATTGCAATGAGATGTTTGTTGGATACTTTTTTGTATACTAAGGTTTAGTATATCACAAAACATAAATCGAACAAACACCTAATTTTAATTCTAACATAAAGTCCTTCTTTCGCTTTGTGAACAAACGAGCGATTTATCGATTGGGTATAATCTCATTAGCACATGCACAGGTGCATGTGACCGACTTTCCCATCGTAAATGTACATGTTGATGAATTATCGTCTGCTCGAATTTGGCAGCATAAATTATGCGCGACATATTCCGTAAACGTAAAAAGAAATAACCGTCTTCCAATCAAAATATACTACCGTATTTGTACTCTTAGACATATCAGAATTGAAATAATTCATGGAAGCCAGAATGTGTTTTGAGTTTTACCATGGGTTGGCGGATATTAGTATTTTATCCCGAGCCAGAGGCGAGGGATACAATCTATTAATATCCGCCAACCCATGCTAAAATTCAAAACACATTCTGGCTGCCATGATTTATTTCTTAATTAGATTATGTTAACTTTTTCCAGGTGATGGAACATAAACAAGTTCCTTGTGTATGGAGAATGTCATATTCACAACAAGCATCAATTGTTTGGAGTGGTCATTGGTGTAACCTGTTGCAATGCATTTTTTCTGACCCTATCCATTTATCCTGTCCCAAGCCATGTCGATGATGACCTGCATTTCCAACACCAGATGGTGTTGCCTCCGCTTTTTTGTGTTCAGTGAGTGGTGATTGATAATGGTGGAATTGTTGACCATTACTGTTTTAACCTTCTTTTCATAATCCTCTACTTCTTTTTTCCTTCACGGCCATTATCCAAATGCCACATTCCAACCATCAATTATTGATTGTAAACTTAATTCTCATCATGAAAATATAAAAAAATGTATATACATGTAGTTGAAATACTGCTTACTTGACATTAAAAAAATAATCAATCAACCATTTATTTCAACCAAATTGGATATGGTCCAACTTTTCACATTCACAAGGTATGCATATTCATATGGATTCCTGTGATACATTAAAAAACATACTTTCAGCAAACCAATTATTTTCATTGATTGATATGAAAAGAAAGTTTATAAACAGTGATAATCATAAATTCCATCAATATCAATAAAACAATTACCTTTCATCATAACTGAACTTGAGCCGTCGTGGTCGTATGGTAGTTGAATTTACAACTACCTGTGCAATCGTTGCCTATCACCACTTAAGTTGTGAGTTTGAACCCCATTCATGGCGAGGTGTACTCGATAAAACATTATGTGGTAGAGTTTGTCAGTGACTTGCGACAGGTCTGTGGATTTCTCTGGGTACTCCAATTTCCGCCACAAAAGTAGTAATTGAAATATTTTTGAAAGTGGTGTTAAACACCTAACCTCCAATGGACAGATGATGGAACAAAAGTTTTTGTATATAGTGTATAACATAAAACACCTTGGGTCATAATGTGGCATATCTTTACAAGTACCAATAATACTACAACAATATTATTTCCCACACAATTCTGGGAACTGTTATACACATATCATGTCATTAATGTACTGAAAAAGAAACAACTTCACTTTCAAATTGTTTATTAACAATTAAATTAAATTATCTCCATGATCTCAAAATTATGTTTCAGTGTTTACTGCATCTTAATATGTACATGTAGGTATGGCTGAATCCTGATTTCATGTCTGAACTGAAAACTACAATTATTCATGTGTTTCTGAATCATTAAATAAGTATTCAATCACTTAATTCATCACATCTTTCTGTCTTTGATCACTGAATATTGAATCCAAAATATCCATACCATTGTATTCTTTGGATTTATGCATGAAAAATCGCAAGTAGACTATGAGGAATCAAACATATTGTTTTACATCATATGTACATTATTGTATAGATAATCTTGTATAATGTGTCCTGTTCACTACCACATGTAATACACACAGACTCTCCACAATACAAACAGCTCCAAAATTCTATTTGAACGATTACCTCTGATCATCCAAATGTACGAGTATATATCTGTGTTCCATTTTAAGTCAAATATTCCTGTTCCTTTAAAATTTATGCTGATTCTTCTGTGGTATTTAAATCATCCATTGTTTTTTTTCTTTGTGTTAACTCTGAAAAAAAATACCAAGTTAGTGAAAGGACTCACTGTACATGTATCAAGCTAAATTTAAATGACAATTTCAACATTTCCACCTTAAATAAAAACAAATTATGCGTTTTTACATGCTTTTAATACAAACCCTTTATGGAGTGAAAAAAAATAGGCTCCAGGGGGCCTATTGTCACTCACCAGAGATGTTAGGTATTAAAATATTGTCTTTTGAAAGGAAACTGCAAGAACAAACTTGATCTGTGTATTATTCATTTAAAGATAGTTTAAAAATTCTAAAATAGTAAATATGGAGCATGTGCGGAGTTCTAATTTTTATTATATTGTTTATTGCATATACAAATGGTTAAACTGAGCAAAGCCATATCACGATGTGGTGTACAAATCAGTATTCATATCACATGCGTTGCATATACATACACTATGTCACTATTATTACATGGACTGTAATATGTCACTATTATTACATGGACTGTGATATGTCACTATTATTACATGGACTGTGATATGTCACTATTATTACATGGACTGTGATATGTCACTATTATTACATGGACTGTGATATGTCACTATTACTACATGGACTGATATGTCACTATTATTACATGGACTGTGATATGTCACTATTAATACATGGAATGTGATATGTCACTATTATTACATGGACTGTGATATGTCACTATTATTACATGGACTGTGATATGTCACTATTATTACATGGACTGTGATATGTCACTATTATTACATGGACTGTGATATGTCACTATTATTACATGGACTGTGATATGTCACTATTATTACATGGACTGTGATATGTCACTATTATTACATGGACTGTGATATGTCACTATTATTACATGGACTGTGATATGTCACTATTATTACATGGACTGTGATATGTCACTATTATTACATGGACTGTGATATGTCACTATTATTACATGGACTGTGATATGTCACTATTATTACATGGACTGTGATATGTCACTATTATTACATGGACTGTGATATGGCTAAAACAAAATAGCGTCTAATTTATAGTATGACATGTTTCATATAAAATAAATTGCAATATTTTGAATAAACATCAGAGAATACCGAAGGGACAATCAAAAAAGGACAATCCAGAGAAACTGGCAGCATAGGGTACACAAGACGAATAAAAACAAAACAAAAACAACACATTATATGTTGGACACCACTATACCCATCAAATACAAACAAGACATGCTCCCTCCTACAAAAAACGGGAGGTGAAGACGAACCGAACATCGTTTTTATGCGGAAATCGTAGCGAACATCACAACACGAAACTCAGAACGCAAAGACACATAATAGAACAACACAAAATCTAATAAGATGAGCAACACGGACGCCACCGAAAAACCGAGGGTGAACTCAGGTGCTCGCGAAGGATAAGCAGTTCCTGCTTCTCATAAGACACCCGCCGTGTTACTCATATATATATATAGTCAAGTTTGGTACAAGTCTTGGCATTGATAGAGGAAAGAAAACATCTACGTAAAAAGTGAAAGATCCATTGTCATTTGAGATATGGATATTTCGTAACGGTCAACAAAATTGTGATGACGACTGTAGATTCTTTGTAGCGATGACTTTAACCTAGCAGCAACGTATCCTTGTATGAGTAGCTTTTGCGTCAGCAGCTGAGCTCTGTCCTGAAAATCACTGTACTGGGAACAAGCTCTAGAATAACGAATCAGTTGTGAAATGTAATCTCCATACGCTGGTGATGGTGTAATATTGCTAGTGATGAAGGGGAAGTTGCCTATTGGAAAAGTCTTGGTTTTAATCTTCATCCGTTGTCAATTTCAATGCACACGTGAAGGTCAAGGGAAGAATAAGACTTTTGAGTATCAGTAGTATCCTTAGCTTGAAGCTCATTTAAATAAATGCGATGCATATAATCAGCGAATCGAAAATTATTCAGTGACAGAACATCATCTATATAGCGGAAGTTGGAATTAAACGTCTGGGCTAATTTTCTATATTCATTCTTGAGAAACCCTTGAAGGAAGTCTGCCTCATAAGCATGTAGAAACAAATCGGTGAGTAGCGGAGCACAATTCGTATCCATCGTTTGTTAAAACACCGTCCACCAAACAGGACAAATATGTTGTAGATTAAAATAATCATTTGAATGATCTCGTCCTGTGTATTTTTATTATTAGATTTTGAGTGGCTTTAACAAAGTAAGATTTGTCTTTACCAATAACAAGAAAATGTTACTTTTGTTCTCCAATCTTCTTTGAAAAACATCGCTGAATCAATTATTTAATTCTAGATTTTAGTAGCGTATGTGGGATGGTGTTATATAAGGTCGAGAAATCAAATGTTTTAATGCTGTTACAAACATACTGAGATCTAAAACTTAAAGTCTCCAGCAAGTCTTTTGGGTTTGTTAATATCCACATTTGATTAACGCCACTTCTAGAAAAGCAGGTATCATGATATTTCTGGAGATCCGTTTTGACAGCTGTAAAAATAGGAGTTAACATTTTAGAAAGAAGCCTAGTAGAACACTTGGAAGCTCCTGTGATATCAGTCGCGGTGTTTGTATGAACACTTGTGTAATTTTGGTATCCAATCCTCATTTTTCATGAAAAGACCAAAAGAAAACAAGACTGACATATGATTATCAATGATTTCCTCTTTTGAAAGCGTAGCAGATGAATCTGTAGGATTACGTTGTGAGCTGTCCCAGTCTAATTCTATTTTTAAGCAATCAATGTAATGTTCTTTGCAGATAAGGACGATCCTTATCTGCAGGAACTACAACATATTTGTTGTGAATAGTGGACATGGTTTCTACAACCCCAGAATCTTTGAATACATATGTTGCTTTTGTGCTCATTGACCTTCTGAGTTTTCCGATTCGAATTTGAATCAACGACTTCTGACCCATTCTGAAACGGTATCAACCTCCTCTTTTTCTCGTTTTGTCCATTTTCTGGCATAGTCCTCTACAGAGTCCATCAACAGTTTGAAGTAGTATTTCCAATTTATGGACTGTGGTTCACGATATTTTGGACCTTTAGCAAGGAGTTTACGGCTATTCTCATTGTCTTAAAATAGACAACTTAATTTAAATGTGCCGTTCCGTCCAGATATATAGTGTATCATACGTTGCAAACTCCCTTACCGTTCCAGCTCCGATCCGCACATTACTCTCCACTAGATGCACATAGTATTTTCTGACTGTAGGTGCACATAATGGGAAAGGAGTATAGTAACAAATTGAGAAAAAGAGGAATAAATGACTTAGGTAAAGTGGTAGATGACGACACATTACAACATGGCAGGTCACCAGCAAATACTGTACAGATTACACTCACCCACTTTTTTCACTAGCATACAGCACATTTATTTTTTTTTCACTTTATTATGACACATTAAAACATGTAACTGTTATCAGACCAACAATATTTTACACCTTTATTGACCTTATGTATGCCCTTTTGGCAAGTTTTACTATCGTTTACACATGATCAAAGAGACTAAGACAAAGGGAGAATGATTAAATAAACTTGGAGAAAACCGAAGGAGCAATTAACTTCAAGAATGGACAATCCAGAGACCATAAACGTAGGCAACATCTACAAATTTGAGTTTGATTATTATGATCTTGGTCCAGCTGCAGTATTTGTCTTAATTTTTTTCACCTACTTGCCCGAAAGCCAAATTTAGAAAAAAAAAATTATTCAAACAAATTCTTTCATAATTTTTACTTGTCCGAATCAAGTTTTACTTGTTCCCGCTTCGGGCAAGTGGGTTAGGACTAAGACTGCAAAAATATAATGGGGAATGGAATATCATGATTCATTGCAATTCTTCCTCAAAATAACAGTAAGATAAAAGGCAATGCAAGCTTATGCTTACAGTAGCAACTGGCATGATTCACCTAAAGATCATATTTATTTTTATTCAGCAATTTTGGGTTATTTTTTTTTGTCATAATAAATGGGTTGAAATAAAGTGCTGCTTTATGATGACAGTGTCATAATAACACTTTTCACATTAGCCTTATAAAGCTATTAAGCCACGCCCCTGTCATAATAACACTTTTCACATTAGCCTAATAAAGCTATTAAGCCACGCCACTGTCATAATAACGCTTTTCACATTAGCCTTATAAAGCTATTAAGCCACGCCACTGTCATAATAACACTTCACATTAGCCTTATAAAGCTATTATGCCACACCCCTGTCAGAATAACACTTTTCACATTAGCCTAATAAAGCTATTAAGGCACATCTGTGTCATAATATATAGCATTTCACATTAGCCTAATAAAGCTATTAAGCCACGCCCATTACCAGAAATACTATTGAGGTATCAATGGGGTTTCCGTTATCTTTTGTTTTTATCATTAAATTAAATAACTTTTTTTCCGAAATTTCTTTTGCAGGATAAATACAATATTGGTGTATTGACGGTAAATATATAATTTATGCGGTTCGGGACGAAACGAATGGAAAGACTAGTTAAAGCTCGTCTTTACCCCTTTTCTAAGCCTCGCCACATAAATTCTATATTTACCATCAATACACCAATATTGTATATTTATATGTCTGATCCTCTTTGTATCATTGATCAAATAATATAATTATAGATCCTAAACAAATGCACATGTACATTTCATGTACTTTATTTTTCATAAAGTTTCACCAAAACCCATTAGGTTGTATAGGAGGACTTGTCCGACAAGACATGGACAGACAGATAGACGGACGGATAGAAAGACGGCCAAGCTGATTCCTGCATACCCCAAACTTGCTTGCGGGGGGTGTCGTGGTTGTGATCGTATGATAGTTGGATTGAAACTATTCCGTTTTCCTCCACCAATAAAACTGACCGACACAATATAACTCAAATATTGTTGAAACTGGCGTTAAGCACCATAAAACCAAACAAAACTTGCAAATGGGGGACATTTATACTCAACGGAATAAATAACTTAGGAATACCAATATGCTTCAATGTTACCCAACCGTGTTTTAGTTGTTATTCTTACATAATTATATTTATACATTTAAACATACTTATCTAAAAAAAAAATCGAATTCTTTTTTCCACATCATAGGTCGACTGTACATCATGTCGACGTCTGTAAGGTAAATGTCGCACCTGCAAACAGACCGACTGACTACGTGTCGCTGCTTTGAACGACTTCAAACGGCTTAAACTACAAAGCTCCTGCGTCTTACTCAAAATGACCATATGTGACCAAATAAATAACGCCTTTGAAGCTTCAAAACTTTACCAAATGTAGCGAATGTCAAAAATCGTGGGAAACTCAATTCCAACGATGTATATGTATACTCTTGTGCATAAAAATAAATAATTTTAGGTCGATACTTATAAACAAACACCCGATTTAGTTTCCCTGAATGAAATTGAATATAAAGTAAAATTCGAATTGTTCAGTATTCTCCATCGACCTAATGCGAGTATGAAGTGACCGTAGGGAATGTAATGTAACGCCACCGGTGATTATTCGGGTTAGATAAAAATGAGCATTTGTTTTTTTTGTTTTTTTTAACCAAATCACCACAGCATCAACAATTTCAGTGGTCGTGAAAATATCTGCACTGGCCTTTATACTGTAAAGTGTATTTTTATTTAGTGTATACTATTCTAAATAAAAACTCAGCCAATCTGAAAAAATATTTCCGTTCCGGGCGTTTCCGCCTGTTAGTAACACCTGTCTCCGTGGGTCTGTGGACTGTATATTGTGTTTTTATTAATTAATTGTATAATATTATTTATATAGATTCAGTCAACTTGAATCGCATCGGTTAGCGGTTGATCGTGGGTTGGAGCCCCAATCGGGCCTAAGCACGCAGCATTAAGGAGAAAGAGCAAAGACTGGTTGACTCGAAATCAGGATAATGTGTTGGAGTGGTGCGACTTTCTATCCACGGACTGTTGTTCCAATGAGCTAGCACTATAAAAAGAAGCGTGTTGGTTTAGTAAAAAACGGACCTCATCATCATTTCATTGAAAATAAACTTGCTCTCGCCATGATATAGCTGAACAATTGCTAAGTTGGCGTTAAGCAACAAACTCACTCAGTCCATTTGAACATTTCTTTCCGTTATTTTCAAAACATTCTCTTGAAGTCATTCCTTATCTGATTTTCATGAAATTTTCAGCATTAAAGGCAGAAATAAATATACAATGTAGTTTCTTCTTCGTATAATTTTCAAATAATTTTATTTCTACTTTCCCTTAAGAATTGATTTAAAAACAAAGTTAAATTTGTTCACCAAATCTTACTATATAATCATATAAAATTGTGACCTCAAGAATTTACATTTGTGTTTAAATCATAAATGCTTGTAAATAAAAGTTCGAAAAAATTACATGAAGATATTAAAATAAACTCTAATAATTCTACTATTAAAGGTGAAAATTTCATGAAAATCGGCTAAGGAATGACTTCATGAGAATGTTATGAAAATAAGTGGTTTTATATGAAATACTTAGTGGGGAAATACTTTTGACTCGTGATCATGAGTGTATACATGTAATTCAACTTTGACAGCAGTCCGTTGTTGAACTTGTGATTAAGCTAATCAAATGATTAGCCCTAATTACATGAGTCATTCTTAATCACATTATTAGCTAATTCAATGATTAAATATGATTAGTTAATAATTTGATTAAAAAAGAGTTCAGCAATAAAATTTAATCATTGCATTAGCTAAGTATGGGATTAGGAATTAATTATGTAATTAGGGGTAAACATCTGGTTAGGTTAATCACAAGTTCAACAACGGACAGATGTTTACAAATTAGTACGATATCTTTTCTTAAAGCGATTGACGACTTGAAGAATGCACATGTTTCAGGGGCGGATCCAGGGGGGGCGCATCCGGCGCCCCCCCTAAAATAGGAAAAAATATGATTTTTTGGCGTAAAATCGTGATTTTTCACTCGAAATACCCGAAAAAATTTCGTGCCTCTCTCCACTCGGCGCAATCGTTTTAAGTGCGCGCCCCCCCTAACTTCAAATCCTGGATCCGCCCCTATGTTTGTTACTGTTATCCGTGAAGACCCGTGCAACTATCGTACAAGTCAATTGTGGTCTTACAGACAATATTCCTATGTGGTATTTATCCTGCAATGTCCAAAAGTCGAAAATAATTGTCAAATTTTCCCCATCATTCTCCATGGTATCATTATTCCACTCTCTACGGTAGCGGTTCCTTACCAATCGATTTGCATTAATCAGACTAGTGTTATCGTTAATATAAATAGGAATGCACTTCCGGTTTAACAACATAATTGAATTTTTTTTCACTCCATAGAAAAATAATTTAAATTCATCGTTATTGTTGGGATATTGTGTTCATCATATATATTAACCTGGATAATCCTGTTCGAAAAACATTTTTCTGTCATATGGAGATATTATTTTCTGTGCAAAACCGCAAAATGTAGAGTTACAAGTGAAGAAGATACGTTGTTTTCTTGAAAAATTTCTTTGTGAATTTGACACTTTCTCAGTATCGGAACCTCATTTTGAGTGCTTTATGACATATCATGTGTGAAACAATGAACAATTATACATGTCTGTGCGTAAAATAATTAAGGAGGACAAAATTGTTTAACGCCTAATTCAGAGTGTGAGTTTGAACCGAGACACTGTATTGTTCTCGGAGAGTAAAGGTAAAGGTTTAAGGGAATTGATCCCGGACTTTGTGGGAAACAAATTCAGAATTCTTTCAGCAAAAGGAGCAACTGTGTACAATAAGAGACACGTTAATTCACTGTTGAGACTTGTTAAAGAACTGAAGGACCCGATCATCTTGGTATGGCTCGGGACTTGTGAAATAACAAGGAAAGTAGATAAGTATATTAAGCTACATAAATACCCATACCAAAACATCGAATTTATACTGACAGAGTACAGAAAACTAAGGTATCAAATCAGACGTAGAAACCCTTCAGCAAAAGTGTACTTTATCGAATGTCCTTACTACTCTATCACCAAGGCAAATAAGCCCAAACATCTAGTGGTAAATAGTACAATCAACCTCGTAAAAGCGAACAAGCGCTACCCTTCTCTTATAGTAGATGAGATTAGAGCGCTAAGAGAAGTTCAGTGGGCAGCCAAGGTAGATAAAGAGGTGAGCACGCAAATCGATTACTACAACGACCACTGAAATTTTTAAACAGAGGTATTTCAACACCTAGGTTGTCACAAGACATTATATTGTCCAACAAAAGCAGAGATGACCCAAAGGTGAAATATATGAAGAATTATAATTTAATGCATGACGGAGTTCATCCTATCCGGACTCTTGCTAAATTGTGGACGGCAAAATTGGTTGAAACAGCATTAGAATTATCAGAAGAAGGGTGCTGAGTGTGTGGCCTGAGGTAAGTTAGATAAGGAAGCCTTATCCGATCATTATAACTTGTAACTGGAAATTTTTAGGAAAGCCCTATCAATAAACTGAGATCTTCAACCTAGTAAGGAAGCTTTATTAGAATAAGACTGACTATAAAACATAAGGAAGCCTTATCGATAGCATTGTACCATAGGGAAGCCCTATGAGGTACTAGGGGTCCAGACTGAACATGGCGAATAAGATCTTAAACCTAATGAGGAAGACTTATTAGAATAAGACTGACTATAATAAAACAGTCCAGACTGAACATAGCGAATAAGTAAAGAAGGAAGCCCTATTTAGGAGAATAAAAGGTATTCATACATATGATTGGGAGGCCTTATCATATGACAACACACAGAATAAATTAGGGAAGTCCTATTTACAAAAAAGTGTGACATAATTTCTAGGCGTATTTTTGATTAGGGAAGCCCTAATTATAAGATGTAGTGTATAGGGAAGCCCTATGCACAAAAATAAGTAAAAAATGTTAAGGTCCGATAGGGAAGCCTTATCCGACCTTGCGGTGAGGGATAACAATGTCGCGGAACACAAAATACAATTCAAAATCCATGGACGCAGTTGGTGATCAAATTGTTGGAATGCCAACGTTGTAAAGAACATTTTTGTATAAAATGTCGGATAATATGAAGCAGCCGGCCGCGATACTGGTACACAATACTGGTAATACCAGTATTTTACCAGTATCTTCCAGTATCTGCAATACTGGTACAGATACTGGTAAATACTAGTATCCCAGTATCTTCTAGAATTTTCCAGTATCTGCAATACTAGAAGATACTGGTCATTGCCAAAATATGAGTATTGTAGATACCGGAAGATTCTGGGAAATACTGGTAATACCAGTATTGCAGATACTGGAAGATTCTGGAAAATACTGGTAATACCAGTATTGCATATGTATGAACTCTGATGTGCATGCGTGAACAGACAGACCGCCAATTTTTGACAGAGAAAGTTTTTGAAGTTTTTGAAGATTTTTACTATGTTCTGACACTTTTTTGCATTATAAGGTATCATATTCATATTCCATACCATTTTTGTCTGCTAAATTCATGTTTTGGAACTTACAAGAGCGTTTTGGTCGCCGCTCTAAAAAAAATTCTAGCTGCTGAAACAAACTCAAGATCCGGACCGAGAATTCCGAAAACCGGAAGTAAACAATCAGAAAATCTTGTATTTTAGCACACAGATGAAATAGCCAGCTTATCCTTCATTCCTATAACTATCCTTTTTTCCTGACACAGACTGACTTTGGTGTTGGGATGACCTGACCTGGCTTGCTCTAACGTAAGTACCCAACGCTGTGTCGCCCGGCGTGAGAAGACTTAACACTGTTTAGTAAGGGATAACCATGTTGTATTTCATTGTCACTCCTTGAATTTCTGTACTTTATCACAACATAGATCCTGATTGTATGAGTTTTACTTGCATGGAATATGGATATTCAGATTATTTTAACATGCTATCTTATGCTCAACATTGTTGCTTCAAACCTAGGGCATGCTATCCCAATCACAGAAGAACATGAAGTTGTACCTCCATCTGAGAGTAAAAATTTCAACATCAGCATGACAACAGCATCTTACTACGTAACACAAGACACATTTAAAAAAAAGTTAAAACCTCAGAAACAAGTCTTATTATATCTTAGTTCCATCCTGCTGACCCGCTCCTATGCACCAGAGCCAAATCCTGGTCCTAGAGCACCCAAACATCCTTGTGGTCAATGTAGTAAAGCAGTAACATGGCAAACTGCAGGTATCGGCTGTGACCAATGTGATACGTGGTATCATAAAGATTGTTTAGGTATGAGTACCCAAATCTATCAAGGTTTACATAATGTATCGTGGTACTGCGACATTTGTGGACTACCAAATTTTTCATCATGCTTTATTGACAATACCTCATTCGTTAACACAAACATGTTTGAGCCTTTAAGTAGACAAGACCAAAGCAAGACCAATTGTTCAAATGCTAAAAATGCAAGTGTAAATGCAAACATTCAACAACCAAAACCAATTAAACAATTCCCATGTAAATACCCATGTGGAAACTGTAAAAATGCCGTAACTTGGAAAACCCCAGGAGTCTGTTGTGACTCTTGCAATAAATGGTTCCATAAAAAATGCCTTGGAATGAACACCCTTGTATATCAGGGCTTAAGAAACATATCTTGGAACTGTGACATCTGCGGCCTTCCAAATCTTTCTTCACATATATTTGACACATCAACCATCACAAGTGTAAATAGTAACGATACATTCACTGATACATCTTTTAATCTTGATAGCTTAGGAAGCCCAACAGCTACTTCATCACCTATACAAAAAACCAGATCCAACACTTACACTAAAAAACCTCGATCAGACACACCATTGAGAATTCTGGTTGTAAATTGTCAATCTATTAAAAACAAGAAACAAGAACTAGAAAATTTGGTAGAAACATCAAAGCCAGACATCATGATCGGTACAGAGTCATGGTTAAACAATGACATACAATCAACAGAAATATTCCCTAGTGGGTTTACCCCATACAGAAAAGATAGAAAAACTGATAGTCATGGCGGTATATTTATACTTGTGTCTGATAAATATCTAAGTTCAGAACCAACAGACTTAAAATCAGACAACTCAAGTGAACAATTATGGGTAAAACTCCAAGTAAAAGGTGCACCTGACTTATATATTGGCAGTTTCTATAAACCACCGAAAATAACAGATGATGAATGCCTGATGCATCTCGAGAAAAACATACAGAGAATCCGACAGAACAATAACTCCCAAGTATGGCTAGGGGGTGATTTCAATCTGGGAGGTATAGAATGGCACAATTACTCCATCAAAAGTAAGGCACTGAACACCAAACAGTGCAAACAACTACTCGATATTTGCCAAGATAACTGTCTAGAACAGGTAGTTAATGAAGAGACTCACTTCACAGAAAAATCAAAATCCATTCTTGATTTATTCTTCACTAGTAACAGCTCACTAATCAACAAAGTAGAAGTTATACCAGGTATATCAGACCATGAAATTGTGTATGTTGAAGCAAGTATCAAACCAAGAAAAGTAAACAAACCACCAAGAAAAGTATACCAATACAACAAAGCAAACACAGAGGAATTAAAAGAAAAATTCAGAAGCATAGACATAGAAAAGCAGTTGAAAGAACAAGATTTAACTGTAGATCAGCTATGGAACAACTTTAAAGAAAAGGTTTTGGACATTATGAATCAGTCAATACCTACAAAAATGATAAATAACTCCAAACGTAAACTACCCTGGATAAACAGAGAAATGAAATCTCTCACAACTAAAAGAAATAAGTACTTTATGAAAATGAAACAACACCCATGTAAAAAGAACACTGATCAATATAGAGAAACTAAACGTAGACTACAAAAAGAAAGCAGAAAGGCATACTGGCAGTATCTAGAAAATATCATTTGTTATGACGAGTCAATAGAAACTGTCCAAAAACAGAAAAAATTCTGGAATTATATCAGGAACACCAAAAAAGACAGTTCAGGAGTGGCACCTCTCAGATCAGACGGCCTACTTGTAGACGACACCAAAGAAAAAGCAGAAATATTAAATAGGCAATACTTTTCAGTTTTTACACCTGAAAACACTGATGAACAGTTACCACCACTAAATGACAATTTTCAATCTATGCCAGAAATAAAAGTCACCATATTAGGCACTGAAAAACTTCTTAAAAATCTTGATCCAACAAAAGCCACTGGACCAGACCAAATACCAGCACGGATATTAAAACAATTTGCAGCAGAATTTGCACCACACCTAACCACCATTTTCAATACATCTATTACAAAAGGTGAAGTTCCAACAGACTGGCGTCAAGCAAATGTAATACCGATCTTCAAAAAAGGGGAAAAGTACCTAGCAAGCAATTATAGACCAGTATCACTCACCTGTATATGCTGTAAACTTTTAGAACACATCGTAGTGAGTAATATCTTAAAACATCTAGATCTGCATAACATCTTAGTCGACTGTCAACATGGTTTTCGTGCAAAAAGGAGTTGTGAAACACAATTACTCACACTCAGCCATGAACTGCTCAGTAACCTACACTCTAGCATTCAAACTGACTTGATAATACTTGACTTTTCTAAGGCATTTGACAAGGTACCTCATAAGAAATTACTATGGAAGCTTAACAATTATGGAATAAGAGGGAACACCTGGAAGTGGGTCTCAGCTTTCTTGAGTAACAGAATGCAGCAAGTAGCTTTGGATGGGGAGGTATCTGGTCAACTGCCTGTAGTAAGTGGAGTACCTCAGGGATCGGTCTTGGTCCACTGCTTTTTCTCATATTCATAAATGATCTTCCAGTTGCAGTAACATCAAAAACTAGATTATTTGCAGATGATTGTATTCTATACAGACAAATCTATAATCATGATGATTCAATCACTTTACAACAAGACTTGGACAACTTGGCAGCTTGGGAAAAAATGTGGGGTATGCAGTTTCATCCAGAAAAATGCATCTCATTAAGTGTCACAAGATCACAAAAACCATTTCACACCAGCTACACCCTCAAAGGTCATACCCTTGAATCGGTTACAACTGCAAAATATCTGGGCATAGCAATCTCAAATGACATGAACTGGGACACTCATATCAATAACATCACCTCAAAAGCAAACAAGATCATAGGCTTCTTGAGACGAAACCTACCAATTCAAAACACTGAAACTAAAACTTTGGCATATAAATCCATGGTCAGATCAAATCTGGAATACTGCGCAAGTGTCTGGTCACCTCACACAGAAAAACTAAAAAGTAAATTAGAGCAAGTTCAGCGCAGAGCAGCAAGATATGTGACAAACCGCTATCACAATACCAGCAGTGTTTCGGCAATGCTTAACCATCTTCAATTGCCAACTCTCGAACACCGTAGGAACTTAAACAGAATTACAATGCTTTATAAAATCACCAACAACCTTATTGCAGTGGATCCAAAACTTTACCTTACTACTCAACCTTATCTCAGTACAAGAAACAATAACCCATTACAATATCAAATTATATCCACCAGGACAAACTATTATAAATACAGTTTTTTCCCACATGCAGTAGTACTCTGGAACGCACTACCTTATACAGTTGTTAATGCTGGGTCCCTGGATCAGTTTAAACAACTGATCCAATGTCAGAACATCTAACATCTTAGTTGGTCTGTAAATACCTGTAAATGTGTTAAATTTTGCACCTGTTTTTGTTAATTTTTGATTTCACTTATTTTCATGCAATATTTGTAGATAATTTTTATTTATTATTATTATAAATATATATATATATTTTGTTTTTTAATGTCTGTTTGCGCAGCGCCGACGTGTAGTCATCAGAGTTTTGATGGATCGTCGTACTATGTAGATGTAGATGCAGATACTGGAAGATTCTGGAAAATACTGGTAATACCAGTATTGCAGATATTGGAAGATTAGGTAGAATTCCGGTTAACCCGAGTTTTTATGTCTACATTATACTAAAAGAATTGAACATAATTCATACTCATACGTCATTTCTGCTGTACATAACATAAGAGGCAAAAGCCCTGTAATGTCAAAATATTGTGTATGGTCCCTTAGAGTTTGATATATATTGGTATGTGGGGTTATGTCCCCTTTTGGGATAAGTTGTTATTCATTTGCTCCATCAGAAATGCTGAAATAAGTATGGATTATCTAGTTAAGGAATTTCCAAAATCCGGTGAGAAACTTTATATCGTATATAGGAAACTTTGTAATGTAGAAATTTAAAGACAGAAATTTAGAAATATGTTTTAGAACTGAAGTAACTCTCCCCTTTGTCATAAATAGACATCAGTTAATTGTGCTCATTGGGACCTTGGCCTAACTTTTACTTTGATTAGCCATGTGCAACGAACTGTGGAGAACTGCGTTACCTGTGATCAAGTTGGACTTTGGACCTTACTGTCGATATTGTATTCCGTTAGTATACTGATTAGCGAGTAACATTTACAATACACATTCAAATATGTCTTTAGGCGAAAGTAGGAAACTTTTACAACAAAGTAGGAAAATCGTTGACGAAGCGGACGATAACACCAATATCAGTGTTCTTTTGAATACGATTTTGAAACTTGTCTCAAGTATAGATGTTAGACTGCAAGGTGTCGAAAAGAGCGTAGGAAAGTTCGACGAGATAAAAACTATTATTACCTCACTAAGCAGTCGCGTAGTTTCAGTTGAAAAAAACATAATAAATTGTCAGGCGAAAATTACAGAAGTCGAAAATAGCGTACAAGGAGTTGGAAACTTATTTGACAACTTGAAATCGGACTGTGATAAAAACAAAACAGAAGTAACAAAAGTTGGAAAAAAGTTTGATAGTTTGAAACCGTACTGTGAAAAAAACAAATCTGAAATAGCAAAGGTTTCTGATCAACTCGAAGCGTTGGCAAATCAGGAGAGTTTTAATAACCAGTGTAACTGCCAAGGACATATGAAAACTCTACAAAATTCTATTCTTGATCTCCAATGCCGATCCATGAAAAATAACCTGATATTTACCGGTTTGTATGAAGTAAGAGACGAAAATACAGAAGAACTTCTCAGACATTTTCTATACAAAGAAATTGGAATTGACTTCCGTATTGATTTCGGAAATGTGCATCGGTTTAGTCACAAACCGAGAGGGAAACGACCCATTGTGGCTAGATTCATACACTTCAATGACTTGCAGTATGTGTTGAACAACGCTTACCGGCTCCGTAATACACCATACGGTATACGACAACAATTTCCCCGGGAAATTGAAGACAGGCGTAGGGAACTTTACCCTATTCAGAAAGAGGCAAAACGACAAGGTAAAAGGGTAGCACTAATTCGAGATCGACTGTATATAGAAAATGAATTGTATGTACCAGCTGAGGAAATTGATGAAGCTGGAGACTTTGATACACCGCTGCAACCGCATAATGTCTGGTCAACACCAAGAAACAGTGGAGATAGAAGACCACCAAAACGGCAACGAGTGAGCTCGACGACCCCTGAGCGAGGATAGGGGTGCCAAAGAGAACAATCCCAAATATTTCAAACTCTCTGTTTTGTTGATGAAGACTTTACTGTCATTAATAACAATAGTGTATATAAAAAAGATTGTATTACTTTTGATGATCATACTTCTGTTGATAATACTTTTGTTCATAATTCTTTTGCTGATAATATTGTTGTTGACAATACTTTTGTTGACAACACTTTTGTTTCTGATCAACAAGTTAACATTTTACTTTCAGATGATTCTATTACTCTAATGATAGCCAAAATAGTAGATCAAATATATGTAACGGTAGTATTGAATTTATTGATGATCAGTTCTCACCACATAATTCCAGCTCATGTAGTAGTAGTAGTAATGCAGAAGATAGTTTAAACTGTACCGTTAAAAATGAACGTAACTTAAATGTTCTAAGCTTGAACTGTTGTGGTGTAAAATTACGTTTACAGTATCCAGAATTGTGTGAACTTATTAAAAAAAATGATATAGTTTGTTTACAAGAAACAAAAACTGACGATATTGATAAGATTGATCTCGAAGGGTATACTTTTAAAATGAAAAATAGAAAAAAATTTGGTAGAAAATCAGGCGGAATTATCCTAGGTTACAAAGATCATCTAGAAAATTATATTGAACCGTTAGAGACAGAGTCAAATTATATATTTTGGTTTAAGGTTTCATCAAAATTATTTAACTTGAGTGATGACCTCATCTTTGGTATAGTTTATATCCCACCGGAAGGTTCTTCTTACCTTTCCCCAGATGCATTTGACCAAGTCGAAAATGAATATCGTGTTTTATCTCAAAATTACAAATATATCTGTTTGCTTGGAGATTTTAACAGTAGAACTGCAGATGACCCCGATTTTATTGAAATTTTCATTAATGAGCACGAACTAGATTTTACCCAATTTGTAGAAAACGATTTAGCAATTTTAGACACACTAAAAATAGATCGAAAAAGAAAAAGTATGGATGCTGGTAAAAATAGATCAGGTAATATTTTGCTAGAACTTTGTAGAGGTAATAATCTATTTATTGTGAACGGTCGTATCGGTGATGATTATCTAGAAAGTGGAAGGTTAACTTGTAGAAACTCTAGTGTTGTTGACTATTATATTTGTTCGCCATGCTTTTTTGAATATTTTTGTAATTTTAAAGTTGTAGATTTTTCCCGTTTGTATTCTGATGTCCATTCCCCCCTTGTTGCAACTCTTCAATTTAATGAAAAAGCCGCAGGCCACGATCAATTTCAAAGCTCCGATCACACAATAGATGGGAGAATTAAAAAATGGGACAATAAAAAATGTTTAACCTTTCAGGACAATGTAGATAAAGAAAATTTAAATGGACTTTACAATGAGCTCACAAACTCAATAAGTGAAAATATAACTAAAGACAATATAAACGCATCCGTTAAAAAACTTTGTGATATCTTTGTTGACAGTGCTCAAACGACCTTCGGCACTTATAAAAATAAACGTAAAAATTTAAACAGAAAACCGAAGGGAGATAAACCCTGGTTTAATTACGAATGTAAATTTGCCAGAAAAAACTATCGGAAACTTAAAAGAAAATTTAAAAAGGAAAGGACGGAAACCCTTAAGCAAAAAGTAACGGAGGCTGAAAAGCATTATAAAAATACACTTGATAAGAATAGTAAAAATTACCGGAAAAAAATGAGGGAGGAGTTAAAAAATCTAAAAACATCTGATCCGAAGGAGTATTGGAAAATTTTAAACAGGGGTAGGGAGAGAAAACAACCCGATATTCCTATGGAAGATTTGTTCAATTTTTAAAAAAATTTAAACACGGCGCCCGATTTGCCAACTCGGGAGGAAGAACATTTAAATCATGAACCTTTGGATAATGTTAATTTTGAACAGTTAAATGAGGGTATCAATACTTATATTTCACAGGAAGAAATACTTTCTTGTATCAAGAAACTCAAAAACAATAAAGCTAGTGGGGAAGATCACATAATAAACGAATATATTAAATCAACATCGGGCCTGTTCTTGCCAATTTACGAAAAGATATTTAATTTAATTTTTGAAACAGGCTTTTTACCAGATATTTGGCTGATAGGGAGTATTATACCGATATATAAGAATAAAGGCAACCCTTTAGATCCCAAAAACTTCCGTCCAATTACCATTCTTAGTTGTCTTGGCAAACTGTTTACTGCTATTTTAAATGAAAGACTACGGGTGTTCTCAGAAGAAGTTTTTTTGTTAGAGGAAAACCAATTCGGATTTAGGAAATCATACTCGACTACAGACAGTATTTTTACATTATTTTCATATTTCAAAATTTTAAAAATAAAAAGAAGAAATTATTTTGTGCGTTTGTCGACTTTGAGAAGGCGTTTGACACTGTCTGGAGAGTAGCACTGTGGTATAAACTTCTATTAAACAATATAAACGGGAAAATGTACAATGTTATTTTAAACATGTATAATGATGTTAAATCTTGTATAAATTATAATAATTGTAAATCAGCTTACTTTTCTTGTGATATAGGAGTGAGACAAGGTGAAAATCTGTCACTTTTCTCTTTGCATTGTTCTTAAACGATTTACAAAGCTTCTTGGAAAAAGAAAACCTACCAGGTCTTAAAACAATTTCAGAAAAAAATTGAAGAAAATTTAAATATTTATTTGAAACTTTTCGTTCTATTGTATGCAGACGATACTGTTATTATGGCTGAATCACGCGAAGATCTACAAGCTCAATTGAATGTTTTTGGAGAATAATGCAAAAAATGGAAATTGAAAGTAAATGCAGAAAAAATTAAAATTTTCATTTTTTCTAGAGGACGACCTCTTGTAGATATACATTTTTCATTAAATGGATCTGAAATAGAAATTGTAAACGAATTTAATTACCTCGGAATACTTTTAAACAGAACTGGAAATTTCAATAAAGCAATCACAAAGCAAGCAGAAAAGGCAAAACAGGCTATGTATGAAGTTTTAAAAAGAGGACGCACTCATAACTTATCTGTTGAATGCCAACTCGAACTATTTGATAAAATGGTTAAACCTATACTTCTTTATGGGTCGGAAATTTGGGGATATAGTAAAAATATTGATTGTCTGGAAAAAATACAATTACGATTTTGTAAATTACTATTGAAATTAAAATCATCGACACCGAATTATATGATTTATGGGGAACTGGGGCGATTTCCTATCGAAATTGATATAAAAATAAGGATGGTGTCATTTTGGGCCAGACTTTTATTGGGGAAAGAAACAAAACTACCGTACTTATCATATAAACTTTTATACACTCTTTCTATTGAAGAAAATGTTCACTTCGTCTGGATTAAATATTTAAAAGAACTTTTCGATGAAACAGGCTACTCTAGTATTTGGATAAATCAAGATATTCCAAATTCTAATTGGTTAATTCCGAGTATCAAATTACGCCTGCATGATCAATTTAAACAGGGCTGGTACTCCCTAATTGAACACTCCCCAAAAGCATTGAATTATAGAATATTTAAGGAAAATTTCGAATTTGAAAATTACTTTAGAGTTTTAGAAGACAAGGATATTTATACCCTATGCAAATTCAGAACTACCAATCATAAATTACCTATAGAAACTGGTCGGTGGAAAAATATTGACCGTGTCAATAGAATATGTACAAAATGTGACAATATAACTATTGGAGATGAATACCATTACATAATGGAATGTGAACATTTTTCAAACTTTAGAAATAGGTTCATTGTTACAAATTTACGAGAAAGACCAAATATTCTTAAATTTAAACAAATCATGAGTGCTTATCAAAAACAAAATTTAGAAAAATTATGTAAATTTATACGAAATATAAATAAATCTTTTGTTCTCTAGGCTGTCTCACACCCATGTCTTTGCTGTATATACTGTATATATGTTTATATCTATTCTGTATTTGTTATATGTATATTTATGTCTTCTCTGTACCGTTGTATATGGTTTATGAGAATAAAGATGATTGATTGATTGGCAAGGTAATTTGACATGACTGGGCGGAGCCTAATACTAACGGTAAATACAATGAGCTGTGATTTACAGTTAGAATTAGGCTCTGCCCACTCGTGTCAAATTACCAGATACTAGAGTTTCCAGTATTGTGTGTTTTGCAATACTAGTATTACCAGTATTGCTGGATGAAGAATACTGGAGCTTCCAGTATCGTGTGCTTTACAATACTATTATTACCAGTATTGTTGGATGAAGAATACTGGAGCTTCCGGTATTGTGTATAGATCAACGATTCTGGTATTCCAGTATTGTAAATGCACGATACTGGTACATCCAGTATTGTATATGTACGATACTGGTATTACCAGTATTGTAACATTACAATACTGGTATTTCTAGTATTGTACAGTGTTGCAATACTGGTATTACCAGTATTGTAATATTTACAATACTGGTATTTCCAGTATTGTGAATATTATAATACTGGTAATACCAGTATTGTAAATATTACAATACGGGTAATACCAGTATCGCGGCCGGCTGCTTCATATTATCCAAAATGTCTAAAGAAATGAAATACTGAGTATGATATATTATCAAAGTCGGACACAATGTGGTTCTGTGTTAAGTGTAGGAAAATAGTTGAAGAGCACATATTCATTGACCTCAAAATTGAGGAGAGATGTAAAGAGATTATGGATAACTATGAGCAAAGAATTAATGATATAGAAATTGAAATGGTAAAGAAATGTTATGAACCAAGGGTGAGAGAAATTGTCAAGGAAGAATTGGAGCTAAATAGCTGCAATGAACCTATGGTTAAACAGATTGTGGAGGAAGTAATAACTGGATAGGGCAAGAATTTACAGGCTGAAATACTTGCAAGGGAAAGACAACCAAAAAAAAAAGAAACTGTTTCAACAGTAATTGACGAATAAAAGAAAAACAAGAGAGAACAATTTATTAATATTTGGGCTAAAAGAAAATGTTTCAGAGATATTACAAGAGGAGAGAGGGTCATGACATTGAGAATATATTGTAACTCTTTAAAGGTGCGAAAATTACACTGGAGCAGGAAAACATACAGAAAACTCAGAGACTTGGTACATTTGATAAGGAGAAAGCGTGTAGGCCTCTCCTGATACAATTACAAAGCGTTCAAGCAAAAATAACTTTTTAAAAATGTCCATTATATGATAGCACTCCCAAAATACAAAGATATAAATGTCAGTAATGACTTAACAAAGACCGAAAGGGATAGAGAAAAGGAACTATGGGAAGAATATAAGAAAATGAAGGACAAGGATGATTCGGGGGACTACGAATACAAGGTGAGGGGTCCCCCATGGGCCAGGAAAGTGGCCAAGATAAAGAAGTAAAAGGAAATAAAAGGACTAACCGTGTACATAGTGGGAAAAAGGTTTTTAATGGCGTTAATGTAAATACGTTTGCAGTTCTACCCAAATTGAACTGTTTTTGTACAAATGCAGACCAATTATTTAACAAAATGGCGGAACTCATTGCTAGAACTAGAGATAGTAAACCAAATATCATAGGAATCACTGAAGTCAAATCAAAACTAAACAGATATAAACCTGCAATAGCGGAATTTTCACTAACAGAAGTAGGTAGCTACAAAATGTTTGAAAAAATATTGATACAGAAGAAGGCAGAGACCTCATTTTATATATAGACAATAAATTGGATACTACTGAGACACATATGGAGACAAATTTCCAAGAGAACCTTTTTGTGAAAATAAAACTTAACCAAACTGATAGATTACTAGTGGGTCTAGTGTATAGATCACCAACTAATAGAACTAGTGAGTATAAGGACAAATTGTGTTCATTAATTTCAGAAGCAACTAGTAAAGGCTATTCACATATACTAATCATGGGTGATTTTAATTACCCGGATATCGACTGGGAGAACTGGAATACCAAAGAGAATAATACAAATAGCCATGAATACAAATTTGTCGAAACAATACAGGATAATTTCCTACATCAGCATACGAGAAAACCAACAAGATGGCGAGGCACTGATACCCCTCATATATTAGACCTTATAGTAACTAATGAGGAAACCATGATATCAAACCTTGAACATGTAAGTCCGCTAGGGAAGAGCGACCATTGTGTCCTAAATTTTGACTTCAATTGGAACGCTAGCATATGTAGTCAGCCGAAAACATTGAAGATGTATATAAACAACGGAAATTACAGAGATTTTAATCAGGAGATTAAACATATCAAATGGCAAGATAAACTTACTGAGACTAATAACATAGATACAAATGGGACAATATTTTTAACCACTATAAAGGACCTTGAACACAGGTTCATCCCAACAAAAACAACCAACATGAATGGAATTGCCAATTGACAAGAAAACAAGAGATTTTATCAAAAGGAAAAATACCCTTTCCAAAAAAGTAGCGAGCAGTAGTGACCCAGCTATTAGACAAGAATATAATAGAGTTAGGAATAAGGTGAAAGGTTCTGTCAACAAAATGAAAAAGAAGTTTGAAAAAGGCCTATCCGAGAATGCCAAGAAAAATTCAAAAGCCATCTGGAGCTACATAAAATCAAAGTCCAAAAACGAGGGAGGGAATAGGAGATTTGCATACTAACCCAGAAGATACAAATTCAGGGAAAACCGAGGACAACAAAGAGAAAGCCAATATCTTATGTGATTACCTTGCTAGTGTCTTCACAAATGAGCCCATTGGGGAGCTGCCACAAATGACACTAATTGAAATTCAGAACGAGCTAAAGGATCTAGTCATTAACAAAGATATGGTTTTGAAACTTCTCCAGAATTTGAAAATAGACAAATCACCAGGACCGGATAGCCTACATCCTAGATTATTGTTTGAAATTAAAGAATCCATTGCAGAACCATTGCGAATTATATTTAATCAATCACTGGCGATAAAAACAGTACCAAAAGAATGGAAAAACGCACAAATTAGTGCAATATTCAAGAAAGGTAATAAATCACAGGCAAAGAACTATAGATCAGTTAGTCTTACATCAGTAGTTTGTACAATAATGGAGAAATTAATAATAACTCACATAATACAACACATGAAGACTAATAATTCGTTTTCAAACAAACAATACGGTTTCATAGCAGGGAGATCAACTGCGCTACAACTTTTGGAGGTCATAGATAAATGGTCTGAGGCTTTGGACAAGGGGTTAGATATAGACTGTATCTATACAGACTTCCCAAAGGCCTTTGATAAGGTGCCTCATAAAAGACTTATCAAGAAGATAAAAAAATTATGGCATAGCTAATCCTATTTTGAGTTAGATACAGGATTTTCTTACAAGACGTTACCAACAAGTATCAATAAACGGAGAAACATCAAATCGAAAGGAAGTTACCTCAGGCATACCACAAGGTTCTGTTTTAGGACCTATGCTTTTCGTTATTTGCATAAACGACTTACCAGAGGCTGTGGAATCTGAAGCCTATTTATTTGTTGATGACACCAAACTATTTAGGGTAATAAACAGTCTTGATGATCAGCATATACTGCAAAACCATTTGGTTAAACTAGAAAATTGGAGTGACACATGGCTTTTGAAATTCCACCCAGAAAAATGTAAACATATGAACATACATAGGACACCAAGAGGATGAAGGCAAATATAATTTATTAGGGTAGGAAATTAGTAAAGTGAAGGAAAGGACATTGGAGTAGTAATAGATGAGGAACTATCTTTTGATAAACATATCTGTGAGAAGGTAAACAAGGCAAATTCTATATTTGCTGTACTTAGAAGGACATTCAGAAACTTAAATGCAAATATATTTCTCCTTTTATATAAAACTCTAGTGAGGACATATTTGGATTATGCTAGTTCAGTCTGGGCGCCATACAAGAAAAAGTACATAGATAAAATTGAAAGTGTGCAAAAAACAGCCACAAAACAAATACCAGGTTTTAACAATCTAAGCTATCGGGGTCCGACCTATAATCCGACAGTCCGACGGTCCGATAGTCCGACGGTCCGATAGTCCGACAGTCCGATAGTCCGACAAATGCTATATTTCTTTGAAAGTTAACACTATAACATGTGTAATATGGGGCCAGAAACCGAACCGTTTACTCACCAAAGAGAGGTCCAGAACATCGGAAACACGATATCATAGACGGACAAACAATTGGCAGGGACACACAAGAACTCAAAAAAACACATATATGAACAACACGGACTCCAAAAAAACCTGGATCCAGTCGTGATGAACCGGTAGTGTAAGTATCCCGTATATTTTTTAGTAGCGACTACTTCAGGCTTTATTCAAGTAGCGTGTAGCCGAGTCCAGCCAAGAAAAATCACTATTGAAAAGAAAGATAAAATAAATGAATACAAAAAAAAGGAAAAGACAAAAAGAAGAGCGTACCAGTGTCCCCCGCCCTTTATCATGGAATATTTATGTTAAAAAGCAATGTCGACACATCAATAGAGCTGGATACAATAATGTGTGCGAATTGATTGATTGATTGAGGTCCAGCAAGCAATATTTCAGTCATATTCAGGATGAGAAAAGAGTTTGTAAACAAAAAATAAGAAAGAGGGGACTCTGGGATGGGTCAACACGAGAACATGTTTTTCTGTCTCTTCCGACGACAAGTTGGTCCTATTTTTATCCCCCAGGATTCCAACGGGTGATCCTGCTATAGTCGCCTTCTACAAGCGCATATATAAAAAGTTACGATTGAAGGAATTGTCTCTAAGTGACCCCTTATATCACGGAAAGAAACAGCATCGAAATATGACAAAATAAACAACTGTGCCATGATACACCCCTCCCCCACCCCCTTTGTGACAATTGAAGGTCAGTTGCTCAGCGTGAGAACAGTAATTAATATGCTGCATTTTTTAAACCAATTAATTGTAAATACCATAAGAAAACTGGCGTTTTCCAAACTGACTAAAATCACACCTCTCACTTGCTCCCCCTTTTATCAATACAATGTATGTCACGACGTGACCTATCAGTAAAAGGGGGAACAAGTGAGAGATGTTATCGTACGAGGCGTGGATGGACGGACGAACAGCGGTATGCCATAATAAGCCCGTATTTTGACGGGCGTATAACAATGAATGCCCCATATCCTGAAATTACGAATATATCATCTTTGGCCAAATTATTTTTCAAAACTTTCATCAGTTGAAAGCATTTGTCGGACCGTCGGACTATCGGACTGTCGGATTATAGCTACGGCCCCAAGCTATCATGAGAGATTAAAGAAGCTAAAATTACCAACAATTGCATATAGAAGAATCGGGGGTGATATGATTGAGACATACAAGATCATAAACGAAAAATATGATCCAGAAGCTAGTTCTTTCCTAAAACTATTGTCAAACTCCGGTAACAGATTCAGTAGAAGAAGTAATAGCAACAAAATAGTCCAACAACGATTTAAGACAAGTCTGAGGAAAAACAGTTTTGCCGTTCGTGTAGCAAAAGTTTGGAACAAATTACCAGACCAAGTCATAAACGCATCATCAACAAACGCATTCAAAAACCGATTAGATAAATACTGGGAAAATGAGGAGCTTTACTATTCAGACTACAGAACTACAATTTCTGGAGGAAACAGAAGTGACATACAATTACCAGATATAGACACAAATGGAGAGTCCGGAGAAGTGGCACCAAGAGGAGCCAGTTCTGGAAACCACCGTTAAGTAAGTAAAAGATTTATTACTTTATAGCCTTTGTTTTCTGTTTATTGCTTTGTCGACCATTTTCGTCTTCTTATTCTTTTTTCGTTTGCCCGTTGTGTTGTCTATCTCTCTTCAAGAAAAGTTTGAAGACACCAACAAGGGTAATCAAAACCCGTAGAAGGAAGGACGGACACTACAATGACAAACGGTGATCTAGGAAGCACTACACAGAAAACTAAAGATTTTACGGCTTGTGATATCTTCAATCTTCCTTTGTACAGTAGGTGGCCATAATTATTTCACCAAGATGGCGGTAATTAAAAATCAATTATTGAAACATCCAATTTCTCTTTCATATTTAATATAATTAACTGTCATTAAACTGTCCAAAATTTTGACAGTGTATAATTGGGGGTCAAAGCTCAAAAAGTCATTCGACGGAAGTGACGTTATTTTGACAACATTGGTTAAATTTCGTCTGCCAAAAAAATGGCTCGTCACAACAAGGAGATGACAACAGAGAAGAAACAAATGATACTACGATTGAAACGAGAAGGCTATGCACACAGGAAAATTGCTGAAATAATCGGGAGGGATCATTCTACGATTACAAAATTTCTAAAGCGTTATGATGAGATGAATTCCGTGGAAAATAAGCCTAAAACCGGAAGGAAAAAGTTGGTGACGGAACGAGGAGACCGTGTAATCTTACGCTCAGTGAAAGTCAAAAGGAGAGAAACTTTGAGAGATTTGACAAACATTGTAAATGAAAGACTACCACGGCCTGTTTCTACTAGAACCGTTCGCCGCAGATTGAAATTTCATAGTTACACGAGGCGCCGAGTTCGGAAGACTTTAACCGAAAAAATCGTGTAAATTGGTGCAGAGGTAAGCTTGCCATGTCAGTTCAATTATATTGGAAACGTGTAATATTCTCAGATGAAACACAAGTAGTTGTTGGTCATGACAGGCGAGTGCATGCTTGGAGAAAGGCTGACGAAATTTGGCGACCTGAATGTGTTGGTTTGAGGGGTGGTCCCCGTGTAGCAGTGATGTTTTGGGGATGCATTACCTTTGATGGAGTTGGTACATTGACTGAAATTGAGGGAAATATGAACACTACAAAATATTTAGAAACTCTTGGTGATAATGTATGCCAGTAATCGCTAAAATATTTCCAAACGGTGGGTACATCTTTCAAGATGATAATGCTCCATGTTATGCCTCTAGCAGAGCTGTCCAGTGGAAGAGAGAAAATGAATTAAATTGTCTGAATTGGCCATCTCAATCGCCTGACTTAAACATAATTGAAAATGTGTGGAGAACAATTAAAATCAAACTGCAGAATTCTAAATGTGACATTTTGAATAAACAAATTCTTGTGAGGGAGGTGAAAAAGATATGGGTTGGACTACTCCAGTTTATATTCAGAGCTTGTATAACTCAATTTCAAGGAGAATTCGAAATGTAATTGTAGCAAAAGGTCACATAACGAAATACTGAAAATGACAGGTATGTAAAATAAATCTTAAGAACATATTTCCTATTTTTTCCTATCGCATATCCACAAGTCATGAGATGGCGGCCATCTTGGTGAAATAATTATGGCCATCTACTGTATATATAATAAATAAAGCATAGCAAATATTCTTGATATCTTTAATCATCCGTTGTATATATAATAAATAAAGCATATAAAATAGTCTTGATATCTTTAATCATCCGTTGTATATATAATAAATAAAGCATAGCAAATATTCTTGATGTCTTCAATCTTCCGTTGTATATATTATAAATAAAGCATAGCAAATAATCATGATATCTTCAATCTTCTGTTGTATATATTATAAATAAAGCATAGCAAATATTCTTGATGTCTTCAATCTTCCGTTGTATATATTATAAATAAAGCATAGCAAATATTCTTGATATCTTCAATCTTCCGTTGTATATATTATAAATAAAGCATAGCAAATATTCTTGATATCTTCAATCTTCCGTTGTATATATTATAAATAAAACATAGCAAATATTCGCAAACCTCTAATGTAGAGCAACTACACTAGCGGATAAATAATAGCTTTCAGATGAGCACATAATAGTATTCTTAATACGTAAATATGATGAAAAAAAGTGTTGGTAATAAATTCCACCAATATCAACAAAACGAACAATCACCACTCTTAACTGAACTCACTGAACACAAAAACTACCACGGCATATGACATTAGACACCCATGTCCTGGCTTGGGACATGTACAGAATACGATGAGTTAAGACCGGTTAATGGGATCCTAGCACTCCCTCTTGATAACTGGATCTCCAACGATAATACATACATACACACACACAATAAAGAACCTGCACAGATTCGCTTCACTAAAAAACCCCCACATACTATCACAAAAATGAATGGCAGCATAAACATGAACAATACAATACCTGGATCAATGAATGCTGTGTATGTTTTATTTGACTAAGCATCACCCATTGCATATTGTTAGATTTATCAATATCAAATTCTCATCTAGATTTGCCTATGCTCATTCCATATTCATTTGCGTTGTTATTGTTGGTGAAAACATTTCAAAATCTTTGTTTTCTATTGTTCTGTCTATTAAATTATTGAAATTTATACCATTTTAACTCACCTGGCCGAAAGGCTATGTGAGCTTTTGCCTTCATTTGACGTCCGTCGTCTGTGAACTTTTCACATTTGAATTCGCCTGGCCAAATGAACCGAAATCTATGAAAGGTACTTTTATAAATACTGCTTATTTTTTGTCCTGATTCGTTAATAAGCATGTCCGCCATAATCAATTCTTGTTTCTGGTTGGTCGATTTCTAAAAATCTTCTGCTCTGAAACCATTAGCCATATAAAGCAACATTTTATAGGATTTCCTCATTTTATCCCGATTGGACAAAAAACATGGTCACCATGGGCTATTCCTGTTTCTGATTGGCTGAAATTTAATAAATCTTCTCCTTTGAAACTAGGATGCACAATCAATTGTTACTTTGTTGGAATGATGTATGAGAAATCTTGTACAAAATTTCCATATTTCGTGCTGATCATACAACTAATATGGCCGCCATAGGCAGTTCTTGTTTGTAATTGGCCAATCAAAAAACGATTTAGCTTGGCTAAATTGAAGTCATCACTTCGAAAGTTTTACAATCGCCACAATGACTTGGTTGACCATTATGGAATATGTGTCACAAATGACCACGGATATGTTCCACTTGTCGTACACACTTCCCGGTTCTTTACTCATTCATGACTTATCATGGGTTTGAAACTAGATTAACACGACGGGTTCCACTAGTGGAGCAGGAACTGCTTACCGTTTTTGTAGTAGGGTTTGTGTTACTCGATCTTTAGTTTTATGTGTATGTTTTGTAAATCGTTGTTTGTCCTTTTGTACTTTTTCTTTTGGATATTGTGCTGTCTGGTTTTTTTTTCGATATACGGATTCTGATTACCCTTTTGGTATCATCAAACTCGTCTTAGCCAAATGTGGTCGGAAGCACCTATGGAAGATTCTGTACACAGGTTCCTCAAAACATAATGACAGGTGAGCGATACAGGCTCAGTCCACTGAGCCTCTAGTATTATCTTGTTTTCAATAATTTTTATATTATTGGGCTTTCCATTTCTTATGTTGAACGTACTTGATGAAGGTCATGCCGGAAATATGTCGTACGCCCTTAATTAAATATCAACATTGTTGATAGATTATGTATGGTCTTCGCTTAAGCCGAAAAGTAGACACATTATATGGGTGGTTTGCTATCCAAAGATGGTCGGGGTAGGTCTCAATATAAAAGTTATGGAAAACCGACAATGCAATCAAGAATCGACAATCCAGAGGCCCAAAACAAACTGGGATGAACCCAGGTGCTCGCGAATGGTAAGTAGTTTCTTCTTCTTATAAGACACTCGCAAGTCGTGTTTGATACCAATATGCGTAAATAAATACATAAATAAGACATGAGCTGTTCAACGAATAACTGGGGTAAAGACCAACTGAACATAATTTCATACGAAAAGTGCAGTCTGCACGACAGCACGGACCTAGGGTAAAGTGAACAACACGAAGCTCATTAAAAAGTTTGGCCTACAAACAAAGCAAACTAAAAAAAATACCATATTTATTTTTTCTGAATGATGTTTGGTCTTGTAGGAAGAATGTGAACTTAGTGGTCTGGTCAGAATTCTAAATCTCACCCTACTGATCAGTTATTTTGGATGAGCGAACTTTTATCCAGGTTAAAGCACCACTCATATGTAACATTTGACCAAAAATGTGTCTAAATAAAATGTTCTAATTCTATTAAATAATTGCTATAGTCGATATGATCTCAAATGTTTTTCTCTCTCTCGCTTTACTGTAATCTGCTTTATCTACTGGGCACCTCAAGTTATCATTATCATTGTCTTCGAGAGATCAAAGTATAATTAAATTCATGTAGGTATATATTTTCTAATTTTGGTTTCAATCCTCAATTAATGAATGTCGTCATATGTCCATCAGGTTCAACACTACAATATGTTGTTATGGTACTGGGGCTTGTCAACATCAATGGTATTATAAGTACTCTCAATAATATCATATTCCTGGCCTGCCACGCTCGGTACATTTTTTTTCAAATCACAATAATGTCTGTTATATTCTACTTGAGTGGTATTATTTACATTCTGGTTGGCTTTGTTGACATTTCGTTGCAGTGCTTTGTACCTATGGAGAAATCAGGATGTTATTTAAACTTAATTTAAAAGTAGTGATGACGTGACGTGACGAAATAAAACCTACCAAGTTCATTGTTAGAAAAAGATAATATTTTCAGTTATTCACACATAATATATTGAAAACATTTCGTATTGGGTTATTTTTTCACATTACAATGAAACATATTTCCACTAGAACAGTACCTCTTTCACTCGAACTGCACATGAGGTCGGTGTTCTAGTTGTTAGGACAATCAATCGTTTGAAATGCCAATAACCTTGTACGAACTAAAGATTAAAAAGTTTATCAGATACTCACTATCACTCAATGATTTTCTCCACAAATTTCAGATAAAAAAGCTGTAATATTACTGAATAACACCATACAATACAATCATGTTTCAAATTTATATGCCATGAAACATTGTTTATTCAAAACAACCAAATAAATTCCATACAAGATTGCATTATCGCATAATGTATTTGGAAATATATTCAATTCAATTCAGTCATTCAAATATAAAAATCGGTTGAATTTTTGCAATTATGTAATTATCATAGAATACCACTATGGATTGTTTCATGTTTCACCTTTATTTGTTTTATGTTAGTTTCACATTTCGAATTTGTCTTTTTAATTGGGTAGAGATGACAAAAGATGACATTGACAATTATGTCGTGGTTCTAAGTTGACTATTGCGTCACTATCATGTCTTACGATAGTCTTGTATACTATCAAATACTTAAATAATGGTCGATGTCATTGGCTCTCTTTAATATCATTAACTTTTATATATATGACAACTTCTGTGTCACGAGGATTAAATATAACGGGTTTTTTGGGGGTCTGTGTTGCTCATCTTTTATTTTTTTTGTGTTTTTCTATAATAGAAAAACACAAGAAATATAAATTATATTATGTGTTCGCTTTGTCATTTACCTCCGGTTGTTTGCAGGAGGACTCATGTCTTATTTACGTTGTGTTTTCCTGGGCATAGTGGTGTCCAACACATATTGTGTTGTGTTTTTTGTTTTCGTTTTCTTTGTCTTATGTACCCATATGATGCCAGTTTATCTAACGTTTATTGTTATATAATATCCAATGAAGTCAGTCTACTGAGATGTCCGTTCCACACCAAAATCATATTGATGAGAATTAGTACCAGATTGCCGAATCCTAGATTGCCGAGTTCATTTTGCCGAATCCCATATTGCCGACTTTTGTTAAAAATGACAAAATTTCATAATATTATTTTATATTTTATGTTTTGAAATTATTTCTTGGCATCATTCATCTTGACAGAAATCATGGTTCCACGCCAATGCCATTTTTAATCAGAAATTCGAAGTGGACATGATCAATGCTTAAATACATTGATGAAGAGAATCACATTACAGAAACCATTAACATTGTCTTATCACAATCGTTGTACTGTATATCAGACATAGGAAATAATATATTTACAAACCTTATACATGTTACAACTAAAGCTATCAGAAGTAGTATGGCAATTGTACTAGAACAAACACCGACTACAATGTATGCTGTACATGTATTATCATTTTCTGTAAAAAGAAATAACTACAAATGTGATATCTAAAGTTAATTTGAATATTAAAAAAAGGAGAATATTTAATGTGGTTTCTTTTATATATACACAAAGAAAAAAATTACCCCCCCCCCCCCATGTTTTTTTTTAAAAGACAAATGAAACTCAGAAACACAAATCTGACCTGTTATGACATTACATTTGCTTGAAGAAAACACCACAAATACAAAAAGAAATGATAATTTAATGGATAGATTGTAACACGATGCGATCACAAGGCCAGTTTTTACACTAAAAATGTCCATTTTAGTATTGAAAGTATTGACCTTCACAGTTCATAATGGACGATAAGATTGTCATTTTGAGTCACTTAACGACATCCATGGTTCAAAGTACAGTAATAAGTGAAACCATCACGTGCTTGGAGGACGGCCTCCAGCCTCCGTCTCATCCCTCACGTCAGTCGTCGGATGTGCTGCTGTGGTAGCTGCCGCCCATCCTGGTGCAATGCTGCTTGAACCAACTGAAATAAGTTTAGTACAGTAGGTTCAACTGCCCTTAGACGACGGCCTAGCATGCCCTAAACATGCTCTCTATCGGATTCAAATCCGGGCTGATGGTTGGCCATGGAAGAGAAGGCATGGCTTCACTTTGAAGGTAGGTGGTTACTGCCCTTGAACGATGTGGCCAATAGCTTTGAATGAAATTCCTGTTGACCGCATGCCGATTATTTGCCATCTTTGCATCTCCGATATTCACCTTCGTACCATGTTCACACCGGACTTAATTGTCAAAATTTAAGCATGGACATACTGAATTTTGAATAATGCATGGGATGCATGGTTCACGTGCATGATATGTTGATATCCTACTTAACCATCACACCTGTATGATCACATGTATTCAATGGAACACATGTCAATAGTTGCATTTAAATTGAAACTCATGGTAACAAGTTATATTTCAATATATCAGGGGGTGCTTAACTTTTTTCTTTGTGTATATATATATATCGTTGTCAAACTTGTAGAAAGTTAGTACAGATTTATTCCAACGTCGTAATTTTATAAAGTTGGTCTATTGCATATTTCAGAGAATTAGTAAATATAATGTTATATTGATATTAGCTTACCATGATCAGTGGCGGATTTTAGAGGGGGCGTGCGGGGCGTGCGCCCCCCCTAAAATTCGCAAAGCATATGTTATACAACGTTAAGTAAGCAGTTCAATAAATAACTTTTTCATGAATGGTTAACTCGTAACCTGTAGTAAAATATTCTCACACATTGTAAATACACGTTGGATGTGTTCGCTGATTCATATATGTATTCGCCGTCAGTAGTTCAAAGATTATTCCATTCTGATTGGTTCCGAGGTACCAGACATCAACTATTTTCTCACGCTAATTAAACATTATTTCTGCAGTCAATTTTACAACTACATGTACACGTGCTATTTAGAAATTATAAAATGGACGCAAATTCTAGGCCAAGAAAACAAGCAAGATTGGATACATTTCTTATTCCTCGACGAGACGAGAAAAGTCAAAGGTAAACTAAAAAGTAAATTCAATCAATACTTCGAATAATTAATTTAACAATTGATCTCATTTATAAAACATACAACGAAAACCTATAACGAGAGAAACAGATGATGAAACTGAGACCGTGTGTAGAAACTTGAGTGTCCCAAGAAAATGGTCACTTCTCTTTAAATAATGGTTCAAATAGTTCTTGAATTCGAAATTCTGCAATTTCATATGGAAAAAATATATAAGTTTGATTTGTATACAAATACCCGAAAATGTTGCCTTTTACTTTTCAAGTAAAGATCAGTAAAAATACGCGTTGGTATATTATACATTAAAATACAAAAGTAAAATATTAATAGAAAAAAAAATTAGCGGCAATTTATTTGTAACAATCTCTGCATCTGCCCGAGGTATCTGCACAAGAAAGTGTGAACAAATCCTTTGTCCGGGTACGTTTATATTATTTATATCTACCAATGGATGTCTGTACAATTTGTTTTACACATTTAAAAAAAAAAATTCTGACTACAATTTATTTGTAATAAATTAATATCTACAACTGCACATGAAAGTGTGAAAATAATCTCGACAAAATGGTTTATGCATATCTCACACCTGATTTCCGTAAACATATTTCTCGAGAACTTTGATACATTTTTGTTGTTTGATCTTTTAGTGTAATGAGGTTTTTACGCCCGTTGCTCAAACACTTGATGTCCGTCCGTCCGTCTGTAAGATTTCTGCAATCCGCAACTCCCCTGGCTGTAACCACGCAATTGATTGACTTAAACTATATAATGTACTTGAAATACATTGTAGTTGTGCACAATGGTTTTTAGATTTTTCATTGAAGGCCGGGTGGAGGGGGTAGGAGGATGATTCTGCAACCCGCAACTCCTAAATAATCACTCAATGGATTGAAGTGAAACTTAAACTACAAATTTGAAATACAATGTAGTTTACTCACCACGGTTTTATTTCTAAAATTGGAGGTTAGGGGTAGGAGGGAGATTCTGTAATCTGCTTTATTGGCGTAAAATCGTGAATTTTCACACGAAATACCTCAAAAATGTTCTCGCCTCCCTCCGCTCGGCGCAATTTTTTTAAGTGCGCCCCCCCCCCCTAACTTGAAATCCTGGATCCGCCCCTGATGATGGTATCATTTATATGGAGCTACTTATTATGGCAAGACATATTTGAAGATACCAAAGGGGTAAACTGAAACGGCAAATCGAAAGTTTCTCGACTAGAGAATTATTTTGACAGATGACACCCGGAAAATCATATTTAATATCAACGATAATTTGGACGTTTTCACCTTGATCACGCCGAGTGATATTTGCATCATCAAGTGAATGACTCCCGATACAAAATATCATCGGTCAACTGATCACTTACTAAAACATGCATCAGCCGGTATGATATGTATTTACCTATTGTATTTCCCTTAATACTGGATGGACCTAGAAAGTAAAGAAATAAACTACAAGAAAAAATAAAGAGTAATGAACGACAGAAAAACTAACAGCAGCAGGTAGTCTGTTATGTTCAGAACATTTCTATGACTAATTAATAGAAAGTATCTGTCATTATTGGGTTAGCTATTTCTTTATTATTACCATTCTATGACCACCTGTCATGAATTAGATATACTTACATTTAAGAACACAGGGCCCGGGTGGCTCAATGAGTTAGGTAGTTGGACTACCTAACAACTCATACAAGCCTATCACCAATACAGCGTGAGTTCGCGCCTGGCTTTGTATATTACAAAAAGGGTGCACTCGACTCGCAGCCGCAAGTGATAAAGTTTACCAGATGCTTGCCAGGTGGTTCTCTCCGGGTACTCCGGCTTCTTCCACCAATAACACTGGTCGCCATGATATAGCTGAAATATTGCTGAAAGTGGCGTTAAGCACAATAAATCAAATGAAATCATTTAAGAACAAATAGGTCATCACTGATTAATATGAATATTCATTGACAGTATTATAGGCAGATTCATTATTACTGTACAGAAGACGTAATTGCTTTGACAAACATAGGAATACGCTTAGTGTAATAGCCTACAGATAAATAAATGTATTGATGCCTTCATCCTGCCATCGAAAAACAAAAGAAATGAAAGAGAAAGACAGGGTCGTCAATCGCATCATATCCACGTAGCAATAAAATAAAAACAATTATTGCAAACAAAATTTGTACTTAACATATTTCCAGCAAAATCTTTTACAAAGTTGAAATAAAATATTATTTAAAGTATTATGAAAGGCAAATATCGTGGAATTTTTGGATTAAATATTTTCACTTAATATGTCACTTAATTTTAGCTAAAATCAACTGCATAACATTAAAAATTCGCTCAAAAACACATTTTAAGAGCAAATCGCAAAATATTTGACAGCAGATAATTGTGTGTTCCAGTACAGTAATGCAAATGATATGCACGTGACACAATATTCGAACTCTTTCGGGGAGATTATTGCTCATGCACAATGTTCAGTTGATGAAAAATAATTTATATATTCCGTGTGTACCACATCAGAATAATTGCCCCAAACAAATTGGTTCACACGACATGAAACAGACGTATTCCTCAATAATCATTGTCAGGAATGTGTACGTGCTTACCTCAGCATCCATGATTGTTTATCTTTTCTTCACGAGGTCATGACCGGCAATCATCGGACCACAACTTTTCTTCACGTGGTTATGATCGGCAATCATCAGAACAAAACAACCGAAAGTTAATCAGTCTCCACAATAATGGCGAGGACGATAAACATGCACACGGATTTGCAGATTTCAAGTTGTTGGGAACATATTTCGACTTGAAACATGCATGAATAGCTTAGTAAAAGTACCGCCGTATTCATTATTGAATTTTCAGGGACAAATTTTCTTCACCCAAAACTGGTGTAATATTTGTCAAAATTTTTTTTTTTATCAATGTGTGACGTAAAATTGTTTTTGACATTTGTTTCACTGGGTTTGGTACTGCTTTGACAACTATTTTACCTATTTTGTTCCAGTATTGTTATAAATACTGCTATAGTGACAGCCGGAACCTTTGAGCCGTAATGAAAGCGGGAGGTTTGGCGCTTTAAAATCTGATTCAATCCACCATTTCTTTAGAAATGCCTGTCTTAAGTCAGGGTCATTACGGTTTTCACAGTTTTCCGGTTGTTGACTGATTTTGTCTGTTTATATACTTATGAGTTTGACTTTCCCTTTGTAAGATTGTTCGGAGTTCGGTAATTTTGTTATTACCCTTATTACTTTAACAGTCATACAAAATATTTACATCAAAATAATCATGTGGAAGTCAAAATTTATGAAATAGTAAAATATCTTAGCCTAATTATATACAGATAGATAAATGTATTTATAGCACACCAGTGCCTGGAATCTTTCTTCTTTCTCTCCAGTTTTTGCTGGGATCCGTCTTGTTCATCTGTTTAATTTTTAGTGTTGCGTTGTGTTTTTTGTGTGTTTTGTTCGTCTTCGTCTGTGTCTTGTATGCCCAGTGTTACCAGAGTCACTGGATTGTCAATTCTTGATTGCCTCCTCGGTTTTCTCTAACGTTTATTTAAAGGACAACCTTCCAAATGTTGAGTTACCTCATAAATGTAGTGTATTATACAACTGTGTCGTATATATTAGTCACATAGTAGTCAGTAGTTTGTAAATGATTCTTTCCTAATATAAACATATTTTATCACTATTTTTTTTTATATAGGTTTGATTGTATATTGTTTCAACAGCGCATTTTAAAACATGAAATAACCTATGACCAAGACTATCACACTACAGAATATATTTTCATAAACTACATAGTTGTTTTCGCATTTTAAAGATCATACTCTAGGTAACTAAGACAATTTTTACATCACAACTTTCATTTCTAAAAATATTCAGGCTTAATTGTTTTATCAGTGTTAAAATATAACTGACAGACAATTAATCTTTGCTAACATGTGTTTTACCCATACATTTCTATTACGTCCTCAGAATCTATAGAAAGTACCAAGGTTCGTATAATTTTGATTTTACAGTAGTATCTGTGACATATAGTCATTTAACGACAAATATGATCGCTCTGCTCCTGTATTATCTACCTTTTTTTTGCAATAGTAATCCTCTCTATGGTCACTGACGAAATGGTTATGAAACCAATAACTTTAAATTCTTGCAAATTAGGAAATATTTAGAATATTCATTAACAGTATGCCTCTAACTATTAAAACTTCACTTCATTTGGGCAGCTCTGCATAACTTACGGGAGAACAGCATTCCTTCTTGACGCAACTAGTAAAGACTGCTTTCCAAATTACGACAAATACAGGAAGGTTCTTCTTCTCTGGCATTATTAATTGTAGAAAAAACATCATGTTTGGGTGGCACCAATATAACTATATATCATCTCGTTGGAACCTCCATTTGTCACATGTACACTGGTACATAACCATTTAAAACATGGAAGTGAGGGCTGTGATGGTACCACTAAACTAACCAAAAGGTTAAGTCATCAACAGATAAGATTCAACTGTTAATATATTTAATACCCAACTGTACACATTTATAACAACATTCGGAAAACACAAATTCATAAAAAAAAAATGAGGACAGGAATATAAAAACACTAAATATGACCATGACAAGTTCTATGATTTACGGACTTACCGTATTAAACTTATAAACTTAATTTAATATAATAAACTTTTTAGATAAATAAATTAAAACACTAAATCTAAGTGAATCGTTTATAACAATAGCAAAAATTTAAATACCTGCAAATATATTGCGGTCGCTGTTAAGCGTCTGCTCTTTCAGAGGATCTGGCAGTTAATAAAACAAAATATAACAATACCGGCGCACAAATCTACCTGGGTGTACTCGCTTAGTTTTCGTGCCAAGCATGCAATTTACATTGTTAATTTATAGTATATATTTTTCATATGCTATATTTGTAAGTGATTCAAGAAATTTTTTAAAATAGCCGGCGGAGTGAAACAGTTGACTGTACCTCTACTTCCGGATCCGAACTGTTCCATGCAGGAGAACGATGCGCAGTGCGTCATTCCTGTCAAGTGCTGTATTTCTTTCAAAACAATGTTGTGCTCCAATTTTTTAATGGTATGCTGAGATTATCTTCAGTGGATTTGTGGTTATGTGCATGTGTACAAGATAATAAAACAGTTAGTTCATGCCTGTTTAGGGAACAGTCAAAACTATTGTCCCTCGGTGCTGGAGATGCCTTGTGAACTGTTGCCTTCGGCCTCAGGCAACAGTTCTCAAGTCATATCCAGCACCTCGGGTCAATAGTGTTCCCTGAACAGGCATGAACTAACTGTATAGTGTTAGCATAGTGACGTTTATAAGCAAATTCGTCAGTCACAGTCAAACGTCATGATGAAAATAATGGAACAATGCAATGAATGAATGAATGAATGAAACAAATAACATAAAATAACTATTACCGTGACACATCTACAAACTGATTTCTTTATTTAACAATAAGTGTAGATACCTAGATGATATAATAACTTTAAACACCACTGATTTCCTTAAATATTCTAATAAATTTATACTAAATAACTTCATCATCCTGATCCTAAAGGTCGCAATTGACGCTACTGGTCCCCGAGTACTGAATTTTTTCTCTTTGGTGCTTTATTGTCTCACTGTAATATCTCTTTGTACTGGAGTATTGAGTTGCTTAGGCTCAGGATCGGGGTACAAGGCTTGCTAGTTCTGGGAAGCGCCCTGTACTTTTGATAAATTCCTCCAAGAATGTTAATTTCTTTTGATGTTTCTCTTTATTTGAGTCTCTAGGCAGGAGATGAAGTAGGTCAAAGCTTTCATCTATGGTCTTTAATTGCACTGTGATTTTTACTCTCTCATGATCGTAAATGTGGAGTGCAATATGTAGTGTTCAGTGTTTTCTTCTTCTCCACAGTCGCATAGTGTCGTGAGGGACTTACCTATGTTATTCCAGTATTTGTTTAGTCTGCTGTATCCTGTTCTCATCTCTGTCAAAACTCTGCCTATCTGTGGGTTTGGCATATCTAAATGGCTGGCATTTCCAACCATTGGTATCAGATCATAAAGTTGTCTCCCTGATTCGCTGATGGTCCATCTATTCTGCCATTTTATTTTAGTTGAAGTCTTCAATGCTTGTTTGACATCTGACATGGTGATGACATTATACTGTTCATTTAGGGACATTGACTCTTTTGCTGCTTCCTTTGCCAGTTGGTCCGCTATCTCGTTCCCGGCTATATTAGCATGTCCTGGGATCCAAGATAGGGTTGTTCGTATTCCGTATCTCATCAATGTCCCTAAATTTTCCTTAATGTCGGAGATCGTGTCAATGTAGTTTGATGACTTCCAGTTGAGAGTCAAGATTCCTACTGCAATTTGGCTGTCTCACAAGATCTTGATATCAGTGAACCCATCCTTTAATGCAGCCATGCAGTGTTCTAATACCATGAGTATTGCCACAAGCTCTGCCAGCAGTATGGATCCTCTTTGCGCTACCGGTCTCTTGAGGCTGATTCCTTCGTTGTCACCTGGATATAGCACTGCTCCATATCCACATGGTCCAGGGTTACCCTGGCATGAGCCATCTGTAAAGGCAACTATTGGGGTGTTTGCTGGGTCTCCAATAAGATATTTTACCACCTCTTTGCTTTCCTCAGTCTGTTCAGCTGTTCTGTTTTTTGAGCTACCTAATCGGCTCCAGTAGCTTGGCGCTCTCATCATCATGACATCCACTCTGCCTTGTATGTGACTTCTGGCTCTATGAGTTTAATGTCTACTTTTGTTGCTTTGATCATGTCTACTGGTTGGTTGATTGCCTTCCCAAATGGTGATTCTTGTTGTTCATATATATCTTCCCTGCTGAGATATTCCTCCAATTGTTGTTTTACTGGTTCAGCAATGTTTTTTGACTGGATCTTGGCAATTTCTTCTATTCTTAGGTCAACTGGTAGTATGTTGCCTTCTATTCCATTGCTTCTCTTTCCGATGTTGCTGGTAACCCCAATTATATTGATAATCCTTTTCTCTGGATCGCTTCTAATTTTTTCATGTTCTCTGTTGGTGTTATTTGCCAGACTGGGCAGCCATATTCTATGATTGATCTAACCAGGCTGTTGTATATTCTTAGTAGCTTCGTTCTTGAGATGTTTGCCAAACCTTTTATTTCTCTTATTATATGGATGGAATTGTTGGCTTTTCTCTCTACATGCATGATGTGGTTGTCAAATTTGATCTTCTCATCTAAGATAGTCTGGGTGTTGGATTATATTTGAAACTGTAGTTGTTTACCACTAATTCCTTTTGATGTTGGTCTAGGTCTTTCTTAGCAAATGTGCATACTTCACACTTTTCCATATTGATGTTTATTCTCCACTTTCTGCTCCATTCCACTTGTTTCTATGTCCTCTGTAGCCTTCTTCCGGATACAGTCTAGATCTTGTCCTGTGTGCCATAAAGTGCCATCGTCTGCAAACTTGCAGTTGTCTCCTTTAGTTCCTTTCATTAGATCTTCTATGAAAAGGTTGAATGGGGTTGGTGATATAACGGAACCCTGTGGAAGTCCTATTTTAGTTTCAAATTCTTCTCCTAAGAAGTCGCCTAGTATGCATCTGGTGTTCTACCTGAGAGGAAGTTGTTAATCCATCTCCAGATTTTGCCTTTGATACCCATGTTGTACAGCTTCACCATTAGTCCCTCACGCCATATGGAGTCGTAAGCCTTCTCAAGATCTACTAACCATGCCAAAGTACATTCATCCTTATTGAAACCATCCACTATACTCTGTACTAGCTGGAGCAATGCATTTGTTTTAGAGTGGTTTTTTCTAAACCCTTCTTGGGTTGGATCTATAAGTCTGTTCCCCTCTATATACGCTACCAGCCTTTCAAGGATTACTCACTCCATTAGTTTGCACATAATGCAGGTTAGACTTATGGGTCTGTATGATGAAGTGGAATAGTAGGTGGATTTCCCTGGTTTCCTCAGGAACTTTATTATGGCAGTCTTCCATTCTGATGGTAGCTCTCCTTTTGTCCAACCAATGTTCATCATCACTTCCATAGCTTTTATGAAGTTTTCTCCTGCATTCTTAAAGAAGGAGTCATGTTTAAGGTGTTTCCCTCCAAAGAACATTTCCCTCAGCATTTCCGTCTTGTTCCTACTATCAAACACTGGGATGTTGTTATCTCCCATAAGTGGTAGAACAGACTTGTCTTCTGTTTTTCTTGTCATCTTTTTGAAGGTGTTCCAAAAATCTTTCGCATTATTTGTTGTGATGAACTCACTGTCTAACCTGTCACTCCATGTCTCATGTGCTTCATTTTTGGCCTTTTCAAAGTTATTTTCTGTTATGCATAGTCTTTGTTTGTTTTGTGGGATACTTCTCATCCTGTACTGTGTTTGGCAGTGATTTAGATGTTTCTTTACTGCATTCACCTCGCTATTCCACCAGCATGGTTTCTGTATTTTTCTCTTTTTTATTTCTTTGAGTGGTACCAGTTCTTCTTGTGTTTTGGTGATTATGTCTGAGAATGATTGGTATATTTCATCTATTGTGTGATCATCTGTCGGTCTATTCTCAATCCACTCTCCAAATCTGTGTTCCGTTCTGTTCTTCCATTCGTGCCAGTCTACTTTGTTGAGCTGCCAAACTTTCTTTGGGGTTCCCCATGTGTCATCTGAGCATATGCTGATGTCTGTTAGTACACTGATATGGTCAGACCTTATTGACTCATGTGTTAGTTTATTACAGCTGGTCAGGTGATTTTGGAATTATGAACTCATTAATACCAGGTCTATAACTGAGTCTGATTTTCTTCTGGTTGGTTGGCAATCGTTGACACATATCATGTTCTGTTTAGTCAGCATATTTTCAATCAGCTCTCCGGCTTTGTTTGATTATGGGTTTCTCCATTTCTGGCTTTTGGCATTCAGGTCTCCTGCTATTATTAGTGGTGTATAACTATAGATGTTTATCTGAATAGGCGTTAACACATACATGTTACTTTGTACAGTTTGGTGAGTCTTATGTAATCCCTTCTTTATCTTTACTTTAGAGCCAAGTTCTTATTGTTGACAAGGCTGGTTATATATAAATTACCTAGCCTATCGGATAAGGGACTCAAGTTCCCCTTCTTCTACCAAAATTTGTAGTACAGTATTATCTGGTATCCTAATGTAACACTCTTTGTATGAATCCAGTAGCAGTTTTTGTGTTATTGCCAGACTAATTAATTTTCTTGTCCTTGTTGTTTAGTGCTATTTGGATTGACCTTCTAGCCGGACGATGTGGCTCCTTTCTTGTTCTGAAATAGAACTGACTTATTTTGACACTGCTTGTGCCTAGTTGTCTGTTTAACTCCCAAATTTTCTTATTAAGGTAAGTAATTTGTTTTGTCACGCTTAGATCTTCGTCTTTATATTTCTCTGGTTTCTTGTGACCTTTATATTTATTCCACTTTTGTATGGATAGGATAGGGCAATCTATGAATTTGATTGTAGCCTGTGGTTTGTATCTATCGACTATTTTCACCGCCCTCTTATATTCATACAAGATATCGTCTACCGTTTTGTAGCTGTCGTTTCTTATGTGTTTGAATTTATTTATTTTTTCTGTGATATCACACGTTCCGGTCCACAGATATATTATAATTTTGCCGTGTCTCCTTACTGCTTTATTTATTCTATCTTCAATTTGGTTAACAAGTTCCCTTGTTCTACCCCCTGGGATGGACCATACTTCAAAGGGGAACTCACTATTATGACAATTATTTCTCAGTGTATAGGCCTTGCTATATGAAACTATGATAGGAGTTCTATTCTTTTTCCTACTACTTGGTTTGTGTGGTTGATTTTTGATATATTTTCTAATTCTTGATGTACTCATTTATGTGGAACTAAATGTTGTAATTACCAGACAATGGTACAGGCAAGTACATATAAAGCACAATGAGTTGACTTCACATACACATACATTTACACTACAGGAATAGCACATCGACGAGGAACATACAAAGTACAGACTACTCTTACCGTGATTTCTTCAAATCAGCTGTTGGTTCTGCTTACGGAGAGTTCCGAGTAAATCGAGATATGTCTGTTCACCAACGAATTGCCACGTCCTTTAATAACACAAAGTCCAAGTTCTTTATTTCTAGCTTTTTCACTTTTTTACGATGTACACACTTCTTAATGTTTTTGGATTATAAGTTCAGATATCCAAATATATATCTCTATATAAATTGTTTCACTTGAAATCAGTGTCAAATCACTTCATTGAAATTCCCGCCATTTGTCAACAAAAGTTGATCGGCGATCGTGAGAAAAATGTCAAATTATTCCACTTTTTCACTAAAACTAGTTTGATGGATGATAACAATCGTTTAATCCATGATTTTCACTTAAATTCCAAACGTTATTCCTTTAAATAATGTCCAAAAATACAGTTTTTACAGATTTTTTCACCAGAAATAATTTTGTTCTTACTACCGATCTCGAGCATGCGCAATAATCATCCTTACTTTAAACACAGATAGCATCAACAGTATCTCATGTCCTGTTATACACCTTGTTTAATTATTATTTCATACACATGAACGCCTTCTACCATTCATAATCTACAATTACCTTTACCTTTAGTCGATTTTAAAAGCTCTGTAGAGCTTGTGTTTTATGTATGTTGTGATATGTATCGACTCTAAATAAAACTTTATTTATTTATTTATTTATTTATTTATTTATTATTTACCGTAGACAGTTTCAAGATTATTTTGAAAAGAAAACAATCTGTTCTGTCAAAAATGCAATTGTTTAATGGATTATCATAGAAACAGACATGTGTTATTTAATTAAAGGTTATAGCGGGCCACCTGATAGTTTACCCATGTTTCAATTGGTATTGTGTTAGGAGTTAAAAACTCATCTATTAAATGAATACATTCTGGTTGCATTAATCTGGATACATGGTTAAATATATGCATTGAGAAAACAAAAAAACTTAAACTTGGTTTTTAATTAAATTGTTTTCTAAAAATCAAATATCATTCAGGGGTTGTCGTGGTCATGATCGTATGGTAGTTGGATTTACAACTACCTGTGCAATCAGTGCCTATCACCACTAAAGTTGACAGTTTGAACCCCGTTCATGGCAAGGTGTACTCGATACAACATTATGAGATAAAGTTTGTCAGTGACTTGCAACATATCGATGGTTTTCTCCAGGTACCCCGGTTTCCTCCACCAATAAAAACTGACTTCCACGATATAACTGAAATATTGTTGAAAGTGGCGTTAAACACAATAAACCACCAATTAGAGCAAGCCTGATATAGTTATCTTCTTTTTCATTTCCTACTATCAATAACCAACAACAGTAAACATGACATAGCTAAATTACCATTTTTGTTATGTAAACAAAGTTAAGGTAGATGTCTGCTACAGTAACATGTAACACGTCATGTTTTGTTTTATATTTAGTTAACTAATTGACACTCCAAAATATTTATGTTTGAGTATAACATGATCAACTACATGTATATAGTTTTTTTCTTCAGATAATAAAACAAAATGTTTGATTGTTTTAGGAATCAGAGCACAGGCACTTGTTTCATTAAAAAATGTATGCCCCCTCCTCTTCCTTACTTCAAGGTAAACATCTGCCCTTTACCCCTGCCCCACTTTGCCTCAATATTTTTCGCTTATTTGTGATCCTTTAGCTGACCCAATTATATCGTTACACTCCCGAGATATTTCTCTTTTCGACTGCCACATTTAAATATACCTACCAGGCCCCCCCTCAGACGAATTGGACAAGGATATTCAGCGAACGTCGCATTTACTATTTTTCAGTCACTGAAACGGATACAATCACTTCCGGTCCGTTCTAAATTGATTTAGAAACTAAAAAAAAGGTGTTTTAAAAATCAAATGTCAGTAATTTGGAGTTGAACATATTTTTATAATCTGCATTGGAACAATTATCTGTATTTTAAAGGCTTACTTTACATTTGAGAGGAGATTATCATGATGGCATTGTTACACATGGCCTGTCTAGAGAATTCGGAATGCATATGAAAAATCCAGCGCAAACAGGCAGTGGTTGTGTCCGTTTCAATGACTTAAATTTTCACCAAGCCACTTTCGCTGGATATTCTGGTCCAATTCGTCTGAAGGGGTACGGGTAGGTATATTTAAATGTGGCAGTCGAAAAGAGAAATATCTCGGGAGTGTAACGATATAATTGGGTCAGCGAAAGGATCACAAATAAGCGAAAAATATTGAGGCGAAGTGGGGAAAGGGTAAAGGGCAGATGTTTACCTTGAAGTAAGGAAGAGGAGGGGGCATATATTTATTGAATGAAACAAGTGCCTGTGAATCAGAGTTCTTTTTTAACAAAGAATAAAGCTATAAAATTGAATTAACTGAAAATAATTACACATAATCCATGTTGTGTGAGCCATCCACATTCACCTTACTGGATTTAATTTAACTTTTGTAAAACGATCACCTGTCTATTCTGAACACAAAAGCTGGTCCTAAGGTTGTTCAGACAGGTTTCACTGTATTTATTTACCTAAATTTCTTTTATCACATGTGAAATGAGATTTATTTATCTACAAATGTATGTATCCCTTCTGTTGAACAAAAGTAATAAATTAAGAGATGTATATAGCTTTTTTTTTTTTTTTTTTTTACATTTACAGATATGAATTGACAATATTTTCACTGCATATATGATATTTTTATACATGTAATTTACTTCCCTGTATCATAACACAAAAAAAAAAACCCAGATTCTATCATAAATTCATTAAAATTGTCACACATTGATAAAAAAATATTTTTGACATTTTTGTTGACTTCCTAATCTTTATACATTTTCACTATATGAAAATGCATCGTTTATTATCGTCAACGCTTAAAGTCTGACAAGGACTCTAACTCAGGATCTTGGTCTACTTCTCTCTTTATCCACCTTCTGGCATAATCTTCAACAGCATCCATAATTATCTTGAAATTATGTTTCCAATTGATTTGTTGAGGTTCTCTGAATTTAGGACCATGAGAAATCACCTTTCGGAGACTCTCATGTTGAATGATATTCAGATCACCAGTGATTACATGTCCAGATGGGTTGTATTGAAAAGGAGAGTGGGAGCAGTCACAAGACAGAGGGTTCTTAAGGTACTCTTCTATGTTAATATCTTGCAATGCTTCTTTGTTGTTGAAAATTTTACAGCCAATGCTGTTAGTGTAGCTATAGGAGACAATGGGAACAGATTGATTTTTGAAATATGGTGGAATTTCTTTTACGACCTCTTTGCTATGAAGAATGTTGCATAACATACAAACATTTGGTGGTAAAAATCAAATTTATTTGTACTTGCTGAATAACAGTACAGACAAGATCATCAAAGTATAAATTATTTGACTTACTAGCTTGTGTAGAATATGGTCCAAAGTGTTGAGATTCAGTGCAGCCACCATTAGTACAAGCAAATGCCACAATACTATAAATAGATATGAAAACAGTGATAATTGGTATACCTTACATACTACATTTACTATAAAAAAGTAATAAGAGAATTTGTATGTTTTACGAAAATGTTTATGACAAGGGAGACAACCTGGTAGACAACCCAAACATATATAATGTAGAGGGAGATAATTGGTTATCGCCCGGTCTACAACCCCTGACAACCACAAGTGTAGTGAACATCCTTTTTTTTCAGTCCGGTTCCTAATTTTATTTTCTATACCGGAAATGTTTTTTGTCTTCTAAAAAACAAAACGTTCAAGCTTTAACCATCTTAGAGTAGTTTCCGTATAATGAAACAGTTACTGCCTTCATATGAGGTGTACATCAAATTGTCAACCCTCAAGAGGTTGTATTCACCCTCAGGTTGACAACTTTCGATGTTAACCTCATATGAAAACAATAATTGTATATTACACTGTTAATTCATCAATATAATTTAGACAATATGATTCCCCTTTTTATAAAATAAAATGTCCTCAAGTAAGTGAATGCAACTATTTAAATTTACAAATTAGCATAAAAAACAATCTTGGAACATAATCACTAAATTATAATGAAATGGACTAGATTTAAGTTTACAAATATCCTGTAAAATAAAATTCTTTACTTTAAAATTTTTAAGGGAGCTATGTGGACAAAACCTGTATTATCTCAGAAACTACAAGAGCTAGGTAAAATCTGTATGACAAATGCATGGAGGAAATTTCACAAGGAATCTAAAGGAAAAAACGTCTGTCGGCTTTTAAATAAAAAATCAACATTTTGGGTGTTGGATCAATTTTTGGCACTTTATATTTTGGAAACGTTAAGATTAATTCAAAATCTGTTCCCATAAAAAATACAGAGAACTTGAAATGGAACATAAAGAAAATAATTAATACCATGAAAATTGGTTGAAAATAAATGTTCTACCTATAAAAACTGAAAACATCCATTTTTGGCACCTTGAGGCCTCTTGTTTCTTTGGTGGATTTCTGATCCAAACAAAAGATATACACATTGCAGAGTACCATTCAATAAATATGCCTGCCAAGTTTGACTTCAATTGAAAAATGGTTTGGAACAAAAGATTGACATGCCAAGAGTAATTGGACGACAACAATGACGAAAGATGCAGAGATGACAGTAAATCACGTGACCATTTGGATGAGGTGAGCTCAAAGAAAATTAGACATACAACTCCAGAGAGAATAACCTTTCCAGTTTAAAGATAAAGTACAGTAATCTTACATGAAGCTTGTGCCAGCAGGGAGTGGACAATTGCAGTAAACAGTAACATCTTTTTTATCACATAAAACATCTTCTCCTATAAACAGTTCTACTTACATGAAGCTTGTGCCAGCAGGGAGTGGACCATTGCAGAAAACAGTATCATCTTTTTTATCACATAAAACATCTCCTATAATCCGTTCTACTTACATGAAGCTTGTGCCAGCAGGGAGTGGACCATTACAGAAAACAGTATCATCTTTTTTATCACATAAAACATCTTCTCCTATAAACAGTTCTACTTACATGAAGCTTGTGCCAGCAGGGAGTGGATAATTGCAGAAAACAGTATCATCTTTTTTATCACATAAACCATCTTCTCCTATAAACAGTTCTACTTACATGAAGCTTGTACCAGCAGGGAGTGGACCATTGCAGAAAACAATATCATCTTTTTTATCACATAAAACATCTTCTCCTATAAACAGTTCTACTTACATGAAGCTTGTGCCAGCAGGGAGTGGACCATTGCAGAAAACAGTATCATCTTTTTTATCACATAAAACATCTTCTCCTATAAACAGTTCTACTTACATGAAGCTTGTGCCAGCAGGGAGTGGACCATTGCAGTAAACAGTATCATCCTGTTTATCACATAACACATCTTCTCCTATAATCAGTTCTACTTACATGAAGCTTGTGCCAGCAGGGAGTGGACCATTGCAGAAAACAGTATCATCTTTTTTATCACATAAAACATCTTCTCCTATAATCAGTTCTACTTCCTTGTTACTTCTCTTACGTCTACCTGATGTAGCACCTTAAACAAACAAAATATCTATCACTATTAGTAAATAAAAAATGTCTACCTGATATAGCACCTTAAACAAACAAAATATCTATCACTATTGGTAAATAAAAAAATGTCTACCTGATGTAGCACCTTAAACAAACAAAATATCTATCACTATTAGTAAATAAAAAACGTCTACCTGATGTAGCACCTTAAGCAAACAAAATATCTATCACTATTAGTAAATAAACTAGAGGCTCCCAGGAGCCTGTATAGCTCACCTGGGTATAATAACAACATCAGTCAATAAAACTTTATAGCTTCGGTAAAAAAATAACAAATGTAGCCCTCGTCATTGCAGACCCCTTCTTCAAACAAATTTGGGCAGGGGTTCCCCCTTTAATGTAAGTTATCAAAATTGCTGTAAAAAACATATGTCAATGATTCTCAAAATTTAGCTTTTGCTACTTCACATTTTGTAATAGAGTTGCTTCCCTTTGATTATTTGAGTAACCAAAAGCAGTGAGTCAACAAAAAAATCCATTTAAAGAATAACTCTTCACACAGTTGTCGCATATTTTCAACTGTGGAACTTTCTTGTAGATCTTGACATGCTGAACATTTTTGCATTTTAAACTTTCCCTCTATCTCTAATAGTTTTTGAGATATAAGATGAAAGTATTAAAATTTAGAACATTTTGATGAAAAAAGGGCAATAACTCCACAATGGGTAATGGGATTTACTTCAAAATTGCAGGGTAGGGTAGGTAGATCTTGACATGCTGCACATTTTTTGCAATTTAAACTTAACCTTTATCTCTTATAGTGTTTGAAATATAAGACGAAAAGTATTACTATTTTTTTTTAAAACAAATTTGATGACAAAAGGGCAATAATTCCAAGATGGGTAATCAGACTTACTTAAAAATTGCAGGGTAGGTAGATCTTGACATGCTGAACATTTTTGCAATTTAAACTTAACCTTTACTCTTATAGTTTTTGAAATATAAGACGAAAAGTATTACTATTTTTTTTTAAACAAATTTGATGACAAAAGGGCAATAATTCCAAGATGGGTAATCAGACTTACTTAAAAATTGCAGGGTAGGTAGATCTTGACATACTGAACATGTTTGATGTTTAAACTTAACATCTATCTCTTATAGATTTTGAAATAAAGGACGAAAACTATTAAAATTTAGAAAATTTGATGGAAAAAGGGCAACAACTCCAAAATGGGTGATGGGATTTATTTAAAAATTGCAGGGTAGGTAGATCTCGGCATGCTGCACATTTTTGCAATTAAACTTAACATCTATCTCTTATAGTTTTTGAAATATAAGATGAAAAGTATTAAAATTTAGAAAAAAAATAATGATGAAAAAAGGGCAATAACTCCAAGATGGGTAATCAGATTTACTTCACAATTGCAGGGTGGGTAGATCTTGACATGCTGCACATTTCTGCAATTTGAACTTAACCTTTATCTCTTATAGTGTTTGAAATATGAGACGAAAAGTATTAAAATTTTAAAAAATTGATGAAAAAGGGCAATAACCTCAAGATGGGTAATCAGATTTACCTCAAAATTGCAGGGTAGGTAGATCATGCTGTGCTGATCACTTATATCCCATGTCAGATTTTTGATATTATTAACGGTTTTTGAGTTATTACCCAAAACCTGCAATTTTACCATATGTTCTATTTTTAGTAACAGCGGCCATGTTGGTTGGTGCATGGCATCACCGGACACAATTTTGAAACTAGATACCCTAGTGATGATTCAGATCAAGTTTGGTTTCCATTGGTCTAGTACTTTCAGAAGAGAAGATTTTTTAAAAAGTTTATGACGGACGATGGACGCCAAGTGATGGCAATAGCTCACATGACCCTTTGAAAAATTTTAATACAGATAAAAGAAAGTCCCAAGATATAGAATCAAATGCCTTTTCAAAGTCTATCAAAAGTAACAAACCAGGTATGTCGTTTTCTTCTGTAAATTGTAGCATATCATAGATTAATCTAATGTTATCTCCAATGTATCTTCCACTCATAAAACCTGTTTGATCTAAATCAATCAATTTTTCCAGAACTCTCTTCAATCTACTAGCAATAACACCAGAACCAATTTTGTATACAGTATTTAGTAATGATATTGGTCTCCAATTTTTGAGAAAGTGTCTTGGTTTGTTATCTTTTGGTAAACATGTAATGATTCCCTGTTTTTGAGTTACTGATAGCTCACCTAAAAGTGACCCAAAATTTATAGAATTTACAACAAATGACGTCAAATCTATCCAGACAAATTTGAAAAATTCTGTTGAAAAACCGTCTGACCCAGGTGATTTATTATTATTCATTTCTATATCTATCACTATTAGTAAATAAAAAAATGTCTTCTTGATGTAGCACCTTCAACAAACAAAATATCTATCACTATTAGTAAATAAAAAATGTCTACCTGATGTAGCACCTTAAACAAAAAAAATATCTATCACTATTAGTAAATAAAAAATGTCTACCTGATGTAGCACCTTAAACAAACAAAATATCTATCACTATTAGTAAATAAAAAATGTTTAATTACTCTCGGTGAAATTATTAGCATTTGGAGAGAACTGTAGGTAGATAATATGCAAATTTTAACATATAGCCAGACTACTTGTAGAAAACCTTTTTAGTAACTGGGCATGTAATGCCTTGTAAGGTAACATATAGACACATTATTTGTTGGCCTTGTGCATGAAACTATTACAATTTAAATACTTTGGAGAAAGTGTTTCGGCTACATCATGTATGAATATTGCAAAGTAAATCCAGAAAAAAAAATCTAATTTGACATTGATGCATTGTGCATTAAGCATAGTTTAAATTCAAGTTCTAATATAATTTGCATCAGTTAGATACCATAACTGGAGTTTATAGAATGTATTGATACATAATACATTTCAGAGTGAGGCAGCTTTTGAGTGGTTGCTGTTTAATGCCAAATGAGCAATTTCAGCTTTATTATGATGAGATCATTTTTTCATGAGAACATGATGAGAACAAGTTATATACACATTAACCTGATTACATGCCAACAGTCTTTGCTCTTACTCCTTAATATTGTGTGCAAATACCAATTTCATTGTCTTTGGTTTGACGTACCAGGGCTTGAACCCACGATCTACAGCAGTTGAGGTGAGCATGCAAACATTACACGATGCAGTTAGGCAGTTTTTGACTTTGCATTAAGATTAAAAAAGCTTTCTAAATACTTAACGCTTAGACAAGTCAAAGGTTTTCCCCCCGAATTATACATAATTGTTTGCAAAATTAAAATCACATACAAATCGCATTAAAATAGCATGATTTGTTAATGGCTTAACAAAGGGTGATCTCTTATATTGAACATTATTTGAATGTGCATAAAAAACAATTACTTTTTTTTCTATTTTGAAGGTCTGTTATATGTGAATATATTATCATACTCGCTGTGAAACTAGTGACAATGTCTGTCACAACCTTTTATAACTAATATTATTATTATTATATATATATATAGTAAACTTTCTGCTATCATTCAATTCAAAAATAATAAATATTTAAATATGCGAATCCAAAAAATAGACAAAAGTTGATCTAAATGAAATTGACAGTACTGCATTCAACCTTAATTGCACTTTGGTTTCTCTTGTGTATTAAAAATATATTCATTTTAAAATTGAATGTTGACTTACTTATATCATCAACCCATGAGCCATTAGTCACTCTATATGGTAAGTTAAAACCATCCATTTTAGATTTCTTCCATGTACTAAGATTACGAAAATATGAGCCTTCTTTATGTACACTACTTCTTCCTAAAATTGTTTAAAGAAAAAAAAAAAAGAAGTACATATTTGCTTTCCAAAAATTAACAAAGAAAATAATTAGTATGCACACATGTACATGTACATGCATAAATATCCCATATGATATACAATGTAATCAACTCTGCCCGAGGGAATTTCTACTGCAGATAAACATTCCTGAAAGAATTTTCTTGAAACTCTTGGCATAAGTCAAACTTATAGATTCTTCGTAAATTCATGTTACCAGCAAGCATCCTTTTAGAAACTGTGATGTGAGTCACACTTACACATTCTTGATTAATTAATGTACAAAACAAAGTCACTTTGAAAATTAAATTTGAATAGAGGCTCAGTCGGCTGACCCTGTGTTGTTCACCTTTCATTCTGATTTGAGGAAACTTAATACAGAACCTTCCATAGGTGCTTCCCACCAAATTTCGGTTCATTTGGCAAAACAGATTTTTAGAAATCGACCAATCTGAAACAAGAATCGCCTGTGGCAGCCATGTTTGTTAATGGATCAAAACGAAATGAGCAATCTCTATAGAGGACCTTCCATAGATGCTTCCTACCAAGGTTCATATCATTTGGCCAAGCGGTTTCAGAGGAAAAGCTGTTTTAGAAATCGACCAATCCGAAACAAGAATTGCCTATGGCGACCATGTTTGTTAACGGATCAAAACGGAATGAGCAATTCCTATAGAGGACCTTCCATAGAAGCTTCCTACCACGTTTCGGTTCATTTGGCCAAGCCGTTTCAGAGTAGAAGATTTTTAGAAATCGACCAATCAGAAACAAGAATTGCCCGTGGTGGCCATGTTTGTTAATGGATCGGGATGAAATGAGCAATCTTTATTAGAGGACCATCCATAGATGCTTCCTAACAAGTTTCGGTTCATTTGGCCAAGCGGTTTCAGAGAAGATTTTCAAAAATCGGCCAAACGGAAACAAGAATTGCCTGTGGCGGCCATGTTTGTTAACGGATCGGGACAAAATTAGCAATCTTACAGAGGACCTTCCATAGATACTTCATACCAAGATTCGGTTCATTTGGCCAAGCGGTTTCAGAGAAGATTTTCAAAAATCGGCCATTCAGAAACAAGAATTGCCTGTGGTGGCCATGTTTGTTGATGGATCAGGATGAAATGAGCAATCTTTATAGAGGACCATCCATAGATGCTTCCTACTAAGTTTCGGTTCATTTGGCCAAGCGGTTTCAGAGAAGATTTTCAAAAATCGGCCAATCAGAAACAAGAATTGCCTGTGGTGGCCATGTTTGTTAAAGGATCGGGACAAAATGAGCAATCTTTACAGAAGACCTTCCATAGATGCTTCCTCCCACGTTTCAGTTCTTTTGGCTGAGGTGTTTCAGGGGAGAAGATTAAAATGTGAAAAGTTAACGGACGACAGACGACGGATGCCAAGTGATGGCAAAAGCTCACATTACCTTTTGCAAGGTGAGCTAAAAATGAAATCTATTAAAGGAAAAATAATACATTTTATTATTGAATATACATGTATTAATCTTTCTAGGATCAATCTTGATCTTTATATGTTTATGAATTGAAGTGCCTTAATAAAATAAAAAAAATCAAAAGAATACTACACTGTCAGAACATTTCCAAAATCCAATATCAAAATCGTAGAAAGAAGCAAAATCAATACAACTAATACACAAATACATGACCTCTCATATTTCTAGCTTGTTACAGGCACTTCAATAAAAAGTGGCAAAGGTAGACTAGTTATATGGGCCCAAATCTCACCTCTTAGTGAAATGATATGGTTATGCATGTGCTTTCTACATAAGAGTACAATGCCAATCCTCACATATAACAAGATGATTAGCTTTATAGTAAAGAATACTATAATCTTGAACATTATACATAATTTAGTATATATAGATAGCTGTGAATTACAGGATTTTGGGAGTTTCACAGTGAAATTATCTTTTTTTTTCACTCTCATTACAATTTTCAGCCATTTCCTTGTCATAGCTACTTTTCTGTATGCTTTACAGTTATGTCACTTCGATCATTTAGTATGGCTTCATTATTTCTGAATGTCATACACATTATAGTATATCCCTACGCTACATAATATAAATATATGTAATTAAACTTATTTTATATTAAATTTGAATCAAAAGTTTTTTTTATCTATATAATGAATAAGTAACTGACGAATTTCATTATCAAAAATATGTCACTCAAGACTAAATAATGTTGCAACTCACTCATGAGCTGCACACATTGTTGAATTACTGAGTTATTTGGTCAATTAGTTATAGTATAAATATTTAATATTTGTGACAATTGATTAATAAACTTCAATTTAACATCATGTGAGCAGTTTCTCAGCTGAATTCATGATGGGAAGAGGCTAAAAAAAATCATGGTGGCACTGGGAGAGCTAAAATGACCTGATATATTGATTACTACAGTGAAATGCCTCAGAAAATGTTGCTTTGCAAGGATCAACCAAGAGATTATCCTAATAAATAAGTATTAAATTTTGTTGAAATCCACAAATTTAAAAGAATTAATAGTACTGAAAATATATCAGTAAGTTTAATTTATCTAAATTTGTGGATTCCAATTTTCATGGTTTGTGGAAAAAAATGATTTTAGTGGCTACGTAAACTTGTGGATTCTCTGCTGGAGTTAGTATATTGTACATGGGAACAAATATTCATTGAGTTCTTAATTTCGTGGCTTGATGCCACCCATGCAATCGACGAAGCTTGGTATGCCAAGAAAAATAATGAATTCACAGTATATTGGGAATACTGCTTGTTTCAAATTTTGACTTTTTGAAACATTGGGGTTTTTCTTCTGCTAAGAAAAAAAAATAGACAGATTTCAATGTAACCATGATAAACACATCTTGTTGTTTCAACTTTAATATAAAGTTATACATCTTACCGTATCCAGTACATTTAGATGCCTGGCACACCATGACACCACCATCAGTACGCATCCCATTGTCTGTATTCAAGAACCAACTTGATCGCAATTTGAGTTTAATAGTAGTTTGTGTAGTGGCTGGAGCTGAAGTACTCTCTATTACAGCATCTACTGGTGGAGTCCTTGGTGCTACAATTTTATAGAGCGAGTGAGTGATTGTTGTTAAACTAAGTAATGTTTCAGGATATCATGGCGAGAACAAGTTAATTTTCAATGAGATGATGATCATGAGGTTTGCTTTGTATATGCTTAGTTGGATTTGTATAGTGCTAGCTCACTGACATGTCAGCCCACTCAAGTGCATTATCCTGATTCTGAGCCAACCAGTCTTTGCACTTTCTCCGTAATGCTGCATGCTTAGCGGAGAAGCAACAAATACCAAGTTTATAGTCTGATTTGACCCGATCAGGGCTCGAATCCACGATCTACCGCAGTCGAGGTGAGCACGTTAACCATTACACCACCGCTGCGGTTACAATTTTATAAGAATATGCATACATGTGGTGACCAGCTAACACTTACTGGGTGATAATTTAGGTAAAATATGAGTGGGACCTATATGGTATCATAAATTATTTTTGTGTTAGGAAGTAATTATTGCTTAACGCATTTCCTGGCCATTGATGACAACACCAGATACAATTCCTTCTCCAACATTATAATATCCCCTCAGACTGCTGACGACGATCTTGTCTAAAAACATTATTTCAAATATATGTGTTCTTCATTTGTTGGATAAAAAAAAAAATAATTTGAAACCCTTTGAAATGAACTCTTCAATTCAGTAGTTGAAATTTACTTGATCACGGAGAACTAAAGTTTGGTAATCCACTTCCCCTGACCAAAATTCACCTGCCAGGGGTGACCGGAAATGGGAATCCTAGAACACTGTCAGAAATCAGAATAAAAAGTTATTTGTTGTATTGTGTATATTTGAAAGTGTTTTGCTGCTTTTTTTAATTGTAAATGTGTACATTTGCATACAATTCATTGCTTCATATTTTGAAAATTTGTTCAGTTTTCTTTTTCTATAACTGAAGAGGAAATCTCACAGATGAGATCATGTGGTTCCTCTTTTTATCTGTATGAGATATCCTTGTCTTGTACCTACTGTACAACCCAAGCTGCATGCAGTTTCCAGCAAATTACTATCTTCGCTTCCAAATTTCTCTGTACATTATTAAAACTACGTAGGGTAATTTAAAATGATACATGTACACTCGAGCTCATTATAATGCATCTTTTATGTACTAGGTGTTACCACTGGATACTATTTACCGTCAAATCTAGTTGACATGTCATAACTAATGGTGGTACTTTAAATGAACCATCATATTGAATTCTTGAAATCCAAAATGTTGTGTCTAATTATTGCAATATGATTCAATAACTAGAGGCTCAGTGGGCTGAGCCTGTGCCGCTCACCTTTCATTCTGCTTTGAGGAAACGTAATACAGAACCTTCCATAGGTGCTTCCCACCAAGTATCTGTTCATTTGGCAAAGCAGTTACAGTGAAGAAGATTCTTAGAAATCGACCAACAAGAAACAAGAATTGCCTGTGGTGGCCATGTTTGTTAATGAATCTGGACGAAATGAGCAATCTTTATAGAGGACCTTCCAAGGATGCTTCCTACCAAATTTCAGTTCATTTGGCAAAGCGGTTTCAGAGGAGATTTTTTAGAAATCAACAAATCAGAAACAAGAATGGCCTGTGGCATCCATGTTTGTTAGCGGATCGAAACTGAATGAGCAACCTTTATAGATGACCTTCCAAGGATGCTTCCTACCAAGTTTCGATTCATTTGGCAAATCGGTCTCAGAGAAGAATTTTTTAGAAATCAACCAATCAGAAACAAGAATTGCCTGCGGTGGCCATGTTTGTTAACGGATCGGAACTAAATTAGCATTCTTTATAGAGGACCTTCAAAGGATGCTTCCTACCAATTTTCGATTCATTTTGCCTAGCGGCGTCAGAGGAGAAGATTGTTTAGAAATCAACCAATCAGAAACAAGAATTGTCTGTGGCGGCCAGGTTTGTTAACGGATCGGAACTTAATGAGCAATCTTTATAGAGGACCTTCCAAGGATACTTCCTACCAAGGTTTGATTCATTTGGACAAGCGGTTTCAGATGAGAAGATTTTTTTAGAAATCAACCAATCAGAAACAAGAATTGTCTGTGGCGGCCAGGTTTGTTAACGGATCGGAACTTAATGAGCAATCTTTATAGAGGACCTTCCAAGGATACTTCCTACCAAGGTTTGATTCATTTGGACAAGCGGTTTCAGATGAGAAGATTTTTTTAGAAATCAACCAATCAGAAACAAGAATTGCCTGTGGCGGCCATGTTTGATAACGGATCGAGACGAAATGAGCAATCTTAATAGAGGACCTGCCATAGATACTTCCTATCAAGTTTCGGTTCATTTGGCCTAGCAGTTTCAGAAGAGAAGATTTAAAAACATCGGCCAATCAGAAACAAGAATTGCCTATGGCGACCATGTTTGTTAATGGATCGAGACAAAATGAGCAAGCATTATAGAGGACCTTCCATAGATGCTTCCTACCAAGTTTCACTTCATGTGGCTGAGGGATTTCAGAGGAGAAGTTTAAAATGTGAAAAGTTAACAGACGACATACGACGGACGCCAAGTGATGGCAAAAGCTGACGTTGCCTTTGGCAAGGTGAGCTAAAAACACTACCTACCTCAAATATCAGCTGTTATGAGATATTTATTAAAATCTGAGACCTACAAATAGCCAAAAATGTCAAATGTTCATGTTTGATTTTTGTTTCAGACTGAGTGGTTAGGATTAGGGGGTGATGATGCTTAACACCACGTTCAACATTATTTCAGCTATATAATGGCGGTCAGGTTTATTGGTGGAGGAAATCGGAGGAAACGACAAACCTGCTGCAAGCCACCGACAAACTTTATCACATTATGTTGTATCAAGTACCTTGCCATGAGCAGGATTCAAACTCACAACATTAGTGGTGATAGGCACTGATTGCACAGGTAGTTGTAAATCCAAATAGCATGCGATCACAACCACGACTGCCCCTTTCAAATAGTGAGAGGAACCATAGTTTATTCAATTTAGAATATACTGCAAACATTTCTCAACTGTAAAATTATAACAAAGAATACATGTTGTGTGAGCCATCCAAATTTAACCTACTGAAGATTGACTAATTATAACATATAATACTTACGTCCAGGTTTTGCATAATATATCTTGTTTATTATAGATCCGCTCTGCTTATATGTGTTTACTGCATACACCTGGAAACAAATTTAAATTCAAAATTAATACTACATTTATGAATTTGTTCCTAATCCAAATTTTCTTGTATATTACAATTAAATATGTTTAAGATAACAAATTTAAATTCATTGATCAATTGACATATTTCACAAAAAAATGTGATTTGATGTAAAAAAAACAACCCCAAAAAAACCTGTTATACTATTCTGCAATGTATGTACATACATGCATATAATAGATGTCTGAGCAACGAATTAAATATTAATAAAACTTTCAAAAGAATAAGATTGACAAAAGTTATTTCTGACTATTATATGCAAACACAATGATGCATGTGGTAGGAGAATCTCACAGATGGATATTTTGTGGCAATTACTACTTATTTCAAAAACGATTTCTCAATTATTTGCCTTTGAGTGTATCTGATGAAGATAATTCCAGACACGAGTCGCACACACTAACTTTCTTTTTGACAAATTGTAAAATCATTTTCTTCTTCAATTGTATATAAGGGCCGTTGTGGTGATGATCATATGGTAATTGGATTTACAACTACCTGTGCAATCAGTGCCTATCACCACTAAAGTTGTGAGTTCGAACCCCATTCATGACGAGGTGTACTCGATACATTATGTGAAAAAGTTGGTCAGTGACTTGCAGCAAGTCAGTTGTTTTCTCCAGGTACTTCGGTTTCCTTCACCAATAAAACGGACCGCCACGATATAACTGAAATATTGTTGAAAGTGGCATTAAACACCATAAACCGTCAATTGCTATGCAATTTCAAAGGATGATAGTGTTAATTTTCAAGTATTACCTCAACCTCATATGACTGTTCTGCTGTGACATTCAATGTTTTCATAAAAGACACCTCAGCGTTAGCTGGCACATTCAGTGATTCCATAGTCTGAAATTAAGCAAGCTTACTGAAATAAAATTTGCTTTGAAAAGGAAAATATTTTATTATTAACATAGAAAATTTCAAATAAATACATAATCTGTGAATACACATGTATCTGATTTCTCGACAACAAAATCAACATTAGGTAAAATTTGAAAAACAATGAAAAACTGTGTATGTCCGGTCCCTTTTATGATTTGTTGACAATAAAATATGATTTATAGTAAAATTCTCATCTACAAATTTAAACTGATCACAAAAGTATTAAAATTTGGTCTTATTATCACAAAATCTTAGGTTATGATCTTCTTAATATTTTCATCAATATAATGATTGACTTCACCACAAAGTAAATCAAATGGCTTTCTGAAATAATTTCTCTTGCAGGGTGTAATTAATACATAGATATGTCAGAAAAAAAGTTGAGTAAAGTATTTCAAAATATTTTTTTTTTATAACAAATTACATTTCTCTATGCAGATCCATAAATGGCTCAAAATCTTAATAAGATAAGAGAAAGGTGTAAATTTAGTCAGTACTTGAAATTCTATCATTAAAGATTAAACAGACCACATAAATATGAATTTTTAGAAAGTCCTAAATATGAGTGAATTTTACAATTTCATAACATTCTCATCTTTGCAACTAAAATGTTATGACAAAAGATGATTTCAATTTTCTCATTGTGAACTTTCCTTTTATATGTAGCATCATTTCAGCAGCTGCTGCATATGGAGTGTATATCTCTCAGTTGATACGATATTCCAGACTTTGTGGTTCATATCATAATTTCCTTGATAGAGGGTTGTTGCTAACAAAGATGCTACTCAACTAAGGGTTCCTAGTGGATAAGTTGAAGTCATCACTTCAAAAGTTTTACGGTCCATGACTTGGTTAACAGTTACAGAATATGTGTCACAAATGACCACATATATGTTCTATTTGTTGTAATCACAATCTGCTTTCATGACTTATCACCAGGGTTTTAACATAAGTAACATAACAGGTGCCACATATAGATTAGGAACTGCTTACCTTTCCGAAGTACCAGAGTTCATCACCATTTTTTTTAGTGGGTTCGTGTTCTCAATCTTTAGTTATCTGTGTAGTATTTTGTACAACATTGTTCATGTTGTTTGCCCTTTTTCGTTTGGCCATTCTACAGTCTGTCCTTTGATTTACGGCTTCTGCTTACCCATTTGGTATCTTCAAACTCTTCCTAACTGTCGAGTAGTGCCTACATCTGTCAAAGTCGATTGAAATTTGAATCAACCAAGTGTTCAAGATATCCGAGGAAATTTAGCTAACAACTAATAAAAATAAACCATATTTCAACTCACATGTATCAAGGGAAACAACATATATAAGTTTGAGATTACAAATTTTGACTACTTTGCTTTACACATCAAAGTGACTCAGACAACAACAAATTTAATAAAGCATATTATTCAAGCATATTAATATGGGATAGAGTCCAAGTATCATCTAATATTGGCATTTGTGGACAATTTAAAAAACATACACATTCTTGAAGCAACACAGAAAATTTGAGGATTTGTTTTTGCTTTTAAACCTTTAAAGTAATTTAAAAATCTAAATATATTATCATTATAAGATAAATAAATTGGACTTATTCTCCTCCTTCTGCTATACAGGATGCCATAGTTTCGACATAAATAAGATCATAAGTAAATATTCAACTCCAAACATATATTGTTTTTTTTTGAAAATTAATAAATATTGTCATTGAACATTAAAATTTGATAAATTGTTTTTAATGAAGATTCTCAAGGTCATGCAGACTCTAAAAAATAATCACAGTAAAGTTTTCAATCAAGATTTGTGTATCACAGTCAATGTAATGATGCAGTCAACCATTAGATAATATACAAGGCCATCATAAGTTATAATAGTGAAAACAATGGTCAACTTTGAATCAAAATGTAATTGCCAATACCATCTTTAATCATCTGTAAGCAACTGACAATACTTTTCTACAAGATATTGAAATCACCCGAAAAACCTTTTGGAAAGATAAGATGAGACGATTCTTTAAAAATCCTTGATTCAATAACTTTGTACTCATAATACTAAAACATTTTAGGGATGATTCTGGCTAGAAAATAAAATAACTGAAAATCAATGAAAAAAAAGCTGAAACCATCTATACCCCTTTTCAATAGATCCATTTTTGACCTGTTTTGACTATGTCCTGCAACTTTCAGAGAAAAATGTTTATAGGAAAATAGCTGATATCAGTTAAATAACTGAGAAAAATCATCCCTGCTGATAATAAAAAGTCTGCATACAAACTGCAAGCTCAAACATATAATTTAAAACACAAGTTTTATACTTACTCCTGATATATCATGAGAGATCACATAGTTCATGATTACACTATTTCTCTGTCGTATCGGGGGAATATTCCACATCACATTCATCTGATTATATATCTCACGTGGGTGATTTATCGTGAAATTTACCACTTTTCCTGGAGCTGAAAACAATTGTATAGTGTTTACTTACTAATTAACTTAAAACAGAAATCATATTTAGTTTTAATAATTCATGACATTGAACATTAACATAATCCTACATGAACAGTTTTCTACAGGGACCAATTGCAAGCTTCATGCATGTTTATTATTTTATCAAACCATTAAAGAATGATAAACAAATATTCAATAAAATGTGATAACAATTAAAATACAATATTGTTGATTGTACAATCATCTAATGATTATTGGCACACAATGTGTATGTGATAATGGCATCAGTGGTAAAATATAATAAAATCATATCTGCTAATGTTAATTTCACATTCAAAATCAGTTTAATACTAGACTTTTTAAATTTCAGTAGAGCAAGCAATGTACACAACAGTTGAGTGAGTGAGTGATTGTTGTTAAACACCAATGCAGCAATTTTGCAGCTATATCAATGCAAGAAAAAATTAATTTTCAATGAGATGATGATGAGGTCCCCTTTGTACTAGACCAACAGCACGCAGCATCAAGGAGAAAGAGCCAAGACTGGTTGGCTCCGAATCAGAATAATGTGTCTGTTTCTGAGTGGGGCGACATGTCTATCCGCAGACTGTTGTTTCAGTGAGCTAGCACTATAAAAAGAATCCAACCAAACAGTTGAAGAGATTATATTGCTTAATGCATATTTTAGGGGAAGAAGTTAAGTATACAATAGCTATAGGTGAAATATCATTTATAAACCATGCTGCTGTTAATCCAAGGTAGAGGCAACTGTTTTAATATAATTGTGGAAATTTTCAAAGCAGCACTTTATATATATACATATGGTGAGGTGTACTTGATACAACATTATGTGATAAAGTTTGTCAGTGACTTGTGACATGGCGGTGGTTTTCTTTGAATACTCCAGTTTCCTCCACCAATAAAACTGACCGCCATGCTATAACCTGAAATAATCATCGTTGAAAGTTGTGTTAAACACAATAACCTCCCCCATTAACCTGGTTTATTATACATGCACTGTTATCTACAAACACATCAAACATGTTTTTTCTAAGATTTCTTTAATTTTTACACTCCAACAAAAAATAAAACACGTTTTCACAAGGTGCCCCACATGTACATAAATGACAATCAGTTAAGTTAACTCTACTGGTCCAGGACCAATTATTGCCAAGTACCAATTATCGCCAACTTCCACATTACTCGCGAACGCACCCGAATTTTCGGACCATTTTTTGCAGACGACAATAATAAATGGTGACAGAGAAGACAGCAAAATCTTACCTTTGTATCTTGGCTAATTCAACAGAAATCAGGTAAAACCCCATTAGAAACCATACCTCTTTATATAAACCTCACAGCATTGTGGAGACACCTAGCGGAGATGCCAGTCGCTATTATTAACAGAAAAATATAGCAGATTGGTGTTCTAAAGATCGCAAAATACTGGTGACACCTTCATATTTTGTGGTAAGGCCATTTCTTTTAACTTCACTGTTGATTTATATATCTTTTCCCACATCTAACAAGATGGCGATAATTGGTACTCTTGGATTACACAGAAATATTCTAACAAAAACAAGAAAAAATGGCGATAATAACCACCCAAGAAACTTTACATTGATTGGTTTAAGGACTGCAACATAATACCTGAATGTGTTGTCCTTACAGCTGGTGACATATCAGACTCTACTGTGCCTATTGCTGTTGCTGCTTTTATAATAAATTTATAATTCCAGTATTCCTCCAAGCCATCTATAGTTGCAGTCTGAGTATAATAACCTGTGTAATTATGAAAAGAAAGTTTAAACAGTCAATAATTCCACCAATATCAACAAGACAGACAACCACCTCTCACCTTAACTCATTGAACATAAAAAAGGGGGGACTAAGACATATGATGTTTGAAATCCATAAACAAAAAAACATCTTTTCATTCTTATCTAACAACAGGATGAAGTAAATACAAGTAAATCTAAATGATTGTTTTTTTTATTTAATTTACAGAGTGTTAAACAATTGAACAATGGCCAAGGTAAATGTATACTTTGTTTGGGTTAACATATCTGAAATGTACAGGATCAGTTTAAATATGCTTAAATTAAAAAAAAACAACATGTAAGATAACTAACTTTCGAGTACCTTATATCAATAATGCTGTAACCGAGGATAGACCCATGAAAGACTTCCCGTTTAATTTCTTATTGCATAACTTAAAGTTAATATTATTCTTGTAAATAATATTAGGGGTATTGGAATCAATATATGGCAACATAATAAATATAGAAATAGATTTTTAAACAATCTACTTCAGGTGGATTTTAATTTCTTTTCTTCAATGATCTAGATCACACATAGATTTTCTATGGCTAAGGAGGGAATTCTAGCCTTTAATTGCATTGAAGAAAATAAAATGATGAGTTTACGAAGAATGCTGGACATTTGTTGATATATATTTTATGTATAAATGACCTAATCTTACTTGTTTTAATCTTCCTGCTTTTAGTAAATTAAGCTATAGTAACAATAACATTATAGGTAAATCTTGTTCTGTCAAAGTCTGATGTCTTGAAAAAATGGATCTGCTGCAGTCTTGAAACAATTTAATGATGATAAATAATATACAAATATCTTTTTAACTAATGAATAAAAAATAGAAAATTACTGAAACACAGAAAATATAGTTTTAATAATGGCTGGCTACTTTCCATCACATAACTTCTTTATATGAAACGACCGTAGTGTGAGCAAAATCATTGTCATATACAATAGAAACGATCCTTAAAATACAAGAGGTAAATATGACATGTAAATCAATTCATAACTATTCAAAATGGCTGATTTCTGTGTTAAAATAATCAGACTCTAGATGATAATACCTGAAATTTCTTTCTTAAAGCCTTCCTTGTAGACAAATGTAGTTTTCTGATCGTTTTCTTCATACACTTTGACTGTATAGTTTGTATTTCCTGGTCTTGGTAACGGTTGTTGCCATGTAACCTGTAGAATTTCAGGATCAGACGTTGCATCACCAATTACATTTAAAGGTTTCTGTGGAGCTATTAATATATATAGACAGGTACAGCAAAGGTACAGGTAAAATAATCACGAGAAAAGAAAAGTAAAGGTACATGTATAATAATAGTGATATATCATAGACTGGGGAAGCAAAGTCACATGTACAATAATTCAGAAGATATCATAGACTGGTGAAGCAAAAGTATATGTACAATAATCAGGAAGATATCATAGACTGGTGAAGCAAAGGTACATGTACAATAATCAGGAAGATATCATAGACTGGTGAAGCAAAGGTACATGTACAATAATCAGGAAGATATCATAGACTGGTGAAGCAAAGGTACATGTACAATAATCTGGAAGATATCATAGACTGGTGAAGCAAAGGTACATGTATAATAATCAAGAAGATATCATAGACTGGTGAAGCAAAGGCACATGTACAATAATCAGGAAGATATCATAGACTGGTGAAGCAAAGGTACATGTACAATAATCGGGACGATATCATAGACTGGTGAAGCAAAGGTAACTACAATAATCAGGAAGATATCATAGACTGTTGAAGCAAAGGTGCGCATACAATAATCATGAAGATATCATAGACTGGTGAGGCAAAAGTATATGTACAATAATCAGGAAGATATCATAGACTGGTGAAGCAAAAGTACATGTACAATAATCAGGAAGATATCATAGACTGATGAAGCAAAGGTAACTGTACAATAATCAGGAAGATATCATAGACTGGTGAAGCAAAAGTACATGTACAATAATCAGGAAGATATCATAGACTGATGAAGCAAAGGTAACTGTACAATAATCAGGAAGATATCATAGACTGGTGAAGCAAAGGTGCACATACAATAATTCAGAAGATATCATAGACTGGTGAAGCAAAAGTACATGTACAATAATCAGGAAGATATCATAGACTGGTGAAGCAAAAGTACATGTACAATATTCAGGAAGATATCATAGACTGGTGAAGCAAAGGTACATGTACAATAATCAGGAAGATATCAAAGACTGGTGAAGTAAAGGTACATGTACAATAATTAGGAAGATATCATAGACTGGTGAAGCAAAAGTACATGTACAATAATCAGGAAGATATCATAGACTAGTGAAGCAAAGGTACATGTACAATAATCTGGAAGATATCATAGACTGGTGAAGCAAAGGTACATGTACAATAATAAGGAAGATATCATAGAATGGGGAAACAAAAGTACATGTACAATAATTAGGGAGATATCATAGACTGCTGAAGCAAAGGTAAATGTACAATAATCAGGAAGATATCATAGACTGGTGAATCAAAGTCACATGTACAATAATCAGGACGATATCATAGACTGGGGAAACAAAGGTACATGTACAATAATCAGGAAGATATCATAGACTGGTGAGGTAAAGGCACATGTACAATAATCAGGAAGATATCATAGACTGGGGAAGCAAAGGCACATGTACAATAATCAGCAATATATCATAGACTGGTGAAGCATAGGTACATGTACAATAATTTGGAAGATATCATAGAATGGGGAAACAAAGGTACATGTAGAATAATTAGGGAGATATCATAGACTGGTGAGGTAAAGGCACATGTACAATAATCAGGAAGATATCATAGACTGGGGAAGCAAAGGCACATGTACAATAATCAGCAATATATCATAGACTGGTGAAGCAAAGGTACATGTACAATAATCTGGAAGATATCATAGACTGGTGAAGCAAAGGTACATGTACAATAATCTGGAAGATATCATAGACTGGGGAAGCAAAGGCACATGTAAAAAAATAATCAGCAATATATCATAGACTGGTGAAGCAAAGGTACATTTACAATAATTTGGAAGATATCATAGAATGGGGAAACAAAGGTACATGTAGAATAATTAGGGAGATATCATAGACTGATGAAGCAAAGGTAACTGTACAATAATCAGGAAGATATCATAGACTGGTGAAGCAAAGGTGCACATACAATAATTCAGAAGATATCATAGACTGGTGAAGCAAACGTACATGTACAATAATCAGGAAGATATCATAGACTGGTGAAGCAAAAGTACATGTACAATAATCAGGAAGATATCATAGACTAGTAAAACAAAGGTACATGTACAATAATCAGGAAGATATCAAAGACTGGTGAAGTAAAGGTACATGTACAATAATTAGGAAGATATCATAGACTGGTGAAGCAAAAGTACATGTACAATAATCAGGAAGATATCATAGACTAGTGAAGCAAAGGTACATGTACAATAATCTGGAAGATATCATAGACTGGTGAAGCAAAGGTACATGTACAATAATAAGGAAGATATCATAGAATGGGGAAACAAAAGTACATGTACAATAATTAGGGAGATATCATAGACTGCTGAAGCAAAGGTAAATGTACAATAATCAGGAAGATATCATAGACTGGTGAATCAAAGTCACATGTACAATAATCAGGACGATATCATAGACTGGGGAAACAAAGGTACATGTAGAATAATTAGGGAGATATCATAGACTGGTGAGGTAAAGGCACATGTACAATAATCAGGAAGATATCATAGACTGGGGAAGCAAAGGCACATGTACAATAATTAGCAATATATGATAGACTGGTGAAGCAAAGGTACATGTACAATAATCTGGAAGATATCATAGACTGGGGAAGCAAAGGCACATGTACAATAATCAGCAATATATCATAGACTGGTGAAGCAAAGGTACATTTACAATAATTTGGAAGATATCATAGAATGGGGAAACAAAGGTACATGTAGAATAATTAGGGAGATATCATAGACTGCTGAAGCAAAGGTAAATGTACAATAATCAGGAAGATATCATAGACTGGTGAATCAAAGTCACATGTACAATAATCAGGACGATATCATAGACTGGGGAAACAAAGGTACATGTACAATAATCAGGACGATATCATAGACTGCTGAAGTAAAGGCACATGTACAATAATCAGGAAGATATCATAGACTGCTGAAGTAAAGGCACATGTACAATAATCAGGAAGATATCATAGACTGGGGAAGCAAAGGTACATGTACAATAATCAGCAATATATCATAGACTGGTGAAGTAAAGGCACATGTACAATAATCAGGAAGATATCATAGACTGGGGAAGCAAAGGCACATGTACAATAATCAGCAATATATCATAGACTGGTGAAGCAAAGGTACATGTACAATAATCTGGAAGATATCATAGACTGGTGAAGCAAAGTCACATGTACAATAATCAGGACGATATCATAGAATGGGGAAACAAAGGTACATGTACAATAATCAGGGAGATATCATAGACTGGTGAAGCAAAGGTAAATGTACAATAATCAGGAAGATATCATAGACTGGTGAATCAAAGTCACATGTACAATAATCAGGACGATATCATAGACTGGGGAAACAAAGGTACATGTACAATAATCAGGAAGATATCATAGACTGGTGAAGTAAAGGCACATGTACAATAATCAGGAAGATATCATAGACTGGTGAAGCAAAAGTACATGTACAATAATCAGCAATATATCATAGACTGGGGAAACAAAGGTACATGTACAATAATAAGGAAGATATCATAGACTGGGGAAACAAAGGTACATGTACAATAATCTGGAAGATATCATAGACTGGTGAAGTAAAGGCACATGTACAATAATCAGGAAGATATCATAGACTGGGGAAACAAAGGTAAATGTACAATAATCAGGAAGATATCATAGACTAGTGAAACAAAAGTATTGTTTTCTAACCAGTCTATGATATCCTTTAGATCTACATCTTTTCAGAGCAGTGATAATGGTGTTGTTTCACCAGTCTATGATATCCTTTAGATCTACATCTTATCAAAGCAGTGATAATGGTGGTTTTGTTACCAGTCTATGATATACTTTAAATTTATATCTTATCAATGCAGTGATAATGGTGTTTTTTCATCAGTCTATGATATCCTTTGGATCTACATCTTATCAGAGCAGTGATAATGGTTTTTTCACCAGTCTATGATATCCTTTAGATCTATATCTTATCATACTGCCCAAAAACCGTCGGTCCTGACCGACAAAAATGCAGTAGGACCGACGATTTCAAAATATATATCGGACCGAATGTCCGGTAAAACATAGATATTTGAAAGGACCGGCGATTGAAATTTATTCCCTCCCAGTTTCCACTGCCAATGGCATTACATTCCGTTTTCAGTTTTATTAAAATGTCAAGACAAGAGAATTGAAATTTGTTTATTTATTCTGTCAGACCGACACGTTCCTCTTTGTAATCGAAACTCGTAAATATGTAAACATCCTTTTAGTAGGAACCAGCACCTGCAAAACGTGGAACATTAAAACTTAAATATATTACTGAGCACAGAAATAAGTTGACTTCCACACTCCCCAAGTATCAAAGATTGTTTGTGTTTAATTAAATATGTTTTGAGATGCTTATATATTGAAGATGACAAAAATGTACAATGTAGGTAAACCGGAAACTGACATTGATGTATAATATTCGGAACGTGATCGGACCATTAGATACGGATTGTTGGCTATATCTGCCTTATCTTTTTGGATAAAAATATGTATACAGAAAAACATTTAATTGAGTTGTTTAATGATCATGACTATAGGTAATGTAATCTTGCATTCAGTTCTGTATAAAAAAAAATTGACAGGTTATATACAATATTACAAAAAAATGGTGGGACAGACACAAAGCCCATGGGTAAGACAGAACCCCAGTTCCTGTCTGATCCAATGTCAGACAGAAAAAAAATGTTTTCGCCAACTCTGTAATACCGAATGTTTGGTATAATAGTTACCTCAGATTTTGTCCGAAAGGCATTGATCAGTGTTTAATTTTATTCTTAAATTACATAATTTTCATTGTTTTCACCCCTTTTATACATTTCCGGTTTCAACCAAACTCATTTGTGAAGACAAACACGCCACGATTGGTTATTTGTATATATAGTAGCCAATGGCACGACGTCTTTCATACAACCATTGACCTATAGTACAAGGTCATCAAAACAACAAAACTTGAGACACACACTATAAAAGACATAAGGGACCGACCATTTAACTTGAAAGGGGGGGGGGGGGGGTTATGGTATTTATTTCGTTCACAATTTGTTTTTCGGACAACACAAGAGTTAGAATATTAATTTCTTTGTCGCTCAAAGCGCGAAATTTTTTGCCAGAATTTAACATTAGGTTATATGACAAAAACTCTGAATCAGAATATTTTTTTTTCCTCCACCAAAATCAGAATATTTTATTCAGCAACATTGGGAATCAGAATATTTTTTTAGAAAAAAACCATACCCCTCCCTTCAAGTTAAATGGTCGTTCCCTAACATATACAGTTTGAACAACACTGAAAACTAAAAATTGAATTACTTTAACCTCTATAAAAACCAGAGGTGAAATCAGATGCCCAATTGCTAATACTAAGGTAAAACACTCTAATAAAGCCAAACTAAACATTATGCACATGACAGTGAATTTTTGGGGGCTTTTTTTTCGGACCGGCAAAATATTTTTCGGTCTGACATGATCTTCATGTCTGTCAGTCCGAATGACTGACAACTTCTCAGCAAGTTTCGGGAAGTCTGCTTATCAGAGCAGTGATATTTAATGGTGTTGTTTCACTAGTCTATGATATCCTTTAGATATACATCTTATCAGAGCAGTGATAATGGTGTTGTTTCACCAGTCTATGATATCCTTTAGATCTACATCTTTTTAGAGCAGTGGTAATGGTGTTATTTCACCAGCCTATGATATCCTTTAGATCTATATCCTATCAGAGCAATGATAATGGTGTTTTTTCACCAGTCTATGATATCCTTTAGATCTATATCCTATCAGAGCAGTGATAATGTTTTTTTTTCACCAGTCTATGATATCTTTTAGATCTACATCTTATCAGAGCAGTGATAATGATTATGGTATTGTTTTACCAGTCGATGATATCCTTTAGATATATATCTTATCAAAGCAGTGATAATGGTGTTTTTTCACCAGTCTATACTATACTTTAGATCTATATCTAATCAGAGCAGTGATAGTGTTGTTTCTTACCACTCTCTGATATCCTTTAGATCTATACCTTATCAGAGCAGTGATAATGGTGTTTTCTCACCAGTCTATGATATCCTTTAGATCTATATATTATAAGAGCAGTGATAATGGTGTTTTTTCAGCAGTCTATAATATATGTTAGATCTATATCTAATCAGAACAGTGATAATGGTGGTTTTTTTCACCAGTCTATGATATCATTTGGATCTACATCGTGTCAGAACAGTTATAATGGTGTTTTTTCACCACTCTATGATATCCTTTAGATCTACATCTTATCAGAGCAGTGATGATGGTGTTTTTTCAGCAGTCTATTATATACGTTAGATCTATATCTAATCAGAGCAGTGATAATGGTGTTTTTTCACCACTCTATGATATCCTTTAGATCTATATTTTATCAAAGCAGTGATAATGGTGTTTTTTCACCAGTCTATGATATCCTTTAGATCTATATCTTATCAGAGCAGTGATAATTGTGTTGTCTCACCAGTCTATGATACCCTTTAGATCTATATCTGATCAGAGCAGTGATAATGGTGTTGTTTCACCAGTCGATGATATCCTTTAGATCTATATCTTATGAAAGTGGTGATAATGGTGTTTTTTCACCAGTCTATGATATTCTTTGTATCTATATCTTATCACAGCAGTGATAATGGTGTTGTTTCACCAGTCTATGATATCCTTTAGATCTATATCTGATGAGAGCAGTCATAATGGTGTTTTTTCACCAGTCTATGATATCCTTTGTATCTATATATTATCAGAGCAGTGATAATGGTGTTGTTTCACCAGTCTATGATATCCTTGAGATCTATATCTTATGAGAGCAGTCATAATGGTGTTTTTGTCACCAGTCTATGATATCCTTTAGATCTATATCTTATTAGAGCAGTGATACTGGTGTTTTTTCACCAGTCTATGTTATCCTTTAGATCTACCTCTTATGAGAGCAGTGATAATGGTGTTTTTGTCACCAGTCTATGATATCCTTTAGATCTATATCTTATCAGAGCAGTGCTAATGGTGTTGTTTCACCAGTCTATGATATCCTTTAGATCTATATCTGATGAGAGCAGTCATAATGGTGTTTTTGTCACCAGTCTATGATATCCTTTAGATCTATATCTTATTAGAGCAGTGATAGTGGTGTTTTTACATCAGTCTATGCTATCCTTTGGATCTACATGCTATAACAATGTTCATGTATTTAAACTATAAATAAACATCAATAATAAACTGATAACATGTAAATGACATCAACATTTAACATCTAAATTACAAATACTTACCTTCCTGGGAGGTTGTTCTGCTTATGTCTGCAGGATTTCCATTACCTGCTGCAGTGACAGCTTGTATTGTGACTTCATAGTTCACATAAGGTAAAAGATCTTCAATATCGTAACTCATTGTTTGGTTCATTTGTGTAGAGTTTGTATTCAATGTTATCTTCTTTATACAATTATACGTGTAGTCAAGATTCTGAAAACATAAATACATACCAAATTACAAACATTATGAGGTCTATACCATATATACTACCACTTTAGAGAAAACATATTTGATAAGTGCATCCTTGAGAGAAACATGTCGGATTTATATTAGGTAACATTGGCTATATGTCTTGCATAATATCACTAAAATGTTGTAACAGTATTAAGCTTCAAATATATAAAATTTCTTAGATATTTAAGACTAATTAATAATAAAGCTGTTAGAACTATCAGTTACAGAGGGGAAGATTTTGCAGATGTATCCCATCAGAAACAACAATTACTCATGGTGGCCATCTTTTTCTGTAAGATCAAGATGAAATCAAGAAATTTTGTAGAGAATCGCACTTACATTTTTTGTACCAACTAACAAATAATTTGGACTTGTAGTTTCAGACCGTAAGAATAAAAACTAGAGGCTCAGTGGGCTGAGCCTGTGTAACTCACCTTTCATTCTGCTTTGAGGAAAGTTAATACAGAACCTTCCATACATGTAGATGCTTCCTACCAAGTTTCGATTCATATGGCTAAGCAGTTTCAAAGGAGAAGTTTTTTAGAAATCGACCGATCAGAAACAAGAATTGCATGTGGTGGCCATGTTTTCTAACCGATCGGGACGAAATGAGCAATCTTCATAGAGGACATTCCATAGATGCTTCCTACCAAGTTTCGGTGGTAGCCATGTTTGTTAACCGATTGGGACGAAATGAGCACTCGTCATAGAGGATATTCCATAGATGCTTCCTACCAAGTTTCGGTTCATTTGGCCAAGCGGTTTCAGAGGAGAAGATTAAAAAAAAATCGGCCAATCAGAAACAAGAATTTCCTGTGGCAGCCATGTTTGATAATGGATCATAACAAAATGTGCACTCTTTAGAGTGGACCTTCCATAGATGTTTCCTACCAAGTTTCAGTTCATTTGGCTGAGGGTTTTCAGAGGAGAAGATGAAAATGTGAAAAATAAACGGTTGACAGATCACAGACGACGGATACCAAGTGATGGCAAAAGCTCATATTGCCTTTGGCAAGGTTTGCTAAAAAGAATATCAAAATGTGAATTCCCTACTTGTAAGGTATATAATAAACAACACTATATCAGCATTAGTTAATTTGTAAGGGAGATAATATCAAGAGTTATCTTTCTTTTAACAGTATAGGGAAGACTTATCTTTCTGTTTACAGAGGAGAAGATTTAAAAAAAATCAACCAATCAGAAACAAGAATTGCCTGTGGCTTGTTTAATACCGGATCGGGACGAAATGTGCAATCTTTATAGAGGACCTTCCATAGATGCTTCCTACCAAGTTTCGCTTCATTTGGCTAAGCGGTTTCAGAGGAGAAGAATTTTAAAAATCGGCCAATCAGAAACAAGAATTGTTTGTGGCGGCCATGTTTGTTAATGGATCGGGACGAAATGAGCAATCTCTATAGAGGACCTTCCATAGATGCTTCCTACCAAATATCAGATCAATTGGCTTTGCTGTTTGAGAGGAGAAGATTAAAACATGATGGACGACAGAGGACGGACGCCAAGTGATGGCAACAGGCAAGGTGAGCTAAAAAAAAAAATAGCCAATAAGAAACAAGAAATGTTCATGATACCCATGTTCTTTTTGCCAAATCAAGATGAAATTAGGATTTTTTTTGTAGAGGACATCACAAACATCATTTGTATCATTTAACAACTAATTTGACTTGTAGTTTCAAAGGAGATTTTTTTTAAATTAAAGCTTTAGCCAAACAGTAACAAGATGAATCCATGCTTTTATTGCATCAAGGCTAATGAGAAACATCATTCCTGCAAATTTTGATTCCAACTTGCCCAGTAGTTTCGGAGGAAATGATCAAATGGTTAAATGTTAATGAGGACATCAACGGACAATGGAGACAGATGCAAATTGATGGTAAAAGCTCAAATGGTCAACCAGGTCAGGTGAGATAAATACATTATGCAGCAGTATCCCTCTTATAATGTCAATCCTTCTGAAATAAAAAGTAGCCTGATATGAGATGTGGCATCTTGAGGGGAGGGACTTAGGCAATTTACTTGTATCATACTATCTCAGTGCAACTGAATTCTGGCCTGATATGAGGGGTGGCCTTTGGTGCGAGGGGCTTATCAAAGATTGATAAGAGATTGACTACTCTGCAAGTCATTTACCATATCATATTAATTAATCTTTAAGCTTATAACCTTATTGGTAATATTGGTTTCTTGATTTAATACATGTGTATTTATTTAGAAGTCATTTATTTACCGTTACACCAGAACAACCATTGACACACTGTAAAATTATTTCTTGTACACATGTGTCATCAGTCCTATTCTTAAGATGTATTCTATATCCCCATAACACACCAGCAGGATCTATGGGATAATCCCAGTGTACTGTTATTTTGTTGGAGGTTACTGCAGTTGTTACAATATTCTGTGGTGGTGTTGACACTGTAAATAAGGAGATATAGACAATTATAAATCCATAAATATGATTGCTTTATTGCAAATAATCATTGTTAGGGAACGACCATTTAACTTGAAGGGAGGGGTATGTTTTTTCCTAACAAAATATTATGATTTAGAAGGGAAAGAAATTAAATAATCTGTCACAGCATTGGCCACAACAAATATTGTGCCTTACATATTTATTATAGTATAATTCTTATATGATTTACATAATTAGAAATCCTATACTCTGATTGGGTATAAGCGCTTATGGAGGCGGGGTTTTTGTCAGTTTATTTTTCGATAGACGATGTTCACTGGACTACTTTTTTCGTAATGTAAACAAAATGGCGGCTTGGATTCCCGATAATAAAAAAAGATAAAAGAAACAATGTTTATTGTTAATAATCAACAATTATTGTTAGATATGAAATAAAAAATTAAATGCCAATGAAAAAAAAAGCTTGTACAAAAAATTCCGGAAAAAATACTTAAGACAACCATCTATCGACTTTGACTTTTGTAATATATCGTCATCCTGTGACGTTGTTTACAAGGGACGCTGATTGACACAAGCTGGTTACTGATTTATTTTACGATTTTGTGAGCATTTTACTTGTTTGAGTAGCTAAATGCAAAATGCCATCAAATTGGGAAATACCAGTAACTTAATTACATCACCGTCTAGTTATCAATGTAGGAAAACAACTTAAACAAGGTTAGTTCATTTTGTTATTCATGGCCGACACACATCAATGGAATGTAGGGTAAATCCGGGTATTCCCGGACACGGGTCAATTCCGGACTTGACTACAGAATCTCTCATTCTATTTATAATATCTCGTACTCTTGTTGTCGTATGTTACTAAATAAAACACTTTTTGTATCTTCTCTTGTTTTATTCTTTACCAATTATATTGACTATGAAAATAAATATATTCCGAATGAATGCGAGTGACGTCAAAAATTGGACTTTAGACTCTTCTTCTCCGTAGTTTTCACAGCGGGAAATTTTGAAAAACTGGTTCAGCTAGCACCCTGACGTTTAAACCACACAATCTAAGTAAGTATATAGTTGTTATTAAGTATAACATGTTTTTCCTAACAACACACTGTTGTTTTAATTGTAATTATTGTATTTTTGTAAAAATATTCGGCAATTTTTATGAAAATCAGTTTTTATATTTGTCCGGATTTCCCCCATCGCATTTTTTTAATGTGGGGTAATTCTGAACAGCTTCTATAATTCTATAAAATTTGGTGTCTCGGATGCAACGATTAATCCTCATATGATATAACTTTGACTATTTACACCATTGTACACATTCTGGCTACGCATTCATCATCACCAGAAACATTTTTATGTCACTGTCATCACTAAATAAAAATGCGACAGTAGAATAGCGAAGTTCGTCGAACAGCCATACTGTCTTGGCAAAAATGTAACACATTCTTTATACTCATCTACACATGGTGATACCCCTTTCAGGCTGTCGGTCCATTTTCCGCCCGGACTTGCGGTCAATACCGGTATGTCCGTTTTCCTACTGATAACTTCTGAACGAAATCAGATATTCTTCAAGCTAGTACATGTATACTTTTTCGGAATTTCCAATATTCGCACTGACTTCTATTTTCAGTTCAAAGGTAGATCTATATGTTCTATTGGACATATTGATTACACAGGGACCGGTAACATACGATGTTTTGATTGACCGGGCCCCCGAGTATCTATCTATATAAAAAGGACTTTTATATCGATACTCGGGGACCGGTCAATCAAAACATCGGCCGGTAACATACGATGTTTTGATTGACCGGGCCCGCGAGTATCTATATAAAAAGGACTTTTTTATATAGATATTATAAAAAGGACTTTTTTATATAGATATTATAAAAAGGACTTTTTTATATAGATACTCGGGGCCCGGTCAATCAAAACGTCGTATGTTACCGGCCCCTGTGATTGATTAGGTCTACTTCATCATAGTTCGGCGGTTTTCTGATTTTATCATAATATGGATGTTCCAATGTGGCGGGGTATTACTTAATAGCATTATAGACCAATACTTTGGCAAAAAATAAGATACTGAAATTGTGAACAATAAATGAAAAAAAATGTGGTTTCGTTTATATTAAGAGGTTGCTTATATTTTGTAGAAATGTCGAAGAAGAGTACCATTACTGAACAAATTTTGATAAGAGAGATAAATGGAGATTTTGGTGTCTTGAAATACATTGCCTGTCAAAAACTGTACAATTTGTATATGAAAGAGTGGTATTTTGAAAGCGATTATCTGCCACTTCTATACATTAATCTTATACACGCAGTGCGTCAAAGTTCCGAAGTAGCTTCTTGGGCCATCCAAATTATTGAAAATCAATACGCCAATGAAATCAACAGCATAGTATTTGTAGCGGACAGAATTGCTGACATGTTCGAGAACGGTATCATTAGAGACCTCGTCGACAAAGTGAAAGATTAACTAACGTTTTAAATTCTAATTAATAATTAAATGATTGCAATAAAATGTGAAGAACAAGATTAATAAATAGTATGCAAACGTTTAGTGTATATGCAAGAACAATTTAGATATGGAGTAAATGAACCGATGAGACAAAATCCCAATTAATACATGGTAAACAAAGAGATGGAACAACGCTTTTATTGTTGTTCCTTATCTTGAAGTCACTATGAGGCCCTCAACAACGAGCAACCTCCCACACCTCACAGCAAGTCCAGGACGGCCCTCAGCATTATCACAAAAACCGTATTGCATTAATAAAATCCCTCATTAATTTCCGATCTACAGTATCTGGAATCGTGTCATTTACCAAACCTTAATTTATGTTTATAGAATGCCAAGAAAATACATAGGAAAAAAGAAGAAGATATATGACCTTTCTGCGTTAATGAATGCTGTGGATGCTGTCAAAAGTGGCCATCTTTCAATTAGGAAAGCAGCAATTGAATTTGATGTTCCTAAAACAACTCTGCATGACACTCTTAAGGAGAAATATCAAGATGCTGGTATGCCAGGTCGGAAGCCAGCACTCCCAGTAAATATTGAAAATCGAATTGCCAATGCCTTAAAGGAAGCGTCGAGACAAGGAATGGGTGTGTCAAGACTGCAGGTGATGAGGAGAGTAGGAGACCTAACAAAGAAAATGAAGCTGTCTGTTGCTGCTTTCAAGGGTAAATCTCCAGGAAAAGACTGGTTTGATGGCTTCATGAAAAGACATCAGGATCTTTCAATTCGAAAACCAGAGAAGCTAACAACAACCAGGGCCAGGATGCTTAATCCAGTTGTTGTTACAAATTACTTTAATGATCTAGATGCTCTATTAGACAAACTTGATTTGAAAGAAAAACCTGATCGAATATGGAATTGCGATGAGACGGGGAAAAACTTTGAACACCAGCCGGTAAAAGTCATCGCCGCTAAAGGGGAGAAATCCGTTGTTGGCAGGACATCAGCGAGCAGTAGTAATATCACAATAATGGCCTGTGTAAATGCTGCTGGTCGAACCATGCCACCTCTCTTCGTTGTTAAAGGGAAAACCTCTAAATCTGTGCATGGATTTAACACCTCAGCTGCGCCCGTTGGTACGAAGTGGTTTATGCAAAAGAACGGTTGGATGACCGACAGTATAGGAGAAAGGTGGTTTGAAGAGGTATTCATTGCTCAATGTGGGGACCAACGACCACAACTTCTCGTTCTGGATGGTCATTCTTCGCACGAAAGTCTTGCCATCTTAGAATTGGCCATTCAGCATGATATTCATATATTATGTCTTCCACCGCATACGACACATGCTCTCCAGCCCCTGGATAGATCTGTGTTCGGGCCACTTAATAAGGCATTCAACACTGTTTGTTCAGAGTTTCTCGCTGAAAATGCCCTGCATTCTGTAAACAAATGGTCTTTTCCTGGTTTGTTGTCGTCCTCTTGGGATATCGCCTTTACAAAAAGCAATATACAGAGCGGATTTCGTGCTTGTGGGATATACCCTTTCAATCCTAGAGCAGTAGATCAGGGTATGCTGTTACCATCAAAACCATCCGATTCAGCTCTTGTGCCTTCTACTGAGAATGAATCTCCGTTAACACCCGTCGCCTCTGCACCTACAAGCAATGATGACGTTGCAATTGCCGCGGCTGGGCTGGCCTTGCTATCAAGTTCTGTGATCCCTACAGGCGATACTAGCAGTTCATCATCGTCCAGCTCTCTAGTAGCTGATGTTCCTCCATCTCCATCTATTGCTGCTCTTCCTATAGAGCAATGTACGGCTACACCTGGTGTATTTACGTCAACAGCATCTTCTCCTCCAGTTATCGAGGACCCAGAGCTTCTACTCCAACTAATTCAGTCCGGTAAGATTGACATTTTTACCCCAGACCAGGACGGTGTAGTAGAGCTAGAAAATTTCAGTAATGATGTGTGGGACTATACAATACGTGATATGTTTCTGCCAACTAAAGCTTCAAGTGACAAAATTACTTCGTCGTCTAGGTGCGCGAAGAAAAATACTTCACATCGTCTACTGACATCAACAGATGTGTTGAAAGAAAAACAAGAAAGTATTGAGAAAAAAGAAACGGCAGAACTAAAGAAGAAAGAGCGGCAGGAAAAACTGAAAGCTAGATGTACAAAAGTACAAAATGTTTGAGCTCTTTGGTGTGTTAAATTATTATAATGAGTTTATTTGTCGTGACGTTGGGTTTGACATTTTAATCAAATTTATTGCTTTAAACAGCTTCCAAGATTGTTACTTCAAATGAATTAAAGTCTAAGCAGTTAAGTGTCTCTTCATCTTGCATCTTCACTTTTTCACTCCGTTCCAGTTAAAAAATATCTCCCAATTCTTGTCTATTCGTGTTTATGGGTAAATGTCAGACTATAAACGTCCCAAGAAACATCGGCAAATGAATACCGAAGCAACAAGCCGAAGAGATAATTAAATCCAGAAAATCACAGGTCAGAAAAGCGATAGAGAGAGTACACACAAAAAGACAATAGAAATAACAAGGACAAAACAAATAAACAGAATTGAACACGAACGTCACAAAAAATAAAGCACTAGCAGCGTGAACCTTCACAAAAAACGGGAATATCATCAGGTGCTCCGGAAGGGTAAGCATGATCTGCTCCACGCGTAGCACCCGTCACACTGCAAGTGGAAGGTCCGGTATGGAGTCGAATATTTTGGTGTGTGTCAGTCCGGTACATTTACATTGTCAAGTGGTTGGTTCTCTCTTGGGACTGTGGCTTCACACCGGTCTCTTATATTTGGTGTCAAAAACGGCAAGGTCTTCACGCTAAACAGGAGAACAGCACTTCGCTTCGAGTTGCAAAATTAATAACTTAATGAAATTCAAAGCGGTAAAATGTAAGACCCTCTACCAAATGTCAATTATGAAATACGTTTGTTCATTTGTCGCAAATCATAGCCGATTTTGCAACCACTCGCTCATAAACATTTTGAAAGTGTAAAATATTTATGAGCGAGTGTTTGCAAAACCGGTGATGATTTGCGACAAATCGGAACAAATGTCAGTTCATAGCTAACATTTGGTAGGCCGGGGTCGTGTACTTTACGCTTTGAAGTTCGTTTAGTATAACGTGAGATCATCAATTTTTGCAACCCTAAGCGATGAGTATTTTTCACCGTGTTTACCGTGTTCCTAGTCATGATCATGACGTACGTTGTCCACCGTGTTTAGGCTCGTAAACAATATAAAAGTACAGTACATCAAAAAATAAGTTTAACAATTGATTATCAAAAGAGGACAGAAAAAACGATAAGCGAACGTAATTTTCCTTAGTCTGTATTTATTATAGTATCAAATTTATATGTCCGGAATTACCCTCAGAAAGTCCGGAATTACCCCATAAAGTCCGGAATTACCCCATATTTCTGGCGTATGAATTTCGGTATCTGGTCACTTTATTTTCAACACTATCAATGATAAATCGTATTTGGAATGGGGATCCAGCAATGCTTTCGTGATCTGGTACATTCATTTTGACATTACCTTATCGTAGGGATGCACTGCTGATATTGCCTATGCGGAACCAGCAAAATGTCCGGAATTACCCGGATTTACCCTATGTGTGCGTACTGGGGATAGTAAATTTTCAAAACAAATGAAAAAAAAAATACTTAGTTACAGAATTATAAGGATTAAACGCATTTTTTCCGGAGTTTATTTATGTATAACCTGGACCAATTCACTCACAAACAAATAAAAGTCCGAAGACTTTTATTTGTTTGTGAGTGAATTGGTCCAGGTTATACATAAATAAACTCCGGAAAAAATGCGTTTAATCCTATAATAAAAAAAAATAATCTGGTTTAAGAGTATTGTTTTGATTTGGTTTAAAAAAATAATTTCAGATCAGTACAAACAACCATAACCGCCCCTCACCCTCACCCCCCCCCCTTTCAAGTTAAATGGTTGTTCCCTTAGATGAAAAATAAAAAAGTTCAAATTTTGAACACCACTCTTCTTGGCCCCTTTTATGTCAAATCCTTGTAGTTACATAATATTGCTATGCATTTTTCGAAAATTATAGTCAATAATGTGCATCCTGATGTACAACACTGTGTCAACAGTGTACAATGTACACAATTTTGACCAATATTATATATTTAGTCCTACACTGGGTCATTGAAACAAAAGTTAGGGTTACCCTAAGAAAGTCCCTGACAAACTTTATCACATAGAGTTGTATTAAGTACACCTCGTCATGAGAGCGATTTGAACCAGGGGTTAAAAAATCCGCTGGTCCGAGATCCGGGACCGGCAATTTGTGGGTTCGGACCTAACATTTTCTATTCCTGTAAAGACCGACGGACCAGTTGAAACTGTCCAATTACGGACTTGAATTAAATGGGAGGTTAAAAGTCCAAGTGACAGATGTTACTGCATAATTTTAATCCACCATTGATTGCCTCTTTTAATATTGTTAACATTGGATTACGTAATCTGAAATAATTCAAGATTGTTTTAGTGCTTTACGAAGTGTGTTTTGTTCTGTATGAACCTCCGGTAATTAACGGAGCACACACACCCAGGATGGTTGTAACAGAATAGCTTATGATCAGTTTTGCGCTTTACGGAAGCAGTAATTCTTTCAATAATACTTAAGCGTATTAGTGAAGCAGTTCAAACATAAAAATGGCCCGAGTCATTGACCAGTTTGTTTTTTAATGTTAAGGTCTGAAACCACTAATTAATTTACTTTAAGGTTTTCTACTAAATTTGTGTTTTTTCGAGCCTACCTGGCCATTTTATCTTAAGTTTAACCTTTCCAAGATCATATATTTTCTGAAGCGTACATGATTCCTCTACGTTCTGTCAAAATATCAGGGCATGTTTGAAATCTTGCAGTGAAATGCCAGGCTACGGAAAACACCTACTCTAAAAATAGCTTGGTCATCCCCCAAAAATTCAGTATTTATAGGTCATGCATCAAATCCTCCATAGAGGTATTACAATACAACTAAAGTCCATCAAATTTGGGCAAAAATAATCCCTATATATTTAACTTTAATTATCAGTTTTAATCATTTCATTCCATTCAGTAGTTATTACAATACTACAAAGTGAAAGGAACCTTTTTCTTGAAAAAAGACTACTTTCGTATATGTTCTAAGCTCTGATTGGTGAATTAGTGGTTTTACACCTAAAGAGCAAAAAACCTTGTTTCTTTAATAATTTGTTGGCCTAGTTTCTATTCCTTAGGCAATATCAACCTAATAAAACCTCATTGGATATGTGGCTGTCTCATATTTACAAGAAGAAGTGTACAAATGCAAAGGTTTTGAAGATTTGTAATGAAAATACCTTCATTTACAGCTGTTGAGTTCAGTTTGTGCAATATACCACAACTTACTAATTCTCTTATGTATTATAGTTATTAAGCTAATTTCTAACATAATAAGCAATTTCAACACATATATATGCCTCAGTTGTATGTTTAATATCTAGATATTATGAAATGTTTGCATTTAAGCCCCTCCCCTTTTTTTGTCTCATAAAATGAATTCACAGTATTCTAAACTTTGTTAATTTATGCTTTAACCCCATAAATTATGTAGTTTAAGACATTAAATAAGTTTTTGTATCTAGATCTCCATTTGAAATTCCTTGTATCAGATTTGCAAAAATATGATTTATTGATATTCAAGTCTTGGAATTTCTTATGGGGCATGACAGTAATTTTCCCCAAAACTCAATAAATATATATTTCCACATAATTTTTTTCACTGTTATAGTAAGCCAGATGTGCAAATGTACTTTTACAACCAAATAATACTCTAAAACAGGAAATCCAAATTGACAATTTGAAAATTAACAGAAAATGCTAAGCGGTCAATATAATTTTCCTGAGAACACATAAATTACCAGGTTTTTACTACATAATTATCAAATAAAACTGTTTTATATAGGCTTATATTGTTTTATAAGTACATTTTTACATGTATTCTAATTGAAACTACCAAAATTTATGTGGAAACATTTGTTGGATTGAAAAAAATCTAATAATTCTATCACCATATTCTATGTTTGAAGCCGACAAACTGGGTCATGATGAATTGTTTTAAATTCTTAATATCAACCATATTTTCAATATTATATGACCTTCTACTGCAAAAACACATTCAATCACATATTAGTGGTTTTACAACTAAACGGAGCGGCTCGTGATACTGACAACAATAAATTACATAATGAAAAAACACCACAACCAACAAAAGGTCAAAGATACAATAGGCTAACGGAAGAGAACATTTCAAACATCGCGGAAGGAAAAAAATCCTTGGGCTGAGGCAAGTGGTAGGCCGATAACTCTGGCGATCTAATCTCATTGAAATTAAACTTCCGAAGACATTTTCTGCTCTGTACCTTTGGTAGTCTAATCTCAGCGATTGGGGTAAATACTGTAAAATATCCAGAATTTGCAACAAAAATGCCTCCCCCCCCCCCCCCCCAGTGCTTTATTAAAAGGTACAACCAATATGCAAAAAATAACTGTTTGATAGCCCAAGATAAAATGAAAAGCAGCATCTGTTCAGGTATTAAGTTGCCAACCTAAAATAGTCATTTAAAATAATATTATTATGTCACTCAGTTACCACTATCAGGAGGGGGGGGGGGGGGCAGTAAATTAATTTTGTGTTCAACAAATATTATTTCTTCCATTCCGATATTCAGGACCAATAGAAAAATGTTCAGGACCAGTAGATTCCTGGTGCTTACTGGTCCTAGTCCAGTGAACTTTTTGAAAAATGTTTAACCCCTGGGAACTCACAACTTTAGTGGTGATAACTACAATATGATCACAACCACAATGACCCCTGAAACAATAGTATGTTCCCATTCTATTTAAACATTATTATAATTCACATTCCTGTGAAACTGGTCAAAATCATCTCCCTTCCTTATATAGCGTTTTTGTTTGTTTGTTTTTTTAATAAATGATATAAGCAAACAGAAATGTTTACAACTTAGAAGGAGTGATAAACTAGAATAAAAGTTATTACACAGAATTAATTGTGTCTACAGATGGATGATGACAAACTCATTGCATAGTACAACCACAAAATCAAAATCAATCTTAAAGTAAAAATGTTAATTATGGGGGTTCTTTCCTAATTGACTCACTCATATCATGGATATGACAAGAGCTACAGAGAATCCATTGGAATACTCCAAATAAGAATTTATTTGAGAAATTCAATAGTGAGTGAATGAGTGATTGTTGTTTAACAGCAATTCAGCAATTTTTCAGCTCTATCATGGCGAGAACAAGTTAATTTTCAATGAGATGATGATCAGGTCCACTTTGAACTAGACCAACATTTTTATAGTGCTAGCTCACTGAAAAAACAGTCCGCAGATAGACACGTCCCACTCTGACACATTATCCTGATTCCGCGCCAACCAGTCGTTGCTCTTAGTAGAGAAACACATAAACACTGGATTTAATATAAAAATACTATTATCTTGGGCACAGGCTCATTTACACTCCTTTTGACATTTGTTATGTGGTTGTCATTCAGGAAACTTGACAAATGGTAATGATACTATCAGGCAAAATGCAAAACCTTAGTAAGTCCAACACATGCGTAACACACAAAATAGATGTGTTGTCTCTTCATGACACACAAGTGTGTGTTCTTCTTATCAAAATGATGTAATACAATAATTAACTTACAGCCTGCTTTTGTACGGCACATAATTTGATCAGATTGTGAACTTTCTCCCATTGTTGCATCATTAACTGTTGTAATGCTGAAATTATAATACGATTCTGAAAAAAAGAAAGATCAATGTAGCATAGAAACAAAGGCTGCCATATTTGATGTGGGATTGGTTTATCACCAGAGTTTTCTCGTGTCTTATTAAATCAGAAAGTAATGTTGTTGTTTTTTCTGTGGCTGTCATATAACTGTATGTTATGCAGAATGAAATTAGAGAAACTTTTCTTACGAATATTCAGAAATAAATTCCATATAATATATGATTTAATGACTCGGTGGTTATGAAGAGAATATTGGTTGTAGGATCTGAACATGATAAGAAAGTTATTATGATCATCCAAATTTGACATTCAACCAGGATGAAATCAGGACCAACAACTGATCATTCAAGCACTTTATTGTCAATGACTGATGAAACGTGTTCAGAATTCAACCAAGCAGTGAATAACAAATATTTTTTTTGGTTTCTGAGACTTGATTGTACTATTTTAGCTAATCACAGCTTAGGTATCACAGAGTATATATTATACTTTTTTCACCATATGATTTTCCATTAGACAAGAACACTTTAAAAAAAAAGTCCATATAACACCAAGTCCTGCATTTGTGGCAATCTTGAATTTTGGATAGACGCTATCCAAATATTATTTCTGTAGTTTCAGCTTCATCAAATTTATAGTTTTCATAACAATGTCCTTTGTTCAACTGTGTCCATCTTAGATTTTCAATTCACAAGAAATGAAAAATTGTGTGCATAGGACACAGATGCCCTGCTTCCAGGTAAAATTAATAAGGGCATCATTCTAGAATGGAAAAAGGGCTGCTCAGAGCAAAGCATGAAATGGCCACAGCTTGTTGACAAGGGAAAGTTGGACAAGTGTATATTAAAAGCGAGTGTGGACACAGTATTTTTGTTGATACAGTAAATTGCTTGACATAATAAAGTGTTGGACACAGTAATATGCTGGACTCATTGTATTTTAGAGATTTGTCTTGTTTTACTAGTTCAAGTGTTAAATATGGCTTCCAAATATGCAATTTTTTTTACTTTTAGCTCCTTTTAGACACATTTTCAAAATTAAATAGCAAAGTGGCGTTAAACAGGTCAGTGGTTTTCTTCAGGTTCTCTTGTTTCCTCCACCAATAAAGATGACTGCCACGATATAACTGAAATATTGTTGAAAGTGGTGAACAACACCCTAACCTTAACCCTTAGTGGTTATTATGAAAATATGTACATATTTCACTATATATTAAACATGATAAAGTTGGTTATGACAGCCTTTACACTCACTTGTTTTAGGGGTTTTTCCACATTAATTTAGTAAATATTGAACACAATTGTTACTTGTTGTCTGCTTAATACAAAGAAATGACACTATCAAAATAAATGACAATTTCAAAATATGCAATATCAAACAAGGAAGATCATTTTATATGCCATCAACATTTATAAACAGGGTGATAATATTTTTGAAATCCATTAAAAGGTATGATTAATATAAAGCAAATGTTCATGAAAAATAATTATACCACAAATAACACTGTCAGAAATCAACATGATAAGTTGACGTTTTGGATGGAGTCAGAGATTGTCGAATATAATTTTCAAAGGTGACTGTTGAAGAACTACCACAGATATGCTTGTTTAATCAGAAAATTATTTGTAATAAGTTAAGATTAAAATGCATAAAGCTAACATTGATAATGGAAGATGACAGATTCCAGCTTTTCACAAAAGCTCACATAGCCATTGGGCAGGTGAGAAAAACAGCCATTAATCACACTAAATAATGGTTATTCTTTATGAAGATTTTCTTACCCGGTGTTAATCCATCAATCTTTTGCTCCAAAGCACTTCCATTTCTTGTTATCTGATTATTTCTGGTCATATCATAGATTGTGTAATTTTGAATGTATCCATTAGGTGTTGCTGGCTTCGTCCATGTCAATATCATAGATCTGTCAAATATGTTGTTATTAATGCATGCAAAATCTGTAGGTGAGGGTGGGGCTGTAATAAAATTAACATCAATTAAAAGAAATACATTCCCACACTGAACACTGTAGGTGGGGGTGGGGCTGTAATAACATCAACATCTATTAAAAGAAATACACTACCACCCTGAATACTGTAGGTGGAGGTGGGGCTGTAATAAAATTAACATCAATTAAAAGAAATACATCACTATGATGAATACTGTAGGTGGGGTGGGGCTGCAATAAAACTAACATCAATTAAAAGAAATACATGCCCACACTGAATACTGTAGGGGGGGGGGGGGGTGTAATAAAATTAACATCAAATAAAAGAAATACATTTCCACACTGAATACTGTAGGTGGGGTGGTGCTGTAATAAAATTAACATCAATTAAAAGAAATACAATTCCACACTGAATACTGTAGGTGGGGGAGGGGCTGTAATAAAATTAACATCAATTAAAAGAAATACATTTCCACACTGAATACTGTAGGTGGGGTGGGGCTGTAATAAAATTAACATCAAATAAAAGAAATACATTACCACCCTGAATACCGTAGGTGGGGTGGGGCTGCAATAAAATTAACATCAATTAAAAGAAATGCATGCCCACACTGAATACTGTAGGTGGGGGAGGGGCTGTAATACAATTAACATCAATTAAAAGAAATACATTACTATGATGAATACTGTAGGTGGTGTGGGGCTGTAATAAAAATATTATCAAGTAAAAGAAATACATTCCCACACTGAATATTGTAGGTGGGGCTGTAATAGAATTAACATCAATTAAAAGAAATACATTCCCACACTGAATACTGTAGGTGGGGGAGGGGCTGTAATAAAATTAGCATCAATTAAAAGAAATACATTCCCACACTGAATACTGTAGGTGGGGCTGTAATAAAATTAACATCAATTAAAAGAAATACATTACCACCCTGAATACTGTAGGTGGGGTGGGGCTGCAATAAAATTAACATCAATTAAAAGAAATACATTACTATGATGAATACTGTAGGTGGGGTGGGGCTGTAATAAAAATATTATCAAGTAAAAGAAATACATTCCCACACTGAATATTGTAGGTGGGGCTGTAATAAAATTAACATCAATTAAAAGAAATACATTACTAAGCTGAATACTGTAGGTGGGGGAGGGGCTGTAATACAATTAACATCAATTAAAAGAAATACATTCCCACACTGAATACTGTAGGTGGGGCTGTAATACAATTAACATCAATTAAAAGAAATACATTACTAAGCTGAATACTGTAGGTGGGGGAGGGGCTGTAATAAAATTAGCATCAATTAAAAGAAATACATTCCCACACTGAATAATGTAGGAGGGGCTGCAATACAATTAACATCAATTAAAACAAATACATGCCCACACTGAATACTGTAGGTGGGGGAGGGGTTGTAATACAATTAACATCAATTAAAAGAAATACATTCCCACACTGAATACTGTAGATGGGGGAGGGGCTGTAATAAAATTAATATCAATTAAAAGAAATACATTCCCACACTGAATACTGTAGGTGGGGGAAGGGCTGTAATAAAATTAACATCAATTAAAAGAAATACATTACTAAGCTGAATACTGTAGGTGGGGGAGGGGCTGTAATAAAATTAACATCAATTAAAAGAAATACATTACTATGATGAATACTGTAGGTGGGGGAGGGGCTGTAATAAAATTAACATCAATTAAAAGAAATACATTACTATGATGAATACTGTAGGTGGAGGAGGGGCTGTAATAAAAATATTATCAGTAAAAGAAATACATTCCCACACTGAATATTGTAGGTGGGGGTGGGGCTGTAATAAAATTAACATCAATTAAAAGAAATACATTACTAAGCTGAATACTGTTGGTGGGGGAGGGGCTGTAATAAAATTAACATCAATTAAAAGAAATACATGCCCACACTGAATACTGTAGGTGTGGGGGGGGGGGGGGTGTAATAAAATTAACATCAAATAAAAGAAATACATTTCCACACTGAATACTGTAGGTGGGGTGGGGCTGTAATAAAATTAACATCAAATAAAAGAAATACATTACCACCCTGAATACTGTAGGTGGGGTGGGGCTGCAATAAAATTAACATCAATTAAAAGAAATACATGCCCACACTGAATACTGTAGGTGGGGGAGGGGCTGTAATACAATTAACATCAATTAAAAGAAATACATTACTATGATGAATACTGTAGGTGGTGTGGGGCTGTAATAAAAATATTATCAAGTAAAAGAAATACATTCCCACACTGAATATTGTAGGTGGGGCTGTAATAGAATTAACATCAATTAAAAGAAATACATTCCAACACTGAATACTGTAGGTGGGGGAGGGGCTGTAATAAAATTAGCATCAATTAAAAGAAATACATTCCCACACTGAATACTGTAGGTGGGGCTGTAATAAAATTAACATCAATTAAAAGAAATACATTACCACCCTGAATACTGTAGGTGGGGGAGGGGCTGTAATAAAATTAACATCAATTAAAAGAAATACATTACTATGATGAATACTGTAGGTGGGGTGGGGCTGTAATAAAAATATTATCAAGTAAAAGAAATACATTCCCACACTGAATATTGTAGGTGGGGCTGTAATAAAATTAACATCAATTAAAAGAAATACATTACTAAGCTGAATACTGTAGGTGGGGGAGGGGCTGTAATACAATTAACATCAATTAAAAGAAATACATTCCCACACTGAATACTGTAGGTGGGGCTGTAATACAATTAACATCAATTAAAAGAAATACATTACTAAGCTGAATACTGTAGGTGGGGGAGGGGCTGTAATAAAATTAGCATCAATTAAAAGAAATACATTCCCACACTGAATAATGTAGGTGGGGCTGCAATAAAATTAACATCAATTAAAACAAATACATGCCCACACTGAATACTGTAGGTGGGGGAGGGGTTGTAATACAATTAACATCAATTAAAAGAAATACATTCCCACACTGAATACTGTAGATGGGGGAGGGGCTGTAATAAAATTAATATCAATTAAAAGAAATACATTCCCACACTGAATACTGTAGGTGGGGGAAGGGCTGTAATAAAATTAACATCAATTAAAAGAAATACATTACTAAGCTGAATACTGTAGGTGGGGGAGGGGCTGTAATAAAATTAGCATCAATTAAAAGAAATACATTCCCACACTGAATAATGTAGGAGGGGCTGCAATAAAATTAACATCAATTAAAACAAATACATGCCCACACTGAATACTGTAGGTGGGGGAGGGGTTGTAATACAATTAACATCAATTAAAAGAAATACATTCCCACACTGAATACTGTAGATGGGGGAGGGGCTGTAATAAAATTAATATCAATTAAAAGAAATACATTCCCACACTGAATACTGTAGGTGGGGGAAGGGCTGTAATAAAATTAACATCAATTAAAAGAAATACATTACTAAGCTGAATACTGTAGGTGGGGGAGGGGCTGTAATAAAATTAACATCAATTAAAAGAAATACATTACTATGATGAATACTGTAGGTGGGGGAGGGGCTGTAATAAAATTAACATCAATTAAAAGAAATACATTACTATGATGAATACTGTAGGTGGAGGAGGGGCTGTAATAAAAATATTATCAGTAAAAGAAATACATTCCCACACTGAATATTGTAGGTGGGGGTGGGGCTGTAATAAAATTAACATCAATTAAAAGAAATACATTACTAAGCTGAATACTGTTGGTGGGGGAGGGGCTGTAATAAAATTAACATCAATTAAAAGAAATACATGCCCACACTGAATACTGTAGGTGTGGGGGGGGGGGGGGGTGTAATAAAATTAACATCAAATAAAAGAAATACATTTCCACACTGAATACTGTAGGTGGGGTGGGGCTGTAATAAAATTAACATCAAATAAAAGAAATACATTACCACCCTGAATACTGTAGGTGGGGTGGGGCTGCAATAAAATTAACATCAATTAAAAGAAATACATGCCCACACTGAATACTGTAGGTGGGGGAGGGGCTGTAATACAATTAACATCAATTAAAAGAAATACATTACTATGATGAATACTGTAGGTGGTGTGGGGCTGTAATAAAAATATTATCAAGTAAAAGAAATACATTCCCACACTGAATATTGTAGGTGGGGCTGTAATAGAATTAACATCAATTAAAAGAAATACATTCCAACACTGAATACTGTAGGTGGGGGAGGGGCTGTAATAAAATTAGCATCAATTAAAAGAAATACATTCCCACACTGAATACTGTAGGTGGGGCTGTAATAAAATTAACATCAATTAAAAGAAATACATTACCACCCTGAATACTGTAGGTGGGGGAGGGGCTGTAATAAAATTAACATCAATTAAAAGAAATACATTACTATGATGAATACTGTAGGTGGGGTGGGGCTGTAATAAAAATATTATCAAGTAAAAGAAATACATTCCCACACTGAATATTGTAGGTGGGGCTGTAATAAAATTAACATCAATTAAAAGAAATACATTACTAAGCTGAATACTGTAGGTGGGGGAGGGGCTGTAATACAATTAACATCAATTAAAAGAAATACATTCCCACACTGAATACTGTAGGTGGGGCTGTAATACAATTAACATCAATTAAAAGAAATACATTACTAAGCTGAATACTGTAGGTGGGGGAGGGGCTGTAATAAAATTTGCATCAATTAAAAGAAATACATTCCCACACTGAATAATGTAGGTGGGGCTGCAATAAAATTAACATCAATTAAAACAAATACATGCCCACACTGAATACTGTAGGTGGGGGAGGGGTTGTAATACAATTAACATCAATTAAAAGAAATACATTCCCACACTGAATACTGTAGATGGGGGAGGGGCTGTAATAAAATTAATATCAATTAAAAGAAATACATTCCCACACTGAATACTGTAGGTGGGGGAAGGGCTGTAATAAAATTAACATCAATTAAAAGAAATACATTACTAAGCTGAATACTGTAGGTGGGGGAGGGGCTGTAATAAAATTAACATCAATTAAAAGAAATACATTACTATGATGAATACTGTAGGTGGGGGAGGGGCTGTAATAAAATTAACATCAATTAAAAGAAATACATTACTATGATGAATACTGTAGGTGGAGGAGGGGCTGTAATAAAAATATTATCAGTAAAAGAAATACATTCCCACACTGAATATTGTAGGTGGGGGTGGGGCTGTAATAAAATTAACATCAATTAAAAGAAATACATTACTAAGCTGAATACTGTTGGTGGGGGAGGGGCTGTAATAAAATTAACATCAATTAAAAGAAATACATGCCCACACTGAATACTGTAGGTGTGGGGGGGGGGGGTGTAATAAAATTAACATCAAATAAAAGAAATACATTTCCACACTGAATACTGTAGGTGGGGTGGGGCTGTAATAAAATTAACATCAAATAAAAGAAATACATTACCACCCTGAATACTGTAGGTGGGGTGGGGCTGCAATAAAATTAACATCAATTAAAAGAAATACATGCCCACACTGAATACTGTAGGTGGGGGAGGGGCTGTAATACAATTAACATCAATTAAAAGAAATACATTACTATGATGAATACTGTAGGTGGTGTGGGGCTGTAATAAAAATATTATCAAGTAAAAGAAATACATTCCCACACTGAATATTGTAGGTGGGGCTGTAATAGAATTAACATCAATTAAAAGAAATACATTCCCACACTGAATACTGTAGGTGGGGCTGTAATAAAATTAACATCAATTAAAAGAAATACATTACCACCCTGAATACTGTAGGTGGGGTGGGGCTGCAATAAAATTAACATCAATTAAAAGAAATACATTACTATGATGAATACTGTAGGTGGGGTGGGGCTGTAATAAAAATATTATCAAGTAAAAGAAATACATTCCCACACTGAATATTGTAGGTGGGGCTGTAATAAAATTAACATCAATTAAAAGAAATACATTACTAAGCTGAATACTGTAGGTGGGGGAGGGGCTGTAATACAATTAACATCAATTAAAAGAAATACATTCCCACACTGAATACTGTAGGTGGGGCTGTAATACAATTAACATCAATTAAAAGAAATACATTACTAAGCTGAATACTGTAGGTGGGGGAGGGGCTGTAATAAAATTAGCATCAATTAAAAGAAATACAATTCCACACTGAATACTGTAGGTGGGGGAGGGGCTGTAATAAAATTAACATCAATTAAAAGAAATACATTTCCACACTGAATACTGTAGGTGGGGTGGGGCTGTAATAAAATTAACATCAAATAAAAGAAATACATTACCACCCTGAATACCGTAGGTGGGGTGGGGCTGCAATAAAATTAACATCAATTAAAAGAAATGCATGCCCACACTGAATACTGTAGGTGGGGGAGGGGCTGTAATACAATTAACATCAATTAAAAGAAATACATTACTATGATGAATACTGTAGGTGGTGTGGGGCTGTAATAAAAATATTATCAAGTAAAAGAAATACATTCCCACACTGAATATTGTAGGTGGGGCTGTAATAGAATTAACATCAATTAAAAGAAATACATTCCCACACTGAATACTGTAGGTGGGGGAGGGGCTGTAATAAAATTAGCATCAATTAAAAGAAATACATTCCCACACTGAATACTGTAGGTGGGGCTGTAATAAAATTAACATCAATTAAAAGAAATACATTACCACCCTGAATACTGTAGGTGGGGTGGGGCTGCAATAAAATTAACATCAATTAAAAGAAATACATTACTATGATGAATACTGTAGGTGGGGTGGGGCTGTAATAAAAATATTATCAAGTAAAAGAAATACATTCCCACACTGAATATTGTAGGTGGGGCTGTAATAAAATTAACATCAATTAAAAGAAATACATTACTAAGCTGAATACTGTAGGTGGGGGAGGGGCTGTAATACAATTAACATCAATTAAAAGAAATACATTCCCACACTGAATACTGTAGGTGGGGCTGTAATACAATTAACATCAATTAAAAGAAATACATTACTAAGCTGAATACTGTAGGTGGGGGAGGGGCTGTAATAAAATTAGCATCAATTAAAAGAAATACATTCCCACACTGAATAATGTAGGAGGGGCTGCAATAAAATTAACATCAATTAAAACAAATACATGCCCACACTGAATACTGTAGGTGGGGGAGGGGTTGTAATACAATTAACATCAATTAAAAGAAATACATTCCCACACTGAATACTGTAGATGGGGGAGGGGCTGTAATAAAATTAATATCAATTAAAAGAAATACATTCCCACACTGAATACTGTAGGTGGGGGAAGGGCTGTAATAAAATTAACATCAATTAAAAGAAATACATTACTAAGCTGAATACTGTAGGTGGGGGAGGGGCTGTAATAAAATTAACATCAATTAAAAGAAATACATTACTATGATGAATACTGTAGGTGGGGGAGGGGCTGTAATAAAATTAACATCAATTAAAAGAAATACATTACTATGATGAATACTGTAGGTGGAGGAGGGGCTGTAATAAAAATATTATCAGTAAAAGAAATACATTCCCACACTGAATATTGTAGGTGGGGGTGGGGCTGTAATAAAATTAACATCAATTAAAAGAAATACATTACTAAGCTGAATACTGTTGGTGGGGGAGGGGCTGTAATAAAATTAACATCAATTAAAAGAAATACATGCCCACACTGAATACTGTAGGTGTGGGGGGGGGGGGGTGTAATAAAATTAACATCAAATAAAAGAAATACATTTCCACACTGAATACTGTAGGTGGGGTGGGGCTGTAATAAAATTAACATCAAATAAAAGAAATACATTACCACCCTGAATACTGTAGGTGGGGGTGGGGCTGTAATAAAATTAACATCAATTAAAAGAAATACATTCCAAAGCTGAATACTGTAGATGGGGATGGGGCTGTAATAAACTTAACATCAATTAAAAGAAATACATTCCTAAGCTGGGGGTGGGCCTGTAAAAAAATTAACATCAATTAAACGAAACACATTACCAAACTGACCACTGTAGGTGGGGAGGGGCTATGATACAATTAACATCAATTAAAAGAAATACATTCCTGTGCTGAACACTGTAGGTGGGGTTGGGGCTATAATAACATTAACATCAATTAAAAGAAATACATTACTACGCTGAACACTGTAGGTAGGGGTGGGGCTGTAATAAAATTAACATCAATTAAAAGAAATACATTCCAAAGCTGAATACTGTAGATGGGGGTGGGGCTGTAATAAACTTAACATCAATTAAAAGAAATACATTCCTAAGCTGGGGGTGGGCCTGTAAAAAAATTAACATCAATTAAACGAAACACATTACCAAACTGACCACTGTAGGTGGGGAGGGGCTATGATACAATTAACATCAATTAAAAGAAATACATTCCTGTGCTGAACACTGTAGGTGGGGGTGGGGCTATAATAACATTAACATCAATTAAAAGAAATACATTACTATGCTGAACACTGTAGGTAGGGGTGGGGCTGTAATAAAATTAACATCAATTAAAAGAAATACATTACCAAACTGAATACTGTAGGTGGTGGAGGGGCTGTAATAAAATTACAATCAATTAAAAGAAATACATTCCCACGCTGAATACTGTAGGTGAGGATGGGGCTGTAATAAAGTCAACATCAATTTATATAAATACATTACAATTATGAACACTGTTGACGACCAAAGCTGAAGAGGTATATATTTGTATAAACTGATACCAGAGACTACATGTACCATATAATTCTTTACTGTTTAACACTAGTTAGAACATTGAGGTCAAAAATGTTTGTCTTAACATGATGAGTCGAGAATTGAAATTGATTCATGTGATGGATAAATTTATTTTAACCAATTGGCTATGACAAGTATTAATTCAAGAAAAATGAGGAAATTCTTCGTCACAGCTTTCAAGAAGTTATAAATTATATCAACCCTTATAATCAAAATAGAACTGTATTAGTTGTATTTATTCTACAACTGTTATGTTAAATAAAGCACTATGATGGTTGATTATGTCCAGCAAAATCATCACTAAGGTTTCGTCTGTTTGAAGAGTGCAGGAAGCGATTTCATAGGGAATTTATAAAAACAAATCATTATTCAGACTTGAAATTTTAAAATATTCGGGCATTGGCCCCAATTAGCTCCTTTACATGAAATGGTACCGGGTTTCTGCTTCAATTTTACAAGCACAGGACAACTGTCCAATATAAGACAATATATATCAGACAATTTGTCCTTAGTAATTTTGTGTTATCAGACAGACATACTGATTATCACGAAGTGATCCGAACCTAAATATGAAAATTTTGAAAAAATAGACCCCAAATCCTCCATTCTGAGGGTCTCTGCCAGTGTTCAAATCTTTTAAAAAAAATCAAGTTTTTTTACCAGGTCAAACAAAAAAGTACAAAACATTGTGTTGTCGTCATACTTCAACCATTTATACAGGGATAACCACTTTTCTTGAAATCTTCTCGTAATCTTTTCTTTAGGTTCGTCAGACCCAATCTCATTTTCATTTCCCTGTTCTTTATCAGAAACATCAGCATCTGTCCCCTTGTTCACTTTAAAAACGATGTCTGCGAGCGTTTTCTGTCCTCCGAAGAGTTTTCTTTTTTTGTTTACGGACATGACCGCTGACCTTCAAATACAACTTGTTCCCTTCAATATCGGTATTTGCTAACACGCATTAAATTTATTTAGGGAACCAGTCAACATACGTTTGTAACACGTGCTAAGATTGGCTTTTGCACTTTGTACTGTAACCAATGAAATTCGACGTAATTGTTAAAAACAGAAGGAAATTTTATTTATAGCATTGGGAAGTAATAACTTTAGCTGCCGCCGTAAACACTATCCAGACAAAAAACATCGCTGCTGGTCTGACTGTATTAAAATTCCATCTGTCAATTTGTCACAAGTCAGCAAAAATAATCGGTCATAATGTCAGCTTGAAAAAATAGTCGGTCATTTCGATTTATTTTCGGCCAACGGCCGATGACCAATGACAATCTGAAACCCTGTGGTAAAAGCTAAAGCAAATCTGTGCGTAAACTCCAGGTTGGAATTTTTCTGAGGAAATGAATGGGGAAAAATCCAGTTTAGAAATCTAAGGGCAAGGTCAATTCTGTTTGAATAAAGCAAGCAGGAAATTTCATCAGGAATCTAAAGGAAAAAACCCATCAAAATCTGACTTGTAATAAAAAATTCTAAACTTGGGTATTGGTCCCATTTCCACCTATTTATACACTGAAAATGGTATGAGTCACATACACAATTTGTTGCATAATACATAAAGAGAATTTTACAAAAATCATCAAAATTGGATGACAAATAAACACTCCACATATGAAAAACAGAAATCACCCTATTTTGACACATGTATTCCTCTTGTTTGGAAACCGGTACACAGCTACAATCCACTAAATGTGACCAAACCATTATACTGTGTCAAAGATCATTGTGTTTAAATTTCAGAAGGATCCCAAAACTAGAGGCTCAGTTTACTACATGTACTAACTTGTAGGTGTGGTCCTGACAGTCTGTGTATAAACATTTAAATACCAGAACAAAGTATAGTTTACTACATGTACTAACTTGTAGGTATGGTCCTGACAGTCTGTGTATAAACATTTAAATACCAGAACAAAGTATAGTTTACTACATGTACTAACTTGTAGGTCTGGTCCTGATAGACTGTGTATAAACATTTAAATACCAGAACAAAGTATAGAGGCTCAGTTTACTACATGTACTAACAAAGTATAGAGGCTCAGTTTACTACATGTACTAACTTGTAGGTCTGGTCCTGATAGTCTGTGTATAGGCACCACTACTAAATCCATTACTGTGTGCTGTAACTGTAAATGTGTATTTATCTCCATGTCTCAGGTTTGTGACTGTCAATGATGGAAGTTGCTTATTAAATGTTGATGGAGACACTGTGCTATCATTAATTGTTCCACGTAAATATTCTAAATCACCAGTGATGTTCCAGGAAATATTGATTGTTGGTCCATTGAACACACTCTCTATAATAGCCCCGGGTATAGCAGGTCCTAAAAAATACATAATCACAATCTAAATTGACAAACCAGATACAAATTGTGTACTCAAACATTGTGCTCTTTGTACAAATGTTATTTCCACAAAGATACAATATTTAACTATCAAACACAATGCTGAATGATAGTGTTTCTGTTTTCATTTTGATAATATATATTTTAGTAAAATAATAATTATTGAAAATTTCATCTGCTTTTTGTCAATAAATATGAAACTTTGAGACAAGTTGATTCCTTGGAGTCTATGGGCAGATATTGATATAACATTTCAACAACAAAAACCTAATTGTCACTGTAAATGAGTAATGGGATCTAAAACTATGACTGAGTGAGTGATTGTTGTTAACGCCAATTCAGCAATTTGTTCAGCTATATCGTGGCGAGAACAACTTAGTTTTCAATGAGATGATGATGAAGTGCGCTTTGTACTAGACCAACATGCTGAGTTGGATTTTTATAGTGCTAGCTCACTGAAACAACAGTCCGCGGATAGACATGTCGCCGCATTCGGACACATTATCCTGATTCCGAGCCAACCAGTCTTTGCTCTTTCTCCTAAATGCTGCGTGCTTAGCGAAGAAGCAACAAATACCAATTTTACAGGCTTTGGTTTGACCTGACCAGGGCTCGAACACATGATCTACCGCACTTGAGGCGAGCACGCTAACCATTATGCCACTGATTCGCTCTCAAACTATGATCAGTACCATTACATCCTTAACTGTTTAAGAAGAAGGATTTTTTTCACACTAAAAATAAACATACATGTACCTAGTACGGGTACACAGAAGAATGATGCAGGATTAGTATTATTTGATTAATGTCGATTTCTATTTTAGTTAAATCACATTGGTCAGTTTTATCGTTGGCTAATCAACGATAGTAAATTCAACTAACAAACCATCCTGGCTATGCCAGTCTATTTATTGTAATGTCATAGTAATATCTTGGTAATGTCCTTGTATTGTCACATAAATGTATTTGTTCTTAATTCAAGATATGCTGACATTTCTTCACTAATAATATGAAAGATTGCAATAAAAATATAATATACAAGTTCTTGTGGGCATCAGTTTAATTGTTACAGATAGAAATGAATGAAGGAAAGAAGTGAGAAAAGCCAAGGCATCCTTTCCTTGTGCCTGCTTCTAAACCTTGTAAAACAAAATAATTTTCCTATCCTGCAACAATATGTGTATAATATTTTATACTGTAATCTAATATAATACAAATATATCTCTTTGCTTGGTGCCAGTAAAACTAGTTTAACCCTGCCACTTTTTATTGTAGTGCTGGACATTTTCCATACAAGAGATACTTTTTATGTCCTGTCCTAAAGACAAGTTGTGTATCTAGTTTGTCCCTCGTAACTAGAGGATGTCCTCACTAAAGACAAGTTGTGTATCTTGTTTGTCCCTCGTAGCTAGCGGATGTCCTCACTAAAGACAAGTTGTGTATCTTGTTTGTCCCTCGTAGCTAGAGGATGTCCTCACTAAAGACAAGTTGTGTATCTTGTTTGTCCCTCGTAGCTAGAGGATGTCCTCACTAAAGACAAGTTGTGTATCTTGTTTGTCCCTCGTAGCTAGCGGATGTCCTCACTAAAGACAAGTTGTGTATCTTGTTTGTCCCTCGTAGCTAGAGGATGTCCTCACTAAAGACAAGTTGTGTATCTTGTTTGTCCCTCGTAGCTAGAGGATGTCCTCACTAAAGACAAGTTGTGTATCTTGTTTGTCCCTCGTAGCTAGAGGATGTCCTCACTAAAGACAAGTTGTGTATCTTGTTTGTCCCTCGTAGCTAGCGGATGTCCTCACTAAAGACAAGTTGTGTATCTAGTTTGTCCCTCGTAGCTAGCGGATGTCCTCACTAAAGACAAGTTGTGTATCTTGTTTGTCCCTCGTAGCTAGCGGATGTCCTCACTAAAGACAAGTTGTGTATCTTGTTTGTCCCTCGTAGCTAGCGGATGTCCTCACTAAAGACAAGTTGTGTATCTTGTTTGTCCCTCGTAGCTAGAGGATGTCCTCACTAAAGACAAGTTGTGTATCTTGTTTGTCCCTCGTAGCTAGAGGATGTCCTCACTAAAGGCAAGTTGTGTATTTAGTTTGTCGCTCGTAACTAGCGGATGTCCTCACTAAAGACAAGTTGTGTATCTAGTTTGTCCCTCGTAGCTAGCGGATGTCCTCACTAAAGACAAGTTGTGTATCTTGTTTGTCCCTCGTAACTAGAGGATGTCCTCACTAAAGGGGTTGTACACTGAGAGTTTATTTCTATACCACAGGGTTATCTTTATGATTATATAACTAACATATACATACATAAGAAATAGAATGCAATCAAATAGAAAAGTGATTAACCTGGAGGTCATAATGAAATAGAAAAGTGATTAACCTGGAGGACATAATCAAATAGAAAAGTGATTAACCTGGAGGTCATAATCAAATAGAAAAGTGATTAACCTAGAGGTCATAATCAAATAGAAAAGTGATTAACCTGGAGGTCATAATCAAATAGAAAAGTGATTAACCTGGAGGTCATAATCAAATAGAAAAGTGATTAACCTGGAGGTCATAATCAAATAGAAAAGTGATTAACCTGGAGGTCATAATCAAATAGAAAAGTGATTAACCTGGAGGACATATTCAAATATATAGTATTCAATAATATCTAAAATAAAGTTGCTTTTTAACAAGTTTTTTTACATGGACAAATTTTTATAAGAATTGGAAAACTAATACTAATCACTTACTAGTTCCATCTGTGATGACAACATCTATAGTCTGTGCTGTTGGTCGAGATTGTGTTTCCACAGATCTGAGAATTATTGTATAAGTTCTTCCTGGTACTCTGTTACTTATATTAAAGGAAGCACTAGTTTTATCTATGTCAACAGGACTTTCACTTTGACCATTGAACATTAGTATTAATTGATACTCGTCTATAAAGCTGACAGTAGGTGGGTTAACCCAAGTTACCACAAAGAAGGTCTCACCAGTAGTACCATCAGGAACATCTAGGTTCAGAACTTTCAATCCAGTCACTGTAAAATTAAGAAAGAAATATCTTAAATTGCTTTAGTATTTGATACATGAAGATGAATGGCTAATAACTATAGCAACAAACTGCATTACTTTTACTGTGTGTAACTGTAAGCAAATGCAGTATATGTGTACCAATGCTGGTAAACTTGGCCAGATCATGCAGTTTACTAAACCGATGACTCAAATACCAGTATGGCAATTGTTAGCTGTCAATAATACAGTTTGCAAGTCAAGCATAACAAATTGTCAGTTGGGAGCCACAAATGAAAATTAAAACACACTTCAGTCATTTTTACCAACTGTAGTGACGAACTTCTGTAGTATAAATGTTCCTATTGTTTGACCAATATCAGGATTCCTCTTTATATGACAAATATTTGAGAGTTTGTAGAATCACTCATTCACATACAAATATCAATTATGTATAATGAGTTAATTGAAGTTACACCCCAAATAAACAATCTGAATGCTCACCTGGTCTAATAAATGTACTTTCTATTGTCATGTGATCATTTATTTACAGTTTTGGATCAATCGTTTCTAAGAAGATGTTTTGAAACGTTTTCCCCAATGTTCCTATATGACAAAAAGATGCGCAAACATTTTCACACTGTTCATATTAACCTTTTCCTGTAGTGGTGGCAATCATTGGTGTCTGATAGAAAAAAACGGATGACCGTCAATGGAACATTTCAGCCAAATTTGATTTCAAATAGATTCGTGGTAAAAGTGAACCATTTTTTAATTCTTGTCTTAAAGAGTTCTATGTTACATTTTTTCTGGAGGAAGACATCTTAGATTTCTGATCAACATATCAAATGTTGTAACAGACAATCTAATAATACTTTGTGTTCAGCTTAGATTTAATCAAAAGTTTTTAGTTTCATGGAAGAAGTGTTTTTAAATAATAAAATAAAGTTCAATAATAAAGCATGATGTTGTGGTTATCTTGCAATTGTGCAATAAAAACAAAAACTGTACACTTCAAAGGCAACAACCCAGCCAAGTCTGCTTTAAAATAGCTCAGTTGTTTCAGAGAAGGTTTTAAACATGTTCAGCATGAGGTCCTATGTTAAACTATGTCCTGATGAGGTCCCCCCTGTATATTTCAGGTTTTAATAAAAAACGGAAACTCTGTTCAACATTCATGTGTTTGGGTTCTGTTAACTTATTTGTCTCCTTTGGAGGGATACTGTTTCAGCAGGTCGTCGGCATGCCAATGGGTACGAATTGCGCCCCTCTTCTAGCTGATTTATTTTTATACTCATACAAATCGGAGTTTCTTCAAAAGCTTGTAAAAGATAAGAAGATTCATGAGGCTAGAGCCTTTAATTTCACATACAGGTATATTGATGACGTTTTATCTATCAATAATTCTAGATTTGCAGAATTTTTTCCATTGATATATCCTCCAGAGCTGGAAGTTAAAGAGACCACAGATACCGCTTCGTCCGCATCATTTTTGGACTTATACCTCGAATTTGACGACAGTGGTCAAATCAGTACTAAAATATATGATAAACGGGACGACTTCAATATTAAGATCATAAATTTTCCAAATATGTGCAGCAATATACCAGCTTCTCCTGCATATGGTGTTTACATCTAGCAATTGATTCGTTATGCAAGGGCCAGTAGCAATTATTCTGATTTCCTGAAACGTCATCCTCATCTGAGAAACAGGCTGCTGGACCAGTGCTATACAAACATTTGCTTTATTCGATCTCTTAAAAAGTTTATATTCCGATACCAAGATCTTGTCGAAATATATTCCGTCTCTGCAGAAAAGATTATAAACGATGGATTTTCATATAGTGAAAATGTATAAAGATAAGTGGTCAAAAACAAAAATGTCAAAAATATTTTTTTATCAATGTGTGACGTAAAAATGTTTTTGACATTCACTTCACTGAGTTTGGTGCTGTTATGACAACTGTTTTACCTGTTTTGTTCAAGTATTGTTATAAATACTGTTATAGTGACAGCCGGAGACTTTGAGCCGTAATGAAAGGGGGAGGTTTGGCACTTTAAAATCTGATTCAACCCATCATTTCTTTAGAAATGCCTGTACCAAGTCAGGGTCATTACGATTTTCACAGTTTTCCGGTTGTTGACTGAATTTGTCTGTTTATATACTTATGAGTTTTGACTTTTCCTTTGTAAGATTGCTCGGAGTTCGGTAATTTTGTTATTACCCTTATTTAGTAATTTCTCAGGAAAAGCTCATTAAACAATATTAGATCGAAATAAAGACATAATTGTAGAGGACTATCAAATGAGTGCTACTTCCAACATATTAGAAATATTGCCATGGTTTCAGAGAAGAATGGTTTGAAATCCTTTTCCCAAAGGTTCTATTTTAAACTTTGTTCCACAGTGGAATATATCTTGAATTTCCAATTAAATAAATTTTGCAAGACAACATTCGTGGATTATGCAATCAAAGTTTAGATTCAATAAACTTTTAGTTCCTGAGAAAAGGCTTTTAATTCAATGTCCCATATGTAACTATGATAAACAATGTAAAACTGTGGCAGATACCCTGATTGCCTAAAAGAAAAACACCAACTTAAAACTTTAATGTATACAATATAAGGAATATTCCAAATATGTAATATTAACTCACATGGCCTGATGAGGTGGTAAAAAACTGAAAAACAAACAATACCACACTGTCGGTAGCTGAACTGAAAAGTAACAGACAATAAATGACAGACACCAAGTGATGACAAAAGCTTGTTTGGCCTTCTTGCCAGATTGACTGTATATGTAAGTAAATGTCACATAGGGTAAATCAACTGACCAATGTTCATAGAAAAATGAAATTCTATTTTAAGGTAAATAAATTACATAGTTTGCACTCCTGTTCATCTCTGTAATAACTTGCCACACATATACATCTATAATCTGAGTCCCCTATTGTTGCTTGAATACACTCGCTTCGTATCACTGAACATTGGTTTGGTGACTGTCCATTGATACACACTTCACCTAGTGCACTTTCTAAAAACAAAGATATGATTCTGTAACACAACAGGATATTAACTTGGTCCAGAGAATGTTCATAGTATTGAATGAATATATTCTACAGTTAATTTTACCTACATTGTTACAACAGACATGATAGAACTATATCATGAAGTTATATCTATTTAATGCACAACACTATCAACCCCTCCCCATTAGGGCCAGGGTGGCTCAATGGGTTAGCTAGTTGGATTACCTAACAACTCATACAAGTCTATCATACAAGGCTTTATATATTACAAAAACGGGTGCACTCGATTCGCAGCCGCAAGTGATCAAGCTTACCAGTTGCTTGCCCATGGTTGGTGGTTCTCTCCGGGTACTCCGGCTTCTTTCATCACTAAAACTGGTCACCATGATATAGCTGAAATATTGCTGAAAGTGGCATTAAACAAAAATAAATCAAATCAAATCAATCAACCCAACCCTCCCCATTAATTCTATTTAATTTTATATTCAAGAATATAATTTTTATTAGTACATGTATAGTCAGGTAAATATATTTACCAGGCAGTGTTATTATAGATGTAAAATTCAGTGTGGGAAACTACTGCTCGCCAACTCGCCAAATGCGAGTGTAAAATGATTTTGGCGAGTATTTCCATCTAAGTACTAGCCATTCTGGAGAGTTGGCATATTAGTGCGAAATACGATAATTTACTACTCGCCAGTTGATATAAAGAATTCGAAATCGATTGAATGGATTAATTGAACGTGTGTTCCGATAAAATACTACCGAAACATAAGTTTTTATTCAAATTATCACTCGTATTTTTGTTGCGTACACCATCACAGTTTTTATGGAAACACTAAAGACTTATGTGATTGTCTCGACCTTGGCTGTTATTTTCTTATCATTTCTAATTAGAAATCGCGAATGAGATACCAATGAATTACCCTTAAAAACAGATCTAGTGTTGTTATTTCAAACAAGTTACCATGTCGTAGCCCAAATTTTAGCAGAAGTTGGTAATTATTTACTGAAATAATCGTACATCTTTGATCGGAAATGGCTTATTTGATTAATATCTTTAAAGTTCTAAATGTTGACATTGGCGGCAAATTTGAATTAGGAATGAACCTAAATCAAACATGAATTTGTGTTTAAAGTAATTTTAAGTCTAAAGGAAATCCTTCACCTGCAAAAAATGTTAACCATAAGACAGTGAGAAATTTTATTCCTAAATGGAAATAGGTAGAGAATAGTTGATGCATGATGAGAACAAGGGAATGTGGTGTTCCCTTGGCTATATGAGGAAAATTGGACACATAGTGTCATGGAAAATATGGCTAGTTAAAATGTGGGAACTCTGATCATAGTTGGCTAGTGGAATTTAATTTTGGTGAGTAGATTTCAAAAGCTACTTTAAAAAATGGTTTCCCACACTGAAAATCATAGCCAGAAATGATGGGTACTTTGCTCATTTGCATATCTAGGATGGCGACGCCGGGACGTTTGCAATTTTCATATGATCTAAATACATCATTCATAATTGCATGTGTGTCATTTTCTGAACTTGAAAATGATACATTGAATCAAGCTGAATTAAATGAAATAAAAATTAATGAAAACAATTAAATATTCGAGGTTCCTGGACTAAATGTAAATCCGAGGCGACGAACCCTTTTTTGGCCTTAAGAGTCTATGTAAAAATGTCTGAAATACATGAAACTGGTGGCGTGTGACACAAAATTTAACAATGAATGACATTTGGCGACATATTTTCTGAAATTAATTTAGATTCTTCAATAATATATGTAATTATATTAACTAACCTTATATTTCTAGCTTCTAAACTCGGGGGTCCCACATTAAATATAATATGATAATTTTTGCATGATCGCGATATCAAAGACATGTCTAAAATCGTTACAAAACAAAAATATTTGAATTTTGACAGAAGAAAAACTTTGCGGAAATAAACAATAACTTTTAATTTTCGAATCATTGACGGACACATTGAATTTCCGTACTATAGGCTATTTTTGACAAATCTACATAAACGATCCATCAAGCTTGAAACTGCAGTCACGTGATCAAAATCTAATTTAAATATGATGAATATTTATGAGGAAAGTACCCTCAATTTCTGGATATGTTGCAAACATTTTGTAAATGGTGTTTACTAATACCCAATATAATATAATACACAATTTATATAGCGCTATATATAATAGATAAAAAATTACTCTAAGCGCTTAACATAGTTAAAAAAAGAACAAAGACTAAAAATTTACATACAAAGTGAAAATTACATAAACCTATAAAACTTACCAGAAACGAAAACATGAAGCAATAAAAAATATATACCCCTCTAAAAATTAATCTTATTGTTATTTTTCTTTTATGTTTAATTTTGATTTCAAAGATTTCAACCCAATATATCATGGAGTATTTATTGGTTAAAAGCTAAATCTTCATATTATAATGCAGCCTCATGGAAAATGCTAAATTTTGCATTTCTATCCCTGGTTCTTGAGTAGATTTTTAAAAGTTTTCTATTGCAGCTTATTTAAACGTTGGACCACAAGGTCTCGGAAACAAAAGACCATGGGGCCCAACTTAAACCAAGCTTGAATCTAAAGCTCACAATATTGATTCATGCTATTTACGACATTTTTTACATTGCAGTCTATGTTAATTTATTGTCACCAGAACTTAAACCATAGACCCTTTTCTCTTCATTTGTGCATGTTTGATACTGCATGTCATAATGGTCTCTCATGTCATTTCCGCCATATTTCCAGACACGTTCTCCAGAAAATGATTATTTTTAATTTTTGGACGTGGTAATCAACCCAAACAGAAAAACTGCAGTAAAACCTTGTTACCATATATCATTGGTTACCAAGTAAATAGCAGTAAAACCTTGTTACCATATATCATTGGTTACCAAGTAAATAAATCTTTTCCCATATAATTGAACTAACCCATTAAACATTTTGCTTTGATCTATTGTTAAAATTGATTTGGAAAATGTTAGCATTGGATCAATACCTCTGCTCATAAAAGTATTAGACCCTGAGGGTATCAGTTCCCAAGTAATATAATTACAATATATTATAATAACTAAGGTTCCCCTCTCTCAAACACATGTGGCCTTAGCCGATTTGGTATCCTGTAGAGGACCTTTAGTTTTCTTGCTCCTAAAGACATCTTATTATTTGGCTTTCCAATCCTTTGATTTTGAGGGTACCTGATGAAGGTTATTCCAGAAACATGTTGTACACACTAAATTAGACATCTACATTTTTATTACTTTCACTTTCACTAGGTAGATAATTTTACAGTTTGATTATTAGTTCCTGAGAGTATCAAATGCCCAGTAGTCAGTGTTTCGGCACTGATATATTTATTATTGAAATTTACATTCTAAATACATGTAAAGTAATCATTAATAAATTAAAGGTTCTCCTCCCTCAGGATTAACTGTAACTTATTCTCGCCACGATATAGCTGAAAGATTTTTTGCACATATGACTTAAACAACAATCGCTCACTCGCCCCCACATTTATAGGTGACCATAGCCAATGTTGGTTATCCTGTTAAGGTCCATTAGTCTTCTTGCTCCCAAAGTCCTTTCATTATTTGGCTTTCCAATATTTTGAGCGTACTTTATGAAGACTTTTCAAGAAATGTGTTGTGTGCTCTATGTTAGATATCTTCCTTTTTTTTGGAAATATAGCATTCAGCATTGGTGTCTACACACTGGTTATCTGGTTGACCAGAAATACACACAGCATTCAATATAATCTCTGAAAATTGACAAGGTAATATTTTACTAGTGTTATATGTGACAACTTAGTAACTAGTAGACACATTCTGAGAAAGTCAGTGCTAGCTAGATAGTAATGTAAATGTGGCTGAATGTTTGTTGTGACAGTCCTTTTTTCTCTCCTGTCACTTCGTAGTTTTACATCATTGAAATCAAAAGTGTAATCACAGGCTTACGATTTATGATGGTTAGTGAAACCTAACCTATAGATAGGGTTAAGGTTTTCAAAACCACTTTCAACAATACTTCAGCTATATCGTGGCGACAATTTTATTAGTAGAGGAAACCGGAGTACCCAGAGAAAACCACAAGTCACTGAAAAACTTTATCACATAATGTTGTATCAAGTACACCTCACCATGAGCAGGATTCAAACTCACAACGATAATGGTGATGGGCACTGATTACATGGGTAGTTTCTCTGTTGTGATGTATGAGGAGTTAAACATAAAACTTGCTCTGAGGGAATAATAATAATAATAATAATAATAATAATAATAAAAATAATAAATTCTTTATTTATAGAGGGTTACACAGTTAGTTAACAACTAATCTTACCTGGGGCCCTCATTGACATATTTAAACATACATTGTAAAGTACACTATATAAAGTTGCACAATACATTGTAATAAGTATACACAAAAAGATTTAGTAAACATTTAATGGTAATTTAAAGTACATCATCATTTAAAATGAGACTTTTAACTTTTGTAAACCCCCGCTCCCCGAAGGGGGGGGGGGGTATGCTGTTTTTATACCCCCGCTCCCCGAAGGGGAGGGGGGTATACTGTTTACCTCTGTCCGTCTGCCCGTCCGTCCAAGATATTTTTCGTCGCATATTTCTCAGTAACTGTTGATGGCAGAAATCTGATATTTGGTCACAAGCGTCATATAGGTATACCATATCGTGGTTAGCGTTTTTGGACCCGTCAGATTCCTACTTCCTGTTTGCCGACTTAGTTGGTTTTTATACACATTGAACATAAATGCACATTTTTCGTAACATTGTTCTCAGCAACTATTGATGGCACAAGCTTCATATAGGTACCCCATATCGTGGGAAGCGTTTTAGGACCCATCAGATTCCTACTTCCTGTTTGCCGATTTTGTTGATTTTTATACACATTTAAGGGACGGACCATTTAGCTTCCAGGGGGGGGGGGGGGGGGGGGGGGGGGGACGGGGGTTATGTTTTTTTTCTAAAAAACTATTCTGATTCCCAATGTTGCTGAAAAAAATATTCTGATTTTGGTGGAGAAAAATAAATAATCTGATTCAGAGTTTTTGTCATATAACTTAATGATAAATTCTGGAAAAAAATTTCGTGCTTAGCGCGACAAAAAAAATAAATATTCCAACTCTTGTGTTGTCCGAAAAAAATTTCTGAACGAAACATAAAACCATAACCCCCTGCAAGTTAAATGGTCGGTCCCTAACATACATTTGTATATGCACATTTTTCGTCGCATTTTTTTAAGCAACTATTGATGACAGGAATCTGGTATTTGGTCACAAGATTCATATAGGTATGCCATATTATGGGAAGCGTTTTTGGACCCGTCAGATTCCTACTTCCTGTTTGCCGACTTAGTTGTTTTTCATACACATTGAATATATATGCACATTTTTCGTCACATTTTTCTCAGCAACTATTGATGGCAGAGATCTGATATTTGGTCACAAGCTTCGTATAGGTACCCCATATCGTGGGAAGCGTTTTTGAACCCATCATATTCCTACTTCCTGTTTGCCGACTTTGTTGATTGTTATACACATTGAAAATACATTTTGTATATGCCCATTTTTAGTCACATTTTTCTCAGCAACTATTGATGGCAGAAATCTGATATTTGGTCACAAGCTTTATATAGGTACCCCATATTGTGGGAAGCGTTTTCTGACCCGTCAGATTCTTACCTCCTGTTTGCCGAAGAGCGGGGGTATCATAAGTGAGCTTTAGCTCACAGTTAATCTTGTTTTAAATGCATTATGAGAAGGAGCTTACAGTATCGAAAACGAAAGTTCATAAATATGAAATATCTAGCATATCTGAATATCCTGTTTGGAGTTAATCACGTGCAAAACAGTGGAAACTGCAAAAAGGGGGAATGTCCTGAGGACCACCTTGGTATTAACAATCGGATTAAAAAATTCCTGTTGATTAATTTCCACCAAAAAATGTCACACTGAAGAATAGACATATAGATATCATTGCACCAAATTTTACAAACTTTTACCGTCAGATTTTTTAAATATTTAAATTTATGTTTTTCATGGATGGCACCCAGAAAAAAATGAAATTGTCGAGGAAAGTTATCACACATCCACCTTTTGCTAGTTTCTTTTTTTTTTGTGAGATAAACAATAACTAGTTACCAATAACAAAAAGCTTTTGAATTCTTATAATTGACCCAGTGGATGTCCAAATTACCAAATGACTGCATTTGTCTTTTTTATTTTCAAATCGGATGGGGAGGGATTTAAGTCATTACAAAAAAAAACACCAAAAAACACAGACAGCCACCCACCTGTATTGTTAAATTGCTTCAAATTCTGTGCTCCAGTTGTATTCGTTTGATTCTGGTTATTATTTAGTTGTCTTAGAAGAGGGGGGCGGCGGGATAAGAGAGGATCAGATATTACAATTTGTTTTCCCAAGCATAGTTTTCTATCTTTTTACTACCATAAAATGGATTTGCTCTATAGTTTCATAATATCTAAGATTCTGGTGTATATATTTAATTTTTTTTTGACAAACCCTTGAAATTCAATAGAAAAAGGTTGTCACACGAATTGTGTTACATTTCTGGCATACATATTTCGATGAACATTTTTTCTGGAAAGAGATATTTCAATGATATTTTGTGAACACCGGCATATAATAATAACACACTGCCTGACACTGGCATAAGCAGCAATAAGATATACAAATACAAGGAGCACAGCTATGGAAAGGTAAAAGGAAAAAGAGTCATTTTTTTTAACTGGCCATATCCAATGTAAACAATTTTTGTCACCAAGAAGCTTGGAATTGAGGGGGAATTTTCAAATGCAAAGATGATCATATATTTGAGAAGACACTGAACATAGAGTTATCTCCTATACCCCAGGCCTACACCCTTAAAGTAAAATAGTCCAAAAACTCCTTCAAAAATGGTCTGATCAAGATGCTGAAATGATATACAAATCTCCATATTGTAATAAGTAAATAGGCAAATTTCATAGGAATTCCTAATTAAAATGTGAAAAGATTTGCTCTACAAACTTTTTGATGAAATATTCTCAGCCAAAAAAGGAAATAGCTCTTCAATAATGGACAGATTAAATTGCTCTAGTGATATGCAAATCTCTATATATAGTAATAAGGCAGCATGAGGAATTTCGACTTAAAATGTAGGAAGAGTTGGGCATTCAAACGTTTTAATGAAATACTGTAAGTTCAAAAAAGGCAATAACTTCTTTCAAAATGGTACGATCAAACTAATGTAACAAAATGCAAATCTAAGCAGGCATGCTAAATTTAAGAAATTCTTATAATTTTTGTACATTAAACCTGTCTATACGAGTCTCCTTGGGACCAGCATTTGTGTTTGGAATACACAGGTGTTCTTTTTATATTAGAATAAATAAACAAAGATTTCATACATAGGGGCATTATTTAAAGTTAGGTTTATGGAAGTTTGCATTTTACTCAGGGTTCGGTTTAGAAAGGTTTCACTATATATACAGCAAGTCCCTTCACTACTGGTTCTTTGGATTAGAATTGTTTTTCATTTTTCCCATTGCAGTCTTATAATGTAGATTTTGGATTCAGAACATGAGCCTCCTATGCCCTGCAGTCTTCATTTGTGCAAGCTTGAATCTGCATTTCACCATGTTGATTCAAGAAATTTACAATTGCATTTCCAAAAAACATATCCTGGACCATTAACTTGCACAAGGAATCTCTATTTAACATGGAAATTCATTTAAAATACAATTACACAGATCCATTCCTAGTTATTGAGAAAACTGTTTTTTAACCTTTGGAAAACAAAAGCTCATTCCCCATATACCCTGGGGTCTGGTCTATATTGCAATATAGCCTGGTTTCAAAACATTCAAACTTACTTCCAGCACAAACTCCAGCACTATTTTCATAGTATTGACTTTTACACAAACATCTGTATGTCCCAGTTGTCTCAGATTCTAACTGACATTCAGCATTTGTGTCTTTACACTGGCTATCTGGTTGACCAGAAGTACACACATCATTCAAAGAACATATAATCTCTGAAAATTGACAAGGTAATATTTTACTATAGTGTTATATGTGACAACTTAGAACTAGTAGACACAGAATCGCCATTATATAGCTGCAATATTGCTGAAAGTGGCGTTACACACCCAAAACCCCCCCCCAAAAAAAACAACCATTCTGAGAAAGTCCTTGCTAGCTAGATAGTGATGTAAATGTCGCTGAATGTTTGTTGTGACAGTCCTTTTTTCTGCTGTCACTTCATAGTTTTACATCATTGAAATCAAAAGTGCAATCACAGACTTACGATTGATCATGGTTAATGAAATGGTCGCCTAAACTATATATAGGGTTAGGGTTATAGTGTTCAACGCCACTTTCAACAATATTTCAGTTATATCTTGGCAGTCAGTTTTATTGGTGGAGGAAACCGAGGTACCCAGAGAAAACCACCGACCTGTCGCAAGTCACTGAAAAACTTTATCACATAATGTTGTATCGAGTACACCTCGCCATGAGCAGGATTCAAACTCACAAAATTAGTGGTGATAGGCACTGATTGCACAGGTACAAAGTTTATCTGTTATGATGTACGAGGAGCTAAACATAAAACTTGTTCTGATGAAATCCTACAGTACAGAAGAGTACAACCCCATGATGGAAGCTCTGAGGTAATGCCAGGGAGCAGAAGAGCACAATGCCCAGAGGGAATCTCTGAGGGAATGTCAGGATACAGAAGAGCACAACCCCCAGAAGGAAGCTCTGAGGGAATGCCAGGGTACAGAAGAGTAAAACCTCCACCCCCAATAAAAGGGGAACCACTGATTATGTGGAATGAATTAAAACACAACTTCTCCTTATAAAGTACATTATGAATGGCTCCTGTTTGTAGAATACAACTCTCCCTAGACGTGAAAAACAACTTGTAGCATATATTAATGAGGTACAAAGTGTTATAAGTGATTATTGTTGGGACCGCAGGGAATATTTTCTGCTATAATTTCCCTTGTGGCATTCAAAATATCTGTTCATAGTCCCATCATCATGCCCCAGTTTATACGTAAGAACATGATTTACTGGAAATATTCGAAATCATTTTACTGCTTGGTTGACATTAAACAATAATCAACTAGAGAAAGACTATCGGCAGTTTTTAAATTAAAACAGAGGCAAAATGCATAGCATTATAATTTGTTTAAATATGTTAACATTAACATTGGTGTAACATATATATACCATATAATTACAACCTTAATATCTTATTATACTACATGACTACATGTATGTATGTATGCTACTATTGTGTTAATATTTCATTACATCCATCTTTAATGATGCAAATATCTGTATTGGAAAGTAAGGCTGAAATATTATTAATTAATACAGGCAGATATATAACACATTGTTCCCTTTAAAATGATTGCATTTGTCAAGAATGATAATTTACTTTGGGTACAAACATCACCACTATTTTCAAAATAATCATCTTTACACAAACACTTAAATGACACAGACACAGAATCTGCAACACACTCTGCTTGTGTATCTAAACATTGATCACTTGGTTGTCCACTGACACAAACATTATTTAGTATCAATTTGTGCTACCTAGCTGTTGATAGGTTTACTTAGAGCATTGTCATAGTATAGTGCTGACATCTACATTTATTACCACCAGATTCAGCTTTAGACTGTATTACATTACTTTAATATAGCTTACTTGGGACACAGACTCCTCCAACATTACTATCATCTAGATCATTGTCATAGTATTGTGGTGTACATCTACATTTAGCACTACCATCTACAGTTATACATGTAGAGTTACCAGGGGCGGATCTAGGATTTGGGATTAGGGGGGGGCGTGAGTAGGAGAGGGATCTGGGGACCGCTTAAGGTCCCCAGCGGGACCAGGGCAGAGCCCTAGTAGGGGTTCCAGGGGGGCGAAACCCCTCCCCCCTAAGCTCTGGGGGTTTGAGGAATTACAGACATTTATTTGAACGACAATTTTGAACCAACCACACCATTTTTATCAGACCAAATAAACTTTACTTTGAGTCTTAATTTGTCGGATAATTGTTAGCAGTATGTTTTTGTCAGATTATAAGAACCTGAAGTAAAACCTTTTTTTTTAACAACCGTGATGCGAATTGTTCAACTCATGACTGATCGATCACATATTTTAACCCTTCAAAGAACTATTGGTTTAGTTTTAGCGCATTCCTGGAGTCCGGATGGCTCATACAAGCCTATCACCAATACGGCGTGGGTTCGCGCCCAGCTTTGTAAATTACAAAAAAGGGTGCACTCGACTCGCAGTCGCAAGTGATAAAGTTTACCAGTTGCTTGCCCAGGGCCGGTGGTTCTCTCCGGGTACTCCGGCTTCCTCCACCACTAAAACTGGTCGCCACGATATAGCTGAAATACTGCTGAAAGTGGCGTTAAAACACCAAAAATCAATCAATCATTAACACATTCCTCATTGCACTAATTGGTCTGTACTTTCGGTGCTTGTCCTATCGGGTGGTTCTAGTTAATACTGCCCGTCCGGATGGAGCTTTTCTTTTCGTCGTTTGATTCATTCATTGAAAACATATGATTCGACCGTTCTTGTTTATAGACAAACAAAAGCGGAAATTGTCAATACATGAACTTGTTGTTGATTTCTGATTAGCTAACGTAACTAAATTAGATGATCAGAATCGTTTCATGCAGCATTAATGTTAACATATTCGTCTTTGCTTGTCTATAAACAAGAACGAATCATACGATTTCAATGAATGAACCAACGGCGAAACGAAAAGCTTCATCCGGACGGACAGTACTAGTATACTGATCATTTATCAATGGGTAGAGCTTTGTTAGAATGATATCCCAAATTTACTCCTAATATCATTACTATTCATTTTGGCTTTTGAACAGTTTCAGAAAAGATTGCTGCCACTGTAATAATAGGATTCATTGTGGTCAAAATAACACAAGCTTTAATTTTTATCTTGAAGTTACAAATTTAACAAAAATATCCAAAATAAAAAGAATAACTCATTTTTGGAACACATGTTAGCAAACTGGAAAACTTATAGCTACATATATACTATTGTCTCAAGATCATTTCAAACAAGTCACTCGGAAAGTGGATTAAACAATATCATCCGCCTTGGATATTGTCTTGCATACATTTCCACAACTTTCGAAATGTCAATTTCAATGTCTTTATGAACATATAACAAAATTAGGGCATTAAAACGATCCTTCCCCATTGTACTGCGGAAAGAATTCTTTATAAATCGTAGCGATGAGTTGGCTCTTTCAACTGTACTAGACGTAACTGATGTCAACAATGATAAATGCAAGATTTTTGCGAATTGCAGAAATCTTACAGACGGACGGACATCAAGTGTTTGAGCAACAGGCGTAAAAACCTCATTACACTAAAAGATCAAACAAAAAAAATGTATCAAAGTTCTCGAGAAATATGCTTACGGAAATCAGGTATGAGATATGCATAAACCATTTTGTCGAGATTATTTTCACACTTTCATGTGCAGTTGTAGATATTAATTTATTACAAATAAATTGTGGTCAGAATTTTTTGTTAAAAATGTGTAAAAAAAATTGTACAGACATCCATTGGTAGATTTAAATAATATAAGCGTACCCGGACAAAGGATTTGTTCACACTTTCTTGTGCAGATACCTCGGGCAGATGCAGAGATTGTTACAAATAAATTGCCGCTAATTTTTTTTTTTTATTAATATGTTACTTTTGTATTTTAATGTACAATATACCAACGCGTATTTTTACTGATCTTTACTTGAAAAGTAAAAGGCAACATTTTCGGGTATTTGTATACAAATCAAACTTATATTTTTTTTTCATATGAAATTGCAGAATTTCGAATTCAAGAACTATTTGAACCATTATTGAAAGAGAAGTGACCATTTTCTTGGGATACTCAAGTTTCTCCACACTGTCTCAGTTTCATCATCTGATTCTCTCGTTATAGGTTTTCGTTGTATGTTTTATAAATGAGATCAATTGTTGAATTAATTATTCGAAGTATTGATTGAATTTATCTTTTTAGTTTACCTTTGACTTTTCTCGTCTCGTCGAGGAATAAGAAATGTATCTAATCTTGCTTGTTTTCTTGCCCTAGAATTTTTGTCCATTTTATAATTTCTAAATAGCATGTGTACATGTAGTTGTAAAATTGACTGCAGAAATAATGTTTAATTAGCGTGAGAAAATAGTTGATGTCTGGTACCTCGGAACCAATCAGAATGGAATAATCTTTGAACTACTGACAGCGAATACATATATGAATCAGCGAACACATCCAACGTGTATTTACAATGTGTAAGAATATTTTACTACAGGTCACGAGTTAACCATTCATGAAAAAGTTATTTATTGAACTGCTTAATTAACGTTGTATAACATATGCTTTGCGAATTTTAGGGGGGGCGCACGCCCCGCACCCCCCCCCCCCCCCCCCCCAGGCCTCTAAATCCGCCACTGGTTACTATCTAAACATTCTGTAGTTGTTCCTGCAGTGGTACAATATCCTCCTAGTTGTTTTTCTGTAAATGCAGAATTTAACAAATGAACTGTGAGCTAATGCTCACTTACGATACCCTCGCTCTTCGGCAAACAGGAAGTAGGAATCTGACGCGTCCCACGATACGGGGTACCTATATGAAGCTTGTGACCAAATATCAGATTTCTGCCATCAATAGTTGCAGAGAAAAATGCGACTAAAAATGGGCATATACAAAATGTATGTTCAATGTGTATAAAATCAACAAAGTCGGCAAACAGGAAGTAGGAATGTGATGGGTCCACAAACGCTTCCCATGATATGGGGTACCTATATGAAGCTTGTGACCAAATATCAGATCTCTGCTATCTGTTCTGTTCTGTTCTGTTCTTTCTTCACCTCCAATTTTGAAGATCAGTGATCTTTGTCACTTAATTTATTCATATATCCATAATCCAGCTTGATAAAACTATGTACACAACATACATCCGCTAATTAGAATATCACAATTCCATCACCTTGAATTAAAATTTATAAAATCGAACTTAGTATCCTCCAGAGCACTATATACATTTGAGCTTAATAAGATATTGTCTCACTTTAAAAATAAAATGTCTCATCTACTATATCACTTAAAAAATCCTAAATTCTAAAATGACACATCTACTATATCATTTAAAAGTCCTTAATTCTAAAATCTAAAAACTCTTAATTTTAAAATCTAAAAACTCTTAATTTTAAAATCTAAAAAAAACCTCTTAATTTTTAAAATCTAAAATTATGTATTTATAAACCGGCTTCGGGATACCCTACTGCTTTTGCTTTCTGTTTTTCACTCTGATAAGCATTTTATATCTCGATGTGTGCATGTTATATATGAACCTTCTACATTGAGATTCTAGTTGTGTAAACTGTTTTAATAATAACTTATCTTTACACACAGGATTGTCATGATTCAGTAACACAGAACAGTCAAGGAGAATTTGTATCTTTAGATAGCTATCTAGATTATAGAACGTTTTTCCAGTTATTATATTGAACTCTGTATCTATGTCATCTAATACACTGTATCTCACAGCCTGTAAAATGGTACATTTGAGAAGAAAGTGTTCCATGTTTTCCTCTTCCTCACCACATAGTTGACATATGGTATCTACCTGGTTTTGATTAAATCGAGCTCTATTGGCTTGCAAGATATACTGTCCACTCACAACCTTCAATGTTATTGGAATTCTATTTGCGTCTCTTGTTGATACTGTTTTGTTATAAATCAATGGATGTTGTTTACCTGGTTTGTATATTTCTGTATTGAGGAAATCTATACTCTTATATAATTTTGACGTTTCAATCATGTAATTTTCCCAATAACTATTTACTTGTTCATATAATAGTTTCTTCCATTGATATTTTGTATATGGTGATTATAATAACCAATATATTTCTGGTAAGTCATATTTCCACAGCAGTGATTTTACCTCTGTAAACCAGCTATTACTATTTATATCTTTAAATGCAAGTTGTCGTCTGGCTATTTTTTTCTCTGCCGAGTCTTCCGAAAGAAGAAAAATGTTATACATGAATTCATGAATGTTAGTATTTTCAAATGAATTTGCCCTTCTATTGGAATTAAACCAGAAATGATGTATTGTACAGGGTCTGCTACATTTTGAGGTAGTGACAATATTTGTTTCAATAGTTTTTTAAAGAAGCAATCTAACCTTGTGATGTTTTTCTTATCTGGAATCAAAACTTCTAAACCATAAGTTATTGTTGGAATAACACATGTTTTTAATATATGGATAGATGTGCTAGGATCAAGACCGTTGTTACCATGAAATCCTGCAGACATCAGACTGTACGCAGTGCGTCTTGCTTTTTTTATATTTTCATCTACAATATTCTTAATGGTTTCTTTATCTGTTTTAGAACGTTGTATTCCTAAATGTGTTGCGGTTTCCACATTTGATAAGATGGTATCTTTCATCTTCAGCTCTATTGGATTGTGTCTATTTTTCTTTTTGCTTTCCATTTGTATGACCACGCTCTGTTGCGGTTGGAGTTTATACTGTTCAATACAACTATAATTATATGCCATATTGAGCATGATTTGGGCTTCAATTGGATCTGTGCAATTTAATGTGATATCGTCTGCACAAGCTGTTTCTCCACATTCTATGTATCCTATATTCATGCCTAATCCTGACTGTTGTAGTTGTTTTAACAATGGATCTATGTATATTTTGTAGAGGTCAGCACTTAGTATTCCTCCTTGACGGACTCCTTGTAGTATATTAAAATTTTCGGATACTAATCCATTAAATTTGATAGCTGATGAAGCGTTGGTATGCAAGCTCTTTATTAGAGTCCAGTGTTTGTCTTGTATTCCTAAATGATCAATAGTTGCTGAGAAAAATGTGACGAAAAATGTGCATATATGTTCAATGTGTATAAAAACCAACTAAGTCGGCAAACAGGAAGTAGGAATCTGACGGGTCCAAACATGCTTCCCACAATATGGCATACCTATATAAAGCTTGTGACCAAATATCAGATTCCTGTCATCAATAGTTGCTTAAACAAATGCGACGAAAAATGTGCATATATACAAATGCATGTTAAATGTGTATAAAAATCAACAAAGTCGGCAAACAGGAAGTAGGAATCTGATGGGTTCAAAAACGCTTTCCACGATATGGGGTACCTATATGAAGCTTGTGACCAAATATCAGATTTCTGTCATCAATAGTTGCTGAGAAAAATGCGACGAAAAATGAGAATATATGTTCAATATGTATAAAAGCCAACTAAGTTGACAAACAGGAAGTAGGAATCTGACGGGTCCAAAAACGCTACCCACAATATGGTATTCCTATATGACGCTTGTGACCAAATATCAGATTTCTGCCATCAACAGTTACTGAGAAAAATGCAACGAAAAATATCTTGGACGGACGGAAGGACGGACGGACTGACGGACAGAGGTAAAACAGTATACCCCCTCCCCTTCTGGGAGCGGGGGTATGATTATGATTAGAAGTGTGTATTATTAAAACATTCATATTTAATAAAAATCTATATACATGTACCAACTGATTTCTTTATTTAACCATAAGTGTAGATACCTAGATGATATAATAACTTTAAGCAACACTGATTTCTTTAAATATTTTAACACATTTATACTAAATAACTTACTTTAAACACAGATAACATCAACAGTATCCCATGTCCTGTTATACACCTTGTTTATCTATTATTTCATACAACTGAACACCTTCTACCATTCAAAATCTACACCTACATGTACCTTTACCTTAAACAGTTTCAAGATGATTTTTAAAAGAAAAAACAATTCTGTTCTGTAGAAAATGCGATGTTAAATGGATTATCATGGAAACAGATATATGTATTATGTCAACATTAATTGACCATCAACAGCTGGAAAGGAGTAGAAAGGAAAAGTAGGACTCCATAAATCATACTAAAAAATGTTACTATGAAGGAAAAGTAACAAGTCCTTTCAGTCATTTATGTCAAATAGACATCAGAGAAAACCATGGGACAAACAAGAATGGACAATCCTGACACAAGAAACATTAGGGACAAGACGTAGAATGAAGACAAAAGACAAACAAGAATGGACAACCCTGACACAAGAAACATTAGGGACAAGATGCAGAGTAATGACAAAAGACGAACAAAGAAAATAACATAAAATAAACAATTAAAACAATGAGCAAAATGCTTAGCATTATATTTTTTAAATATGTTTACATTAACATTGGTGTAACATATACATACCATATATACTCAGCAAAAAAAGTTAAGGACCATATTTATTCAGAAGTATAAAAAAGTTCTAGTTTATATTTGAAAGTTGTTTTGTTGCTAATCTGGTCCTCCATATATCAATAATCAATATTATCGAGTACACCTTTTTTGTGTTTACATTGCGTACGTGACACTGAGTCTGCACTGCATTGATATTGATTTTCTGCTGTTTCCAAAGTGGTCTATAGACTGAATTTTTCCAAACAGCTGTAGAAAAATGATTTCTTGGTAAATTCGTGTAAATTTGTCACTTTTGAACATTTAAACATTTAAAGATGCCGATGAGAAGGCGCTTGACAGTAGAGGAAGCCTCGAGAGCCATGGGTTTTCTGCAAACTGGTCTTTCGCAACGCCAAGTGGGTGCACAGTTTAACGTTAGCCATACAGTAATCGGACGTTTATGGACACGTTACCAACAGACTAATAGTGTACAACGGAGACCAAAAAGTGGCCGACCTAAAGGTACGACAGCCCATCAAGACCGTCAAACAGCCTTGCTAGCGAAGCGAAATCGGATGTCATCAGCCGTTACGTTGAATAGAGAGTTTCGTGCAGCATCAGGAGTTCGGATTTCTACACAGACGGTTAGAAACCGACTTCATGCATCTGGTTTGCATGCTAGAAAACCTGCTGTACGACCTCCATTAACTGCACACCACCGTAATTGCCGTCTTCAGTTTGCCAGGCGTCATGCCAACTTGGGTGTACGTCGTATTTGACCTGTACTTTTCACAGATGAATCTAGGTTCTGTTTAGATTTTCATGATGGTCGAAGACGAGTTTGGAGGCAGAAGAATGAACGATTTAAGAACTGTTGTGTGGCTGAACATGATCGATTCGATGGGGGCTCCGTTATGGTTTGGTGTGGCATTAGCTACGATGGTTCTACAGACCTCTATGTCATCAGAAACGGATCTTTGACCGGTATAAGATATCGTGATGAAATCCTTGCTCCTATTGTTAGACTTTACGCTGGTGCAATTGGCGATGATTTCATACTGATGGATGACAATGCTAGACCTCATCGCGCTAGAATCGTCAATGAGTATCTCCAGCAGGAAACAATCGAGTGCATGGACTGGCCAGCAAAGTCTCCGGACCTAAATCCGATAGAACATGCTTGGGACATCTTGCAACGTCGGATTTCAAATCGACAAAACCAGCCAAACTCCCTACAAGAGCTAGCAGATGCACTCGTTGATGAATGGTCAAGGATTCCTCAGTTTGAATTTCAAACACTAATTCGCAACTTCCATATTCGTTGTAGAGAGGTTATTCGTGCGCGAGGTGGACATACTCGATATTAATGTTTAAACTGTTGACATTTTGTGACATTTCAATTGATTCGTAACTTTTTTGATAATCATGGAATCTTTTAGAAATTCGAAAATGTAGTGTTATCGTTTTTGACCGTCGCTGTGTTCCATATGCAATAGTAGAATCGTTTGAAATGAAATTTTTATTTACCATAGTGTTCAAAAATTTCAAAATATTTACCTATGTTATTTATATTATTTATTGTTATCTATTAAATTCCTTTTTTCAAAATGGTCCTTATCTTTTTTTGTTGGGTATATTTACAATCTTAATACTTTATAATAACACATGTATGTATGCTACTTATTGTATTGTGTTAATATTTCATTACATCCATCTTTAATGATACAAATATCTACATTTGAATGTAAAACTGAAATATTATTAATTACTACAGGCAGATATACAACACATTGTTCCTTTAAAATAATTGACCATAGCGGATATGTTTTCGCCCGATCACGAAGAGCTGGTATACTTTACTTTGTACACATGTATCAAATCATTTGCACTTGTAGTTTCAGGAGATGATTTTTGAAATTTCATTCCCTGGAACAAGAATTCCTAATTTTCTCAACAACAACGAAAAGAGGACCTTTTGTAGATGACCTTTGGTGCATGTATATCATTCCTGCAAAGTTTGGTTCCAACTGGTCAATCTTTTTCAGGATATATCAAGACACAATGATAACAATAGACAACGGATGGAGTGACACAAAGCGATGTCAATGGCTCACATGTCCTGAAGCTAAGCGAGTCTGGAAAATGTGGATACATTTATGATAATTGTTCCACTAAATTGTGATGTAGGCCATACGCTTAAAGTCGAATAATGCAGCGTACATACTTTTCGGAAAATCTTGTTACGCTTTGTAGTGGCCCCTGAAACATCGTAGGAGACACAGAGATTTCAACAGTACTTTTAATATGGCTGACATAAATTCATAACAATAATGACGTAGCAACGAAACGTAATATAGTCAGTGTGTGGTTGTGTGCATGGTGAGTACCCGGAATAACACGGATATTACATTCCTCCTTAACTTTAAAAAAAGAAAAGAAATGAAAAAGATTAGAAAAATAAATAAAAGAAAAACAGTCTCTAGTATTATCACTGATTGAAAGTCTCTGGTATTATCACATTATATAGTCATTTAAATGTGGCGGCATTCTATGTTCTCTTCGAGGTCTATCATTAAGTGTTTGTCTATTATCACATAGTCCTTGATTTTGCACACAGTTTCTCGTTTGCTTGTATTCCGTTCTTCTTAGCAGATCCTCTCTCCAGTTCGCCCCCTCCCGCGCCTGTCTTGCGGGGGCCCATAATCTTCATCTTCTTGTATGAGTGCGTTTGCTAGTTTATACTTGCTAGCATCTCTGTGTATCTCTCTCCCATCTGACACTCTTCTAGCCCCAACAGTTGATCCATTTATTACGAATATATTGTAGAATGCTGGTTCACATGCTGTTGACCATTTGTCTCTCTTATTTTGTTCTAACAGTACGTAATCTTCAATTTTAAAATCATGTTTTCTAGTGTTCCTGTTCTCAGCTTTGTGTTTGATTTTCTCCTTGTAACATTTATCTCTCTCATTTATTTCCTTTTCCTCGGTTATTTCTCTGTCATTGTGTTTCCTCTGTATGTATCCGAGTTTTGTGCGAACTTGTCTTGATTTCTGGGCAACAGGTGCAATTCCTGGTTTCATGTTGACTTTCACATACAATTCACTGTCATTCTTATTGTCTCTTATTTTTCCGATGGCTTCAAAAACGCTTCCAAATTCATCCAAGATTTCAGTCATTTCTGTTTTCTCTTTTCTGTCACTTGATTCACATCCAATTTCATACTCTTATTTGTTACTCTAAGGTCATTGGGTTTCGCAAATGAGCCATCTGGTCTTATCTGCATCATTCCTAATTCCAGAAGTGTTGCTTTACTCAACAATGGCAGTGAATTTATTTTTCCCTTTATAACTATGAACTTCGTTTCTATACCACACGTTGCATTTCGTACAACAGTTCTAAATTCTCCTTTTACTGAAAGGAAACTCTGAAGAGTGCTAAGTTCTACCTTACTTTTTTCTAATTTGAGTTTATTTCCTGATAACTTCCGTAGATTGGTAAAGTGAAATTCATCCATGAGGTTTACATCTGCACCACTATCTGGTTCTACTTTCATCTCAACATCTCCTAAGTGAATTTTCACAGTCTTTTGAGTATCACTTTGTCGACTTACTGCCTTCACTTTTCCAATTTTTACTATATGCTTTATCGACCCTTCAAAATAATTATCTTCATCACTGCAATCATATTGATCAGAATCTTCACTGAGGTTGTTTTCAACAGTTTTTCTCACATTCCTTCTATTTTCCCTCGGAATCATACTTCTTTTATTTTGTTGATCATCCTGTTTGTATCCTGTTCTACACCTTGACGCAAAATGGTTCTTTTTCCCACACGATCTACAGTCTTTCCCATACGCTGGGCATCCTCTTCCTTCATGATGGAATCCACAATAGCTACATGCAGCGTTTGATAGTTGTAAATTTCTTCCCAGTGCAGGTCTCTGTCTATAATCTTGTCTCCTATTTGTGTTGTTTTGTACTTTATATACTGCACCATGGTCTTCAATTTTCATCTCTTTCATCTGAAAATTTGTGCCTTCTATTTGTGCCGCTTCCTCAATAAATCTATCTAGTTCCCATCCTTTGCTGATTGCTTTTCTTATTAACTCCTTGTTATCAACGCTTTGAATACATTGTTCCAATATTCTCTCCTCCATTGTCTCGCCAAATTCGCAATAATTTGCCTTTTCTCTCAGTCTAGATGCATAACTACCAATTTTTTTCTCCTCTCTCCTGCTTCATCCTTAGGAATGTGTATCTTGCATGGTGCTTATTTTTCTTCGGAAGAAAATATTTATCTAGTTTGTTTTTCAACACAGCATATTCATCTAATTCTTCTGCTCTTTCATTTTTCAAACTTTTGTTCAATCTAACTATTTCTTTACCTCCGTATATTAGCAATTCATCCTTCTTGTCTATAGGTTCCGTGATTCTAAAATATCTAAACTCCCTTTCAATTCCTTCAATCCATTCTTCCCACTGTTTTCCTGTCGATAGCAGGTCTTCATTTTGTACAAATGGCAATGTTCTTAGATTTCATGTTTCCGTTACGACTGTGATGCGTTGCGGTTCACCTCTGTCCATTTTTCGTCTTTTGGTTCTTAGTTATTTCGTTCCCAGTCCGATTTCGTTTTCTATATCACTTCCGATCTTCAATTTCTTCTGTTTGGAACATCAGTTTTATCCTCGTCGCCAATGAAACATCGTAGGAGACACAGAGATTTCAACAGTACTTTTAATATGGCTGACATAAATTCATAGCAATAATGACGTAGCAACGAAACGTAATATAGTCAGTGTGCGATGGTGTGCATTGTTAGTTCCCGGAATAACACGGATAATACAGCCCCTATAATGGAGATGATAAATCCCGACATGCATGCCCATCACTATGGAAACACAATGCTCAACATTAAGTATTAGCAATGGGCCACAGCATGTATTAGTGAGCCATGGGAATGTGACCATCGGAATGATATTCATATCTACTAGACATGTTTGACAATTGATGATTACACAGATTTAATACTAAAGAGTAATGAACAATTGTTGACACACACTGTCTTGTCTATGATGCTTATATTATTATTCGCGTCATCTATCTATATCATGCATAGTTAATGGGAAACTAATGTAGTGATTTGAATACAGGGATTGTCCTGCTTTCCAAAAGGCTGTCCACGAATTATTGTAACTATAAAATGTTGTGACCAAATTAATCGCAAATTATAAAATTGTTGTAGCCAACTATGTGTAAAGAAAACCAAAATTTCATGCACATTTAAACTAGTGGAACTTTGTATGCTTACATCTAAAATCCTAAACTTGAAGTTCTGTCTAGTGTCTGCGACTTTATAAAACAGTCATTAGAATTGAGAAAAAAGGTTTGCCAAAAGATCACAAAGGAATTCCACTGTTTTATCTTACTTTTCAAAAATGATTGAATTGTATAAATGCAATTAAGCTTAAAATAATTCTAATTTTTAATTATCAATTTTATAGCATGTTACATTTTGGTATAATTTCAACATTTTCACATTTTTAAAAGTTTCTTCACTGGTTTGATAATAAATCAAAAAGAACATTTCGCAGAAAAAAAAATCCATTCAAGTTGTTCAAATTTTGAAATACCCCTTTTAACCCCTTAAATATAAAAATGGCAATATTTACATAATAACGCAATGGATTTTTAAAGTTTTTTTTTCTTCTAAGGAATTCATCTAAAAATACTCTACAAAATCAGAAGAAGAATAAATTAATTATACCCATATACATGCATATGGATGTTCAATTTGGCCCCTTTGTGTCTCTTTTTTCTGTGGTGGATTTCTGATTGAAAAAAAACCTTAACTTTGCAGAGGGAATGCCACGACTGTTTTGCATAGTGATATTAAAATGTAAAAATGTTACGGATGACGACGACGACAGCACAGACGACCAAAGACGCAGACGATGGACGCAGAGTGATAACAATACCTCACATCATCCTTTATGTCAGCTGAGCTAAACAAAAGTTATCATTTTTGGTTCTTCTATGCTTAGCACATTAAGGAATAAATAAAGAAAGACTATTCTTTTAAGATCTAAATATAAAACATTGCATACAATAGGAAACAATCTGAAATCGCAAATCCGCAGAAAAAAAAACAAGAAAATATATTTTATTCAACAACTAATCATCACTTAGTAACAGTTCAAAGATTTTTTGTTTTGATTTTTAAGAAATATCTATATTAGGATAGGTGCCCAAGATGAATGCAGTGTGGGAGAGGGGTGTTGGATATAATTGAGAAAGGGTAGCACCTAAGTACTATCTCAACCAAGTTAGGTTTCATTTGACAGTAGCTTTCACATGAGAAGTTTAAGATGTGATAATCTAACGACCAATGACAAATAAACTAATGATGTGTTATGGGAATGACCATTTGGAGTTGAGTATTAATAAAATTCTGAAAATATAGTATTTCAGAAATGTAATGGGGAAATTCATAAATCAAGCATGAATTTATCCGTTTATGCTTACTTTCAGTACATACAGTTCCATCTATTTAGTGTGTAGTTACACAGCCGCAGGTTGGGCCAGCACACGTTCCATTACTATAGTTACAATCTACATCCACAGTACAGTTCTCTCCAATAACAGCTCCATCAGACTGTAAACACAGCAAGCAAACCAGGAATACCTGAAAACAGTAAAATATGTTGTAAAATTGTAGAATTGTGTTTATACAGGTTTTGTTCTTTTCTGTTGTTTTGTTATTTAATCTAAAACACACAATAATCATTTGCATAAAAAATGAGTTGCTCAATGATATTAGCATGAATTGTTTATTCAAATCCATGCGCTGCTTCCAGAGGAGTTGCAGACGGTACATGTCAAACATCTCCTGAAATAGCAAAGTCCATTGTCTAACAAAAGAAAGCCCCAAAAATCATTCAGATCAAAATATAAAAAAGAGGTGCATAATGCCATGAAATACAAAGGAATCACAGAAAGTTTCATTGAATTTGAATTTTCAGAAGAGTAAAGAATTAAAAGTGCGAACGGAAAGACGAACAATGTAATACAATATACGTACCCCCAACTTCGCTATCGGGATATGATACGAAATTTGCATTTCTATTTCTAATCCCATTCAAGTAAAGATTTATTGAAATGAAAAGAAAATGATTGAGAAAATGGATGCCATTCTTTTGTTGTTTTTAAATAAAAAATATCACCCTTTAACTTTTGATTTGTATGCGATCGTATTATCATTATCGTATTATGATTATATTCCGGGTGTTTCGTCGGCGTCCGTCAGTACTGGACAAAATGCTTTTCCATGATAATATTAGTTCGAGGTGATCGATCATACACTCTGAATGTTTAGCACAAAGATCTTTCACAGAATGAAAGTTGGTATTGGTTTTAGCCATTGCAGTCATGCCTGTTTCAACACAACAGACACTAAGGTGCAAAACTACGTGTTTCTGTGTTTTATGCCTGGTGAATTGTTGTTCATCAGATTTTGATGAGGCTTTCGGGACTACTGAAATCCTGCAGAAAATCCCTTTGTGAAAACATGTAGTGTTATTATTTGAAGCATACCGTCTGTGACAAAAAAGTAGCCAAAAGAGGGATATTCGAATTGTTCCTTTTTTCATTTTTCATCCTGGGCCCGTCGTGGCTGTGATCGTATGGTAGTTGGATTTACAACTACCTATGTAATCAGTGTCTATCACCACTGATGCTGGGAGTTCGAATCTCGATCAGGGCTATGTGTACAACATTATGTGATAAAGTTTGTCTGTGACTTGTGACAGGTCGGTGGTTTTCTCCTGGTTCTACGGTTTTCTCCACCAATAAAACGGACCACCACGATATAACTGAAATATTGTTGAAAGTGGCTTTAAGCACTATCAAACAAACAACAAACAAACACTCATTTTTCATCCGATTTGAATGCATTTAATTGATTGCTAAATAGTAATTTTACTGGGCTGTTGTTTCAACATCCATAAAAGAATTAAATTGCCCGTTTACTTCTAATCTTCTAAAAGGAGTCAGAATTCCGAAATTTCGCATATTTGGAAGGTACGCACAATTTTGATTTTACATTTAATTTTGATCCGGTTTTTTTATAGATTGATTCTGCTGAGAATAACACATGTATATATGTTCCATGATTAAATATCTAGTGTATAATATAAATATACAGAGAGTATTATCATGTAGACAACCCAGCTGACTACTGGAAAATATCTATATACCTTGTCTTCTTGGATCACTTAGTGGAAGAGATATCAAAGCGAGTAGTAAGCAATGGGGAGCGTTTTCTGGTATCTTCTCTAAACCTAACACTTGAAATAGTTGATAGATTGTTCAATGCATATTAGACAGACTTACCAAGGAAGGTAGACTTTGTGGGTGGGATTGAGCGTTGCAAAATCAGGTAGGTTCTTGTAGATGATAGCCAGAGACTACTAGACACTCTACATGCAACAAACCGTGATATATACCCGGTTATATACAGCATCATCTGTATCTTACTGACAATACCAGTGTAATAGGCAACAAACGAGAGATCTGTCAGTGCAATTGGACGCGTGAAATCCTACTGAAGGTCGACTACGTTGAATGAGTGTCCAACTTATCACTTATGCATATACACCTGTGGACATGTGCAAGTCGACTTGGATATATGGTAATTGATGACTTTTCATAAACTTATGAAATTGAAAAACAATGAATAATTCATGATGAATAAAAGTTCAGAGAGTAACCTCTATCATACATGTATTTTGTTATCCCATTCCCATTTCGAAGGGTATAAAGTAACGTGACCATCCGTCCATCCGCGAGAGGTCTGTCTGGGTAGTCAAGGAAGTTAAAGTTCTAGTTAGTCCGTAGTGGTATTGTCAAAAATGGACAAAATAATCTGAATTTCATGTTGTTCAAAGCACTTCCAAAATGATCAAAAACGTAACTTTCTGTTGTATAACGCTTCGCCCCATGGACACATTTGAGCAACCCTAAGACCCCCCCCCCCTCCAAAGCAGCTTGTGCCTATACTTCTCTATTATTCTGGCTACGCCCATGGTAATTTAAAAGGTTAAACACAAAGTCTAAGCAAATTGTCCACAACCTTTCACAACACATCCGTACTTGCGGAAATTCCGGTTACATTCCGTAATGTTTCTGCATAGTTACTAAGATACGAACTTTGTTTTAACAATGTTAAAATATTGAAGGTATTTGAAAGTAATATTATTTAGGTCTCTGGGTGGAAAACTGCTTGGGAAATGCTTAAACAGTGCTAAACTTTCAGTCCGACTTCTCATATCAGTCCAAATATCACTATGTTTACACTAATTCTACGTAGTGCAGTGACAATCAAGGTAAAATGAAAAAAATTAATGGACCGAAATACCACAGGGCTGCATTGGATATTATTTTGAAGAAAAAGACATTTTGCATCGATTTAGGCATGTCGTCGCATTCTAGTATGGTGCAGATTTTCTATATTCGGAGTCAAAGGTCAAATCTAAGAACGAAGACATTTTCATTTTTTCATACATTATCCGAAATATCTTAACTAGCATTCGCCACTGCTTAACGTACTTCATACATATGGTGGAGACAGGCATTGAAAGTGAGATTGTTGCGGTTACAAAAGTCTGACTTTAAAATCATAACTGAAATATGCGCCTAATTAAAAAGGGGGGGGGGGACAAAATTCACAAAGCGATATTAACGCACGTATATTTTCACCGCAAGTCATTGAAATTTCTTAGAATTATACATAAGAATAATACAATATATGTATATCTTTTCTGGAAAGTTTGAACCAAATTCATAGAGAAACAAGGAAAAAATTACGACAACAAGAACAAGCATCTAAGAAGATTTCACACCAAAAAAGTCCATATCTCAATCTTAAGTATTGAAAAGACAAAAAAATGAAAATAACTAGTTTGTTACTACTTATCACGTATATTAAAGATTTGCAAGATAAATGTGATTAAAGTGTATAGGAATAAATGAGAAAAAATAACGTGAAATCTTACAACACGCAACCCCCCTTTTTGCAGACAATGCATTGGACAGTTGAAATAGATTGTGGGTTTAGAAGTGAAACAACCATTAACGTAACGAAAAATGAAGTGCAATACAGAATAAGTAACATGCCATGTGTGATGTGGTTTCCTCTGTCATGGAAAGTGATCGGTCTTGACCTCGTTTAATCTTGGTTGAACTGATTTCTGAAGTTGGTGTATGATCTTGCACCATCTGAAAAACTGCTCGAGCCATAGAGTGCATAGAAATTTTTCCGTCTATGGTTTCTGTATTTAGGTCTATGTTATCAGCGCCTTCTTGAATAAAGTCACCGCTGAGCGTTTTAGGACTTATCCCGTAAGGAATGGAAGACACTTCAGTTTTTGCTATCTCATGGTTTGCGGCAATGGTCAAAAACTGTCTCACTTCAGTGTAAGAAGCACAAATACCAAATGCATGAAGGGTTTCAATTAAATGTTTAGATCCGTACCCGTGGTAAAGTTGTAGGGCCAATCCCAAATTAAATGGAGTGAAGTTGTTTTTGTGCAACGATATATCATTTCGGCTACAGCAATACATTTCCTAGCTTTATCGTGTGACAACGCATTGTAGTCACTTTCAATATGAAAACAATTGTCATCAACCAACCATGAAAGGTAGGTCATAAGAGAAGGCGGAATGAATTGTAATGATCTATGATGAGAAAGATCAGATGGAGAAGGATAGAAATCTTTGGAAATTTCGACTGCGTGTAAAGAGCCACGTAATACCTTCGCAGCATCATGAAGAATCTGATCTTCCTGCATATCAGGACATCTACGAAAGAGGCTTCTACCTCTGAAAACTTGAGGTCTGCTTTCAACTTACTTGCGGCACGAATAGCGTCAGCAACTGATATCGAACTACTGAAAACTATATTTGATTGACCTTGTCCCTTTTGACTTTCGATCACAATAGTATCGCCGTAATGATTTTGAAGTCTTGTCTGTAATTTGGCAGTAGCATACTTTGTCGATAAACCCTCTGGAAGCAAGGAACAAAATTTGTCTAACAAGGAAGACATAGTAAACGCTTTATTGTTCTCAAAAAGGTCATGGTGCAAAATGTCTAAGAATATTTTGAATGCAATATCATGTTCCGATTCATTTTTAATTGTAGAGTAATTTTCAGCACTATGTTCTTTTTTCCACTTCAGCAAATAATTGGTAATGCATGCAAAATGATACTGCGCTTTTTCCTGGACATCGTCAACGGTCAAGAGGCTCAACAAATCATAATCAAACTTACCTCTTGCGGCATTTAAAATGTATTTGACGCGTTCACTACTTTCAATGCGCTTAAGTTTTCTATCTTTCTTGATAGCCTTTTGTCTACAAAAATTACAATAGTCCCAGTTTATTTGTGGCAAGGTTTTAGAACGCGTCTTCATAGTAGACACTGAAGCGTCATTCTGGAACATCGCTGACAAACCGTTGTAAATTTATTTTACTTGTATAGGCTTTATAACAAGACATATGATACTTTATTTCATTTAAAGGAACCAAGCTCAAGCAATTAAATTCGTCATACAGGCGACGATAAACATCATCTTGTCGCTTGTTGATCTCATCAAACAGAGTATCTCTTCCCTTCTCTGTAGCGCAGGACAAACTGTCGGGTGCGTTTATTTGACAAATGACACATAATTCCCAATTGCTTGTGTTTCGACATTTTTTCGGCAAAGAGTGGGCAAATTTAACGGGACTGCACATTTTCCGGGTTAAACAAGTATTCCGACATGGTCAGTGTATTATTTGTGCCTTATAGGAGCTTATTTTCAACAACTGATACTCTGCTTTAAATAACTCCTACACTAAAACCATCACAATAAAATGAGATATTAAACTGAATTCTTGTAATAAGCACATACATTATTTCATTGAGAGACAAGTTAATTTTATAGTAATTTCATTTTAAACGACACACATTGCACTCAATGTAATCAGGGGTGTGTTAGAAAAGGGAAGCGACACTATGCTCAGTACGTATCAAATTTACAGAATGCTAGTAAAGTTTAAAAAAGATGATAAGCGTTTAATTTCAAGTTTTTATTGACAAATTTAACACACATAATATTACAAATAAAGTTTCAATTCATAGCGAATTATATTTTCCTCGTGAATAGCGTGGAACAATTTTAAATGGGATTGAAAGGTGGTGGAAAGTCACGAAAATTGACCCTCAGAGAATAATCTTAATTCTAACTGCTAATTTTCTGTTCTTTATTTACCTTGTTATTTCAAATGAAAGATAAGATATAGTAGTCTCAATTTAATCAAGAATGAGTTTTTTTAAATGTCAAATATTAAAAAAACAGTATCGCAAAGTAGACATACTTAGAAATGTGAAAATGCGATTACCCCCACATGTGACGCTCTCCTAAAAAACTGCACCATGAGAAAACGCGACGACAGGGCTAAAATGGTACTTTGATGTATACTCTTTCATCTGGGAAAATTTCAGCCGTGTGGTATTCCGGTACATTAAACTCGTCTGTCATCATTGGAAAGAAATTGAAAAAAGTGAAACGCTGGCCAAGTTGTTTCCTGAACCACCCGTTGTATCGTTCCGGCGACCTAAAAGCATTAAGGATACACTGGTCAGAGCTGCGGTATCTAGACGGTCGGCCAGTGTAAACCATGTGGTGACAAGCGTTGCAAGTGCTGTCTCTAATTGCAACACGCACAAGTGTTCCATAGCAAGACGACATGAAAGGAGTATACAATCTTTTGCAATGTCTTCCTGTTCCGCCACCTATGTTTCAATGTATTTTAGATGGTCACGTGAAGCCTGATTGAAAATCGGATGTGATATCATAGAAAAGATACGCTCAGGTCAATCCATAATAAGGTCAGAGACATATGAAACCATGTATCTGATAAAGTCTAGATAAAGCATTTTAACTTTTTCACAGCTACTGATCATGAAGCTACTTTTGCAATAGCAAAGCAGACTGACATTTATAGTCTAATAGATTGCTAAAAAACTATACGTTTCAACCAATCTACTCAAGCGCGGATCCAGACAATTTTAAAAGGGAGGGAGGTTCCACTCAAAAAGGAGGTCCAGAATAAAAAATAACCGATTTCAGTCTAATTTTCGACACTGATATACGTAATTTTTCAGTTTCCGAAAAAGGAGGTTCCAACCCCTAGACTCCCCCCACCCCCCTCTTCTGGATCCGTCATCGCTAACATTTTAAAGAATTTAATATATATTTACTATGCTTACTGTATTGATGCATGACTTTTGTTGACCTTTTTGAATTTTGCACCAGAAAAGCATCCAAGTGTAGATCTATAAATAGCTGAACTAATCACTCAATATTTCGTTGATTTTTACCCCTTCATTGATTGTTTTTGGATCTTTTATGCTTTGTTTGACATATTTCGTTTCGTCTTGTGATACTTCATTTCGTTTCGTTTCGTTTCTTCATTTTTCGTTTCGTTTCGTTGTATTTCGTTTCGTTTCATTTCATTTCGTTTCGTTTTGTTTTCTTTTCTCAGTTTAGTAGTACCCCCTTTTTGGCTCTTTTTGACTTTTTATTTTTATCTCGGAATCATAAGAACTACAGGTAGGTATGAAGGGAGAAACCTTAGCAATATCAGATTCGAAATAAAATACATAATTTTGGGCGTTGACCCCTTTACCCTCTCATATATTTGAAATGATAAAAATTACAACAAATTTGTTGAAATACTTTAACAGAAGACCTTTTCAAAAGGAATCAAACTGCATTAAAAACAAAACACAGAAAACAAACTGCACACAAAAAAGTCTTAAAATAAAATAATAAATATTTTAGATGTTGGTCACTTTTAACTCACTTTGACCCTTTCTATCTCGGAAACATAAAGAGTTTCAAAATGTATGCAAGAAATTTCACCAGGAATCGAAAGAAGACTAAAAAATCTGGAGAAAAAACAAAAACTTATGAATGGTGTCTAGACATGCATTGAATTAGCAGATGAGTAGTAGTGGACCGGAAAGTAGGGAACAAGTTTTGAGGGTGGACCAGAAAAAGCGACCAGCTTTCAAAACTGATAAGCAAAAAAAAAAAAAAAATGAAATGAAATAGAAAAAAAAAAGAGTCATTTGGATGAATATTTTATGCTTCTATGCTAAAAATCCAGCTGTTTAAATTTTAACAAAAGGGGTCCAAGATTTGCCACCGGCTCCTATGCCCCATGATAAGAAATTATAGTTAAATTTAATCATTTTTCATTTTTATGCAATTTTTGCATTTATTATTTCTTTAGCTAAGATAACAAACACTTTCCAACCATGATGTGCTGCATTGAACAGGGAACATAATACATTAGTGTTTACCTTATTTCTGTTAATCATTTATATCAGTATCCATTTATTTATTCATTTTACTACCCAAAAAAGAAAAAAAGGAATTATACAAAATATCTATAGACTATATTGGGAAAAATACAAAGAATAGAAGATTTTTTTTTAAATAGTAAGAGAAGATAATATTTGGCCACAGGTACTCGGGGACAGAATAGCCCCACCTGTTTTCCAACACTACGAAAGAAAAGAAAAGAACATCATATCGTATCCTTCATTATCATCACACAATGACAAAAAAAATCCATCTTCGATTTAGTTTTACATTGCATTTGTATAACAGTGGTTCCGTGTACAAAGATTTTATAAGAGTATCCGTCAGTCTGATCCTACAAAATATTTGAATACTACCAACATCTCACCAAAATGGTTTAGAATAGTGAGACACAATGCATTTTATTTATTTAACTATTTATTATGCCGCTCATACTACATGTATATCTGCTATTATTTATTAAACTCATTGTTTTTTCTAAAAATAAATGCTATACAATTATTAATCAGCTTGTTGTTGAAGCTTTAAATTGTAATAACATTACACGAAGAAGGTACCATTCTCTGTATAATTTTGTCACAGATGATTTTAAAGAGTATGATTTAGAAACTGAATATTGCCTTAATATAGATAAATATTTAGTATGTGAAGGCAGATACATGATGTCTGGTGGAAGCGGTGCCTATATCTTTCTTTTAAAATTAAAAACTATTTTGTTCACTTGGAGCTAGCATAATGTTAACTGAAATACACATACTTTAAAATGTCGAAATGAAGATTATCAATATTACAGTAACCGTCCGCAGTGCGGTCTTAATGCATGGGCACAATGGGCAGTTGCCCGGGGGTATCACGAGCAAAGGAATCCCATACTAATATATGCATACATGTATGTTGTATGCAGCATGATTTTTAATGTTTAAATACTGATTTTGCCGGAAGTACCAATACAAGAAATATATGTTTAATTTTATCGACCATTTACAGTTTATTCCTGCGAGTGTTTGCATAGATATGGGCCTCAGTGCACTGCTTTGACCAGGGCCTAAAATGCTGATAAGACGGCCCTGGCCGTACGTCATTCATTATGTACACTTCATGAACATGTATATCTAGGCTGTAAATAGCATGGTATAGGCCAATATTGCTTAGAAATGTTGGTTGTATTTCTTGATATTTTCGTAATAAAACTCTTTTCTGACGGCATAAAAGACCATACTTTCATTTTACATACGTCTACTACCCCCGGCCTTTCTAACGGTTAATGCTACCCGCGTACTATTACTAGTTGATCTTCAATGTTTGCACTGTCCCTAGTCCTAAAATAAAAGTTTCCATACTTTTCCAATCGTTAATTTTATCGTTTTTTCCGGGTTTTTCTCTCTCGTAATTTTCTATTCTACTTCATTTAACTTTCCAGGGGATGTCATAGGGAATATAAAGGTATTCTTAGCACGATTTAATTTCAAATACTTCCGTCCTCTAGTCAAAGGCCGCACATTCTCATATTAGAAATCATGTCAAGCTTCCCCCTGACGTTGTAATATGTAAACAAACATACACACACACAACTGTATATGACGTTACGACGTCAATTAAATGTCGCGAATACTTATGTCCCTTTTTTCCTTTTTTTTAAGCTTAAAAGCTTGAATCTATAGGTCTTTTGTGTTCATATAAAAATAGTTCTTTGTATGACCATACATAGTTCTTTGTGTTCCTTTGTGATTATGACATCCCTAGTTACTACCTGTTACATGTTACCTAATCTGTATCTCCCTCGTCTGTCAGGAGAACCGCCTTACGGCGTCTTCACCAGTCCCATAACTTGAACTTCTCTATATATAACTGTGAACTAACGCATTCCATATATGTAAAAGTCCAAATCATAAAACTAACGCATTCCACGTATGTAAAAGTCCAAATTATAAAACTAACGCATTCCACGTATGTAAAAATCCAAATCATAAAACTAACGCATTCCACGTATGTAAAAATCCAAATCATAAAAAAGTCATTATATGTAAAAGGTAAAAATGCTATATACAGTGTCTTGAATCTATCTTGTCTTATCATCTTCCAAATCACTGAATGTAAAAGGTAAAAAGGTTGTGTACAGTGCCATATAAAAACAAGTTCTCAACTTCAGAAAGGTCTAAAACAGATATCAGATGGCTGATAAAATACAACTTCTCCGCTGATACAAACGGTAACAGAAACCTCTAGATAAAGTCTATACGTTTTCATGTTCATAGTTGTTGAAAAAATGAGACGACGTACAATCCACAATCAGCTGTATTGGGTTCTCAGTTTTCTAAAGTTCATTAAATATCTCATTAGGGACCGACCATTTAGCTTGCAGGGAGGGGGGGGGGGGCTATGTTTTTTTTTAGCTCAGAAATTTTTCTTCGGACAACAGGACAACACCAGAGTTAAAATATTCATTTTATTTTTTTCCACAATTTAACATTAGGTTATATGACAATAGCTCTGAATCAGATTATTTAGTTTATCCTCCACCAAAATCAGAATATTTTTTCAGCAACATTGGAAATCAGAATATTTTTTTAGAAAAAAAAACCAATGCCCCCCCCCCCCCCCCCCTAACCTGGAAGTTAAATGGTCCGTCCCTTATATTCTTGGAATCTCTAACGAGTGATTTAAGCTTAAATAAAAAAGGGGTTCTGACGTCATCCAGAGCTGGACATCGTAGTATGAAATGGGTTATATCCTCAGATTCATCAAGACAAAGTAAACATTTCGCTGACGACTCTACATTCTTGCTGAATTTTGCTTTATGTATTTGAAGTGTTAATGTATCTGTAGCAATTTTCGCTTTTATCCCGGCCATAATGGCTGCAAACGGATCGGCCCCACAGCTTTTCCAGATATTATGGACTTTTCCAACAGCAGAGTCCTTCAGGTTTAAAAGTGCCAGAGTTTTCTTCTCCTTTGCTTCCGAAGTTAACCGGTGTAAGTAATAGTTGTTGACTCCTTTATTTACCAAATTAGACCAGGCAGTTTTTGTTGGCGGATTTTCAATAATATCGAACGGCGAGCAAAGACCATATTTCTCTGTTAGGCCATGAAGCTTAGAAAACCAACTATCAGAATTTGGTGCCTTCAGGGCAAGTTCACTGTCGTGTACCCGATACGGAATGGTCATTTCAAGATGGCGGATTGTACATCGTCAAAAAGGTAGGTGTGAAGATTTTGACTATTATCGTTCTTTATAGGTTATCTTAGGGAACGACCATTTAACTTGCAAGGGGGGGGGGGAGGTTATGGTTTTTTGTTTCGTTCAGAAATTTGCTTTCGGACAACACGAGAGTTAGAATATCTATTTTATTTGTCGCGCAAAGCGCGAATTTTTTTCCAGAATTCAACATTAGGTTATATGACAAAAACTCTGAATCAGATTATTTTTTTTTTCCTCCACCAAAATCAGAATATTTTTTTCAGCAACATTGGGAATCAGAATATTTTTTTAGAAAAAAACAAACCCCCCCCTTCAAGTTAAATGGTCGTTCCCTAAGAGGTATACAAGGCTTGTCAAAGGCTGAAATGACATTTGTTGGACAATTCACATGTTTGAATCATTTTGGCATCAATATATTAATATAAAAAGTCACTAGGCGGTAGAATTTGGTGAAATAAAATCGGATTCTGCGGCTCGATACATTTGTCGCTACATTGATCAACTAGCGAAGGCAGTTTACGATAAAAACAAAAGGATCGAGCTTTATTGACTTAATGGTGAAGTAGAAAAAAGACTTCCCTATCTAAACGTGTAACTCATAGACACTAAGATAACCTATAAAGAACGATAATAGTCAAAATCTTCACACCTACCTTTTTGACGATGTACAATCCGCCATCTTGAAATGACCATTACTTATCGGGTACACGACAGTGAAGTTGTCTAAATGCAATGTCCCTCTCTACTGAGTTGATATTTCTGATAATATTTCCAAAAGTTATTAGTATTCTTTTATGCAATACGCCCTCCACTGGTATACGACCAAGTAAATACGGGGTCCGACCTATAATCCGACAGTCCGACAGTCCGATAGTCCGACGGTCCGATAGTCCGACAGTCCGATAGTCCGACAAATGCTTTATTTCTTTGAAAGTTAACACTATAACATGTATAATATGGGGCCAGAAACCGAACCGTTTACTCACCAAAGAAAGGTCCAGAACATCGGAAACACGATATCATAGACGGACAAACAATTGGCAGGGACACACAAGAACTCAAAATAAAATATATATGAACAACACGGACTCCATAAAAACCTGGATCCAGTCGTGATGAACCGGTAGTGTAAGCATCCCGTATATTTTTTAGTAGCGACTACTTCAGGCTTTATTCAAGTAGCGTGTAGCCGAGTCCAGCCAAGAAAAGTCACTATTGAAAAGAAAGATAAAATAAATGAATACAAAAAAAGGAAAAGACAAAAAGAAGAGCGTACCAGTGTCCCCCGCCCTTTATCATGGAATATTTATGTTAAAAGGCAATGTCAACACATCAATAGAGCTGGATACAATAATGTGTGCGAATTGATTGATTGATTAATTGCTTAAGGTCCAGCAAGCAATATTTCGGTCATATTCAGGATGAGAAAAGTTTGTAAACAAAAAAATAAGAAAGAGGGGACTCTGGGATGGGTCAACATGGGCAACGACTTAACACGAGAACATGTTTTTCTGTCTCTTCCGACGACAAGTTGGTCCTATTTTTATTCCCCGGGATCCCGACGGGTGACCCTGCTATTGTCGCCTTCTACGACAAGCGCATATATAAAAAGTTGCGATTGAAGGAATTGTCCCTAAGTGACCCCTTATATCACGGAAAGAAACAGCATCGGAATATGACAAAATAAACAACTGTGCCATGATACGCCCCCCCCCCCCCTTTGTGACAATTGAAGGTCAGTTGCTCAGCGTGAGAACAGTAATTAATATGCTGCATTTTTTAAACCAATTAATTGTATATACCATAAGAAAACTGGCGTTTTCCAAACCGACTAAAATCCCACCTCTCGCTTGCTCCCCCTTTTATCAATGCAATGTATGTCACGACGTGACCTATCAGTAAAAGGGGGAACAAGTGAGAGATGTTATCGTACGAGGCGTGGATGGACGGACGAACAGCGGTATGCCATAATAAGCCCGTATTTTGACGGGCGTATAAAAATGAATGGCCCATATCCTGAAATTACGAATATATCATCTTTGGCCAAATTATTTTTCAAAACTTTCATCAGTTTAAAGCATTTGTCGGACTATCGGACTGTCGGACTATCGGACCGTCGGACTATCGGACTGTCGGACTCTCGGACTGTCGGATTATAGCTACGGCCCCGTAAATACGTAGCAGCATTAGCTGTACGATCTGACAAATGTTGAATTTGTCTTAGCAACTTTTTGAAATATAATTCAAGATTTCGTATATCTCCCAAAGTTAATGACAATATTTCCAGACCATATAAAAGTCTTGGAGTAACGTAAGTTTGTACTAAGTGGATTGAGACTTTCGGGTTCACACCATTCAGACCATGAAGTCCAGCTCCCATCAGCGCAAATACAGTTGTCCTTGCGGTCACTATACGATTTTCAACAGTTTCTTTCGAAGTAGCTGTAATGTTTGAGCATCTCTTTAAATTCCCAAATGCGTTACAGATTCGGACACAGGCAGATTTTCATTGTTGAAAGTTCATTCGCAATTTTAATTACCATTCATGACCACAATTGAAGACTTTTGTTGACTGACCAAGCTCCATCGGGTCGTGCGAAATTAAAGTTGCATCGTCAGCTACCGTGGGAATACCACAATAGTTTGTACCAATATAAACTCCAAGCTGTTTATGTTGGATAGAATTTAACAAAGAGTTAATGAAAATTTTATATGCAGTGGGAGACCAAATACCGTCCTGACTTACGCCTTGTAATTCCTGAATAGGTTCTGATATAGAGCCCTTCCAACGTATTTTTGAAGTAAGACCATCGTACCATTTTTGAAAAAAAACTAGCCAGTTGTCACCCTCTATGCCAAATTTATACATGTCTCTAAGCAAACAGTTATGCCAAACGACGTCAAAAGCTTTTCTCACTTTTGAGACAGACCGGTTCCTATTTTTAGCGATGTGAGATTTTCTTATCTTGCACGTTTTACCGGCAAATGCATGCTGTAGTTTATGTCAACCGTCCCCCGAATTCTCCATGCTTTTCCTTTTTAAAATAAACAATTCACTGTATATAAGTTTTCGATCTTTTATAAACACACAAATCCTAACAATCAGCCATATTATTACATAATAACCTTCACGCAATACACAAAAATACGAATTACTTTTTTGATTGACATGAAGGGGAAATAACTTACATCGTTTACATGATCGTCTGCTTAAAGTACATAGCTGTCAAACAATACACAACTACTGATAAAAGTGAGAAATAAAATCAAACACCGGTAAAAAGTGCAAGACAGGGAAATCCCCGACACCAGGCGAGCCTCGTCAGCCAACGATTGAAATCTTACCCTCGGGTGTCGGAGATTTCCCTGTCTTTCACTTTTGCCGGTGTTAGATTCTACATTTCTTGCATCCATAAAAGCAATATATAAGGGAGTTTTAGAATTACGTGCCTTGGCCATGAGTTGAGATAGAATCAATCCAGCAGTTATTGGCATCTCGCCTCTAGTAAATCCCTTTTGTAATCTATTTTGTTGGTTTGACACATTGACAGAGTTCAAATTTAAATGAATCTTTTCTATGATTTTTCCCAGTAATGTTGTAATTGTAATTTTTCTATAAGAATTTGGATCCTGCTTGGGATTCCCTTTTTAAAGAATAGGACATGTTACTCCTGATTTTAAACATGGTGTAATGGAAAGATTTTCGAAAGAAAGTTCATTATTTTGACCAGCAGATTCAAAAGTTTATTGCTTCCATATTTTAAATGTTCTGCAGTTATACTAAATTCATCAGGCGCCTTGCCATTTTTCAGAGAACGGACTGTTTCTTTGACGGTGTCCAGAGATACTGCCGGAAGATTTCTCTAGCTTATGATCTGAATATAATTTATTTAAATTTTTCACATCCTTATCAACTTGGGGTTTGAAATCATAATCAAAGGTTATTCCATCTAGCGGAGTTGCTAGTTCAATAACATATTTCGACCAACCGCACATAATTTCTGATTCGGTGACTGCGGTTTTATCGTTAAAATTCATTGCAATATTATCTACACTATCCAGGTTCCTCTGTTTCCTAACGAGTGCATAGAAGCCATTTGTATCATTCTCATGTAAGGACCAATCTAATTAAAATTAGCTCTACGCACTTGCTCCCCCCATTTTGTTTGGTCGCTGCGTGAGCGACCAAAAGAAAAAGGATAGAAAATAGGGAGCAAGTGTGTAGATCTAATTTTAATTAGATTGATGTAAGGACATAATGTGTTCAAATTTTTCTCTCCTCTTATCAGCTTCAAATAATCTCTGTAACGAACGTAACCTTTCTTTACTTAGTTTCATACTTTTAAAGTGCCTATTGTGAGAATCTCTAGGTTTTCCTTCGGCTTTCCATTTTGCAAAACAAGACTTACTTCTTTTCATTGCTAGGTTTATCTCTGGTGTCCAGGGCCTCTTCTTCTTGCACCTGTTTACTGTCTCCCGATGGGGCTTCATACCAGACAGATGTTCTGCAGAATCAACTAGTGTTTTACAAATAGTTTTGATAATAAATTCAGTCATAGCTATATCCTCTGGAATAATATTAGATACGATAACGTAACCCTCAGTCCGCTTGTGCTCCAGGTGTGAAACCTATTATTAATTTCTTTAACATTTTCTACTAAATTTGTGTTTTTTCGAGCCTGCCTGGCTATTTTATCTTAAGTTTAACCTTTCTAAGACCATATATTTTCTGAAACATACATGATTCCTCTACGTTCTGTGAAAATATCAGGGGGTGTTTAAAGTCTTGCAGTGAAATGCCAGGCTATGGAAAACACCTAGTTCTAATAATAAAACCCTAAATGCTCGCTTACTCGCAAGGGTTTTAACGGGATGCCATTACACGTAATGGAGCAGCCGCCGAGATTTTTTGCGCTCGCATACAGAGTTTCTGACGCCTGCATTTATCAATAATAAGACATAACCTTTCCTTTTGTCCACTATTATAACAAGTTTTTATCACCTACCAGTATTTTAGAATGTAATTCCCACAAAATAAAAATCCATGTTTACTTTCTCTCTGAACATTTTGAATTTCGTCATTTCCGGCCTCACTATTTGAATGTCGATACCATATTTGGCGATTTGAAGCGTGAATGTTTACATCAGCCGTAGTAAACGTGTAGTAAGAAATACCATATTTAGAAAAGCTCCGCCTTACGTAGTTTCCGGTTATGGCGAACGATCGATAAATTTGAAAAAGGTTGTTGCTACCTTTGAAAAGCATACATTTCTCAGCCAAACCGATTTAACAAGGACTGGGATCATCAGTAATAGTTATAATGAAATGTTTGAAGCGTAATTAGTGAATTTTTATGTTTCAACTGCAATTTATTTGTTGCTCCATTGTGACGAATGGGACCGCTTTGTAGCTCCGCCGAGACACAAGTTTGTCACAGGGGCTACATTATTGCGGCTAGAAAACACCTACTCTAAAAATAGCTCGGTCATACCCGGGAAATTAAATATTTATAGGTCATGCATCAAGTCCTCCATAGAGGTATTAAAATACAACTAAATGCATCAAATTTGGGCTCAAAATAATCCTTATATAGTTAGCTTCAATTATCAATTTTAATTATCCCATTCCATTCAGTACTTGTCACAATACAACAAAGCGAAAGGAACTATTTTCTTTTAAAGGGACTATGTATGCTCTAAGCTCTGATTGGTGAATTACTGGTTTGACACCTTCAGTGAGGGTTACGATTCGGTCCCATTCAACAAATGGAGCAAATTAAAATGTTCGTTCCGTGAATATTTCAACTTTCTTTTTGCATATGTGGTCATAACTTATTATTCCCTACAATTTTTGAGTAATGGTGATGCGAAATAAGTGTTACAATACCTGTTTCTACCTTCACGATCGATTTCGTATTCGAAAATTGTTTCTTGTCCGCCATGACACCATACGTAGACTCTCGCGATGGGCGGAGCCTATCCATATATGGATCTGAATGCCAAATATGGAAAACTTTTACTACGATGTTTACAACTGACATTTCCAAATAAGGATATCTCCAAAAAGTGCACGTGAAATAGCAACTTGTAAACAAAATGTCGAACAGAAAGAAGATTTCATGCATTCAAATTTTCAGATGCATACAAGTCTACCGTGGATTGATGAAGCGTTTACTTAACACCTCAAGCTTTACCTAAATATATTATCTTTCACCCCCGTTAATTTTTCCAACCACTTACAACGGAATTAGGACAAAAAACCGCCCGGTGTGAATCACTCCAGGCGCTGCTCCATTACGTTGAATGGGACCGAATCGTAACCCTCACTGGAGCACAAGCGGACTGAGGGTTACGTTATCGTATCTAGAATAATTTCAGTTATTTTCTTATCAAATTCGCTTTGGTATTCGGATATATTGACTTTATTCCACTTGATCTTTCTGATAGATTTTCGTTCAGTTTCTACATTTGCCGCAGTAATATTACAAGAAAAGGTTACCATCACTGGATCATGAGTTGAGGTATTTAATGGTTCTCTTATAAATGTCAGATATTTATCAATTAATGGAGCACTCTGAAGGACATAATCGATTTGTGAGTTATCCTTGCCGTTATTATGGTGAAATGTAGGAATGTTAGAGCATCCACTCGGTTTATCAAAGCTATTTGCTATCAAGAATGTTTGAAATAGTTTATCTTGAAATGAGTGTCTTATTAAGGACGCATTCATATCTCCAGCAAAAATGATATCTTCTGTAAATACTATATTTTACCTTTATCTCACATAATTCGTTCAGTATTTCCTGATACGAGTCTGCAGAGTTGGATCCTCTACACGGCAAATAGGCACATATAATAACAACGGGTTTAACAGTTTTGACCTTAATTACAATAATTATATTACCTCCATCGGGAAGTTGTTCTATCCACAGGCACTCGAATTCCGGACCCCCCTTTTTCCTCACTTGGTCCCTCCCGCGATTATGGTATGGATCTTTGTCTGGAAGTATATCTTTGAGCCATTTATCCATATTTTACAACATTTCGTGTTACAACTCTCTCGTTCTACTAACTTTTGTTTCTAGGTCCAGCTGCCGTTTTACTTAATAAAACTCTCGTTCTACTAACTTTTGTTTCTAGGTCCAGCTGCCGTTTTACTTAACAAACATATTAAGTAAAACGGCAGCTGGACCTAGAAACAAAAGTTAGTAGGTCTAGCTGCCGTTTTACTTAATAAACATATTAAGTAAAACGGCAGCTGGACCTAGAAACAAAAGTTAGTAAAAACGGCAGCTGGACCTAGAAACAAAAGTTAGTAGAACGAGAGAGTTGTAACACGAAATGTTGTAAAATATGGATAAATGGCTCAAAGATATACTTCCAGACAAAGATCCATACCATAATCGCGGGAGGGACCAAATGAGGAAAAAGGGGGTCCGGAATTCGAGTGCCTGTGGTTCTATCAGATGACTGTACTTCTTTTTCACACAGATGACAACCCCTTCTTTACCACGTCTACGTTCTATTGGTTCTGAAGCTACATTGTCATCATGACATTTTGAATAACAGTTAAAAACAGGTAAACATTCTTGTAAACGATTTTTATCACAGTTATGGAGCCAGTGTTCTTGTAAAAGCATAAAATCAGCCCTGCAGGCTAACATAGTTAAGTAGCTAAAATTACTCGCAAGTCCTTCTATATTAAAAGTTAAAAGTGTAAGCTTATGAGTATTTACATCACATTCTGTGGATGTTATACCACTAACGTGTTGAGGCTGTTTTTCGGCATACAGTTTTTGTTGGCAAGTGTCGGAGATTTAAGGGGCGGATCCAGAGACTCTGTTGACGGGGGGGGGGGGGGGGGGCTCAGTTATGGAGCAATATTTTCAATAATTGAAGGAACCAACTGTAGTTCCAAAGCGGTTCTGGCGTATAGGTCGGTAAACCTTGTTTTCATTTCATTTAGCGTACAGTAGAGAAAAGGTACAGTTATTGACTTCCTAAAGTAGTCTTCCGGACTCTCTGCTTCAACATTATCTCTCATTATTTGTCTCCCGCATATCCTAGGTTTTGTAACCTCTATGTCTAGCGGTTCACATATTTTAGCACTACTCTCAAAACACTGGTGGTTGAATTGTTCAACATTTTCTCTGCAGTCTAGTGAGCTCTGAGTTAAATTTACGCTTTTTAAGGCTCTGCCTATGTCAAGTGATCTCTCTTGTAGTGATCTTGTAGAGGACCTTTATAAGTTGGAATAACTTGTGTCCGATCCAAATGTTATATCGTTAACAATAAAATAAGTTTAATCTAAATCTAGTGATCTGCTGAGCCCTTTCTTAAAAAGCCAGGCACATTTGAACAATAACAATGGATACGACAAAATCAAAGTTGCAAACGGAATTCAACAAAGAAGTTACATCAGCTTCTTCTGGTCTGGTGTATGTGTGTTTTGGCAGTTTTGTATTTGAGTGCTCAAGGGTTTGAGCAATAGCAGGGAAAAAATCTAATTTAAGTCTATTTTATTTCTAATTAATTTTAAATATTTTATATGTATTTATATTTTCATTTAGAGTTTAAAATATGCTGTATTCATATATTTTCAAAACGGAAACTCGTGTTTTTTTTAATTTATTTTTTTTGTAATACAGCAACATTTACCTTTAATTTTTTTGTAAAAATAAATGATATTTAAAAAAGAATTTCCTTGAAAGAGCCTAAATTTACAGGTGTTGGTGGTTATACCTATATAAAATTGTGACACCAGACATGTTAATATAACGGTTTAAGACAATACCTGATTAATTGGTATTTTGACAATACATTCATGAAAACTTCAAATAATCTTGAAAATTTGATTTAGCATAATTACTTATAATTACCTCTTTGAAGATTAATTCAATACAAACAAATTAATTTGTATTTTCTTTTACTTTCATGACACAGATCGAAACCATTCGATTAAAAGCCATATCGTGACGTTAACTAACCTTGAAAAGCGTATGTTAATATATGTGCTTGACTTATTCGACGGGGAGGGGGGAGGGGGGCTGAAGCCCCCGAAGCCCCCCCTTGAATCCGCCACTGGACTTGTATATATATTCGTTTTGAAGTTTGTATCGAATTTTTGGAGGCGATAATGTATGATCTTTTGTGTAATGTGAGCTAAAAATTTGATCCACTTTTTAACGGATGAGTATAACTGAAACAAAATGCATGGAGGAAAAAAAAAGAGATTCTCTCAGGGTATTCTGGAGCGAACAAGTTATACATATTACTGGTTTAAACTATAGTTTCTTACTATTTTTGCATATTATAATAAAACCAGTTTTGTTGAGGTGAAAGGTTACCAAACTAAAGTAGCAGAACAACTTTAAAAGTTTCTTTTAATACAACACACTTCCTTGTTTAATTCAGACCACTAACTTCCTGGTAAGATGATGAGGTAGAAGAAACACTTCAGTGTTGAACATAATGAAGATCATATTGGTTTTCACAAAGATTGGAACTTTGTCTTTGGTAAGTTCTGTCACTTAACCGTAAAATGGTAAAGGTGTTCCGATGAAGACCTACTTGTCAGAAATGCATCTTCGGTGGTCGTCAACATTTTGTTTGTTTTGTTCTCAAATTCAAAATGACTGCTATCCCAGTTCCGTTTTCTGATAGGCTGAAATTAAAAAATCTTCTTCCACAGAACACAGGTACTCGGGGATAGGATCCCCCCTTTTTTTGCGAAAAAAAAATTCCCCGTTTTTTTCTTTCTTTTTGGTATTTTTGTGATTAACATGTGCTATATCATCAGATAAATCTCACTATTTCATATCATCAGAGAAATCTCACTATTTCATATCATCAGAGAAATCTCACTATTTCATATCATCAGAGAAATCTCACTATTTCCTCCAAATCTCACTATTATCCAGCCCCTGCCACGATCAATATTAATACTAGCTTCTCTGGGCTGACCTACATTTCTCCGAGGAAAAATTCGGGGAATCCTATCTATATAATAACAATCAAACACTTACCAATCGAAAAGCGGGCATCAATCCTTACTTCGATCATTTATCTGTTAGAATCAACTTGCTTTTCAGTCATGAAAGGCGATTTAGTCCTTGAATTTAATCGGTATTCACTCGCGAGACGTTCCATTTGAAGCTCGATCAACGGAAGTCGTAATTTTTAAGCGACAAGACTAACCTGGTTCCTTGTCCGTAAATGTGTATGGGGTACCTGTCCATTAGAGAAATTCCGAAATGTCATCTGTAAAACCAAAGGGTAAGAGAATTACGAACGTCTTTTTGGCGGATTTTACGACTTCCATTGATCTAGTCCGAGATTCCTCTGTCGTTTAACGGCATTGATAATCTTGCTGTAGCCGTTCAACGACAGAGGGTGATACATACGGAAAACAGCGGATTTGCTTCTCCAACTCTGGGTCAGCACATTTCCACGTTTCGTGGCTATCGGATTTTATTTTCTATCATAAACCTTATATAAATCGCTTCACCAATCATTTTTCTATTCATTCATAAACATCTTACCCTCAGAAAGTGGTGTTACACTCCATTACAGCACGATTTTGCCTTAGAACCTATGATTTCGACATTTGTCTTCCATTTTTCAAACATTTGTCACGTGACTACGAGAAAACTACGATTACCGCAATGTATCATGGGAGATAATTTGCATATAAACAAACAAACAAATATTGTTATTGCCAATCATAGGCGCCTGTTAAGGCAGAACAATTAACATAAAATTTAATACAGTTGATTATATTGATTGGTAATGATTTTAACAGCAAATTTAGTGAATTACAGATAACCATAAGAAAAAAAAAATGTAGTACCTTGTCCAAAAACAAAAAGGGGGAACGTAACACTTGCTCTTTCCGAAGCCCGTTGGTAACACATTCTGTATAATTTCCTTCTGCTCTTCTTTGATCTGTAGATGGACTGTTTGTCCTGCAGAATACGCTTAAATGTATCGTCTTCCATGTGATTTGAATGTTGTTTACGTATGCAATTAATGCTCCAAATAATTTGGCACGCTGCATTAATTAGCTCCCATCATGCAATGCGTTGTTGTCATCATTCAGTTAGTATCGCGAGATCACGTGTGTAGATTCGAAAATGGAAGTCAAATGGCGGAATAATAGGATCTAAGGCAAAATCGTGCTGTAATGGAGTGTAACACCACTTTCTGAGGGTAAGATGGTTATGAATGAATAGAAAAATGATTGGTGAAGCGATTTATATAAGGTTTATGATAGAAAATAAAATCCGATAGCCACGAAACGTGGAAATGTGCCGATACTATGGCTGTGAGGCAAATTTGATGGTTTCCGTTAAACGACAGAGGAATCTCGGACTACCGTTGATCGAGCTTCAACTGGAACGTCTCGCGAGTGAATTCCGATTAAATTCAAGGACTAAATCGCCTTTCATGACTGAAAAGCAAGTTGATTCTAACAGATAAATGATCGAAGTAAGGATTGATGCCCGCTTTTCGATTGGTAAGTGTTTGATTGTTATTATATAGATAGGATTCTCCGAATTTTTCCTCGGAGAAATGTAGGTCAGCCCAGAGAAGCTAGTTACCTTCTAGTATATTAATATTGATCGTAGCAGGGGCTGGATAGTAAACTGGAAGAAATAGTGAGATTTCTCTGATGATATAAAATAGTGAGATTTCTCTGATGATATAGCACAAGTTAATCACAAAAATACCAAAAAGAAGAAACAAACGGGGAATTTTTTTTTTCGCGAAAAAGGGGGGATCCTATCCCCGAGTACCTGTGCCACAGAAACAACATTTGGGTGATTTTCAAAAACATGAAGACTTTGTCATTTGTGTGACATAGAGGGTGAAATTTTAAATTGGACAAATTGACATAATTTTGGTCGTAAAATAATGTTATTTTGATATATTTTTCAGATTCAGTTTCTCAGTGCAATATCGTGACGTGACATTTGCTCTGTCATGCAATAAAGTCGGTCACTTGTTTTGATTTACAATTCTGGTGCAGCACGAGACCAATGGCGTCATTCTGTATATTCATAACGTATCCTAGTGTTGCCGGTTCTCGATAGCGTAAGAAACATTTCTCCCGTGTGTCCCTTAGAAACAATAAATTTTTACAAAATTGTTTTTGGTTGTTTGTCAAAACTAGTTCTTTATTTCTACCAAACCTAAAAGTTCTACTCCTAGAAGTTACGAAGAAAACATAATTTTTGTGTATGACCTTATTTCTGACACTTTGTGTATAACGACACCAGTTCTCGATAAGTGTGTAAAACCCTGTAAAATCAATTATGTTTACTAATAAAAATTATAGGAAGTAAAGAAAAAAATGTATTTAAGATATTTGCAAACACCAAGAATGCAAGATTATTGATTTCAACCATACATGTAAAATTAAACATGTTTGAAAAAGTGTTCCATTGGGGCTACACAATACAGAAATAACGTTGATATAAAGATAAAACTGATAAGATATGACCCGAACGGTGTTCCAAATTATTTTTTTCTCAACAGTGCCACCTGTATATTTCCAGTTTTGTATGACGTATATGTTCTTGACCTTCATTGACAGCAAAGTTTTGCTTACATCACAAACGTATATTTTAAGCAATGACCCAGTGAATTTAGAGTTATTTTTGGAATAGGAAAATGTGCATAAATATCGGAGACTATAAAGATTATGTTCATACATACCTTGATACGTAGCATAGCCATTTTTTCCTTTTAACGAAGCGAGGTGGTGTTCCGTAGGTAAAATCCTGGCGAACAGAAGACGTCTGCGTTTTCCCAATTTATGTCAAAACTCTCATGCGCATAATTATCGAGAACTGGTAACTATCGAGAACAGGTGACAGAGCGATACATAAACACAGAGGGAATTCTTTTCAACGTCAAAATTACAAGATGAGATTAAAACAGAGAAGTTTGAATTGAATAAATTCCATGCAAGTAAAAAAGATCATTTTTACTAATGTCTTTTTTTCCTGATCATTATGCTTGTTAAATATGTTTCCATCGATGGTATTCCCCAAGCGTTTTTATCTTTCGGTTTGTAGACATAATCATCATCACAGTTCATGACCGTTTCTGGAATGTAGGCCAAGCAAATTGTATTTTAAAATACTTTGAAAATCTGATTATTGATCATTCAGATTCCACCATTTTCTAGAAAATGGCAGATTTTACCGGGAAAATACATACAAGTGCTCTCCATTAGTCACAAAATGGCAGATTATTTTGCATTTCCACTGCTGCTTTAATAACAAATATACCCCTTACTTCTTGGGGTAATGAAATGAAATTCACAGAGAAGATAGAAAAAGTATTAATTTACAGCAATAATCAAAATTTATAGCATAAATTGAACAGATAATTAAATTAAAAATGAGATTATCTGGGTGAAAACATACTGTCATTACAAATAGCATCAACAAAACTGTATTGTTACCACTCTGTGATAATAAATGTGATTAAAATAAATTGAAATCAGTCATTAATTGTTTTACAAAAATATGGCAGAATGTAGTCAGTCTAATTGATTGTATTGACAAAAGCAAAAACACCAAATTCACTGGATTAAATACTTTATTATATGGGTAAGTAAGTTTAATATTTGCATCAAATAATTAATTTTTAATACTTCAATTTCAAACTATCTAAAAAAAACATCCTTTGCAATTTTTCAGACTTAAACAATTACACTGAAAAAGCTAATATACTGTACTTTCTTAATCTGGTTTACTTTTTAAGTTTGGTTGGCCTATGACAAAATCATGTGCTTTATTCACCTTTGACCGGCTTTATGTGACGTAATAGGACGCCATTTGGAAAAGGGTAGTAAACAAATATGGGTCAGTGTGTTATTATTATCGATCTTTTTTCCATGGAACTTTACACATGTGAGCAAGAATAGATGAGGAACATAATTAAAAAGAAAAAAATGTTTACTTTTCAAACATGAAAAATATAATCAAACATTATCCCATGACTGACCGACTTATTGTCAGACGAGGATATATGAAGACAACATTTTTTTCCCCAACTTTTATTAGCAACAAAGTGTTAAAATGATAACAAATACAGACTTACTTCCTCCGAGGTATCATTTTCTTTTGGGTATGGTAAAAGACCTAAATGTATTTCCATTTGATAATGATATGGAAAAGGCACATTTTGGTACCAAACTTTGTATATATCATGAGAAAACAGTTTCAGTATATCAAAGAAACACTATTTTTACTGTATATTTTAAAAAATCTGGTAATTAAAGTTTTCATACAAGCATTAAAAATATGATCTAATGAGGCTTAATAGTTGTAAGTCAATTATTTATATATGCCTAATAAATATAACAAAAGTTAAGTTAAGTTGATCTTTGGTGGTATATATAAACTAGAGGTAACCAAATGAGAATACTGTCCATTTTTTTATGTTTTGTCACACTCCTGACACATTTTTCTAAAAGATAAATACACCAAATATCAAGCTAAATGCAATCATTGTTGGTCACAATAACTTTTTAATCTATTTTGACTGAAAAAAGGTTTCCCTTGAATATATTTCATTTTTGCATTGTTATGATGTTATTTCAATCATATTTTATCATATTCTAAGTAATACTATCATAATTATAAAAAATGACAGCTCAATTTTCAACCATTTATACATCTTTTCAAGAGTATAGTGCTTATTGAGAATTAAATAATTCCCCGAGACAATTACAAGCAGTTTTATGGAGGCTAGCAAAATTTACCTTTTGTGTGGATTTGAAATCAAACATGTCTGCCTTTGCAGAGCAAAGTTTAACATAGAACCTAATGGGGGAAAATATTCAAAATTCTTCTTTTCTGGAATTACTGAACTATTTGAAAGCAAACTGTGCCTGAATGTTCTTTGATGGTCCTCTGCAATTTGTTTTTAAGTCTTGTCATCAGTGACTTTCGTTGCAGGTGAGACATAAGTATTGCTTTTATTAACAATAAACATACATACATGTATATATGCATCTGATTGTGACTACGCTGACAAGCTTTTCAGAACATTTATGTACATAATTCTGATATGCTTGACTTTAAATTTATTCATGTTCCAATGTCCCTAAGAAAAAACAAATACTGTCATTAATATCTGTTGTTAAATGTAATAGGAGGGTTATTGGTTTAAGGATACACACTTTCCTAAGCAACCAATATGGATAGACAGGTGGATTATTCGTATTTTGTTGTAAATAATGCAGCAATTTGTCAGCTGTATTGTGACTTCCAGGCTTGAGGAAGCCAGGACAGATATAATGAACTGACATGTGAAACCCCAAGCCATGAGTAGTTGGGTGGAAACTAAAATGTTAGAGACAATTTTTCAGCTGTATTGTGACTAAGGGCTGTTTAAAAAAATGGCTCCAACATGTGAAAAAAATGTCCAAATTAAACTCACTCCTAAAAACTTTCTGCTGATAATTTTCAATGTTGATTTAAATTTATTTTATTGTTCATAATAACAACAAATGGATCAGACACAAGTTTTACAACTTAGAAATGTCCTCTCCGCTAGTTACATCAATTTACATATAATCAGAACAGCATTAATTACATAATAATAACATATTTGTTCAGAATATGAAGACGAATAAAAAAAAATAAAAAATAGAATAGAACGAAAAATGCAAATTTCAAAGGTCGATGAAACATACTGTGTGCTAAGGTATAATATATTGCAAGTCGAGCACACCTCAAAGACCATTCTTAAACACGTGGTGTATGTGTGTTGCATACTTGGATCGTATTACGATTAGACATAGTTTATATGTTGGGATTTAATTAATTCATGGAGATCTTGCATAGGTAAGTACAATTTGAACTGAATAACACATGTATATTTCATCGACCTTTGACACGTCAATCAATCAATACCCCACAGCGCGACCAAGAAAAGAATATACATACATGTAGAAGTACATAATGTTGACAATTGTCAATAACGTTATACATGTTGACTTGTATACATTGAAGTAAATGAAACAAGAAAGAAACTATGAACAAATAAGCAATACATTTTTAAGAACCTTTTATTGAACACAAATTGGCATGAAAAACATGTAAAACACATACTTATTCTATATCAGTTAAACAATCTATAGTCTCAATTATTTTGTATAATGGTTTCTCAAACACTGCAACTGATATAAATGACTTTTTGTGCAAAATATTGGGTTATTGGTAGTTGTAGTTTTTCTTAAAAGCTATTTTTTGTGAAAAATTCTCAATATTTTTGTCCAATCTACCTGATAAAGTTTTTATTATCAAAATATTAACAAATATTTTTACTTAAGACAGCAAAATTTTCAAACTTTAAAGATAAGTAGCCATTTGTAAAACAAAATCACATTTATTCTTTGAACGATCGCAAAATAATTGGTTGTAGAAAAAACATTTTGTCTATTTGTGTTGCACTCCTGACATTTTATAATAAAGAAAAAAGAAGAAAATATCACATTTTAAAATGCCAACATTGAACAGTGATGTTACTGTTAACTCATACAATAATTTTTACCTGTTTCAATGAAATATTTGTACAGAAATGACAGTATTTGGAAATTTGTAACAATTTTTTGCCATTCCACTTCTTTAATACCCAGTTTTAGCAGCAATATTTTTAATTACATTTGAAAATTTGTATTATACCACTCTAATTTATTTATAAGATAAATCATAAAGAAATAATTAGAATATTTTTATAGGCTAGAAAAGGCAATTTATTATAAATTATCATTATTTTATCAATGGTACTATTTTATCAGGATATGTTGCACTCCTGACATTATATTGCCATCAAGAAAAAGAAGAGTTATTAACTTAAAAACAATTCACAGGGGAAAAAATCAGTTGGTGTTCTTTCAAGCATTAGTTTTACCAAGTTTTAATGATAATTGTTTCTTAAAGTAACATTTTTCTAGTTATTTGTAACTTGTTTACAGCCATACTTCTAGAAAATTCCAACTTATTTTTGAAATATACTATATAAAAACATTTAAAACATGTATTAATCTAAATTAATATTGAAAATAGATGTTTAATGTACAATTACAAGTATTTTTTGGATACTTAGAAAATTGATTATATCAAATTTCAATGATTTTTAAATATTTATGTCAGGAGTGCAAAATTTACATCAAATTTCAATGATTTTTAAATATTTATGTCAGGAGTGCAACATTTACATGGTCAACCATAAATTATCTATAAGAAAATAGATAAATGCATTTATCATAAACTTTATCAAGTCAATTAATCTCCAATAGCTAATGAACCTAGAAAACATGTTCCCTTGTAAGGGAATGTCTCTAGTATTAATACCTAATCGATATTAAAGCATGAGACCATTTAAAATGAACAAAAATGCTTTACTACATAAAATTAAAAGCACATAAAATGCTATTGGCACTTTTAATTTTTTCAAACATTATTCTAAACTTGACAGAATCTCATTTTATTTAAATCATCCATATAAAAAGCTATACTTTAGACTGTGTAGAAGATCACTTAAAACTAGTTGCACTCCTGACATGAATCAAATGCTTCTGTGAGAGATATTTTATGTATCTCAAACAGGTAAATGGGTTTTATCTGTTCTCTTGGTCAGTCTCTGTTGAAATAGAAAGACAAATGTGATTTTAGTTAATACATTTAAAAGAAAATATGTCTAAGAAAATATCAAATGTTGCACTCCTGACATTTGAGGCTGCTGCCTTTAATGTGACATTCTTGGCCTTACTACTGATTTTAGTGTATCCTTTAACTATGGTTTTGAAGCAGCAATGATGTATTAAGATTTATTTATACCCCATATCTTTGAAAACTAAAAGACAACATTTCTACAATGTAATTTAGGAAAACTTGCATAAATGTTTGTTGCACTCCTTACTAGGTACATCTTTTTTATAAAGCCACATTTTTATGCAATAATAAATGTGAAGCATGATCTATTGCTATCTTAAAGTATATCAACATATCAAAGTTTGTGATGAAATAGATTTTGATAACATATTGTTTGATTTAGCACTGTGGTAGGTTGTTGAAAATTAAGGATTTTTTAAAGTGTCACAAAATAGTGTTGCACTCCTGACAATTTTGACATGTTTTTGGGACATATTTGTTTTGTTATTCTAGATATCTTAAAGATTTTTTGCAGTAACAAACATCAAATCATTACAGATCTTTTGAACTATTTAGATCCAATAAAATCATAAAAATGAGTAAATTAGACAGCTATAGCAGTAGGAGCCATTTATTTTGAAACTGCCCCTATCAGACTTGAGGGGAATGGGAAGCCAGTACAGATATAAAACACTGGATGGTGAAACTCCAAGCCATGAGTAGGTAGTTGTGTGGAAACGTTAAATCTTGAGGCAATTTTTCAGATGTGTTGTGATTATCAGACTTGAGGGGAATGGGAAGCCAGAACAGATATAAAACACTGGACGGTGAAACTCCTAGCCATGAGTAGCTAGTTTTGTGGAAACTAAAATTTGAGGCAATTTTTCAGCTGTGTTGTGACTATCAGACTTGAGAAGTATGGAAAGTTAAGGCAGTGAAACCCCTGGTCATGGGTAGTTGTCTTGAAACCATAACACATGACTGGGCGGGTTATTAGAGAATATGGATTGTATTATTGATCTAACAAAGCAGTTGTCTGTATATCATGTAAATGAAATACAACAGGACAGAATGATCTGATTTTTTATTATTGAATTACTATATAATTTTTATATGCAAATATATATCAATTTTTTTTTTATAATTACCTTGTACATTGTATGTCATAAATAAAGTAGGGGATAATGTAGTCTCACTTTAACTAAAATGTAATAAGCTAGTTTCTTCCATGAAAACTTAAAGATTTCATGACATGAAATTAATGTAAGTTCTTCTTTATGATTATCGTAGACCCATGTACCTTGTCATCATGGTATAGCTAATAAAAAATGTGTAAATATAGAATAAAACCAAAAATCATTCATCCTGGCCCCTGCTTACAGGTTTTACATTCAGACTTCATTTACTAGTACAAGGTTTTAACTAATTTGGCAGTTTGCCTGTAAATAAAAAAAAATGTTTTGTGTACATTTAAATAAATTTGCCTTATAAAATAGAAATTCTATTTCAGAGTGAATTATACAATGACTTGTAAGATGAACGCCCCATGACGCATGATACTGTATACATTTTAAACAAGGAAGTAAATCTGTTGATAGATGAATTACTATTTTATATACCTGTATTTATTTATGAAAGAGGAAGTTTTCAAATATAGCACATATACAGGTTTCCGTTGTCATCCACCCATAAAGTTATTATACTTTTTTTTTTAAACAAATCGCTGTTCAAATGAAATGAACAATAAATCCAGAGACAGGAAATAATATTTCCATATCAGAATTTACAAAAATGAGTACAAAGCAAGAAATGAAGAAGTGTGCATTAAAATGTACCTAAATAATTCACTAACATTCATTTTTGCTGCCGTTTCTTTCTAACAACTATATGGACATAACTTGAGATGTTATTAAGTTACTGACATTTTCTAATTTGATGGTATTTTGATTTTTGCAACTTTAAGAAAGTGTTTGTTTGTTTGTTTATGGTGTTTAATGCCACTTTCCAACTTTGGTGAATATCCTGGGAGACTCTCAAACCTAGTGATGAGAATAGGAAAGAATTTCATAATCGATCATTCACGAGAATAACTAATTATCGGGTTATAATCAGAATAAGCATGTTTTGTTGAACTTGAAAACAACTTATTTTATCCAAATTTTACTATATGCCTGTTATATGTAATGTTGTGTATGTTTTTTCATATTTAAGTCTCCCAAACAACGTTTGGAGACTTATTGTTTTTGCTCCGTTTCTTAATTAAGTCTCCCAAACAACGTTTGGAGACTTATTGTTTTTGCTCCGTTTCTTATTATTATTATTATTCTTATTTTTATTCTCCTTTCTTTCCGTGCACCATGAACTTGTCCACAGCAGATCTCAGGAACTACAGGACAGAATTTCATGAAACTTGGTGGAGTTATAGATATATGTTTCTAGTTGATCCTAAAGTTTTCAGATTTGTGGTAAAGGGGGTCAAAGCCATATTTTTGGGGGTTCAAAGGGGGTGGGGGTTACTATAGAATCCTATTGGAAACTTGAAATTTCGTACATTAATGTTGATAACTTCTAACTGGATAATGATAGAGACATAAAATTCGGCATAGTGATAGGTCACCATTAGAGGAGCAATTCTGCATTTTCAAAATTTTCAAGAAGTCTGCCATTTTCAAAATGGCTGCCAAAACACGCATAAAAATGGGGGGTAAAAATTCAACATTGTCCGATATCATCAAAATTTGATATGTGGGTAGATAGTGTCAGTGGCCGGTTTGGGAGACTTCATAATCGTTAGATTATAATCATATCTTGTTGTATTTTATTTTAAAGTTGTTTGACGAAATAAAACATGTTAAACTATTGCCTGAATTTGTAAATGTATTGTTTTTATATTATGTTTCATTGATTGATCAGTGGTACAGTACCTTAGATAACCAGCACTGACTAGTGATTAGTGGTAACTGAATGCCTTTATCACATCAGAATAGATTCTAGGAAAAAGTCAACAAATGACAAACAACACCAAACAGAAATAAATTTGATTGAACAGTCCATAGAAAACAGAACATTGTCATCCACACCGTATTTCATCTCTTATAGTGACTGTGTACAGTAATCAGTATAATATTAGGCATAGCAGTACTAGTAGTATTCTATGTTTTTATTCGTGTATTGTCAATATTTGAAGTACTGAGGCGAGCCCTCTTTTTGTTCACTAAATTACCTGTAATACTAAATTTGTTCTGAGGGTACAGACGATGCTGGAATGGCAAGAAATTTGTTGGCTTTGATAGCATATTCTTTGCAACAGATCTTGCAAATAGCTATTGCAATTTCTAAGTTTTCTATTGTAGCTGGCCTTTCTTTATCTTTCTAAATCCCTGGACCAATTTTTTCCTTGGTTAAGGACTGTTGTTTGTCGGTCATGCTTCTAACCTATGTGTCATTGTTGCACATGCATATTTGTTTTTCTGTCAGAAATCTACAAATTTGACGATTTTAGTTTTCACTGGACTTATTATACTTTTTATGGACATTAGAAAATATAATTTCATTTGCAAATATAAAAAAACCGACTATTTAATATGATTTCATGAAATACGAAACTCATTTTCTGCTAAATTACGTCACAAGTGAATGTAGAATTGTTCAATTAATCGGAAATATATTTTTGTGCTTGATTGCTTTGTTTAAGCCACCAAACAACAGACTTTTAATTATAGTTGTGATATGAAACGATTGGATTTCAAAGTACTTGAATTCCAACTATGGTAAATATACTCCTCAGACATAATTTTTTTTAAATACCATGCAAATTGCAATGGTACATTTTTGGAACAAGAAGAACAATAAATGAGATGTAGAAGTCAGTAGAAGAAGAATATTTCAAAATATTTGAGTTCCAACTCTTATTTTGGAGCAACTATGGATGGATGCATCACACATTCACGAACTAGGCGATTCTCTTATTATCATTCATAGGGTATCTGAATCCAAATGAAGGGGAGGTGTATGTTTTAACAGTACCTTTAGTTTCAATTGAATTAATATCATCTTGCCAAATGGACAATGATGGATGATCTGACAAATTAAATCCAACATCCAGACTGTCATATCCTGGTCTGACAATAAGTCGGTCAGTCATTGGATAATGTTTGATTATTTTTTTCATGTTTGAAAAGTAAACATTTTTTTCTTTTTAATTATGTTCCTCATCTATTCTTGCTCACATGTGTAAAGTTCCATGGAAAAAAGATCGATAATAATTACATACTGACCCATATTTGTTTACCCTCCCTTTTCCAAATGGCGTCGTATGACGTCACATAAAGTCGGTCAAAGTTCAATAAAGCACATGATTTTGTCATAGGCCAACCAAACTTAAAAAGTAAACCAGATTAAGAAAGTACAGTATTTTAGCTTTTTCAGTGTAATTGATTTGTCTGAAAAATTTCAAAAGATGTTTTTTTTTAATACATGTAGTTTGAAATTGAAGTATTAAAAATTAATTATTTGATGCAAATATTAAACTTGCTTACCCACATAAAAAGTATTTAATCCAGTGAATTTGGTGTTTTTGCTTTTGTCAATACAATCTATTAGACCGACATATTTTGGTAAAACAATTAATGACTGATTTCAATTTATTTTAATCACATTTATTATCACAGAGTGGTAACAATACAGTTTTGTTGATGCTATTTGTAATAATGACAGGTTTTTTTTACCCAGACAATCTCATTTTTCTGTCTGGTTTAATTTAATTCTCTGTTCAATTTATGCTATAAATTTTGATTATTGCTGTTAAATTAATTCTTTTTCTATCTTCTCTGTGAATTTCATTTCATTACCCCAAGAAGTAAGGGGTATATTTGTTATTAAAGCAGCAGTGGAAATGCAAAATAATCTGCCATTTTGTGACTAATGGAGAGCACTTGCATGTATTTTCCCGGTAAAATCGGCCATTTTCTAGAAAATGGTGGAATCTGAATGATCAATCATCATATTTTCAAAGTATTTTAAAATACAATTTGCTTGGCCTAAATTCCAGAAACGGTCATGAATTGTGATGTCGATTATGTCAACAAACCGGAAAAATACAAATGTTTGGGGAATACCATCGATGGAAACATATTTAACAAGCATAATGATCAGGAAAAAAAGACATTAGTAAAAAGAATCTTTTTTACTTGCATGGAATTTATTCAATTCAAACTTCTCTGTTTTAATCTCATCTTGTAATTTTGACGTTGAAAAGTATTCCCTCTGTGTTTATGTACGCTATGAATATACAGAATGACGTCATTGGTCTCGTGCTGCGCGAGAATTGTAAATCAAATCAAATGACCGACATTATTGCATGACCGAGCAGATGTCACGGTAGGATATAAGAAAACCTGGCTTATTGCTTTGCTGTATTCTGCCAGCTAAATATTTTCGATAGTGGTTATTATGAAAATATGTATTTCACTATAAAACAGGGGGCCCGGGTGGCTCAAAGAGTTAGGTCGTTGGATCTAACAACTCGTACAAGCCTATCACCAATATGGCGTGGGTTCATGCTCGGCTTTGTAAATTACAAAAAAGGGTACACTCGACTCGCAGCCGCATGTGATAAAGTTTACCAGTTGCTTGCCCATGGTCGGTGGTTCTCTCCGGGTACTCCGGCTTCCTCCACCACTAAAACTGGTCGCCATGATATAGCTGAAATATTGTTGAAAGTGGCATTAAAACACCAAAAATCAAAATCAAATCTATAAAACAGAATAAATCTGGTTTGCTGTTCACTGACAGCCTTACTCATTTGTTTGGTGATAGTATATGGTTTTTTAAGTGGAAACAGGTTTTATATTGATTGTTTATATCTGTATTTTCGTTGTATTATCAGAGGGGTATTAACTGGTTTAACCTTGCCACATTGTTGTGCCTGTCCCAAGCCAGGACCTGAAATTCCATTGCTTTTTGTTGTAACTTGTGATATTTTTTGTGTTCATTTGTTTGATATGAGAGGTAGTTGTTCGTTTTATTGATCTTGGTAGAATTGTTCATCACTATTTAAACTTTTTTTCATATTAAAAGCATTTTGTAAAGTTATAAATCCATCTGAAAGATCAAATCTTTTGCAACTTCAATTCAACAATGATGTATCCTTCATTTGAGTCATTATCCTTTTATGGCTTTTATTCATTCATCTGTGGAGATTTAGCATTGGCTTTTTGACAATTGTTTTTACTGGAAGTGAGACCTGTGAGTAATCAAATATATGTTTCCTGAAATCTACTGAATATCAGTTGTTAAGCAGACAATGTTAAACAGCTTTGTCATATCACCAACAAACCTCAGATGTGCATTAATACATGTATAAACAGAAAGTTATTATTAAAGTATAGAGGTTATTTTGATTAAGCCAGATAAACATCTCAGGTTTCAGTCAGAAACAAAGATGATGACTGTTAAATCCCTGTAGATAAAGTCAAGAATGTACAAATGTATTCATTCTTTCAGATCATCAAGGGAGAATATAAAACATTGAGTATTTACCTTGTGATATTTTACTGGATTTTTAATGTAAAAGGGAATAGTAGAGAATAAACATATGAAAAAGTACCATTTTTTTTTAAAACTGTTTCATTTGACACCGTATTTCTATTCCACAGGTATCAACTATTTCTTACAGACACATATATTCACATCAATTTTACAACATATTTTGCTGTTTTCAGGTATTCCTGGTTTGTTTGCTGTGTTTACAGTCTGTTGGAGCTGATATTGGAGGGAACTGTACTGTGAATGACAACTGTACAAATAGTAATGGAGCATGTGTTGACTTAAAATGTGGCTGTGTAGCTACACACTACATACATGTAGATGGAAATAATACAGTTTGTCAGTTAAGTAAGTTTCACAGTATAAAGCACACACATGTTCTCACCAGATGAGCTGAATGTTGAACCAGTATATTTTAAAAGTACATCTTCAATTTATAAAAGTAAATTTGCTATCAACCCATCCTTCCTAGTATATTTATATTTTTTTGGAATGGGCATGTATACATATTTTCTTTTGTAAAGAGTAGACAAATGTAATCATTATATAGAATAATATATTCTCAAGAGGAAAATTGGAACGTACTAGGGCAATTTTGGTTATGAAACTTTGACAATTCTATTGGTCAAAATCTATTTTTAGGTCACTGTTCAGATTTCGTGGTATGCCTCTGTTATTCAGATAATTTTTGAAAAGCAATATGAAAAAAAAATAAAAGACATGGAACCTACATAAAGGAAAATTTATTATAGTGTTATATGATATATAGCATACAGATAAAAGAAATAGAATACTGGGCTGTTTAAAAAAAATGGCTCCAACATGTGAAAAAAATGTCCAAATTAAACTCACTCCTAAAAACTTTCTGCTGATAATTTTCAATGTTGTATACATTGAAGTAAATGAAACAAGAAAGAAACTATGAACAGATAAGCAATAAATTTTTAAGAACCTTTTATTGAACACAAATTGGCATAAAAAACATGTAAAACACATACTTATTCTATATTAGTTAAACAATCTTTAGTCTCGATTATTTTGTGTAATGGTTTCTCAAACAATGCAACTGATATAAATGACTTTTTGTGCAAAATATTGGGTTATTGGTAATTGTAGTTTTTCTTAAAAGCTATTTTTTATGAAAGATTCTCAATATTTTTGTCCAATCTACCTGATAAAGTTTTTATTATCAAAATAGTAACGAATATTTTTACTTAAGACAACAAAATTTTCAAACTTTAAAGATAAGTAGCCATTTGTAAAAAAAAAAATCACATTGATTCTTTGAACGATCACAAAATAATTGGTTGTAGAAAAAACATTTTGTCTATTTTTGTTGCACTCCTGACATTTTATAATAAAGAAAAAAAAAGAAGAAAATATCACATTTTAAAATGCCAACATTGAACAGTGATCAATGTTACTGTTAACTCATACAATAATGTTTACCTGTTTCAATAAAATATTTGTACAGAAATGACAGTATTTGGAAATTTGTAACAATTTTTTGCCATACCACTTCTTTAATACCCAGTTTTAGCAGCAATATTTTTAATTACATTTGAAAATTTGTATTATACCACTCTAATATATCAGATAAATCATAAAGAAATAATTAGAATATGTTGATAGGCTAGAAAAGGCAATTTATTATAAATTATCATTATTTTATCAATGGTACTATTTTATCAGGATATGTTGCACTCCTGACATTATATTGCCATCAAGAAAAAGAAGAGTTATTAACTTAAAAACAATTCACAGGGAAAAAAATCAGTTGGTGTTCTTTCAAGCATTAGTTTTAATGATAATTGTTTCTTAAAGTAACATTTTTCTAGTTATTTGTAACTTGTTTACAGCCATACTTCTCGGAAATTCCAACTTATTTTTGAAATACAGGTATACTATACAAAAACATTTAAAACATGTATTAATCTAAATTAATATTGAAAATAGATGTTTAATGTACAATTACAAGTATTTTTTGGAATACTTAGAAAATTGATTATATCAAATTTCAATGATTTTTAAATATTTATGTCAGGAGTGCAACATTTACATGGTCAACCATAAATTATTTATAAGAAAATAGATAAATGCATTTATCATAAACTTTATCAAGTCAATTAATCTCCAATAGCTAATGAACCTAGAAAACATGTTCCCTTGTCAGAGAATGTCTCTAGTATTAATACCTAATAGATATTAAAGCATGAGACCATTTAAAATGAACACAAATGCTTTATTACATAAAATTAAAAGCACATACAATGCTATTGGCACTTTTAATTTTTAAAACTTTATATCAAGTTAAAGCCCTTAATATCTTCTTTATTGTGGAATATATATCATGAAAATATCTCATTCCGTTCAAAAGTTATACCTATAAACATTCAAAAGTTATACCTACAAACGTACTGGAAAATACCTGTCCTAGTTTTAAACCCTCCCCCTCAAAAATAGATAAACAAACACACTTTATAGGTCACACTTGTACTTGCATTACTGCCATTAAACAGTATGACAGATTTGATCAGTCTATGTAGGTGGTACCCCAAAAATAATTAAAATTCTGGTGGTAGTACCCCAAATTATTGACGGAGTTCCGACCCCCCCCTGGTATTTTTTCCTGGAAAAGCCCTTACACCACATGTTGCCTATTGTGTTTTACCATCCACAGAAATATAGGCTGATAAACTACACAATGGACATGATGTCCATAATGCTTCAATTGAAATTTACAATTAAATAGGTATTTATAACTTTCAAACACCATCACAAAAAGATTCTTTCAATATGCTGTTCATTGGAAAGAAAGAAAAATGGAGGAAATGGTTTTATTTATTGATATAAAAATGGTGACGATATCAAACATATTGTTAATCTATACATTTTATTGTAGAGGTCACCCTAAATAGTGTTTGTAATGTTGACCAACCAGATGATCAATGTGTAGATACACAGGCAGAGTGTTCTGGGACATTAAAGTGTTTGTGTAAAGATGGTTATTATAAAAATAATACTGATGTTTGTGCTCCAAGTAAGTTATCATTCTTCACAGAAACAATTATATATAAGGTAAACATCTGTTATGGTAATTAATAATTTGAAAGATTTACATGCTGATGTATATATATTTTTATCAGTACATTTTAAGGTGGATACAATAAAATGTTATACATTTTACAATTTTAAATTGAATTATATTCTCTTATTGACTGAAATTGTAAGTTTCTTCTTCTCCAAAACAACATGTTTCTGTCCAAGAAAAGATTGTGCATTTTGTTAGAAAAAAAAGAGTATGAATTAGTGTCAGGACATTGTTACTATATTGAGTCAAGCCTGATCTGTTATCTTTTTTAATACATAAATAAAAAAATTGGACAAACAGAGCAAATGGTGTGATTGATTGATATTCAGTGATGACCTTATTATCTTTAATTAACAGTATATCAAAGTAATCATTCATACATGTTTTTCAGTACTTTCTAATTAAGATTACCAGTATATCCTATATTACATCTTAGGGCTTTTCCATGAAAAAATACCCGGCAGGGTTGGAACGCCATTGATTTTTTTTTATCTAGGTGGGGGGGTGTAGAACGTATTTCTTTTCTGGGGGTTGTTGTCAAATTTCTATTTAATTAATCACGGTTGTCGGTATTTTTACCATTTCGGTATATTAAAATAGACCTACTTGCCGGCAAGTCATGTCACTGTGTTGTTCGTTAAACGGTGTATAATATTTGGTTGTTTGTTCCGCGATTTCTCTTCTTTTGCATGATTTTTAAGCCAAATTGTCTCCCTTTATCTTCCGAAATATTCCGAATGATATGTCAGAGCTCCAGATAAGCTGCGTATTTGCATTTTTGACGCTATGAAAACGAGTAAAAACGCATGTATTATCAGATCAGAGTGTACACATTACGCATACATATTGCTGTGTAAGCAAACTTTCCAAATTTGGAGCGTACTTGTACAGTCGTGTACATAACAATACATTTTTGTCTTTGAGAAATTCCCCGTAATTACTTCCCATTATACTTTTCGAAGGAGAGAGCATATACATCTGAGGGGTACCGAATGTTTGCCTTTCTAAGCATCGATGTCAAAAGAGATCTGATTGGATGTTTACGATAAATCATACAATCGCGGTCAATATTACAAATGAATGCGGTTTACGTAATAAGTAAGAACTAAAACGAAAGTAAATTTGGGAACACGTTCGTTGAAAATGAGGGACTACCGAAAATGAGCAAGAACATGAATAAGTGCACTACTAAGCGCAAGAGCGCTACGGAAAATTCTATACTTAACTTCCTGACAGTTTCATCTGTGTCTAGTGACAGTATAGTTAAAGGAATCATTGATGACATTATCAAAACGGCTGTGAAAACTGCCGAAGTAGACGAGTAAAAAACAAAATATTTACAACATTTTATTAATAAACATGACACAATCGTTTCAAATTAAACAGAGATATACATTTCACTTGCATCCTGCGTTTATTGAATAACACTTGTGTCAAACATAATTTTAAAAGTGTACATGTAAGCAATCTCTTCTGAAGTAGAGAGTACAACAGGGCAAAGGAAATATGCAAATACCCATCATTTTCAAAAGTAGGGGGTAATTACCCTTTGGACTTGAAAATTATCTGGAGCCCTGTATATTATGTAAAAGATGGAGAAATACGAATGATGAACTGGTACCTGGTTCTTTTATTTTCGTTCCTGGGTTCCGAGATAAAAAGTACCAGTCGAAAACAAAACGTGGTCAAATGGCACTATTTATCCAAAAATAATAAACTATACATATTATTAATCCTGGAGATATAAGCTTTAAAAGGGTGTAACATTTGTTTGACAGACATTTGATTTAAAAGAGTTATATGTGATCAAAACAAATATTTTGATACAAATTATCGTCATTTTCGCCATTGAAAAATACTGTCCTGCCACGATTTAGGGTATAAAATGTCAATATTTTTTTAAGAACTGTATTTCAAATTAAAGCCTTTAATCTCTTCTTTATTATGGAATTTACATCATGAAAATATCTCGTTACATTCAAAAGTTATACAAATAAACGTACTGAAAATACCTGTCCCGGTTTTCCGCCATTGAAAAATACTGATTTAGGGTATCAAATGTCAATATTTTTTTTTAAAACTTTATATCAGGTTAAAGCCCTTAATATCTTCTTTATTGTGGAATTTACATCATGAAAATATCTCATTCCGTTCAAAAGTTATACCTATAAACATTCAAAAGTTATACCTATAAACGTACTGGAAAATACCTGTCCTGGTTTTAAACCCTCCCCCTCAAAAATAGATAAACAAACACACTTTATAGATCACACTTGTACTTGCATTACTGCCATTAAACAGTATGACAGATTTGATCAGTCTGTTTCAAAATTTAATTTCTATTTTCTAGTTAGGGGTCATCTTAAGTATTTATATTTATGTGGTGGTACCCCAAAAATAATTAAAATTCTGGTGGTAGTACCCCAAATTATTGACGGAGTTCCGACCCCCGCCAGGTATTTTTTCCTGGAAAAGCCCTTACACCACATGTTGCCTATTGTGTTTTACCATCCACAGAAATATAGGCTGATAAACTACACAATGGACATGATGTCCATAATGCTTCAATTGAAATTTACAATTAAATAGGTATTTATAACTTTCAAACACCATCACAAAAAGATTCTTTCAATATGCTGTTCATTGGAAAGAAAGAAAAATGGAGGAAATGGTTTTATTTATTGATATAAAAATGGTGACGATATTAAACATATTGTTAATCTATACATTTTATTGTAGAGGTCACCCTAAATAGTGTTTGTATTGCTGACCAACCAGATGATCAATGTGTAGATACACAGGCAGAGTGTTCTGGGACATTAAAGTGTTTGTGTAAAGATGGTTATTATAAAAATAGTACTGGTGTTTGTGCTCCAAGTAAGTTATCATTCTTCACAGAAACAATTATATATAAGGTAAACATCTGTTATGGTAATTAATAATTTGAAAGATTTACATGCTGATGTATATATATTTTTATTAGTATATTTTAAGGTGGATACAATAAAATGTTATACATTTTACAATTTTAAATTGAATTATATTCTCTTATTGACTGAAATTGTAAGTTTCTTCTTCTCCAAAACAACATGTTTCTGTCCAAGAAAAGATTGTGCATTTTGTTAGAAAAAAAAGAGTATGAATTAGTGTCAGGACATTGTTACTATATTGAGTCAAGCCTGATCTGTTATCTTTTTTAATACATAAATAAAAAAATTGGACAAACAGAGCAAATGGTGTGATTGATTGATATTCAGTGATGACGTTATTATCTTTAATTAACAGTATGTCAAAGTAATCATTCATACATGTTTTTCAGTACTCTCTAATTAAGATTACCAGTATATCCTATATTACATCTTAGGGCTTTTCCATGAAAAAATACCCGGCAGGGTTGGAACGCCATTGATTTTTTTTTATCTAGGTGGGGGGGTGTAGAACGTATTTCTTTTCTGGGGGTTGTTGTCAAATTTCTATTTAATTAATCACGGTTGTCGGTATTTTTACCATTTCGGTATATTAAAATAGACCTACTTGCCGGCAAGTCGTGTCACTGTGTTGTTCGTTAAACGGTGTATAATATTTGGTTGTTTGTTCCGCGATTTCTCTTCTTTTGCATGATTTTTAAGCCAAATTGTCTCCCTTTATCTTCCAAAATATTCCGAATGATATGTCAGAGCTCCAGATAAGCTGCGTATTTGCATTTTTGACGCTATGAAAACGAGTAAAAACGCATGTATTATCAGATCAGAGTGTACACATTACGCATACATATTGCTGTGTAAGCAAACTTTCCAAATTTGGAGCGTACTTGTAGTCGTGTACATAACAATACATTTTTGTCTTTGAGAAATTCCCCGTAATTACTTCCCATTATACTTTTCGAAGGAGAGAGCATATACATCTGAGGGGTACCGAATGTTTGCCTTTCTAAGCATCGATGTCAAAAGAGATCTGATTGGATGTTTACGATAAATCATACAATCGCGGTCAATATTACAAATGAATGCGGTTTACGTAATAAGTAAGAACTAAAACGAAAGTAAATTTGGAAACACGTTCGTTGAAAATGAGGGACTACTGAAAATGAGCAAGAACATGAATAAGTGCACTACTAAGCGCAAGAGCGCTACGGAAAATCCTATACTTAACTTCCTGACAGTTTCATCTGTGTCTAGTGACAGTATAGTTAAAGGAATCATTGATGACATTATCAAAACGGCTGTGAAAACTGCCGAAGTCGACGAGTAAAAAACAAAATATTTACAACATTTTATTAATAAACATGACACAATCGTGTCAAATTAAACAGAGATATACATTTCACTTGCATCCTGCGTTTATTGAATAACACTTGTGTCAAACATAATTTTAAAAGTGTACATGTAAGCAATCTCTTCTGAAGTAGAGAGTACAACAGTGCAAAGGAAATATGCAAATACCCATCATTTTCAAAAGTAGGGGGTAATTACCCTTTGGACTTGAAAATTATCTGGAGCTCTGTATATTATGTAAAAGATGGAGAAATACGAATGATGAACTGGTACCTGGTTCTTTTATTTTCGTTCCTGGGTTCCGAGATAAAAAGTACCAGTCGAAAACAAAACGTGGTCAAATGGCACTATTTATCCAAAAATAATAAACTATACATATTATTAATCCTGGAGATATAAGCTTTAAAAGGGTGTAACATTTGTTTGACAGACATTTGATTTAAAAGAGTTATATGTGATCAAAACAAATATTTTGATACAAATTATCGTCATTTTCGCCATTGAAAAATACTGTCCTGCCACGATTTAGGGTATAAAATGTCAATATTTTTTTAAGAACTGTATTTCAAATTAAAGCCTTTAATCTCTTCTTTATTATGGAATTTACATCATGAAAATATCTCGTTACGTTCAAAAGTTATACAAATAAACGTACTGAAAATACCTGTCCCGGTTTTCCGCCATTGAAAAATACTGATTTAGGGTATCAAATGTCAATATTTTTTTTTAAAACTTTATATCAGGTTAAAGCCCTTAATATCTTCTTTATTGTGGAATTTACATCATGAAAATATCTCATTCCGTTCAAAAGTTATACCTATAAACATTCAAAAGTTATACCTATAAACGTACTGGAAAATACCTGTCCTGGTTTTAAACCCTCCCCCTCAAAAATAGATAAACAAACACACTTTATAGATCACACTTGTACTTGCATTACTGCCATTAAACAGTATGACAGATTTGATCAGTCTGTTTCAAAATTTAATTTCTATTTTCTAGGTAGGGGTCATCTTAAGTATTTATATTTATGTGGTGGTACCCCAAAAATAATTAAAATTCTGGTGGTAGTACCCCAAATTATTGACGGAGTTCTGACCCCCCCTGGTATTTTTTCCTGGAAAAGCCCTTACACCACATGTTGCCTATTGTGTTTTACCATCCACAGAAATATAGGCTGATAAACTACACAATGGACATGATGTCCATAATGCTTCAATTGAAATTTACAATTAAATAGGTATTTATAACTTTCAAACACCATCACAAAAAGATTCTTTCAATATGCTGTTCATTGGAAAGAAAGAAAAATGGAGGAAATGGTTTTATTTATTGATATAAAAATGGTGACGATATTAAACATATTGTTAATCTATACATTTTATTGTAGAGGTCACCCTAAATAGTGTTTGTATTGCTGACCAACCAGATGATCAATGTGTAGATACACAGGCAGAGTGTTCTGGGACATTAAAGTGTTTGTGTAAAGATGGTTATTATAAAAATAATACTGATGTTTGTGCTCCAAGTAAGTTATCATTCTTCACAGAAACAATTATATATAAGGTAAACATTTGTTATGGTAATTAATAATTTGAAAGATTTACATGCTGATGTATATATATTTTTATCAATACATTTTAAGGTGGATACAATAAAATGTTATACATTTTACAATTTTAAATTGAATTATATTCTCTTATTGACTGAAATTGTAAGTTTCTTCTTCTCCAAAACAACATGTTTCTGTCCAAGAAAAGATTGTGCATTTTGTTAGAAAAAAAGGAGTATGAATTAGTGTCAGGACATTGTTACTATATTGAGTCAAGCCTGATCTGTTATCTTTTTTAATACATAAATAAAAAAATTGGACAAACAGAGCAAATGGTGTGATTGATTGATATTTAGTGATGACGTTATTATCTTTAATTAACAGTATGTCAAAGTAATCATTCATACATGTTTTTCAGTACTCTCTAATTAAGATTACCAGTATATCCTATATTACATCTTGGGGCTTTTCCATGAAAAAATACCCGGCAGGGTTGGAACGCCATTGATTTTTTTTTATCTAGGTGGGGGGCGTAGAATGTATTTCTTTTCTGGGGGTTGTTGTCAAATTTCTATTTAATTAATCGCGGTTGTCGGTATTTTTACCATTTCGGTATATTAAAATAGACCTACTTGCCGGCAAGTCGTGTCACTGTGTTGTTCGTTAAACGGTGTATAATATTTGGTTGTTTGTTCCGCGATTTCTCTTCTTTTGCATGATTTTTAAGCCAAATTGTCTCCCTTTATCTTCCGAAATATTCCGAATGATATGTCAGAGCTCCAGATAAGCTGCGTATTTGCGTTTTTTACGCTATGAAAACGAGTAAAAACGCATGTATTATCAGATCAGAGTGTACACATTACGCATACATATTGCTGTGTAAGCAAACTTTCCAAATTTGGAGCGTACTTGTACAGTCGTGTACATAACAATACATTTTTGACTTTGAGAAATTCCCCGTAATTACTTCCCATTATACTTTTCGAAGGAGAGAGCATATACATCCGAGGGGTACCGAATGTTTGCCTTTCTAAGCATCGATGTCAAAAGAAATCTGATTGGATGTTTACGATAAATCATACAATCGCGGTCAATATTACAAATAAATGCGGTTTACGTAATAAGTAAGAACTAAAACGAAAGTAAATTTGGGAACACGTTCGTTGAAAATGAGGGACTACTGAAAACGAGCAAGAACATGAATAAGCGCACTACTAAGTGCAAGAGCGCTACGGAAAATTCTATACTTAAGTTCCTGACAGTTTCATCTGTGTCTAGTGACAGTATAGTTAAAGGAATCATTGATGACATTATCAAAACGGCTGTGAAAACTGCCGAAGTCGACGAGTAAAAAACAAAATATTTACAACATTTTATTAATAAACATGACACAATCGTGTCAAATTAAACAGAGATATACATTTCACTTGCATCCTGCGTTTATTGAATAACACTTGTGTCAAACATAATTTTAAAAGTGTACATGTAAGCAATCTCTTCTGAAGTAGAGAGTACAACAGTGCAAAGGAAATATGCAAATACCCATCATTTTCAAAAGTAGGGGGTAATTACCCTTTGGACTTAAAATTATCTGGAGCCCTGTATATTATGTAAAAGATGGAGAAATACGAATGATGAACTGGTACCTGGTTCTTTTATTTTCGTTCCTGGGTTCCGAGATAAAAATTACCAGTCGAAAACAAAACGTGGTCAAATGGCACTATTTATCCAAAAATAATAAACTATACATATTATTAATCCTGGAGATATAAGCTTTAAAAGGGTGTAACATTTGTTTAACAGACATTTGATTTAAAAGAGTTATATGTGATCAAAACAAATATTTTGATACAAATTATCGTCATTTTCGCCATTGAAAAATACTGTCCTGCCACGATTTAGGGTATAAAATGTCAATATTTTTTTAAGAACTGTATTTCAAATTAAAGCCTTTAATCTCTTCTTTATTATGGAATTTACATCATGAAAATATCTCGTTACGTTCAAAAGTTATACAAATAAACGTACTGAAAATACCTGTCCCGGTTTTCCGCCATTGAAAAATACTGATTTAGGGTATCAAATGTCAATATTTTTTTTTAAAACTTTATATCAGGTTAAAGCCCTTAATATCTTCTTTATTGTGGAATTTACATCATGAAAATATCTCATTCCGTTCAAAAGTTATACCTATAAACATTCAAAAGTTATACCTATAAACGTACTGGAAAATACCTGTCCTGGTTTTAAACCCTCCCCCTCACAAATAGATAAACAAACACACTTTATAGATCACACTTGTACTTGCATTACTGCCATTAAACAGTATGACAGATTTGATCAGTCTGTTTCAAAATTTAATTTCTATTTTCTAGTTAGGGGTCATCTTAAGTATTTATATTTATGTGGTGGTACCCCAAAAATAATTAAAATTCTGGTGGTAGTACCCCAAATTATTGACGGAGTTCTGACCCCCCCTGGTATTTTTTCCTGGAAAAGCCCTTACACCACATGTTGCCTATTGTGTTTTACCATCCACAGAAATATAGGCTGATAAACTACACAATGGACATGATGTCCATAATGCTTCAATTGAAATTTATAATTAAATAGGTATTTATAACTTTCAAACACCATCACAAAAAGATTCTTTCAATATGCTGTTCATTGGAAAGAAAGAAAAATGGAGGAAATGGTTTTATTTATTGATATAAAAATGGTGACGATATTAAACATATTGTTAATCTATACATTTTATTGTAGAGGTCACCCTAAATAGTGTTTGTATTGCTGACCAACCAGATGATCAATGTGTAGATACACAGGCAGAGTGTTCTGGGACATTAAAGTGTTTGTGTAAAGATGGTTATTATGAAAATAGTACTGGTGTTTGTGCTCCAAGTAAGTTATCATTCTTCACAGAAACAATTATATATAAGGTAAACATCTGTTATGGTAATTAATAATTTGAAAGATTTACATGCTGATGTATATATATTTTTATTAGTATATTTTAAGGTGGATACAATAAAATGTTATACATTTTACAATTTTAAATTGAATTATATTCTCTTATTGACTGAAATTGTAAGTTTCTTCTTCTCCAAAACAACATGTTTCTGTCCAAGAAAAGATTGTGCATTTTGTTAGAAAAAAAGGAGTATGAATTAGTGTCAGGACATTGTTACTATATTGAGTCAAGCCTGATCTGTTATATTTTTTAATACATAAATAAAAAAATTGGACAAACAGAGCAAATGGTGTGATTGATTGATATTCAGTGATGACGTTATTATCTTTAATTAACAGTATGTCAAAGTAATCATTCATACATGTTTTTCAGTACTCTCTAATTAAGATTACCAGTATATCCTATATTACATCTTAGGGCTTTTCCATGAAAAAATACCCGGCAGGGTTGGAACGCCATTGATTTTTTTTTATCTAGGTGGGGGGTGTAGAACGTATTTCTTTTCTGGGGGTTGTTGTCAAATTTCTATTTAATTAATCACGGTTGTCGGTATTTTTACCATTTCGGTATATTAAAATAGACCTACTTGCCGGCAAGTCGTGTCACTGTGTTGTTCGTTAAACGGTGTATAATATTTGGTTGTTTGTTCCGCGATTTCTCTTCTTTTGCATGATTTTTAAGCCAAATTGTCTCCCTTTATCTTCCGAAATATTCCGAATGATATGTCAGAGCTCCAGATAAGCTGCGTATTTGCGTTTTTTACGCTATGAAAACGAGTAAAAACGCATATATTATCAGATCAGAGTGTACACATTATGCATACATATTGCTGTGTAAGCAAACTTTCCAAATTTGGAGCGTACTTGTACAGTCGTGTACATAACAATACATTTTTGTCTTTGAGAAATTCCCCGTAATTACTTCCCATTATACTTTTCGAAGGAGAGAGCATATACATCTGAGGGGTACCGAATGTTTGCCTTTCTAAGCATCGATGTCAAAAGAGATCTGATTGGATGTTTACGATAAATCATCCAATCGCGGTCAATATTACAAATGAATGCGGTTTACGTAATAAGTAAGAACTAAAACGAAAGTAAATTTGGGAACACGTTCGTTGAAAATGAGGGACTACCGAAAATGAGCAAGAACATGAATAAGTGCACTACTAAGCGCAAGAGCGCTACGGAAAATTCTATACTTAACTTCCTGACAGTTTCATCTGTGTCTAGTGACAGTATAGTTAAAGGAATCATTGATGACATTATCAAAACGGCTGTGAAAACTGCCGAAGTCGACGAGTAAAAAACAAAATATTTACAACATTTTATTAATAAACATGACACAATCGTGTCAAATTAAACAGAGATATACATTTCACTTGCATCCTGCGTTTATTGAATAACACTTGTGTCAAACATAATTTTAAAAGTGTACATGTAAGCAATCTTTTCTGAAGTAGAGAGTACAACAGTGCAAAGGAAATATGCAAATACCCATCATTTTCAAAAGTAGGGGGTAATTACCCTTTGGACTTGAAAATTATCTGGAGCTCTGTATGTTATGTAAAAGATGGAGAAATACGAATGATGAACTGGTACCTGGTTCTTTTATTTTCGTTCCTGGGGTCCGAAATAAAAAAGTACCAGTCGAAAACAAAACGTGGTCAAATGGCACTATTTATCCAAAAATAATAAACTATACATATTATTAATCCTGGAGATATAAGCTTTAAAAGGGTGTAACATTTGTTTGACAGACATTTGATTTAAAAGAGTTATATGTGATCAAAACAAATATTTTGATACAAATTATCGTCATTTCCGCCATTGAAAAATACTGTCCTGCCACGATTTAGGGTATAAAATGTCAATATTTTTTTAAGAACTGTATTTCAAATTAAAGCCTTTAATCTCTTCTTTATTATGGAATTTACATCATGAAAATATCTCGTTACGTTCAAAAGTTATACAAATAAACGTACTGAAAATACCTGTCCTGGTTTTCCGCCATTGAAAAATACTGTCCTGCCACGATTTAGGGTATCAAATGTCAATATTTTTTTAAAACTTTATATCAGGTGAAAGCCCTTAATATTTTCTTTATTGTGGAATTTACATCATGAAAATATCTCATTCCGTTCAAAAGTTATACCTATAAACGTACTGGAAAACACCTGTCCTGGTTTTAAACCCTCCCCCTCAAAAATAGATAAACAAACACACTTTATAGGTCACACTTGTACTTGCATTACTGCCATTAAACAGTATGACAGATTTGATCAGTCTGTTTCAAATTTAATTTCTATTTTCTTATGTATTTATATTTATGTGGTGGTACTCCAAAAATAATTAAAATTCTGGTGGTAGTACCCCAAATTATTGACGGAGTTCCGACCCCCCCAGGTATTTTTTCCTGGAAAAGCCCTTACACCACATGTTGCCTATTGTGTTTTACCATCCACAGAAATACAGGCTAATAAACTACACAATGGACATGATGTCCATAATGCTTCAATTAAAATTTACAATTAAATAGGTATTTATAACTTTCAAACACCATCACAAAAAGATTCTTTCAATATGCTGTTCATTGGAAAGAAAGAAAAATGGAGGAAATGGTTTTATTTATTGATATAAAAATGGTGACGATATCAAACATATTGTTAATCTATACATTTTATTGTAGAGGTCACCCTAAATAGTGTTTGTATTGCTGACCAACCAGATGATCAATGTGTAGATACACAGGCAGAGTGTTCTGGGACATTAAAGTGTTTGTGTAAAGATGGTTATTATAAAAATAATACTGATGTTTGTGCTCCAAGTAAGTTATCATTCTTCACAGAAACAATTATATATAAGGTAAACATCTGTTATGGTAATTAATAATTTGAAAGATTTACATGCTGATGTATATATATTTTTATTAGTATATTTTAAGGTGGATACAATAAAATGTTATACATTTTACAATTTTAAATTGAATTATATTCTCTTATTGACTGAAATTGTAAGTTTCTTCTTCTCCAAAACAACATGTTTCTGTCCAAGAAAAGATTGTGCATTTTGTTATAAAAAAAGGAGTATGAATTAGTGTCAGGACATTGTTACTATATTGAGTCAAGCCTGATCTGTTATCTTTTTTAATACATAAATAAAAAAATTGGACAAACAGAGCAAATGGTGTGATTGATTGATATTCAGTAATGACGTTATTATCTTTAATTAACAGTATGTCAAAGTAATCATTCATACATGTTTTTCAGTACTCTCTAATTAAGATTACCAGTATATCCTATATTACATCTTAGGGCTTTTCCATGAAAAAATACCCGGCAGGGTTGGAACGCCATTGATTTTTTTTTATCTAGGTGGGGGGGTGTAGAACGTATTTCTTTTCTGGGGGTTGTTGTCAAATTTCTATTTAATTAATCACGGTTGTCGGTATTTTTACCATTTCGGTATATTAAAATAGACCTACTTGCCGGCAAGTCGTGTCACTGTGTTGTTCGTTAAACGGTGTATAATATTTGGTTGTTTGTTCCGCGATTTCTCTTCTTTTGCATGATTTTTAAGCCAAATTGTCTCCCTTTATCTTCCGAAATATTCCGAATGATATGTCAGAGCTCCAGATAAGCTGCGTATTTGCATTTTTGACGCTATGAAAACAAGTAAAAACGCATGTATTATCAGATCAGAGTGTACACATTACGCATACATATTGCTGTGTAAGCAAACTTTCCAAATTTGGAGCGTACTTGTACAGTCGTGTACATAACAATACATTTTTGTCTTTGAGAAATTCCCCGTAATTACTTCCCATTATACTTTTCGAAGGAGAGAGCATATACATCTGAGGGGTACCAAATGTTTGCCTTTCTAAGCATCGATGTCAAAAGAGATCTGATTGGATGTTTACGATAAATCATCCAATCGCGGTCAATATTACAAATGAATGCGGTTTACGTAATAAGTAAGAACTAAAACGAAAGTAAATTTGGGAACACGTTCGTTGAAAATGAGGGACTACCGAAAATGAGCAAGAACATGAATAAGTGCACTACTAAGCGCAAGAGCGCTACGGAAAATTCTATACTTAACTTCCTGACAGTTTCATCTGTGTCTAGTGACAGTATAGTTAAAGGAATCATTGATGACATTATCAAAACGGCTGTGAAAACTGCCGAAGTCGACGAGTAAAAAACAAAATATTTACAACATTTTATTAATAAACATGACACAATCGTGTCAAATTAAACAGAGATATACATTTCACTTGCATCCTGCGTTTATTGAATAACACTTGTGTCAAACATAATTTTAAAAGTGTACATGTAAGCAATCTTTTCTGAAGTAGAGAGTACAACAGTGCAAAGGAAATATGCAAATACCCATCATTTTCAAAAGTAGGGGGTAATTACCCTTTGGACTTGAAAATTATCTGGAGCTCTGTATGTTATGTAAAAGATGGAGAAATACGAATGATGAACTGGTACCTGGTTCTTTTATTTTCGTTCCTGGGGTCCGAAATAAAAAAGTACCAGTCGAAAACAAAACGTGGTCAAATGGCACTATTTATCCAAAAATAATAAACTATACATATTATTAATCCTGGAGATATAAGCTTTAAAAGGGTGTAACATTTGTTTGACAGACATTTGATTTAAAAGAGTTATATGTGATCAAAACAAATATTTTGATACAAATTATCGTCATTTCCGCCATTGAAAAATACTGTCCTGCCACGATTTAGGGTATAAAATGTCAATATTTTTTTAAGAACTGTATTTCAAATTAAAGCCTTTAATCTCTTCTTTATTATGGAATTTACATCATGAAAATATCTCGTTACTTTCAAAAGTTATACAAATAAACGTACTGAAAATACCTGTCCTGGTTTTCCGCCATTGAAAAATACTGTCCTGCCACGATTTAGGGTATCAAATGTCAATATTTTTTTTAAAACTTTATATCAGGTGAAAGCCCTTAATATTTTCTTTATTGTGGAATTTACATCATGAAAATATCTCATTCCGTTCAAAAGTTATACCTATAAACGTACTGGAAAACACCTGTCCTGGTTTTAAACCCTCCCCCTCAAAAATAGATAAACAAACACACTTTATAGGTCACACTTGTACTTGCATTACTGCCATTAAACAGTATGACAGATTTGATCAGTCTGTTTCAAATTTAATTTCTATTTTCTTATGTATTTATATTTATGTGGTGGTACTCCAAAAATAATTAAAATTCTGGTGGTAGTACCCCAAATTATTGACGGAGTTCCGACCCCCCCCCGGTATTTTTTCCTGGAAAAGCCCTTACACCACATGTTGCCTATTGTGTTTTACCATCCACAGAAATATAGGCTGATAAACTACACAATGGACATGATGTCCATAATGCTTCAATTGAAATTTACAATTAAATAGGTATTTATAACTTTCAAACACCATCACAAAAAGATTCTTTCAATATGCTGTTCATTGGAAAGAAAGAAAAATGGAGGAAATGGTTTTATTTATTGATATAAAAATGGTGACGATATCAAACATATTGTTAATCTATACATTTTATTGTAGAGGTCACCCTAAATAGTGTTTGTATTGCTGACCAACCAGATGATCAATGTGTAGATACACAGGCAGAGTGTTCTGGGACATTAAAGTGTTTGTGTAAAGATGGTTATTATAAAAATAATACTGATGTTTGTGCTCCAAGTAAGTTATCATTCTTCACAGAAACAATTATATATAAGGTAAACATCTGTTATGGTAATTAATAATTTGAAAGATTTACATGCTGATGTATATATATTTTTATCAGTACATTTTAAGGTGGATACAATCAAATGTTATACATTTTACAATTTTAAATTGAATTATATTCTCTTATTGACTGAAATTGTAAGTTTCTTCTTCTCCAAAACAACATGTTTCTGTCCAAGAAAAGATTGTGCATTTTGTTAGAAAAAAAAGAGTATGAATTAGTGTCAGGACATTGTTACTATATTGAGTCAAGCCTGATCTGTTATCTTTTTTAATACATAAATAAAAAAATTGGACAAACAGAGCAAATGGTGTGATTGATTGATATTCAGTGATGACGTTATTATCTTTAATTAACAGTATGTCAAAGTAATCATTCATACATGTTTTTCAGTACTCTCTAATTAAGATTACCAGTATATCCTATATTACATCTTAGGGCTTTTCCATGAAAAAATACCCGGCAGGGTTGGAACGCCATTGAGATTTTTTTATCTAGGTTGGGGGGTGTAGAATGTATTTCTTTTCTGGGGGTTGTTGTCAAATTTCTATTTAATTAATCACGGTTGTCGGTATTTTTACCATTTCGGTATATTAAAATAGACCTACTTGCCGGCAAGTCGTGTCACTGTGTTGTTCGTTAAACGGTGTATAATATTTGGTTGTTTGTTCCGCGATTTCTCTTCTTTTGCATGATTTTTAAGCCAAATTGTCTCCCTTTATCCTCCGAAATATTCCGAATGATATGTCAGAGCTCCAGATAAGCTGCGTATTTGCATTTTTGACGCTATGAAAACGAGTAAAAACGCATGTATTATCAGATCAGAGTGTACACATTACGCATACATATTGCTGTGTAAGCAAACTTTCCAAATTTGTAGCGTACTTGTACAGTCGTGTACATAACAATACATTTTTGTCTTTGAGAAATTCCCCGTAATTACTTCCCATTATACTTTTCGAAGGAGAGAGCATATACATCTGAGAGGTACCGAATGTTTGCCTTTCTAAGCATCGATGTCAAAAGAGATCTGATTGGATGTTTACGATAAATCATCCAATCGCGGTCAATATTACAAATGAATGCGGTTTACGTAATAAGTAAGAACTAAAACGAAAGTAAATTTGGGAACACGTTCGTTGAAAATGAGGGACTACCGAAAATGAGCAAGAACATGAATAAGTGCACTACTAAGCGCAAGAGCGCTACGGAAAATTCTATACTTAACTTCCTGACAGTTTCATCTGTGTCTAGTGACAGTATAGTTAAAGGAATCATTGATGACATTATCAAAACGGCTGTGAAAACTGCCGAAGTCGACGAGTAAAAAACAAAATATTTACAACATTTTATTAATAAACATGACACAATCGTGTCAAATTAAACAGAGATATACATTTCACTTGCATCCTGCGTTTATTGAATAACACTTGTGTCAAACATAATTTTAAAAGTGTACATGTAAGCAATCTTTTCTGAAGTAGAGAGTACAACAGTGCAAAGGAAATATGCAAATACCCATCATTTTCAAAAGTAGGGGGTAATTACCCTTTGGACTTGAAAATTATCTGGAGCTCTGTATGTTATGTAAAAGATGGAGAAATACGAATGATGAACTGGTACCTGGTTCTTTTATTTTCGTTCCTGGGGTCCGAAATAAAAAAGTACCAGTCGAAAACAAAACGTGGTCAAATGGCACTATTTATCCAAAAATAATAAACTATACATATTATTAATCCTGGAGATATAAGCTTTAAAAGGGTGTAACATTTGTTTGACAGACATTTGATTTAAAAGAGTTATATGTGATCAAAACAAATATTTTGATACAAATTATCGTCATTTCCGCCATTGAAAAATACTGTCCTGCCACGATTTAGGGTATAAAATGTCAATATTTTTTTAAGAACTGTATTTCAAATTAAAGCCTTTAATCTCTTCTTTATTATGGAATTTACATCATGAAAATATCTCGTTACGTTCAAAAGTTATACAAATAAACGTACTGAAAATACCTGTCCTGGTTTTCCGCCATTGAAAAATACTGTCCTGCCACGATTTAGGGTATCAAATGTCAATATTTTTTTTAAAACTTTATATCAGGTGAAAGCCCTTAATATTTTCTTTATTGTGGAATTTACATCATGAAAATATCTCATTCCGTTCAAAAGTTATACCTATAAACGTACTGGAAAACACCTGTCCTGGTTTTAAACCCTCCCCCTCAAAAATAGATAAACAAACACACTTTATAGGTCACACTTGTACTTGCATTACTGCCATTAAACAGTATGACAGATTTGATCAGTCTGTTTCAAATTTAATTTCTATTTTCTTATGTATTTATATTTATGTGGTGGTACTCCAAAAATAATTAAAATTCTGGTGGTAGTACCCCAAATTATTGACGGAGTTCCGACCCCCCCAGGTATTTTTTCCTGGAAAAGCCCTTACACCACATGTTGCCTATTGTGTTTTACCATCCACAGAAATACAGGCTGATAAACTACACAATGGACATGATGTCCATAATGCTTCAATTGAAATTTACAATTAAATAGGTATTTATAACTTTCAAACACCATCACAAAAAGATTCTTTCAATATGCTGTTCATTGGAAAGAAAGAAAAATGGAGGAAATGGTTTTATTTATTGATATAAAAATGGTGACGATATCAAACATATTGTTAATCTATACATTTTATTGTAGAGGTCACCCTAAATAGTGTTTGTATTGCTGACCAACCAGATGATCAATGTGTAAATACACAGGCAGAGTGTTCTGGGACATTAAAGTGTTTGTGTAAAGATGGTTATTATAAAAATAATACTGATGTTTGTGCTCCAAGTAAGTTATCATTCTTCACAGAAACAATTATATATAAGGTAAACATCTGTTATGGTAATTAATAATTTGAAAGATTTACATGCTGATGTATATATATTTTTATCAGTACATTTTAAGGTGGATACAATAAAATGTTATACATTTTACAATTTTAAATTGAATTATATTCTCTTATTGACTGAAATTGTAAGTTTCTTCTTCTCCAAAACAACATGTTTCTGTCCAAGAAAAGATTGTGCATTTTGTTAGAAAAAAAAGAGTATGAATTAGTGTCAGGACATTGTTACTATATTGAGTCAAGCCTGATCTGTTATCTTTTTTAATACATAAATAAAAAAATTGGACAAACAGAGCAAATGGTGTGATTGATTGATATTCAGTGATGACGTTATTATCTTTAATTAACAGTATGTCAAAGTAATCATTCATACATGTTTTTCAGTACTCTCTAATTAAGATTACCAGTATATCCTATATTACATCTTAGGGCTTTTCCATGAAAAAATACCCGGCAGGGTTGGAACGCCATTGAGATTTTTTTATCTAGGTTGGGGGGTGTAGAATGTATTTCTTTTCTGGGGGTTGTTGTCAAATTTCTATTTAATTAATCGCGGTTGTCGGTATTTTTACCATTTCGGTATATTAAAATAGACCTACTTGCCGGCAAGTCGTGTCACTGTGTTGTTCGTTAAACGGTGTATAATATTTGGTTGCTTGTTCCGCGATTTCTCTTCTTTTGCATGATTTTTAAGCCAAATTGTCTCCCTTTATCCTCCGAAATATTCCGAATGATATGTCAGAGCTCCAGATAAGCTGCGTATTTGCATTTTTTACGCTATGAAAACGAGTAAAAACGCATGTATTATCAGATCAGAGTGTACACATTACGCATACATATTGCTGTGTAAGCAAACTTTCCAAATTTGTAGCGTACTTGTACAGTCGTGTACATAACAATACATTTTTGTCTTTGAGAAATTCCCCGTAATTACTTCCCATTATACTTTTCGAAGGAGAGAGCATATACATCTGAGAGGTACCGAATGTTTGCCTTTCTAAGCATCGATGTCAAAAGAGATCTGATTGGATGTTTACGATAAATCATCCAATCGCGGTCAATATTACAAATGAATGCGGTTTACGTAATAAGTAAGAACTAAAACGAAAGTAAATTTGGGAACACGTTCGTTGAAAATGAGGGACTACCGAAAATGAGCAAGAACATGAATAAGTGCACTACTAAGCGCAAGAGCGCTACGGAAAATTCTATACTTAACTTCCTGACAGTTTCATCTGTGTCTAGTGACAGTATAGTTAAAGGAATCATTGATGACATTATCAAAACGGCTGTGAAAACTGCCGAAGTCGACGAGTAAAAAACAAAATATTTACAACATTTTATTAATAAACATGACACAATCGTGTCAAATTAAACAGAGATATACATTTCACTTGCATCCTGCGTTTATTGAATAACACTTGTGTCAAACATAATTTTAAAAGTGTACATGTAAGCAATCTTTTCTGAAGTAGAGAGTACAACAGTGCAAAGGAAATATGCAAATACCCATCATTTTCAAAAGTAGGGGGTAATTACCCTTTGGACTTGAAAATTATCTGGAGCTCTGTATGTTATGTAAAAGATGGAGAAATACGAATGATGAACTGGTACCTGGTTCTTTTATTTTCGTTCCTGGGGTCCGAAATAAAAAAGTACCAGTCGAAAACAAAACGTGGTCAAATGGCACTATTTATCCAAAAATAATAAACTATACATATTATTAATCCTGGAGATATAAGCTTTAAAAGGGTGTAACATTTGTTTGACAGACATTTGATTTAAAAGAGTTATATGTGATCAAAACAAATATTTTGATACAAATTATCGTCATTTCCGCCATTGAAAAATACTGTCCTGCCACGATTTAGGGTATAAAATGTCAATATTTTTTTAAGAACTGTATTTCAAATTAAAGCCTTTAATCTCTTCTTTATTATGGAATTTACTTCATGAAAATATCTCGTTACGTTCAAAAGTTATACAAATAAACGTACTGAAAATACCTGTCCTGGTTTTCCGCCATTGAAAAATACTGTCCTGCCACGATTTAGGGTATCAAATGTCAATATTTTTTTTAAAACTTTATATCAGGTGAAAGCCCTTAATATTTTCTTTATTGTGGAATTTACATCATGAAAATATCTCATTCCGTTCAAAAGTTATACCTATAAACGTACTGGAAAACACCTGTCCTGGTTTTAAACCCTCCCCCTCAAAAATAGATAAACAAACACACTTTATAGGTCACACTTGTACTTGCATTACTGCCATTAAACAGTATGACAGATTTGATCAGTCTGTTTCAAATTTAATTTCTATTTTCTTATGTATTTATATTTATGTGGTGGTACTCCAAAAATAATTAAAATTCTGGTGGTAGTACCCCAAATTATTGACGGAGTTCCGACCCCCCCAGGTATTTTTTCCTGGAAAAGCCCTTACACCACATGTTGCCTATTGTGTTTTACCATCCACAGAAATACAGGCTGATAAACTACACAATGGACATGATGTCCATAATGCTTCAATTGAAATTTACAATTAAATAGGTATTTATAACTTTCAAACACCATCACAAAAAGATTCTTTCAATATGCTGTTCATTGGAAAGAAAGAAAAATGGAGGAAATGGTTTTATTTATTGATATAAAAATGGTGACGATATCAAACATATTGTTAATCTATACATTTTATTGTAGAGGTCACCCTAAATAGTGTTTGTATTGCTGACCAACCAGATGATCAATGTGTAGATACACAGGCAGAGTGTTCTGGGACATTAAAGTGTTTGTGTAAAGATGGTTATTATAAAAATAATACTGATGTTTGTGCTCCAAGTAAGTTATCATTCTTCACAGAAACAATTATATATAAGGTAAACATCTGTTATGGTAATTAATAATTTGAAAGATTTACATGCTGATGTATATATATTTTTATCAGTACATTTTAAGGTGGATACAATAAAATGTTATACATTTTACAATTTTAAATTGAATTATATTCTCTTATTGACTGAAATTGTAAGTTTCTTCTTCTCCAAAACAACATGTTTCTGTCCAAGAAAAGATTGTGCATTTTGTTAGAAAAAAAAGAGTATGAATTAGTGTCAGGACATTGTTACTATATTGAGTCAAGCCTGATCTGTTATCTTTTTTAATACATAAATAAAAAAATTGGACAAACAGAGCAAATGGTGTGATTGATTGATATTCAGTGATGACCTTATTATCTTTAATTAACAGTATATCAAAGTAATCATTCATACATGTTTTTCAGTACTTTCTAATTAAGATTACCAGTATATCCTATATTACATCTTAGGGCTTTTCCATGAAAAAATACCCGGCAGGGTTGGAACGCCATTGATTTTTTTTTATCTAGGTGGGGGGGTGTAGAACGTATTTCTTTTCTGGGGGTTGTTGTCAAATTTCTATTTAATTAATCACGGTTGTCGGTATTTTTACCATTTCGGTATATTAAAATAGACCTACTTGCCGGCAAGTCATGTCACTGTGTTGTTCGTTAAACGGTGTATAATATTTGGTTGTTTGTTCCGCGATTTCTCTTCTTTTGCATGATTTTTAAGCCAAATTGTCTCCCTTTATCTTCCGAAATATTCCGAATGATATGTCAGAGCTCCAGATAAGCTGCGTATTTGCATTTTTGACGCTATGAAAACGAGTAAAAACGCATGTATTATCAGATCAGAGTGTACACATTACGCATACATATTGCTGTGTAAGCAAACTTTCCAAATTTGGAGCGTACTTGTACAGTCGTGTACATAACAATACATTTTTGTCTTTGAGAAATTCCCCGTAATTACTTCCCATTATACTTTTCGAAGGAGAGAGCATATACATCTGAGGGGTACCGAATGTTTGCCTTTCTAAGCATCGATGTCAAAAGAGATCTGATTGGATGTTTACGATAAATCATACAATCGCGGTCAATATTACAAATGAATGCGGTTTACGTAATAAGTAAGAACTAAAACGAAAGTAAATTTGGGAACACGTTCGTTGAAAATGAGGGACTACCGAAAATGAGCAAGAACATGAATAAGTGCACTACTAAGCGCAAGAGCGCTACGGAAAATTCTATACTTAACTTCCTGACAGTTTCATCTGTGTCTAGTGACAGTATAGTTAAAGGAATCATTGATGACATTATCAAAACGGCTGTGAAAACTGCCGAAGTAGACGAGTAAAAAACAAAATATTTACAACATTTTATTAATAAACATGACACAATCGTTTCAAATTAAACAGAGATATACATTTCACTTGCATCCTGCGTTTATTGAATAACACTTGTGTCAAACATAATTTTAAAAGTGTACATGTAAGCAATCTCTTCTGAAGTAGAGAGTACAACAGGGCAAAGGAAATATGCAAATACCCATCATTTTCAAAAGTAGGGGGTAATTACCCTTTGGACTTGAAAATTATCTGGAGCCCTGTATATTATGTAAAAGATGGAGAAATACGAATGATGAACTGGTACCTGGTTCTTTTATTTTCGTTCCTGGGTTCCGAGATAAAAAGTACCAGTCGAAAACAAAACGTGGTCAAATGGCACTATTTATCCAAAAATAATAAACTATACATATTATTAATCCTGGAGATATAAGCTTTAAAAGGGTGTAACATTTGTTTGACAGACATTTGATTTAAAAGAGTTATATGTGATCAAAACAAATATTTTGATACAAATTATCGTCATTTTCGCCATTGAAAAATACTGTCCTGCCACGATTTAGGGTATAAAATGTCAATATTTTTTTAAGAACTGTATTTCAAATTAAAGCCTTTAATCTCTTCTTTATTATGGAATTTACATCATGAAAATATCTCGTTACATTCAAAAGTTATACAAATAAACGTACTGAAAATACCTGTCCCGGTTTTCCGCCATTGAAAAATACTGATTTAGGGTATCAAATGTCAATATTTTTTTTTAAAACTTTATATCAGGTTAAAGCCCTTAATATCTTCTTTATTGTGGAATTTACATCATGAAAATATCTCATTCCGTTCAAAAGTTATACCTATAAACATTCAAAAGTTATACCTATAAACGTACTGGAAAATACCTGTCCTGGTTTTAAACCCTCCCCCTCAAAAATAGATAAACAAACACACTTTATAGATCACACTTGTACTTGCATTACTGCCATTAAACAGTATGACAGATTTGATCAGTCTGTTTCAAAATTTAATTTCTATTTTCTAGTTAGGGGTCATCTTAAGTATTTATATTTATGTGGTGGTACCCCAAAAATAATTAAAATTCTGGTGGTAGTACCCCAAATTATTGACGGAGTTCCGACCCCCGCCAGGTATTTTTTCCTGGAAAAGCCCTTACACCACATGTTGCCTATTGTGTTTTACCATCCACAGAAATATAGGCTGATAAACTACACAATGGACATGATGTCCATAATGCTTCAATTGAAATTTACAATTAAATAGGTATTTATAACTTTCAAACACCATCACAAAAATATTCTTTCAATATGCTGTTCATTGGAAAGAAAGAAAAATGGAGGAAATGGTTTTATTTATTGATATAAAAATGGTGACGATATTAAACATATTGTTAATCTATACATTTTATTGTAGAGGTCACCCTAAATAGTGTTTGTATTGCTGACCAACCAGATGATCAATGTGTAGATACACAGGCAGAGTGTTCTGGGACATTAAAGTGTTTGTGTAAAGATGGTTATTATAAAAATAGTACTGGTGTTTGTGCTCCAAGTAAGTTATCATTCTTCACAGAAACAATTATATATAAGGTAAACATCTGTTATGGTAATTAATAATTTGAAAGATTTACATGCTGATGTATATATATTTTTATTAGTATATTTTAAGGTGGATACAATAAAATGTTATACATTTTACAATTTTAAATTGAATTATATTCTCTTATTGACTGAAATTGTAAGTTTCTTCTTCTCCAAAACAACATGTTTCTGTCCAAGAAAAGATTGTGCATTTTGTTAGAAAAAAAAGAGTATGAATTAGTGTCAGGACATTGTTACTATATTGAGTCAAGCCTGATCTGTTATCTTTTTTAATACATAAATAAAAAAATTGGACAAACAGAGCAAATGGTGTGATTGATTGATATTCAGTGATGACGTTATTATCTTTAATTAACAGTATGTCAAAGTAATCATTCATACATGTTTTTCAGTACTCTCTAATTAAGATTACCAGTATATCCTATATTACATCTTAGGGCTTTTCCATGAAAAAATACCCGGCAGGGTTGGAACGCCATTGATTTTTTTTTATCTAGGTGGGGGGGTGTAGAACGTATTTCTTTTCTGGGGGTTGTTGTCAAATTTCTATTTAATTAATCACGGTTGTCGGTATTTTTACCATTTCGGTATATTAAAATAGACCTACTTGCCGGCAAGTCGTGTCACTGTGTTGTTCGTTAAACGGTGTATAATATTTGGTTGTTTGTTCCGCGATTTCTCTTCTTTTGCATGATTTTTAAGCCAAATTGTCTCCCTTTATCTTCCAAAATATTCCGAATGATATGTCAGAGCTCCAGATAAGCTGCGTATTTGCATTTTTTACGCTATGAAAACGAGTAAAAACGCATGTATTATCAGATCAGAGTGTACACATTACGCATACATATTGCTGTGTAAGCAAACTTTCCAAATTTGGAGCGTACTTGTAGTCGTGTACATAACAATACATTTTTGTCTTTGAGAAATTCCCCGTAATTACTTCCCATTATACTTTTCGAAGGAGAGAGCATATACATCTGAGGGGTACCGAATGTTTGCCTTTCTAAGCATCGATGTCAAAAGAGATCTGATTGGATGTTTACGATAAATCATACAATCGCGGTCAATATTACAAATGAATGCGGTTTACGTAATAAGTAAGAACTAAAACGAAAGTAAATTTGGAAACACGTTCGTTGAAAATGAGGGACTACCGAAAATGAGCAAGAACATGAATAAGTGCACTACTAAGCGCAAGAGCGCTACGGAAAATTCTATACTTAACTTCCTGACAGTTTCATCTGTGTCTAGTGACAGTATAGTTAAAGGAATCATTGATGACATTATCAAAACGGCTGTGAAAACTGCCGAAGTCGACGAGTAAAAAACAAAATATTTACAACATTTTATTAATAAACATGACACAATCGTGTCAAATTAAACAGAGATATACATTTCACTTGCATCCTGCGTTTATTGAATAACACTTGTGTCAAACATAATTTTAAAAGTGTACATGTAAGCAATCTCTTCTGAAGTAGAGAGTACAACAGTGCAAAGGAAATATGCAAATACCCATCATTTTCAAAAGTAGGGGGTAATTACCCTTTGGACTTGAAAATTATCTGGAGCCCTGTATATTATGTAAAAGATGGAGAAATACGAATGATGAACTGGTACCTGGTTCTTTTATTTTCGTTCCTGGGTTCCGAGATAAAAAGTACCAGTCGAAAACAAAACGTGGTCAAATGGCACTATTTATCCAAAAATAATAAACTATACATATTATTAATCCTGGAGATATAAGCTTTAAAAGGGTGTAACATTTGTTTGACAGACATTTGATTTAAAAGAGTTATATGTGATCAAAACAAATATTTTGATACAAATTATCGTCATTTTCGCCATTGAAAAATACTGTCCTGCCACGATTTAGGGTATTAAATGTCAATATTTTTTTAAGAACTGTATTTCAAATTAAAGCCTTTAATCTCTTCTTTATTATGGAATTTACATCATGAAAATATCTCGTTACGTTCAAAAGTTATACAAATAAACGTACTGAAAATACCTGTCCCGGTTTTCCGCCATTGAAAAATACTGATTTAGGGTATCAAATGTCAATATTTTTTTTTAAAACTTTATATCAGGTTAAAGCCCTTAATATCTTCTTTATTGTGGAATTTACATCATGAAAATATCTCATTCCGTTCAAAAGTTATACCTATAAACATTCAAAAGTTATACCTATAAACGTACTGGAAAATACCTGTCCTGGTTTTAAACCCTCCCCCTCAAAAATAGATAAACAAACACACTTTATAGATCACACTTGTACTTGCATTACTGCCATTAAACAGTATGACAGATTTGATCAGTCTGTTTCAAAATTTAATTTCTATTTTCTAGGTAGGGGTCATCTTAAGTATTTATATTTATGTGGTGGTACCCCAAAAATAATTAAAATTCTGGTGGTAGTACCCCAAATTATTGACGGAGTTCCGACCCCCCCCCCCCAGGTATTTTTTCCTGGAAAAGCCCTTACACCACATGTTGCCTATTGTGTTTTACCATCCACAGAAATATAGGCTGATAAACTACACAATGGACATGATGTCCATAATGCTTCAATTGAAATTTACAATTAAATAGGTATTTATAACTTTCAAACACCATCACAAAAAGATTCTTTCAATATGCTGTTCATTGGAAAGAAAGAAAAATGGAGGAAATGGTTTTATTTATTGATATAAAAATGGTGACGATATTAAACATATTGTTAATCTATGCATTTTATTGTAGAGGTCACCCTAAATAGTGTTTGTATTGCTGACCAACCAGATGATCAATGTGTAGATACACAGGCAGAGTGTTCTGGGACATTAAAGTGTTTGTGTAAAGATGGTTATTATAAAAATAGTACTGGTGTTTGTGCTCCAAGTAAGTTATCATTCTTCACAGAAACAATTATATATAAGGTAAACATCTGTTATGGTAATTAATAATTTGAAAGATTTACATGCTGATGTATATATATTTTTATTAGTATATTTTAAGGTGGATACAATAAAATGTTATACATTTTACTATTTTAAATTGAATTATATTCTCTTATTGACTGAAATTGTAAGTTTCTTCTTCTCCAAAACAACATGTTTCTGTCCAAGAAAAGATTGTGCATTTTGTTATAAAAAAAAGGAGTATGAATTAGTGTCAGGACATTGTTACTATATTGAGTCAAGCCTGATCTGTTATCTTTTTTAATACATAAATAAAAAAATTGGACAAACAGAGCAAATGGTGTGATTGATTGATATTCAGTGATGACGTTATTATCTTTAATTAACAGTATGTCAAAGTAATCATTCATACATGTTTTTCAGTACTCTCTAATTAAGATTACCAGTATATCCTATATTACATCTTAGGGCTTTTCCATGAAAAAATACCCGGCAGGGTTGGAACGCCATTGATTTTTTTTTATCTAGGTGGGGGGGTGTAGAACGTATTTCTTTTCTGGGGGTTGTTGTCAAATTTCTATTTAATTAATTACGGTTGTCGGTATTTTTACCATTTCGGTATATTAAAATAGACCTACTTGCCGGCAAGTCGTGTCACTGTGTTGTTCGTTAAACGGTGTATAATATTTGGTTGTTTGTTCCGCGATTTCTCTTCTTTTGCATGATTTTTAAGCCAAATTGTCTCCCTTTATCTTCCGAAATATTCCGAATGATATGTCAGAGCTCCAGATAAGCTGCGTATTTGCGTTTTTTACGCTATGAAAACGAGTAAAAACGCATGTATTATCAGATCAGAGTGTACACATTACGCATACATATTGCTGTGTAAGCAAACTTTCCAAATTTGGAGCGTACTTGTACAGTCGTGTACATAACAATACATTTTTGTCTTTGAGAAATTCCCCGTAATTACTTCCCATTATACTTTTCGAAGGAGAGAGCATATACATCTGAGGGGTACCGAATGTTTGCCTTTCTAAGCATCGATGTCAAAAGAGATCTGATTGGATGTTTACGATAAATCATCCAATCGCGGTCAATATTACAAATGAATGCGGTTTACGTAATAAGTAAGAACTAAAACGAAAGTAAATTTGGGAACACGTTCGTTGAAAATGAGGGACTACCGAAAATGAGCAAGAACATGAATAAGTGCACTACTAAGCGCAAGAGCGCTACGGAAAATTCTATACTTAACTTCCTGACAGTTTCATCTGTGTCTAGTGACAGTATAGTTAAAGGAATCATTGATGACATTATCAAAACGGCTGTGAAAACTGCCGAAGTCGACGAGTAAAAAACAAAATATTTACAACATTTTATTAATAAACATGACACAATCGTGTCAAATTAAACAGAGATATACATTTCACTTGCATCCTGCGTTTATTGAATAACACTTGTGTCAAACATAATTTTAAAAGTGTACATGTAAGCAATCTCTTCTGAAGTAGAGAGTACAACAGTGCAAAGGAAATATGCAAATACCCATCATTTTCAAAAGTAGGGGGTAATTACCCTTTGGACTTGAAAATTATCTGGAGCCCTGTATATTATGTAAAAGATGGAGAAATACGAATGATGAACTGGTACCTGGTTCTTTTATTTTCGTTCCTGGGTTCCGAGATAAAAAGTACCAGTCGAAAACAAAACGTGGTCAAATGGCACTATTTATCCAAAAATAATAAACTATACATATTATTAATCCTGGAGATATAAGCTTTAAAAGGGTGTAACATTTGTTTGACAGACATTTGATTTAAAAGAGTTATATGTGATCAAAACAAATATTTTGATACAAATTATCGTCATTTTCGCCATTGAAAAATACTGTCCTGCCACGATTTAGGGTATTAAATGTCAATATTTTTTTAAGAACTGTATTTCAAATTAAAGCCTTTAATCTCTTCTTTATTATGGAATTTACATCATGAAAATATCTCGTTACGTTCAAAAGTTATACAAATAAACGTACTGAAAATACCTGTCCCGGTTTTCCGCCATTGAAAAATACTGATTTAGGGTATCAAATGTCAATATTTTTTTTTAAAACTTTATAACAGGTTAAAGCCCTTAATATCTTCTTTATTGTGGAATTTACATCATGAAAATATCTCATTCGTTCAAAAGTTATACCTATAAACATTCAAAAGTTATACCTATAAACGTACTGGAAAATACCTGTCCTGGTTTTAAACCCTCCCCCTCAAAAATAGATAAACAAACACACTTTATAGATCACACTTGTACTTGCATTACTGCCATTAAACAGTATGACAGATTTGATCAGTCTGTTTCAAAATTTAATTTCTATTTTCTAGTTAGGGGTCATCTTAAGTATTTATATTTATGTGGTGGTACCCCAAAAATAATTAATATTCTGGTGGTAGTACCCCAAATTATTGACGGAGTTCCGACCCCCCCCCCCCCCAGGTATTTTTTCCTGGAAAAGCCCTTACACCACATGTTGCCTATTGTGTTTTACCATCCACAGAAATATAGGCTGATAAACTACACAATGGACATGATGTCCATAATGCTTCAATTGAAATTTACAATTAAATAGGTATTTATAACTTTCAAACACCATCACAAAAAGATTCTTTCAATATGCTGTTCATTGGAAAGAAAGAAAAATGGAGGAAATGGTTTTATTTATTGATATAAAAATGGTGACGATATTAAACATATTGTTAATCTATGCATTTTATTGTAGAGGTCACCCTAAATAGTGTTTGTATTGCTGACCAACCAGATGATCAATGTGTAGATACACAGGCAGAGTGTTCTGGGACATTAAAGTGTTTGTGTAAAGATGGTTATTATAAAAATAGTACTGGTGTTTGTGCTCCAAGTAAGTTATCATTCTTCACAGAAACAATTATATATAAGGTAAACATCTGTTATGGTAATTAATAATTTGAAAGATTTACATGCTGATGTATATATATTTTTATTAGTATATTTTAAGGTGGATACAATAAAATGTTATACATTTTACTATTTTAAATTGAATTATATTCTCTTATTGACTGAAATTGTAAGTTTCTTCTTCTCCAAAACAACATGTTTCTGTCCAAGAAAAGATTGTGCATTTTGTTATAAAAAAAAGGAGTATGAATTAGTGTCAGGACATTGTTACTATATTGAGTCAAGCCTGATCTGTTATCTTTTTTAATACATAAATAAAAAAATTGGACAAACAGAGCAAATGGTGTGATTGATTGATATTCAGTGATGACGTTATTATCTTTAATTAACAGTATGTCAAAGTAATCATTCATACATGTTTTTCAGTACTCTCTAATTAAGATTACCAGTATATCCTATATTACATCTTAGGGCTTTTCCATGAAAAAATACCCGGCAGGGTTGGAACGCCATTGATTTTTTTTTATCTAGGTGGGGGGGTGTAGAACGTATTTCTTTTCTGGGGGTTGTTGTCAAATTTCTATTTAATTAATTACGGTTGTCGGTATTTTTACCATTTCGGTATATTAAAATAGACCTACTTGCCGGCAAGTCGTGTCACTGTGTTGTTCGTTAAACGGTGTATAATATTTGGTTGTTTGTTCCGCGATTTCTCTTCTTTTGCATGATTTTTAAGCCAAATTGTCTCCCTTTATCTTCCGAAATATTCCGAATGATATGTCAGAGCTCCAGATAAGCTGCGTATTTGCGTTTTTTACGCTATGAAAACGAGTAAAAACGCATGTATTATCAGATCAGAGTGTACACATTACGCATACATATTGCTGTGTAAGCAAACTTTCCAAATTTGGAGCGTACTTGTACAGTCGTGTACATAACAATACATTTTTGTCTTTGAGAAATTCCCCGTAATTACTTCCCATTATACTTTTCGAAGGAGAGAGCATATACATCTGAGGGGTACCGAATGTTTGCCTTTCTAAGCATCGATGTCAAAAGAGATCTGATTGGATGTTTACGATAAATCATCCAATCGCGGTCAATATTACAAATGAATGCGGTTTACGTAATAAGTAAGAACTAAAACGAAAGTAAATTTGGGAACACGTTCGTTGAAAATGAGGGACTACCGAAAATGAGCAAGAACATGAATAAGTGCACTACTAAGCGCAAGAGCGCTACGGAAAATTCTATACTTAACTTCCTGACAGTTTCATCTGTGTCTAGTGACAGTATAGTTAAAGGAATCATTGATGACATTATCAAAACGGCTGTGAAAACTGCCGAAGTCGACGAGTAAAAAACAAAATATTTACAACATTTTATTAATAAACATGACACAATCGTGTCAAATTAAACAGAGATATACATTTCACTTGCATCCTGCGTTTATTGAATAACACTTGTGTCAAACATAATTTTAAAAGTGTACATGTAAGCAATCTCTTCTGAAGTAGAGAGTACAACAGTGCAAAGGAAATATGCAAATACCCATCATTTTCAAAAGTAGGGGGTAATTACCCTTTGGACTTGAAAATTATCTGGAGCCCTGTATATTATGTAAAAGATGGAGAAATACGAATGATGAACTGGTACCTGGTTCTTTTATTTTCATTCCTGGGTTCCGAGATAAAAAGTACCAGTCGAAAACAAAACGTGGTCAAATGGCACTATTTATCCAAAAATAATAAACTATACATATTATTAATCCTGGAGATATAAGCTTTAAAAGGGTGTAACATTTGTTTGACAGACATTTGATTTAAAAGAGTTATATGTGATCAAAACAAATATTTTGATACAAATTATCGTCATTTTCGCCATTGAAAAATACTGTCCTGCCACGATTTAGGGTATTAAATGTCAATATTTTTTTAAGAACTGTATTTCAAATTAAAGCCTTTAATCTCTTCTTTATTATGGAATTTACATCATGAAAATATCTCGTTACGTTCAAAAGTTATACAAATAAACGTACTGAAAATACCTGTCCCGGTTTTCCGCCATTGAAAAATACTGATTTAGGGTATCAAATGTCAATATTTTTTTTTAAAACTTTATAACAGGTTAAAGCCCTTAATATCTTCTTTATTGTGGAATTTACATCATGAAAATATCTCATTCCGTTCAAAAGTTATACCTATAAACATTCAAAAGTTATACCTATAAACGTACTGGAAAATACCTGTCCTGGTTTTAAACCCTCCCCCTCAAAAATAGATAAACAAACACACTTTATAGATCACACTTGTACTTGCATTACTGCCATTAAACAGTATGACAGATTTGATCAGTCTGTTTCAAAATTTAATTTCTATTTTCTAGTTAGGGGTCATCTTAAGTATTTATATTTATGTGGTGGTACCCCAAAAATAATTAATATTCTGGTGGTAGTACCCCAAATTATTGACGGAGTTCCGACCCCTGCCAGGTATTTTTTCCTGGAAAAGCCCTTACACCACATGTTGCCTATTGTGTTTTACCATCCACAGAAATATAGGCTGATAAACTACACAATGGACATGATGTCCATAATGCTTCAATTGAAATTTACAATTAAATAGGTATTTATAACTTTCAAACACCATCACAAAAAGATTCTTTCAATATGCTGTTCATTGGAAAGAAAGAAAAATGGAGGAAATGGTTTTATTTATTGATATAAAAATGGTGACGATATTAAACATATTGTTAATCTATGCATTTTATTGTAGAGGTCACCCTAAATAGTGTTTGTATTGCTGACCAACCAGATGATCAATGTGTAGATACACAGGCAGAGTGTTCTGGGACATTAAAGTGTTTGTGTAAAGATGGTTATTATAAAAATAGTACTGGTGTTTGTGCTCCAAGTAAGTTATCATTCTTCACAGAAACAATTATATATAAGGTAAACATCTGTTATGGTAATTAATAATTTGAAAGATTTACATGCTGATGTATATATATTTTTATTAGTATATTTTAAGGTGGATACAATAAAATGTTATACATTTTACTATTTTAAATTGAATTATATTCTCTTATTGACTGAAATTGTAAGTTTCTTCTTCTCCAAAACAACATGTTTCTGTCCAAGAAAAGATTGTGCATTTTGTTATAAAAAAAAGGAGTATGAATTAGTGTCAGGACATTGTTACTATATTGAGTCAAGCCTGATCTGTTATCTTTTTTAATACATAAATAAAAAAATTGGACAAACAGAGCAAATGGTGTGATTGATTGATATTCAGTGATGACGTTATTATCTTTAATTAACAGTATGTCAAAGTAATCATTCATACATGTTTTTCAGTACTCTCTAATTAAGATTACCAGTATATCCTATATTACATCTTAGGGCTTTTCCATGAAAAAATACCCGGCAGGGTTGGAACGCCATTGATTTTTTTTTATCTAGGTGGGGGGGTGTAGAACGTATTTCTTTTCTGGGGGTTGTTGTCAAATTTCTATTTAATTAATTACGGTTGTCGGTATTTTTACCATTTCGGTATATTAAAATAGACCTACTTGCCGGCAAGTCGTGTCACTGTGTTGTTCGTTAAACGGTGTATAATATTTGGTTGTTTGTTCCGCGATTTCTCTTCTTTTGCATGATTTTTAAGCCAAATTGTCTCCCTTTATCTTCCGAAATATTCCGAATGATATGTCAGAGCTCCAGATAAGCTGCGTATTTGCGTTTTTTACGCTATGAAAACGAGTAAAAACGCATGTATTATCAGATCAGAGTGTACACATTACGCATACATATTGCTGTGTAAGCAAACTTTCCAAATTTGGAGCGTACTTGTACAGTCGTGTACATAACAATACATTTTTGTCTTTGAGAAATTCCCCGTAATTACTTCCCATTATACTTTTCGAAGGAGAGAGCATATACATCTGAGGGGTACCGAATGTTTGCCTTTCTAAGCATCGATGTCAAAAGAGATCTGATTGGATGTTTACGATAAATCATCCAATCGCGGTCAATATTACAAATGAATGCGGTTTACGTAATAAGTAAGAACTAAAACGAAAGTAAATTTGGGAACACGTTCGTTGAAAATGAGGGACTACCGAAAATGAGCAAGAACATGAATAAGTGCACTACTAAGCGCAAGAGCGCTACGGAAAATTCTATACTTAACTTCCTGACAGTTTCATCTGTGTCTAGTGACAGTATAGTTAAAGGAATCATTGATGACATTATCAAAACGGCTGTGAAAACTGCCGAAGTCGACGAGTAAAAAACAAAATATTTACAACATTTTATTAATAAACATGACACAATCGTGTCAAATTAAACAGAGATATACATTTCACTTGCATCCTGCGTTTATTGAATAACACTTGTGTCAAACATAATTTTAAAAGTGTACATGTAAGCAATCTCTTCTGAAGTAGAGAGTACAACAGTGCAAAGGAAATATGCAAATACCCATCATTTTCAAAAGTAGGGGGTAATTACCCTTTGGACTTGAAAATTATCTGGAGCCCTGTATATTATGTAAAAGATGGAGAAATACGAATGATGAACTGGTACCTGGTTCTTTTATTTTCGTTCCTGGGTTCCGAGATAAAAAGTACCAGTCGAAAACAAAACGTGGTCAAATGGCACTATTTATCCAAAAATAATAAACTATACATATTATTAATCCTGGAGATATAAGCTTTAAAAGGGTGTAACATTTGTTTGACAGACATTTGATTTAAAAGAGTTATATGTGATCAAAACAAATATTTTGATACAAATTATCGTCATTTTCGCCATTGAAAAATACTGTCCTGCCACGATTTAGGGTATTAAATGTCAATATTTTTTTAAGAACTGTATTTCAAATTAAAGCCTTTAATCTCTTCTTTATTATGGAATTTACATCATGAAAATATCTCGTTACGTTCAAAAGTTATACAAATAAACGTACTGAAAATACCTGTCCCGGTTTTCCGCCATTGAAAAATACTGATTTAGGGTATCAAATGTCAATATTTTTTTTTAAAACTTTATAACAGGTTAAAGCCCTTAATATCTTCTTTATTGTGGAATTTACATCATGAAAATATCTCATTCCGTTCAAAAGTTATACCTATAAACATTCAAAAGTTATACCTATAAACGTACTGGAAAATACCTGTCCTGGTTTTAAACCCTCCCCCTCAAAAATAGATAAACAAACACACTTTATAGATCACACTTGTACTTGCATTACTGCCATTAAACAGTATGACAGATTTGATCAGTCTGTTTCAAAATTTAATTTCTATTTTCTAGTTAGGGGTCATCTTAAGTATTTATATTTATGTGGTGGTACCCCAAAAATAATTAATATTCTGGTGGTAGTACCCCAAATTATTGACGGAGTTCCGACCCCTGCCAGGTATTTTTTCCTGGAAAAGCCCTTACACCACATGTTGCCTATTGTGTTTTACCATCCACAGAAATATAGGCTGATAAACTACACAATGGACATGATGTCCATAATGCTTCAATTGAAATTTACAATTAAATAGGTATTTATAACTTTCAAACACCATCACAAAAAGATTCTTTCAATATGCTGTTCATTGGAAAGAAAGAAAAATGGAGGAAATGGTTTTATTTATTGATATAAAAATGGTGACGATATTAAACATATTGTTAATCTATACATTTTATTGTAGAGGTCACCCTAAATAGTGTTTGTATTGCTGACCAACCAGATGATCAATGTGTAGATACACAGGCAGAGTGTTCTGGGACATTAAAGTGTTTGTGTAAAGATGGTTATTATAAAAATAGTACTGGTGTTTGTGCTCCAAGTAAGTTATCATTCTTCACAGAAACAATTATATATAAGGTAAACATCTGTTATGGTAATTAATAATTTGAAAGATTTACATGCTGATGTATATATATTTTTATTAGTATATTTTAAGGTGGATACAATAAAATGTTATACATTTTACAATTTTAAATTGAATTATATTCTCTTATTGACTGAAATTGTAAGTTTCTTCTTCTCCAAAACAACATGTTTCTGTCCAAGAAAAGATTGTGCATTTTGTTATAAAAAAAGGAGTATGAATTAGTGTCAGGACATTGTTACTATATTGAGTCAAGCCTGATCTGTTATCTTTTTTAATACATAAATAAAAAAATTGGACAAACAGAGCAAATGGTGTGATTGATTGATATTCAGTGATGACATTATTATCTTTAATTAACAGTATGTCAAAGTAATCATTCATACATGTTTTTCAGTACTCTCTAATTAAGATTACCAGTATATCCTATATTACATCTTAGGGCTTTTCCAGGAAAAAATACCTGGCAGGGTTGGAATGCCATTGATTTTTTTTTATCTAGGTGGGGGGGTGTAGAACGTATTTCTTTTCTGGGGGTTGTTGTCAAATTTCTATTTAATTAATCACGGTTGTCGGTATTTTTACCATTTCGGTATATTAAAATAGACCTACTTGCCGGCAAGTCGTGTCACTGTGTTGTTCGTTAAACGGTGTATAATATTTGGTTGTTTGTTCCGCGATTTCTCTTCTTTTGCATGATTTTTAAGCCAAATTGTCTCCCTTTATCTTCCGAAATATTCCGAATGATATGTCAGAGCTCCAGATAAGCTGCGTATTTGCGTTTTTTACGCTATGAAAACGAGTAAAAACGCATGTATTATCAGATCAGAGTGTACACATTACGCATACATATTGCTGTGTAAGCAAACTTTCCAAATTTGGAGCGTACTTGTACAGTCGTGTACATAACAATACATTTTTGTCTTTGAGAAATTCCCCGTAATTACTTCCCATTATACTTTTCGAAGGAGAGAGCATATACATCTGAGGGGTACCGAATGTTTGCCTTTCTAAGCATCGATGTCAAAAGAGATCTGATTGAATGTTTACGATAAATCATCCAATCGCGGTCAATATTACAAATGAATGCGGTTTACGTAATAAGTAAGAACTAAAACGAAAGTAAATTTGGGAACACGTTCGTTGAAAATGAGGGACTACCGAAAATGAGCAAGAACATGAATAAGTGCACTACTAAGCGCAAGAGCGCTACGGAAAATTCTATACTTAACTTCCTGACAGTTTCATCTGTGTCTAGTGACAGTATAGTTAAAGGAATCATTGATGACATTATCAAAACGGCTGTGAAAACTGCCGAAGTCGACGAGTAAAAAACAAAATATTTACAACATTTTATTAATAAACATGACACAATCGTGTCAAATTAAACAGAGATATACATTTCACTTGCATCCTGCGTTTATTGAATAACACTTGTGTCAAACATAATTTTAAAAGTGTACATGTAAGCAATCTCTTCTGAAGTAGAGAGTACAACAGTGCAAAGGAAATATGCAAATACCCATCATTTTCAAAAGTAGGGGGTAATTACCCTTTGGACTTGAAAATTATCTGGAGCCCTGTATATTATGTAAAAGATGGAGAAATACGAATGATGAACTGGTACCTGGTTCTTTTATTTTCATTCCTGGGTTCCGAGATAAAAAGTACCAGTCGAAAACAAAACGTGGTCAAATGGCACTATTTATCCAAAAATAATAAACTATACATATTATTAATCCTGGAGATATAAGCTTTAAAAGGGTGTAACATTTGTTTGACAGACATTTGATTTAAAAGAGTTATATGTGATCAAAACAAATATTTTGATACAAATTATCGTCATTTTCGCCATTGAAAAATACTGTCCTGCCACGATTTAGGGTATTAAATGTCAATATTTTTTTAAGAACTGTATTTCAAATTAAAGCCTTTAATCTCTTCTTTATTATGGAATTTACATCATGAAAATATCTCGTTACGTTCAAAAGTTATACAAATAAACGTACTGAAAATACCTGTCCCGGTTTTCCGCCATTGAAAAATACTGATTTAGGGTATCAAATGTCAATATTTTTTTTTAAAACTTTATAACAGGTTAAAGCCCTTAATATCTTCTTTATTGTGGAATTTACATCATGAAAATATCTCATTCCGTTCAAAAGTTATACCTATAAACATTCAAAAGTTATACCTATAAACGTACTGGAAAATACCTGTCCTGGTTTTAAACCCTCCCCCTCAAAAATAGATAAACAAACACACTTTATAGATCACACTTGTACTTGCATTACTGCCATTAAACAGTATGACAGATTTGATCAGTCTGTTTCAAAATTTAATTTCTATTTTCTAGTTAGGGGTCATCTTAAGTATTTATATTTATGTGGTGGTACCCCAAAAATAATTAATATTCTGGTGGTAGTACCCCAAATTATTGACGGAGTTCCGACCCCTGCCAGGTATTTTTTCCTGGAAAAGCCCTTACACCACATGTTGCCTATTGTGTTTTACCATCCACAGAAATATAGGCTGATAAACTACACAATGGACATGATGTCCATAATGCTTCAATTGAAATTTACAATTAAATAGGTATTTATAACTTTCAAACACCATCACAAAAAGATTCTTTCAATATGCTGTTCATTGGAAAGAAAGAAAAATGGAGGAAATGGTTTTATTTATTGATATAAAAATGGTGACGATATTAAACATATTGTTAATCTATGCATTTTATTGTAGAGGTCACCCTAAATAGTGTTTGTATTGCTGACCAACCAGATGATCAATGTGTAGATACACAGGCAGAGTGTTCTGGGACATTAAAGTGTTTGTGTAAAGATGGTTATTATAAAAATAGTACTGGTGTTTGTGCTCCAAGTAAGTTATCATTCTTCACAGAAACAATTATATATAAGGTAAACATCTGTTATGGTAATTAATAATTTGAAAGATTTACATGCTGATGTATATATATTTTTATTAGTATATTTTAAGGTGGATACAATAAAATGTTATACATTTTACTATTTTAAATTGAATTATATTCTCTTATTGACTGAAATTGTAAGTTTCTTCTTCTCCAAAACAACATGTTTCTGTCCAAGAAAAGATTGTGCATTTTGTTATAAAAAAAAGGAGTATGAATTAGTGTCAGGACATTGTTACTATATTGAGTCAAGCCTGATCTGTTATCTTTTTTAATACATAAATAAAAAAATTGGACAAACAGAGCAAATGGTGTGATTGATTGATATTCAGTGATGACGTTATTATCTTTAATTAACAGTATGTCAAAGTAATCATTCATACATGTTTTTCAGTACTCTCTAATTAAGATTACCAGTATATCCTATATTACATCTTAGGGCTTTTCCATGAAAAAATACCCGGCAGGGTTGGAACGCCATTGATTTTTTTTTATCTAGGTGGGGGGGTGTAGAACGTATTTCTTTTCTGGGGGTTGTTGTCAAATTTCTATTTAATTAATTACGGTTGTCGGTATTTTTACCATTTCGGTATATTAAAATAGACCTACTTGCCGGCAAGTCGTGTCACTGTGTTGTTCGTTAAACGGTGTATAATATTTGGTTGTTTGTTCCGCGATTTCTCTTCTTTTGCATGATTTTTAAGCCAAATTGTCTCCCTTTATCTTCCGAAATATTCCGAATGATATGTCAGAGCTCCAGATAAGCTGCGTATTTGCGTTTTTTACGCTATGAAAACGAGTAAAAACGCATGTATTATCAGATCAGAGTGTACACATTACGCATACATATTGCTGTGTAAGCAAACTTTCCAAATTTGGAGCGTACTTGTACAGTCGTGTACATAACAATACATTTTTGTCTTTGAGAAATTCCCCGTAATTACTTCCCATTATACTTTTCGAAGGAGAGAGCATATACATCTGAGGGGTACCGAATGTTTGCCTTTCTAAGCATCGATGTCAAAAGAGATCTGATTGGATGTTTACGATAAATCATCCAATCGCGGTCAATATTACAAATGAATGCGGTTTACGTAATAAGTAAGAACTAAAACGAAAGTAAATTTGGGAACACGTTCGTTGAAAATGAGGGACTACCGAAAATGAGCAAGAACATGAATAAGTGCACTACTAAGCGCAAGAGCGCTACGGAAAATTCTATACTTAACTTCCTGACAGTTTCATCTGTGTCTAGTGACAGTATAGTTAAAGGAATCATTGATGACATTATCAAAACGGCTGTGAAAACTGCCGAAGTCGACGAGTAAAAAACAAAATATTTACAACATTTTATTAATAAACATGACACAATCGTGTCAAATTAAACAGAGATATACATTTCACTTGCATCCTGCGTTTATTGAATAACACTTGTGTCAAACATAATTTTAAAAGTGTACATGTAAGCAATCTCTTCTGAAGTAGAGAGTACAACAGTGCAAAGGAAATATGCAAATACCCATCATTTTCAAAAGTAGGGGGTAATTACCCTTTGGACTTGAAAATTATCTGGAGCCCTGTATATTATGTAAAAGATGGAGAAATACGAATGATGAACTGGTACCTGGTTCTTTTATTTTCATTCCTGGGTTCCGAGATAAAAAGTACCAGTCGAAAACAAAACGTGGTCAAATGGCACTATTTATCCAAAAATAATAAACTATACATATTATTAATCCTGGAGATATAAGCTTTAAAAGGGTGTAACATTTGTTTGACAGACATTTGATTTAAAAGAGTTATATGTGATCAAAACAAATATTTTGATACAAATTATCGTCATTTTCGCCATTGAAAAATACTGTCCTGCCACGATTTAGGGTATTAAATGTCAATATTTTTTTAAGAACTGTATTTCAAATTAAAGCCTTTAATCTCTTCTTTATTATGGAATTTACATCATGAAAATATCTCGTTACGTTCAAAAGTTATACAAATAAACGTACTGAAAATACCTGTCCCGGTTTTCCGCCATTGAAAAATACTGATTTAGGGTATCAAATGTCAATATTTTTTTTTAAAACTTTATAACAGGTTAAAGCCCTTAATATCTTCTTTATTGTGGAATTTACATCATGAAAATATCTCATTCCGTTCAAAAGTTATACCTATAAACATTCAAAAGTTATACCTATAAACGTACTGGAAAATACCTGTCCTGGTTTTAAACCCTCCCCCTCAAAAATAGATAAACAAACACACTTTATAGATCACACTTGTACTTGCATTACTGCCATTAAACAGTATGACAGATTTGATCAGTCTGTTTCAAAATTTAATTTCTATTTTCTAGTTAGGGGTCATCTTAAGTATTTATATTTATGTGGTGGTACCCCAAAAATAATTAATATTCTGGTGGTAGTACCCCAAATTATTGACGGAGTTCCGACCCCTGCCAGGTATTTTTTCCTGGAAAAGCCCTTACACCACATGTTGCCTATTGTGTTTTACCATCCACAGAAATATAGGCTGATAAACTACACAATGGACATGATGTCCATAATGCTTCAATTGAAATTTACAATTAAATAGGTATTTATAACTTTCAAACACCATCACAAAAAGATTCTTTCAATATGCTGTTCATTGGAAAGAAAGAAAAATGGAGGAAATGGTTTTATTTATTGATATAAAAATGGTGACGATATTAAACATATTGTTAATCTATACATTTTATTGTAGAGGTCACCCTAAATAGTGTTTGTATTGCTGACCAACCAGATGATCAATGTGTAGATACACAGGCAGAGTGTTCTGGGACATTAAAGTGTTTGTGTAAAGATGGTTATTATAAAAATAGTACTGGTGTTTGTGCTCCAAGTAAGTTATCATTCTTCACAGAAACAATTATATATAAGGTAAACATCTGTTATGGTAATTAATAATTTGAAAGATTTACATGCTGATGTATATATATTTTTATTAGTATATTTTAAGGTGGATACAATAAAATGTTATACATTTTACAATTTTAAATTGAATTATATTCTCTTATTGACTGAAATTGTAAGTTTCTTCTTCTCCAAAACAACATGTTTCTGTCCAAGAAAAGATTGTGCATTTTGTTATAAAAAAAGGAGTATGAATTAGTGTCAGGACATTGTTACTATATTGAGTCAAGCCTGATCTGTTATCTTTTTTAATACATAAATAAAAAAATTGGACAAACAGAGCAAATGGTGTGATTGATTGATATTCAGTGATGACATTATTATCTTTAATTAACAGTATGTCAAAGTAATCATTCATACATGTTTTTCAGTACTCTCTAATTAAGATTACCAGTATATCCTATATTACATCTTAGGGCTTTTCCAGGAAAAAATACCTGGCAGGGTTGGAATGCCATTGATTTTTTTTTATCTAGGTGGGGGGGTGTAGAACGTATTTCTTTTCTGGGGGTTGTTGTCAAATTTCTATTTAATTAATCACGGTTGTCGGTATTTTTACCATTTCGGTATATTAAAATAGACCTACTTGCCGGCAAGTCGTGTCACTGTGTTGTTCGTTAAACGGTGTATAATATTTGGTTGTTTGTTCCGCGATTTCTCTTCTTATGCATGATTTTTAAGCCAAATTGTCTCCCTTTATCTTCCGAAATATTCCGAATGATATGTCAGAGCTCCAGATAAGCTGCGTATTTGCGTTTTTTACGCTATGAAAACGAGTAAAAACGCATGTATTATCAGATCAGAGTGTACACATTACGCATACATATTGCTGTGTAAGCAAACTTTCCAAATTTGGAGCGTACTTGTACAGTCGTGTACATAACAATACATTTTTGTCTTTGAGAAATTCCCCGTAATTACTTCCCATTATACTTTTCGAAGGAGAGAGCATATATATCTGAGGGGTACCGAATGTTTGCCTTTCTAAGCATCGATGACAAAAGAGATCTGATTGAATGTTTATGATAAATCATCCAATCGCGGTCAATATTACAAATGAATGCGGTTTACGTAATAAGTAAGAACTAAAACGAAAGTAAATTTGGGAACACGTTCGTTGAAAATGAGGGACTACCGAAAATGAGCAAGAACATGAATAAGTGCACTACTAAGCGCAAGAGCGCTACGGAAAATTCTATACTTAACTTCCTGACAGTTTCATCTGTGTCTAGTGACAGTATAGTTAAAGGAATCATTGATGACATTATCAAAACGGCTGTGAAAACTGCCGAAGTCGACGAGTAAAAAACAAAATATTTACAACATTTTATTAATAAACATGACACAATCGTGTCAAATTAAACAGAGATATACATTTCACTTGCATCCTGCGTTTATTGAATAACACTTGTGTCAAACATAATTTTAAAAGTGTACATGTAAGCAATCTCTTCTGAAGTAGAGAGTACAACAGGGCAAAGGAAATATGCAAATACCCATCATTTTCAAAAGTAGGGGGTAATTACCCTTTGGACTTGAAAATTATCTGGAGCCCTGTATATTATGTAAAAGATGGAGAAATACGAATGATGAACTGGTACCTGGTTCTTTTATTTTCGTTCCTGGGTTCCGAGATAAAAAGTACCAGTCGAAAACAAAACGTGGTCAAATGGCACTATTTATCCAAAAATAATAAACTATACATATTATTAATCCTGGAGATATAAGCTTTAAAAGGGTGTAACATTTGTTTGACAGACATTTGATTTAAAAGAGTTATATGTGATCAAAACAAATATTTTGATACAAATTATCGTCATTTTCGCCATTGAAAAATACTGTCCTGCCACGATTTAGGGTATTAAATGTCAATATTTTTTTAAGAACTATATTTCAAATTAAAGCCTTTAATCTCTTCTTTATTATGGAATTTACATCATGAAAATATCTCGTTACGTTCAAAAGTTATACAAATAAACGTACTGAAAATACCTGTCCCGGTTTTCCGCCATTGAAAAATACTGATTTAGGGTATCAAATGTCAATATTTTTTTTTAAAACTTTATAACAGGTTAAAGCCCTTAATATCTTCTTTATTGTGGAATTTACATCATGAAAATATCTCATTCCGTTCAAAAGTTATACCTATAAACATTCAAAAGTTATACCTATAAACGTACTGGAAAATACCTGTCCTGGTTTTAAACCCTCCCCCTCAAAAATAGATAAACAAACACACTTTATAGATCACACTTGTACTTGCATTACTGCCATTAAACAGTATGACAGATTTGATCAGTCTGTTTCAAAATTTAATTTCTATTTTCTAGTTAGGGGTCATCTTAAGTATTTATATTTATGTGGTGGTACCCCAAAAATAATTAAAATTCTGGTGGTAGTACCCCAAATTATTGACGGAGTTCCGACCCCTGCCAGGTATTTTTTCCTGGAAAAGCCCTTACACCACATGTTGCCTATTGTGTTTTACCATCCACAGAAATATAGGCTGATAAACTACACAATGGACATGATGTCCATAATGCTTCAATTGAAATTTACAATTAAATAGGTATTTATAACTTTCAAACACCATCACAAAAAGATTCTTTCAATATGCTGTTCATTGGAAAGAAAGAAAAATGGAGGAAATGGTTTTATTTATTGATATAAAAATGGTGACGATATTAAACATATTGTTAATCTATACATTTTATTGTAGAGGTCACCCTAAATAGTGTTTGTATTGCTGACCAACCAGATGATCAATGTGTAGATACACAGGCAGAGTGTTCTGGGACATTAAAGTGTTTGTGTAAAGATGGTTATTATAAAAATAGTACTGGTGTTTGTGCTCCAAGTAAGTTATCATTCTTCACAGAAACAATTGTATATAAGGTAAACATCTGTTATGGTAATTAATAATTTGAAAGATTTACATGCTGATGTATATATATTTTTATTAGTATATTTTAAGGTGGATACAATAAAATGTTATACATTTTACAATTTTAAATTGAATTATATTCTCTTATTGACTGAAATTGTAAGTTTCTTCTTCTCCAAAACAACATGTTTCTGTCCAAGAAAAGATTGTGCATTTTGTTATAAAAAAAGGAGTATGAATTAGTGTCAGGACATTGTTACTATATTGAGTCAAGCCTGATCTGTTATCTTTTTTAATACATAAATAAAAAAATTGGACAAACAGAGCAAATGGTGTGATTGATTGATATTCAGTGATGACATTATTATCTTTAATTAACAGTATGTCAAAGTAATCATTCATACATGTTTTTCAGTACTCTCTAATTAAGATTACCAGTATATCCTATATTACATCTTAGGGCTTTTCCATGAAAAAATACCCGGCAGGGTTGGAACACCATTGATTTTTTTTTATCTAGGTGGGGGGCGTAGAACGTATTTCTTTTCTGGGGGTGGTTGTCAAATTTCTATTTGATTAATCGCGGTTGTCTGTATTTTTACCATTTCGGTATATTAAAATAGACCTACTTGCCGGCAAGTCGTGTCACTGTGTTGTTCGTTAAACGGTGTATAATATTTGGTTGTTTGTTCCGCGATTTCTCTTCTTTTGCATGATTTTTAAGCCAAATTGTCTCCCTTTATCTTCCGAAATATTCGGAATGATATGTCAGAGCTCCAGATAAGCTGCGTATTTGCGTTTTTTACGCTATGAAAACGAGTAAAAACGCATGTATTATCAGATCAGAGTGTACACATTACGCATACATATTGCTGTGTAAGCAAACTTTCCAAATTTGGAGCGTACTTGTACAGTCATGTACATAACAATACATTTTTGACTTTGAGAAATTCCCCGTAATTACTTCCCATTATACTTTTCGAAGGAGAGAGCATATACATCCGAGGGGTACCGAATGTTTGCCTTTCTAAGCATCGATGTCAAAAGAAATCTGATTGGATGTTTACGATAAATCATCCAATCGCGGTCAATATTACAAATAAATGCGGTTTACGTAATAAGTAAGAACTAAAACGAAAGTAAATTTGGGAACACGTTGTTCATTGAAAATGAGGGACTACTGAAAATGAGCAAGAACATGAATAAGCGCACTACTAAGTGCAAGAGTGCTACGGAAAATTCTATACTTAAGTTCCTGACAGTTTCATCTGTGTCTAGTGACAGTATAGTTAAAGGAATCATTGATGACATTATCAAAACGGCTGTGAAAACTGCCGAAGTCGACAAGTAAAAAACAAAATATTTACAACATTTTATTAATAAACATGACACAATCGTGTCAAATTAAACAGAGATATACATTTCACTTGCATCCTGCGTTTATTGAATAACACTTGTGTCAAACATAATTTTAAAAGTGTACATGTAAGCAATCTCTTCTGAAGTAGAGAGTACAACAGGGCAAAGGAAATATGCAAATACCCATCATTTTCAAAAGTAGGGGGTAATTACCCTTTGGACTTGAAAATTATCTGGAGCCCTGTATATTATGTAAAAGATGGAGAAATACGAATGATGAACTGGTACCTGGTTCTTTTATTTTCGTTCCTGGGTTCCGAGATAAAAAGTACCAGTCGAAAACAAAACGTGGTCAAATGGCACTATTTATCCAAAAATAATAAACTATACATATTATTAATCCTGGAGATATAAGCTTTAAAAGGGTGTAACATTTGTTTGACAGACATTTGATTTAAAAGAGTTATATGTGATCAAAACAAATATTTTGATACAAATTATCGTCATTTTCGCCATTGAAAAATACTGTCCTGCCACGATTTAGGGTATAAAATGTCAATATTTTTTTAAGAACTGTATTTCAAATTAAAGCCTTTAATCTCTTCTTTATTATGGAATTTACATCATGAAAATATCTCGTTACGTTCAAAAGTTATACAAATAAATGTACTGAAAATACCTGTCCCGGTTTTCCGCCATTGAAAAATACTGATTTAGGGTATCAAATGTCAATATTTTTTTTAAAACTTTATATCAGGTTAAAGCCCTTAATATCTTCTTTATTGTGGAATTTACATCATGAAAATATCTCATTCCGTTCAAAAGTTATACCTATAAACATTCAAAAGTTATACCTATAAACGTACTGGAAAATACCTGTCCTGGTTTTAAACCCTCCCCCTCAAAAATAGATAAACAAACACACTTTATAGATCACACTTGTACTTGCATTACTGCCATTAAACAGTATGACAGATTTGATCAGTCTGTTTCAAATTTAATTTCTATTTTCTTATGTATTTATATTTATGTGGTGGTACTCCAAAAATAATTAAAATTCTGGTGGTAGTACCCCAAATTATTGACGGAGTTCCGACCCCCCCAGGTATTTTTTCCTGGAAAAGCCCTTACACCACATGTTGCCTATTGTGTTTTACCATCCACAGAAATACAGGCTGATAAACTACACAATGGACATGATGTCCATAATGCTTCAATTAAAATTTACAATTAAATAGGTATTTATAACTTTCAAACACCATCACAAAAAGATTCTTTCAATATGCTGTTCATTGGAAAGAAAGAAAAATGGAGGAAATGGTTTTATTTATTGATATAAAAATGGTGACGATATCAAACATATTGTTAATCTATACATTTTATTGTAGAGGTCACCCTAAATAGTGTTTGTATTGCTGACCAACCAGATGATCAATGTGTAGATACACAGGCAGAGTGTTCTGGGACATTAAAGTGTTTGTGTAAAGATGGTTATTATAAAAATAATACTGATGTTTGTGCTCCAAGTAAGTTATCATTCTTCACAGAAACAATTATATATAAGGTAAACATCTGTTATGGTAATTAATAATTTGAAAGATTTACATGCTGATGTATATATATTTTTATTAGTATATTTTAAGGTGGATACAATAAAATGTTATACATTTTACAATTTTAAATTGAATTATATTCTCTTATTGACTGAAATTGTAAGTTTCTTCTTCTCCAAAACAACATGTTTCTGTCCAAGAAAAGATTGTGCATTTTGTTATAAAAAAAGGAGTATGAATTAGTGTCAGGACATTGTTACTATATTGAGTCAAGCCTGATCTGTTATCTTTTTTAATACATAAATAAAAAAATTGGACAAACAGAGCAAATGGTGTGATTGATTGATATTCAGTAATGACGTTATTATCTTTAATTAACAGTATGTCAAAGTAATCATTCATACATGTTTTTCAGTACTCTCTAATTAAGATTACCAGTATATCCTATATTACATCTTAGGGCTTTTCCATGAAAAAATACCCGGCAGGGTTGGAACGCCATTGATTTTTTTTTATCTAGGTGGGGGGGGTGTAGAACGTATTTCTTTTCTGGGGGTTGTTGTCAAATTTCTATTTAATTAATCACGGTTGTCGGTATTTTTACCATTTCGGTATATTAAAATAGACCTACTTGCCGGCAAGTCGTGTCACTGTGTTGTTCGTTAAACGGTGTATAATATTTGGTTGTTTGTTCCGCGATTTCTCTTCTTTTGCATGATTTTTAAGCCAAATTGTCTCCCTTTATCTTCCGAAATATTCCGAATGATATGTCAGAGCTCCAGATAAGCTGCGTATTTGCGTTTTTTACGCTATGAAAACGAGTAAAAACGCATATATTATCAGATCAGAGTGTACACATTATGCATACATATTGCTGTGTAAGCAAACTTTCCAAATTTGGAGCGTACTTGTACAGTCGTGTACATAACAATACATTTTTGTCTTTGAGAAATTCCCCGTAATTACTTCCCATTATACTTTTCGAAGGAGAGAGCATATACATCTGAGGGGTACCGAATGTTTGCCTTTCTAAGCATCGATGTCAAAAGAGATCTGATTGGATGTTTACGATAAATCATCCAATCGCGGTCAATATTACAAATGAATGCGGTTTACGTAATAAGTAAGAACTAAAACGAAAGTAAATTTGGGAACACGTTCGTTGAAAATGAGGGACTACCGAAAATGAGCAAGAACATGAATAAGTGCACTACTAAGCGCAAGAGCGCTACGGAAAATTCTATACTTAACTTCCTGACAGTTTCATCTGTGTCTAGTGACAGTATAGTTAAAGGAATCATTGATGACATTATCAAAACGGCTGTGAAAACTGCCGAAGTCGACGAGTAAAAAACAAAATATTTACAACATTTTATTAATAAACATGACACAATCGTGTCAAATTAAACAGAGATATACATTTCACTTGCATCCTGCGTTTATTGAATAACACTTGTGTCAAACATAATTTTAAAAGTGTACATGTAAGCAATCTTTTCTGAAGTAGAGAGTACAACAGTGCAAAGGAAATATGCAAATACCCATCATTTTCAAAAGTAGGGGGTAATTACCCTTTGGACTTGAAAATTATCTGGAGCTCTGTATGTTATGTAAAAGATGGAGAAATACGAATGATGAACTGGTACCTGGTTCTTTTATTTTCGTTCCTGGGGTCCGAAATAAAAAAGTACCAGTCGAAAACAAAACGTGGTCAAATGGCACTATTTATCCAAAAATAATAAACTATACATATTATTAATCCTGGAGATATAAGCTTTAAAAGGGTGTAACATTTGTTTGACAGACATTTGATTTAAAAGAGTTATATGTGATCAAAACAAATATTTTGATACAAATTATCGTCATTTCCGCCATTGAAAAATACTGTCCTGCCACGATTTAGGGTATAAAATGTCAATATTTTTTTAAGAACTGTATTTCAAATTAAAGCCTTTAATCTCTTCTTTATTATGGAATTTACATCATGAAAATATCTCGTTACTTTCAAAAGTTATACAAATAAACGTACTGAAAATACCTGTCCTGGTTTTCCGCCATTGAAAAATACTGTCCTGCCACGATTTAGGGTATCAAATGTCAATATTTTTTTTAAAACTTTATATCAGGTGAAAGCCCTTAATATTTTCTTTATTGTGGAATTTACATCATGAAAATATCTCATTCCGTTCAAAAGTTATACCTATAAACGTACTGGAAAACACCTGTCCTGGTTTTAAACCCTCCCCCTCAAAAATAGATAAACAAACACACTTTATAGGTCACACTTGTACTTGCATTACTGCCATTAAACAGTATGACAGATTTGATCAGTCTGTTTCAAATTTAATTTCTATTTTCTTATGTATTTATATTTATGTGGTGGTACTCCAAAAATAATTAAAATTCTGGTGGTAGTACCCCAAATTATTGACGGAGTTCCGACCCCCCCCCCCAGGTATTTTTTCCTGGAAAAGCCCTTACACCACATGTTGCCTATTGTGTTTTACCATCCACAGAAATATAGGCTGATAAACTACACAATGGACATGATGTCCATAATGCTTCAATTGAAATTTACAATTAAATAGGTATTTATAACTTTCAAACACCATCACAAAAAGATTCTTTCAATATGCTGTTCATTGGAAAGAAAGAAAAATGGAGGAAATGGTTTTATTTATTGATATAAAAATGGTGACGATATCAAACATATTGTTAATCTATACATTTTATTGTAGAGGTCACCCTAAATAGTGTTTGTATTGCTGACCAACCAGATGATCAATGTGTAGATACACAGGCAGAGTGTTCTGGGACATTAAAGTGTTTGTGTAAAGATGGTTATTATAAAAATAATACTGATGTTTGTGCTCCAAGTAAGTTATCATTCTTCACAGAAACAATTATATATAAGGTAAACATCTGTTATGGTAATTAATAATTTGAAAGATTTACATGCTGATGTATATATATTTTTATCAGTACATTTTAAGGTGGATACAATCAAATGTTATACATTTTACAATTTTAAATTGAATTATATTCTCTTATTGACTGAAATTGTAAGTTTCTTCTTCTCCAAAACAACATGTTTCTGTCCAAGAAAAGATTGTGCATTTTGTTAGAAAAAAAAGAGTATGAATTAGTGTCAGGACATTGTTACTATATTGAGTCAAGCCTGATCTGTTATCTTTTTTAATACATAAATAAAAAAATTGGACAAACAGAGCAAATGGTGTGATTGATTGATATTCAGTGATGACGTTATTATCTTTAATTAACAGTATGTCAAAGTAATCATTCATACATGTTTTTCAGTACTCTCTAATTAAGATTACCAGTATATCCTATATTACATCTTAGGGCTTTTCCATGAAAAAATACCCGGCAGGGTTGGAACGCCATTGAGATTTTTTTATCTAGGTTGGGGGGTGTAGAATGTATTTCTTTTCTGGGGGTTGTTGTCAAATTTCTATTTAATTAATCGCGGTTGTCGGTATTTTTACCATTTCGGTATATTAAAATAGACCTACTTGCCGGCAAGTCGTGTCACTGTGTTGTTCGTTAAACGGTGTATAATATTTGGTTGTTTGTTCCGCGATTTCTCTTCTTTTGCATGATTTTTAAGCCAAATTGTCTCCCTTTATCCTCCGAAATATTCCGAATGATATGTCAGAGCTCCAGATAAGCTGCGTATTTGCATTTTTTACGCTATGAAAACGAGTAAAAACGCATGTATTATCAGATCAGAGTGTACACATTACGCATACATATTGCTGTGTAAGCAAACTTTCCAAATTTGTAGCGTACTTGTACAGTCGTGTACATAACAATACATTTTTGTCTTTGAGAAATTCCCCGTAATTACTTCCCATTATACTTTTCGAAGGAGAGAGCATATACATCTGAGAGGTACCGAATGTTTGCCTTTCTAAGCATCGATGTCAAAAGAGATCTGATTGGATGTTTACGATAAATCATCCAATCGCGGTCAATATTACAAATGAATGCGGTTTACGTAATAAGTAAGAACTAAAACGAAAGTAAATTTGGGAACACGTTCGTTGAAAATGAGGGACTACCGAAAATGAGCAAGAACATGAATAAGTGCACTACTAAGCGCAAGAGCGCTACGGAAAATTCTATACTTAACTTCCTGACAGTTTCATCTGTGTCTAGTGACAGTATAGTTAAAGGAATCATTGATGACATTATCAAAACGGCTGTGAAAACTGCCGAAGTCGACGAGTAAAAAACAAAATATTTACAACATTTTATTAATAAACATGACACAATCGTGTCAAATTAAACAGAGATATACATTTCACTTGCATCCTGCGTTTATTGAATAACACTTGTGTCAAACATAATTTTAAAAGTGTACATGTAAGCAATCTTTTCTGAAGTAGAGAGTACAACAGTGCAAAGGAAATATGCAAATACCCATCATTTTCAAAAGTAGGGGGTAATTACCCTTTGGACTTGAAAATTATCTGGAGCTCTGTATGTTATGTAAAAGATGGAGAAATACGAATGATGAACTGGTACCTGGTTCTTTTATTTTCGTTCCTGGGGTCCGAAATAAAAAAGTACCAGTCGAAAACAAAACGTGGTCAAATGGCACTATTTATCCAAAAATAATAAACTATACATATTATTAATCCTGGAGATATAAGCTTTAAAAGGGTGTAACATTTGTTTGACAGACATTTGATTTAAAAGAGTTATATGTGATCAAAACAAATATTTTGATACAAATTATCGTCATTTCCGCCATTGAAAAATACTGTCCTGCCACGATTTAGGGTATAAAATGTCAATATTTTTTTAAGAACTGTATTTCAAATTAAAGCCTTTAATCTCTTCTTTATTATGGAATTTACATCATGAAAATATCTCGTTACGTTCAAAAGTTATACAAATAAACGTACTGAAAATACCTGTCCTGGTTTTCCGCCATTGAAAAATACTGTCCTGCCACGATTTAGGGTATCAAATGTCAATATTTTTTTTAAAACTTTATATCAGGTGAAAGCCCTTAATATTTTCTTTATTGTGGAATATACATCATGAAAATATCTCATTCCGTTCAAAAGTTATACCTATAAACGTACTGGAAAACACCTGTCCTGGTTTTAAACCCTCCCCCTCAAAAATAGATAAACAAACACACTTTATAGGTCACACTTGTACTTGCATTACTGCCATTAAACAGTATGACAGATTTGATCAGTCTGTTTCAAATTTAATTTCTATTTTCTTATGTATTTATATTTATGTGGTGGTACTCCAAAAATAATTAAAATTCTGGTGGTAGTACCCCAAATTATTGACGGAGTTCCGACCCCCCCAGGTATTTTTTCCTGGAAAAGCCCTTACACCACATGTTGCCTATTGTGTTTTACCATCCACAGAAATACAGGCTGATAAACTACACAATGGACATGATGTCCATAATGCTTCAATTGAAATTTACAATTAAATAGGTATTTATAACTTTCAAACACCATCACAAAAAGATTCTTTCAATATGCTGTTCATTGGAAAGAAAGAAAAATGGAGGAAATGGTTTTATTTATTGATATAAAAATGGTGACGATATCAAACATATTGTTAATCTATACATTTTATTGTAGAGGTCACCCTAAATAGTGTTTGTATTGCTGACCAACCAGATGATCAATGTGTAAATACACAGGCAGAGTGTTCTGGGACATTAAAGTGTTTGTGTAAAGATGGTTATTATAAAAATAATACTGATGTTTGTGCTCCAAGTAAGTTATCATTCTTCACAGAAACAATTATATATAAGGTAAACATCTGTTATGGTAATTAATAATTTGAAAGATTTACATGCTGATGTATATATATTTTTATCAGTACATTTTAAGGTGGATACAATAAAATGTTATACATTTTACAATTTTAAATTGAATTATATTCTCTTATTGACTGAAATTGTAAGTTTCTTCTTCTCCAAAACAACATGTTTCTGTCCAAGAAAAGATTGTGCATTTTGTTAGAAAAAAAAGAGTATGAATTAGTGTCAGGACATTGTTACTATATTGAGTCAAGCCTGATCTGTTATCTTTTTTAATACATAAATAAAAAAATTGGACAAACAGAGCAAATGGTGTGATTGATTGATATTCAGTGATGACGTTATTATCTTTAATTAACAGTATGTCAAAGTAATCATTCATACATGTTTTTCAGTACTCTCTAATTAAGATTACCAGTATATCCTATATTACATCTTAGGGCTTTTCCATGAAAAAATACCCGGCAGGGTTGGAACGCCATTGAGATTTTTTTATCTAGGTTGGGGGGTGTAGAATGTATTTCTTTTCTGGGGGTTGTTGTCAAATTTCTATTTAATTAATCGCGGTTGTCGGTATTTTTACCATTTCGGTATATTAAAATAGACCTACTTGCCGGCAAGTCGTGTCACTGTGTTGTTCGTTAAACGGTGTATAATATTTGGTTGTTTGTTCCGCGATTTCTCTTCTTTTGCATGATTTTTAAGCCAAATTGTCTCCCTTTATCCTCCGAAATATTCCGAATGATATGTCAGAGCTCCAGATAAGCTGCGTATTTGCATTTTTTACGCTATGAAAACGAGTAAAAACGCATGTATTATCAGATCAGAGTGTACACATTACGCATACATATTGCTGTGTAAGCAAACTTTCCAAATTTGTAGCGTACTTGTACAGTCGTGTACATAACAATACATTTTTGTCTTTGAGAAATTCCCCGTAATTACTTCCCATTATACTTTTCGAAGGAGAGAGCATATACATCTGAGAGGTACCGAATGTTTGCCTTTCTAAGCATCGATGTCAAAAGAGATCTGATTGGATGTTTACGATAAATCATCCAATCGCGGTCAATATTACAAATGAATGCGGTTTACGTAATAAGTAAGAACTAAAACGAAAGTAAATTTGGTAACACGTTCGTTGAAAATGAGGGACTACCGAAAATGAGCAAGAACATGAATAAGTGCACTACTAAGCGCAAGAGCGCTACGGAAAATTCTATACTTAACTTCCTGACAGTTTCATCTGTGTCTAGTGACAGTATAGTTAAAGGAATCATTGATGACATTATCAAAACGGCTGTGAAAACTGCCGAAGTCGACGAGTAAAAAACAAAATATTTACAACATTTTATTAATAAACATGACACAATCGTGTCAAATTAAACAGAGATATACATTTCACTTGCATCCTGCGTTTATTGAATAACACTTGTGTCAAACATAATTTTAAAAGTGTACATGTAAGCAATCTTTTCTGAAGTAGAGAGTACAACAGTGCAAAGGAAATATGCAAATACCCATCATTTTCAAAAGTAGGGGGTAATTACCCTTTGGACTTGAAAATTATCTGGAGCTCTGTATGTTATGTAAAAGATGGAGAAATACGAATGATGAACTGGTACCTGGTTCTTTTATTTTCGTTCCTGGGGTCCGAAATAAAAAAGTACCAGTCGAAAACAAAACGTGGTCAAATGGCACTATTTATCCAAAAATAATAAACTATACATATTATTAATCCTGGAGATATAAGCTTTAAAAGGGTGTAACATTTGTTTGACAGACATTTGATTTAAAAGAGTTATATGTGATCAAAACAAATATTTTGATACAAATTATCGTCATTTCCGCCATTGAAAAATACTGTCCTGCCACGATTTAGGGTATAAAATGTCAATATTTTTTTAAGAACTGTATTTCAAATTAAAGCCTTTAATCTCTTCTTTATTATGGAATTTACATCATGAAAATATCTCGTTACGTTCAAAAGTTATACAAATAAACGTACTGAAAATACCTGTCCTGGTTTTCCGCCATTGAAAAATACTGTCCTGCCACGATTTAGGGTATCAAATGTCAATATTTTTTTTAAAACTTTATATCAGGTGAAAGCCCTTAATATTTTCTTTATTGTGGAATATACATCATGAAAATATCTCATTCCGTTCAAAAGTTATACCTATAAACGTACTGGAAAACACCTGTCCTGGTTTTAAACCCTCCCCCTCAAAAATAGATAAACAAACACACTTTATAGGTCACACTTGTACTTGCATTACTGCCATTAAACAGTATGACAGATTTGATCAGTCTGTTTCAAATTTAATTTCTATTTTCTTATGTATTTATATTTATGTGGTGGTACTCCAAAAATAATTAAAATTCTGGTGGTAGTACCCCAAATTATTGACGGAGTTCCGACCCCCCCAGGTATTTTTTCCTGGAAAAGCCCTTACACCACATGTTGCCTATTGTGTTTTACCATCCACAGAAATACAGGCTGATAAACTACACAATGGACATGATGTCCATAATGCTTCAATTGAAATTTACAATTAAATAGGTATTTATAACTTTCAAACACCATCACAAAAAGATTCTTTCAATATGCTGTTCATTGGAAAGAAAGAAAAATGGAGGAAATGGTTTTATTTATTGATATAAAAATGGTGACGATATCAAACATATTGTTAATCTATACATTTTATTGTAGAGGTCACCCTAAATAGTGTTTGTATTGCTGACCAACCAGATGATCAATGTGTAAATACACAGGCAGAGTGTTCTGGGACATTAAAGTGTTTGTGTAAAGATGGTTATTATAAAAATAATACTGATGTTTGTGCTCCAAGTAAGTTATCATTCTTCACAGAAACAATTATATATAAGGTAAACATCTGTTATGGTAATTAATAATTTGAAAGATTTACATGCTGATGTATATATATTTTTATCAGTACATTTTAAGGTGGATACAATAAAATGTTATACATTTTACAATTTTAAATTGAATTATATTCTCTTATTGACTGAAATTGTAAGTTTCTTCTTCTCCAAAACAACATGTTTCTGTCCAAGAAAAGATTGTGCATTTTGTTAGAAAAAAAAGAGTATGAATTAGTGTCAGGACATTGTTACTATATTGAGTCAAGCCTGATCTGTTATCTTTTTTAATACATAAATAAAAAAATTGGACAAACAGAGCAAATGGTGTGATTGATTGATATTCAGTGATGACGTTATTATCTTTAATTAACAGTATGTCAAAGTAATCATTCATACATGTTTTTCAGTACTCTCTAATTAAGATTACCAGTATATCCTATATTACATCTTAGGGCTTTTCCATGAAAAAATACCCGGCAGGGTTGGAACGCCATTGAGATTTTTTTATCTAGGTTGGGGGGTGTAGAATGTATTTCTTTTCTGGGGGTTGTTGTCAAATTTCTATTTAATTAATCGCGGTTGTCGGTATTTTTACCATTTCGGTATATTAAAATAGACCTACTTGCCGGCAAGTCGTGTCACTGTGTTGTTCGTTAAACGGTGTATAATATTTGGTTGTTTGTTCCGCGATTTCTCTTCTTTTGCATGATTTTTAAGCCAAATTGTCTCCCTTTATCCTCCGAAATATTCCGAATGATATGTCAGAGCTCCAGATAAGCTGCGTATTTGCATTTTTTACGCTATGAAAACGAGTAAAAACGCATGTATTATCAGATCAGAGTGTACACATTACGCATACATATTGCTGTGTAAGCAAACTTTCCAAATTTGTAGCGTACTTGTACAGTCGTGTACATAACAATACATTTTTGTCTTTGAGAAATTCCCCGTAATTACTTCCCATTATACTTTTCGAAGGAGAGAGCATATACATCTGAGAGGTACCGAATGTTTGCCTTTCTAAGCATCGATGTCAAAAGAGATCTGATTGGATGTTTACGATAAATCATCCAATCGCGGTCAATATTACAAATGAATGCGGTTTACGTAATAAGTAAGAACTAAAACGAAAGTAAATTTGGTAACACGTTCGTTGAAAATGAGGGACTACCGAAAATGAGCAAGAACATGAATAAGTGCACTACTAAGCGCAAGAGCGCTACGGAAAATTCTATACTTAACTTCCTGACAGTTTCATCTGTGTCTAGTGACAGTATAGTTAAAGGAATCATTGATGACATTATCAAAACGGCTGTGAAAACTGCCGAAGTCGACGAGTAAAAAACAAAATATTTACAACATTTTATTAATAAACATGACACAATCGTGTCAAATTAAACAGAGATATACATTTCACTTGCATCCTGCGTTTATTGAATAACACTTGTGTCAAACATAATTTTAAAAGTGTACATGTAAGCAATCTTTTCTGAAGTAGAGAGTACAACAGTGCAAAGGAAATATGCAAATACCCATCATTTTCAAAAGTAGGGGGTAATTACCCTTTGGACTTGAAAATTATCTGGAGCTCTGTATGTTATGTAAAAGATGGAGAAATACGAATGATGAACTGGTACCTGGTTCTTTTATTTTCGTTCCTGGGGTCCGAAATAAAAAAGTACCAGTCGAAAACAAAACGTGGTCAAATGGCACTATTTATCCAAAAATAATAAACTATACATATTATTAATCCTGGAGATATAAGCTTTAAAAGGGTGTAACATTTGTTTGACAGACATTTGATTTAAAAGAGTTATATGTGATCAAAACAAATATTTTGATACAAATTATCGTCATTTCCGCCATTGAAAAATACTGTCCTGCCACGATTTAGGGTATAAAATGTCAATATTTTTTTAAGAACTGTATTTCAAATTAAAGCCTTTAATCTCTTCTTTATTATGGAATTTACATCATGAAAATATCTCGTTACGTTCAAAAGTTATACAAATAAACGTACTGAAAATACCTGTCCTGGTTTTCCGCCATTGAAAAATACTGTCCTGCCACGATTTAGGGTATCAAATGTCAATATTTTTTTTAAAACTTTATATCAGGTGAAAGCCCTTAATATTTTCTTTATTGTGGAATTTACATCATGAAAATATCTCATTCCGTTCAAAAGTTATACCTATAAACGTACTGGAAAACACCTGTCCTGGTTTTAAACCCTCCCCCTCAAAAATAGATAAACAAACACACTTTATAGGTCACACTTGTACTTGCATTACTGCCATTAAACAGTATGACAGATTTGATCAGTCTGTTTCAAATTTAATTTCTATTTTCTTATGTATTTATATTTATGTGGTGGTACTCCAAAAATAATTAAAATTCTGGTGGTAGTACCCCAAATTATTGACGGAGTTCCGACCCCCCCAGGTATTTTTTCCTGGAAAAGCCCTTACACCACATGTTGCCTATTGTGTTTTACCATCCACAGAAATACAGGCTGATAAACTACACAATGGACATGATGTCCATAATGCTTCAATTGAAATTTACAATTAAATAGGTATTTATAACTTTCAAACACCATCACAAAAAGATTCTTTCAATATGCTGTTCATTGGAAAGAAAGAAAAATGGAGGAAATGGTTTTATTTATTGATATAAAAATGGTGACGATATCAAACATATTGTTAATCTATACATTTTATTGTAGAGGTCACCCTAAATAGTGTTTGTATTGCTGACCAACCAGATGATCAATGTGTAGATACACAGGCAGAGTGTTCTGGGACATTAAAGTGTTTGTGTAAAGATGGTTATTATAAAAATAATACTGATGTTTGTGCTCCAAGTAAGTTATCATTCTTCACAGAAACAATTATATATAAGGTAAACATCTGTTATGGTAATTAATAATTTGAAAGATTTACATGCTGATGTATATATATTTTTATCAGTACATTTTAAGGTGGATACAATAAAATGTTATACATTTTACAATTTTAAATTGAATTATATTCTCTTATTGACTGAAATTGTAAGTTTCTTCTTCTCCAAAACAACATGTTTCTGTCCAAGAAAAGATTGTGCATTTTGTTAGAAAAAAAAGAGTATGAATTAGTGTCAGGACATTGTTACTATATTGAGTCAAGCCTGATCTGTTATCTTTTTTAATACATAAATAAAAAAATTGGACAAACAGAGCAAATGGTGTGATTGATTGATATTCAGTGATGACCTTATTATCTTTAATTAACAGTATATCAAAGTAATCATTCATACATGTTTTTCAGTACTTTCTAATTAAGATTACCAGTATATCCTATATTACATCTTAGGGCTTTTCCATGAAAAAATACCCGGCAGGGTTGGAACGCCATTGATTTTTTTTTATCTAGGTGGGGGGGTGTAGAACGTATTTCTTTTCTGGGGGTTGTTGTCAAATTTCTATTTAATTAATCACGGTTGTCGGTATTTTTACCATTTCGGTATATTAAAATAGACCTACTTGCCGGCAAGTCATGTCACTGTGTTGTTCGTTAAACGGTGTATAATATTTGGTTGTTTGTTCCGCGATTTCTCTTCTTTTGCATGATTTTTAAGCCAAATTGTCTCCCTTTATCTTCCGAAATATTCCGAATGATATGTCAGAGCTCCAGATAAGCTGCGTATTTGCATTTTTGACGCTATGAAAACGAGTAAAAACGCATGTATTATCAGATCAGAGTGTACACATTACGCATACATATTGCTGTGTAAGCAAACTTTCCAAATTTGGAGCGTACTTGTACAGTCGTGTACATAACAATACATTTTTGTCTTTGAGAAATTCCCCGTAATTACTTCCCATTATACTTTTCGAAGGAGAGAGCATATACATCTGAGGGGTACCGAATGTTTGCCTTTCTAAGCATCGATGTCAAAAGAGATCTGATTGGATGTTTACGATAAATCATACAATCGCGGTCAATATTACAAATGAATGCGGTTTACGTAATAAGTAAGAACTAAAACGAAAGTAAATTTGGGAACACGTTCGTTGAAAATGAGGGACTACCGAAAATGAGCAAGAACATGAATAAGTGCACTACTAAGCGCAAGAGCGCTACGGAAAATTCTATACTTAACTTCCTGACAGTTTCATCTGTGTCTAGTGACAGTATAGTTAAAGGAATCATTGATGACATTATCAAAACGGCTGTGAAAACTGCCGAAGTAGACGAGTAAAAAACAAAATATTTACAACATTTTATTAATAAACATGACACAATCGTTTCAAATTAAACAGAGATATACATTTCACTTGCATCCTGCGTTTATTGAATAACACTTGTGTCAAACATAATTTTAAAAGTGTACATGTAAGCAATCTCTTCTGAAGTAGAGAGTACAACAGGGCAAAGGAAATATGCAAATACCCATCATTTTCAAAAGTAGGGGGTAATTACCCTTTGGACTTGAAAATTATCTGGAGCCCTGTATATTATGTAAAAGATGGAGAAATACGAATGATGAACTGGTACCTGGTTCTTTTATTTTCGTTCCTGGGTTCCGAGATAAAAAGTACCAGTCGAAAACAAAACGTGGTCAAATGGCACTATTTATCCAAAAATAATAAACTATACATATTATTAATCCTGGAGATATAAGCTTTAAAAGGGTGTAACATTTGTTTGACAGACATTTGATTTAAAAGAGTTATATGTGATCAAAACAAATATTTTGATACAAATTATCGTCATTTTCGCCATTGAAAAATACTGTCCTGCCACGATTTAGGGTATAAAATGTCAATATTTTTTTAAGAACTGTATTTCAAATTAAAGCCTTTAATCTCTTCTTTATTATGGAATTTACATCATGAAAATATCTCGTTACATTCAAAAGTTATACAAATAAACGTACTGAAAATACCTGTCCCGGTTTTCCGCCATTGAAAAATACTGATTTAGGGTATCAAATGTCAATATTTTTTTTTAAAACTTTATATCAGGTTAAAGCCCTTAATATCTTCTTTATTGTGGAATTTACATCATGAAAATATCTCATTCCGTTCAAAAGTTATACCTATAAACATTCAAAAGTTATACCTATAAACGTACTGGAAAATACCTGTCCTGGTTTTAAACCCTCCCCCTCAAAAATAGATAAACAAACACACTTTATAGATCACACTTGTACTTGCATTACTGCCATTAAACAGTATGACAGATTTGATCAGTCTGTTTCAAAATTTAATTTCTATTTTCTAGTTAGGGGTCATCTTAAGTATTTATATTTATGTGGTGGTACCCCAAAAATAATTAAAATTCTGGTGGTAGTACCCCAAATTATTGACGGAGTTCCGACCCCCGCCAGGTATTTTTTCCTGGAAAAGCCCTTACACCACATGTTGCCTATTGTGTTTTACCATCCACAGAAATATAGGCTGATAAACTACACAATGGACATGATGTCCATAATGCTTCAATTGAAATTTACAATTAAATAGGTATTTATAACTTTCAAACACCATCACAAAAAGATTCTTTCAATATGCTGTTCATTGGAAAGAAAGAAAAATGGAGGAAATGGTTTTATTTATTGATATAAAAATGGTGACGATATTAAACATATTGTTAATCTATACATTTTATTGTAGAGGTCACCCTAAATAGTGTTTGTATTGCTGACCAACCAGATGATCAATGTGTAGATACACAGGCAGAGTGTTCTGGGACATTAAAGTGTTTGTGTAAAGATGGTTATTATAAAAATAGTACTGGTGTTTGTGCTCCAAGTAAGTTATCATTCTTCACAGAAACAATTATATATAAGGTAAACATCTGTTATGGTAATTAATAATTTGAAAGATTTACATGCTGATGTATATATATTTTTATTAGTATATTTTAAGGTGGATACAATAAAATGTTATACATTTTACAATTTTAAATTGAATTATATTCTCTTATTGACTGAAATTGTAAGTTTCTTCTTCTCCAAAACAACATGTTTCTGTCCAAGAAAAGATTGTGCATTTTGTTAGAAAAAAAAGAGTATGAATTAGTGTCAGGACATTGTTACTATATTGAGTCAAGCCTGATCTGTTATCTTTTTTAATACATAAATAAAAAAATTGGACAAACAGAGCAAATGGTGTGATTGATTGATATTCAGTGATGACGTTATTATCTTTAATTAACAGTATGTCAAAGTAATCATTCATACATGTTTTTCAGTACTCTCTAATTAAGATTACCAGTATATCCTATATTACATCTTAGGGCTTTTCCATGAAAAAATACCCGGCAGGGTTGGAACGCCATTGATTTTTTTTTATCTAGGTGGGGGGGTGTAGAACGTATTTCTTTTCTGGGGGTTGTTGTCAAATTTCTATTTAATTAATCACGGTTGTCGGTATTTTTACCATTTCGGTATATTAAAATAGACCTACTTGCCGGCAAGTCGTGTCACTGTGTTGTTCGTTAAACGGTGTATAATATTTGGTTGTTTGTTCCGCGATTTCTCTTCTTTTGCATGATTTTTAAGCCAAATTGTCTCCCTTTATCTTCCAAAATATTCCGAATGATATGTCAGAGCTCCAGATAAGCTGCGTATTTGCATTTTTTACGCTATGAAAACGAGTAAAAACGCATGTATTATCAGATCAGAGTGTACACATTACGCATACATATTGCTGTGTAAGCAAACTTTCCAAATTTGGAGCGTACTTGTAGTCGTGTACATAACAATACATTTTTGTCTTTGAGAAATTCCCCGTAATTACTTCCCATTATACTTTTCGAAGGAGAGAGCATATACATCTGAGGGGTACCGAATGTTTGCCTTTCTAAGCATCGATGTCAAAAGAGATCTGATTGGATGTTTACGATAAATCATACAATCGCGGTCAATATTACAAATGAATGCGGTTTACGTAATAAGTAAGAACTAAAACGAAAGTAAATTTGGAAACACGTTCGTTGAAAATGAGGGACTACCGAAAATGAGCAAGAACATGAATAAGTGCACTACTAAGCGCAAGAGCGCTACGGAAAATTCTATACTTAACTTCCTGACAGTTTCATCTGTGTCTAGTGACAGTATAGTTAAAGGAATCATTGATGACATTATCAAAACGGCTGTGAAAACTGCCGAAGTCGACGAGTAAAAAACAAAATATTTACAACATTTTATTAATAAACATGACACAATCGTGTCAAATTAAACAGAGATATACATTTCACTTGCATCCTGCGTTTATTGAATAACACTTGTGTCAAACATAATTTTAAAAGTGTACATGTAAGCAATCTCTTCTGAAGTAGAGAGTACAACAGTGCAAAGGAAATATGCAAATACCCATCATTTTCAAAAGTAGGGGGTAATTACCCTTTGGACTTGAAAATTATCTGGAGCCCTGTATATTATGTAAAAGATGGAGAAATACGAATGATGAACTGGTACCTGGTTCTTTTATTTTCGTTCCTGGGTTCCGAGATAAAAAGTACCAGTCGAAAACAAAACGTGGTCAAATGGCACTATTTATCCAAAAATAATAAACTATACATATTATTAATCCTGGAGATATAAGCTTTAAAAGGGTGTAACATTTGTTTGACAGACATTTGATTTAAAAGAGTTATATGTGATCAAAACAAATATTTTGATACAAATTATCGTCATTTTCGCCATTGAAAAATACTGTCCTGCCACGATTTAGGGTATTAAATGTCAATATTTTTTTAAGAACTGTATTTCAAATTAAAGCCTTTAATCTCTTCTTTATTATGGAATTTACATCATGAAAATATCTCGTTACGTTCAAAAGTTATACAAATAAACGTACTGAAAATACCTGTCCCGGTTTTCCGCCATTGAAAAATACTGATTTAGGGTATCAAATGTCAATATTTTTTTTTAAAACTTTATATCAGGTTAAAGCCCTTAATATCTTCTTTATTGTGGAATTTACATCATGAAAATATCTCATTCCGTTCAAAAGTTATACCTATAAACATTCAAAAGTTATACCTATAAACGTACTGGAAAATACCTGTCCTGGTTTTAAACCCTCCCCCTCAAAAATAGATAAACAAACACACTTTATAGATCACACTTGTACTTGCATTACTGCCATTAAACAGTATGACAGATTTGATCAGTCTGTTTCAAAATTTAATTTCTATTTTCTAGGTAGGGGTCATCTTAAGTATTTATATTTATGTGGTGGTACCCCAAAAATAATTAAAATTCTGGTGGTAGTACCCCAAATTATTGACGGAGTTCCGACCCCCCCAGGTATTTTTTCCTGGAAAAGCCCTTACACCACATGTTGCCTATTGTGTTTTACCATCCACAGAAATACAGGCTGATAAACTACACAATGGACATGATGTCCATAATGCTTCAATTGAAATTTACAATTAAATAGGTATTTATAACTTTCAAACACCATCACAAAAAGATTCTTTCAATATGCTGTTCATTGGAAAGAAAGAAAAATGGAGGAAATGGTTTTATTTATTGATATAAAAATGGTGACGATATTAAACATATTGTTAATCTATGCATTTTATTGTAGAGGTCACCCTAAATAGTGTTTGTATTGCTGACCAACCAGATGATCAATGTGTAGATACACAGGCAGAGTGTTCTGGGACATTAAAGTGTTTGTGTAAAGATGGTTATTATAAAAATAGTACTGGTGTTTGTGCTCCAAGTAAGTTATCATTCTTCACAGAAACAATTATATATAAGGTAAACATCTGTTATGGTAATTAATAATTTGAAAGATTTACATGCTGATGTATATATATTTTTATTAGTATATTTTAAGGTGGATACAATAAAATGTTATACATTTTACTATTTTAAATTGAATTATATTCTCTTATTGACTGAAATTGTAAGTTTCTTCTTCTCCAAAACAACATGTTTCTGTCCAAGAAAAGATTGTGCATTTTGTTATAAAAAAAAGGAGTATGAATTAGTGTCAGGACATTGTTACTATATTGAGTCAAGCCTGATCTGTTATCTTTTTTAATACATAAATAAAAAAATTGGACAAACAGAGCAAATGGTGTGATTGATTGATATTCAGTGATGACGTTATTATCTTTAATTAACAGTATGTCAAAGTAATCATTCATACATGTTTTTCAGTACTCTCTAATTAAGATTACCAGTATATCCTATATTACATCTTAGGGCTTTTCCATGAAAAAATACCCGGCAGGGTTGGAACGCCATTGATTTTTTTTTATCTAGGTGGGGGGGTGTAGAACGTATTTCTTTTCTGGGGGTTGTTGTCAAATTTCTATTTAATTAATTACGGTTGTCGGTATTTTTACCATTTCGGTATATTAAAATAGACCTACTTGCCGGCAAGTCGTGTCACTGTGTTGTTCGTTAAACGGTGTATAATATTTGGTTGTTTGTTCCGCGATTTCTCTTCTTTTGCATGATTTTTAAGCCAAATTGTCTCCCTTTATCTTCCGAAATATTCCGAATGATATGTCAGAGCTCCAGATAAGCTGCGTATTTGCATTTTTTACGCTATGAAAATGAGTAAAAACGCATGTATTATCAGATCAGAGTGTACACATTACGCATACATATTGCTGTGTAAGCAAACTTTCCAAATTTGGAGCGTACTTGTACAGTCGTGTACATAACAATACATTTTTGTCTTTGAGAAATTCCCTGTAATTACTTCCCATTATACTTTTCGAAGGAGAGAGCATATACATCTGAGGGGTACCGAATGTTTGCCTTTCTAAGCATCGATGTCAAAAGAGATCTGATTGGATGTTTACGATAAATCATCCAATCGCGGTCAATATTACAAATGAATGCGGTTTACGTAATAAGTAAGAACTAAAACGAAAGTAAATTTGGGAACACGTTCGTTGAAAATGAGGGACTACCGAAAATGAGCAAGAACATGAATAAGTGCACTACTAAGCGCAAGAGCGCTACGGAAAATTCTATACTTAACTTCCTGACAGTTTCATCTGTGTCTAGTGACAGTATAGTTAAAGGAATCATTGATGACATTATCAAAACGGCTGTGAAAACTGCCGAAGTCGACGAGTAAAAAACAAAATATTTACAACATTTTATTAATAAACATGACACAATCGTGTCAAATTAAACAGAGATATACATTTCACTTGCATCCTGCGTTTATTGAATAACACTTGTGTCAAACATAATTTTAAAAGTGTACATGTAAGCAATCTCTTCTGAAGTAGAGAGTACAACAGTGCAAAGGAAATATGCAAATACCCATCATTTTCAAAAGTAGGGGGTAATTACCCTTTGGACTTGAAAATTATCTGGAGCCCTGTATATTATGTAAAAGATGGAGAAATACGAATGATGAACTGGTACCTGGTTCTTTTATTTTCATTCCTGGGTTCCGAGATAAAAAGTACCAGTCGAAAACAAAACGTGGTCAAATGGCACTATTTATCCAAAAATAATAAACTATACATATTATTAATCCTGGAGATATAAGCTTTAAAAGGGTGTAACATTTGTTTGACAGACATTTGATTTAAAAGAGTTATATGTGATCAAAACAAATATTTTGATACAAATTATCGTCATTTTCGCCATTGAAAAATACTGTCCTGCCACGATTTAGGGTATTAAATGTCAATATTTTTTTAAGAACTGTATTTCAAATTAAAGCCTTTAATCTCTTCTTTATTATGGAATTTACATCATGAAAATATCTCGTTACGTTCAAAAGTTATACAAATAAACGTACTGAAAATACCTGTCCCGGTTTTCCGCCATTGAAAAATACTGATTTAGGGTATCAAATGTCAATATTTTTTTTTAAAACTTTATAACAGGTTAAAGCCCTTAATATCTTCTTTATTGTGGAATTTACATCATGAAAATATCTCATTCCGTTCAAAAGTTATACCTATAAACGTACTGGAAAACACCTGTCCTGGTTTTAAACCCTCCCCCTCAAAAATAGATAAACAAACACACTTTATAGGTCACACTTGTACTTGCATTACTGCCATTAAACAGTATGACAGATTTGATCAGTCTGTTTCAAATTTAATTTCTATTTTCTTATGTATTTATATTTATGTGGTGGTACTCCAAAAATAATTAAAATTCTGGTGGTAGTACCCCAAATTATTGACGGAGTTCCGACCCCCCCAGGTATTTTTTCCTGGAAAAGCCCTTACACCACATGTTGCCTATTGTGTTTTACCATCCACAGAAATACAGGCTGATAAACTACACAATGGACATGATGTCCATAATGCTTCAATTGAAATTTACAATTAAATAGGTATTTATAACTTTCAAACACCATCACAAAAAGATTCTTTCAATATGCTGTTCATTGGAAAGAAAGAAAAATGGAGGAAATGGTTTTATTTATTGATATAAAAATGGTGACGATATCAAACATATTGTTAATCTATACATTTTATTGTAGAGGTCACCCTAAATAGTGTTTGTATTGCTGACCAACCAGATGATCAATGTGTAGATACACAGGCAGAGTGTTCTGGGACATTAAAGTGTTTGTGTAAAGATGGTTATTATAAAAATAATACTGATGTTTGTGCTCCAAGTAAGTTATCATTCTTCACAGAAACAATTATATATAAGGTAAACATCTGTTATGGTAATTAATAATTTGAAAGATTTACATGCTGATGTATATATATTTTTATCAGTACATTTTAAGGTGGATACAATAAAATGTTATACATTTTACAATTTTAAATTGAATTATATTCTCTTATTGACTGAAATTGTAAGTTTCTTCTTCTCCAAAACAACATGTTTCTGTCCAAGAAAAGATTGTGCATTTTGTTAGAAAAAAAAGAGTATGAATTAGTGTCAGGACATTGTTACTATATTGAGTCAAGCCTGATCTGTTATCTTTTTTAATACATAAATAAAAAAATTGGACAAACAGAGCAAATGGTGTGATTGATTGATATTCAGTGATGACGTTATTATCTTTAATTAACAGTATGTCAAAGTAATCATTCATACATGTTTTTCAGTACTCTCTAATTAAGATTACCAGTATATCCTATATTACATCTTAGGGCTTTTCCAGGAAAAAATACCCGGCAGGGTTGGAACGCCATTGATTTTTTTTTATCTAGGTGGGAGGCGTAGAACGTATTTCTTTTCTGGGGGTTGTTGTCAAATTTCTATTTAATTAATCATGGTTGTCGGTATTTTTACCATTTCGGTATATTAAAATAGACCTACTTGCCGGCAAGTCGTGTCACTGTGTTGTTCGTTAAACGGTGTATAATATTTGGTTGTTTGTTCCGCGATTTCTCTTCTTTTGCATGATTTTTAAGCCAAATTGTCTCCCTTTATCTTCTGAAATATTCCGAATGATATGTCAGAGCTCCAGATAAGCTGCGTATTTGCGTTTTTTATGCTATGAAAACGAGTAAAAACACATGTATTATCAGATCAGAGTGTACACATTACGCATACATATTGCTGTGTAAGCAAACTTTCCAAATTTGGAGCGTACTTGTACAGTCGTGTACATAACAATACATTTTTGTCTTTGAGAAATTCCCCGTAATTACTTCCCATTATACTTTTCGAAGGAGAGAGCATATACATCTGAGGGGTACTGAATGTTTGCCTTTCTAAGCATCGATGACAAAAGAGATCTGATTGGATGTTTACGATAAATCATCCAATCGCGGTCAATATTACAAATGAATGCGGTTTACGTAATAAGTAAGAACTAAAACGAAATAAATTTGGGAACACGTTCGTTGAAAATGAGGGACTACCGAAAATGAGCAAGAACATGAATAAGTGCACTACTAAGCGCAAGAGCGCTACGGACAATTCTATATTTAAGTTCCTGACAGTTTCATCTGTGTCTAGTGACAGTATAGTTAAAGGAATCATTGATGACATTATCAAAACGGCTGTGAAAACTGCCGAAGTCGACGAGTAAAAAACAAAATATTTACAACATTTTATTAATAAACATGACACAATCGTGTCAAATTAAACAGAGATATACATTTCACTTGCATCCTGCGTTTATTGAATAACACTTGTGTCAAACATAATTTTAAAAGTGTACATGTAAGCAATCTCTTCTGAAGTAGAGAGTACAACAGTGCAAAGGAAATATGCAAATACCCATCATTTTCAAAAGTAGGGGGTAATTACTCTTTGGACTTGAAAATTATCTGGAGCCCTGTATATTATGTAAAAGATGGAGAAATACGAATGATGAACTGGTATCTGGTTCTTTTATTTTCGTTCCTGGGTTCCGAGATAAAAAGTACCAGTCGAAAACAAAACGTGGTCAAATGGCACTATTTATCCAAAAATAATAAACTATACATATTATTAATCCTGGAGATATAAGCTTTAAAAGGGTGTAACATTTGTTTGACAGACATTTGATTTAAAAGAGTTATATGTGATCAAAACAAATATTTTGATACAAATTATCGTCATTTTCGCCATTGAAAAATACTGTCCTGCCACGATTTAGGGTATAAAATGTCAATATTTTTTTAAGAACTGTATTTCAAATTAAAGCATTTAATCTCTTCTTTATTATGGAATTTACATCATGAAAATATCTCGTTACATTCAAAAGTTATACAAATAAACGTACTGAAAATACCTGTCCCGGTTTTCCGCCATTGAAAAATACTGATTTAGGGTATCAAATGTCAATATTTTTTTTAAAACTTTATATCAGGTGAAAGCCCTTAATATTTTCTTTATTGTGGAATTTACATCATGAAAATATCTCATTCCGTTCAAAAGTTATACCTATAAACGTACTGGAAAACACCTGTCCTGGTTTTAAACCCTCCCCCTCAAAAATAGATAAACAAACACACTTTATAGGTCACACTTGTACTTGCATTACTGCCATTAAACAGTATGACAGATTTGATCAGTCTGTTTCAAATTTAATTTCTATTTTCTTATGTATTTATATTTATGTGGTGGTACTCCAAAAATAATTAAAATTCTGGTGGTAGTACCCCAAATTATTGACGGAGTTCCGACCCCCCCAGGTATTTTTTCCTGGAAAAGCCCTTACACCACATGTTGCCTATTGTGTTTTACCATCCACAGAAATACAGGCTGATAAACTACACAATGGACATGATGTCCATAATGCTTCAATTGAAATTTACAATTAAATAGGTATTTATAACTTTCAAACACCATCACAAAAAGATTCTTTCAATATGCTGTTCATTGGAAAGAAAGAAAAATGGAGGAAATGGTTTTATTTATTGATATAAAAATGGTGACGATATCAAACATATTGTTAATCTATACATTTTATTGTAGAGGTCACCCTAAATAGTGTTTGTATTGCTGACCAACCAGATGATCAATGTGTAGATACACAGGCAGAGTGTTCTGGGACATTAAAGTGTTTGTGTAAAGATGGTTATTATAAAAATAATACTGATGTTTGTGCTCCAAGTAAGTTATCATTCTTCACAGAAACAATTATATATAAGGTAAACATCTGTTATGGTAATTAATAATTTGAAAGATTTACATGCTGATGTATATATATTTTTATCAGTACATTTTAAGGTGGATACAATAAAATGTTATACATTTTACAATTTTAAATTGAATTATATTCTCTTATTGACTGAAATTGTAAGTTTCTTCTTCTCCAAAACAACATGTTTCTGTCCAAGAAAAGATTGTGCATTTTGTTAGAAAAAAAAGAGTATGAATTAGTGTCAGGACATTGTTACTATATTGAGTCAAGCCTGATCTGTTATCTTTTTTAATACATAAATAAAAAAATTGGACAAACAGAGCAAATGGTGTGATTGATTGATATTCAGTGATGACGTTATTATCTTTAATTAACAGTATGTCAAAGTAATCATTCATACATGTTTTTCAGTACTCTCTAATTAAGATTACCAGTATATCCTATATTACATCTTAGGGCTTTTCCAGGAAAAAATACCCGGCAGGGTTGGAACGCCATTGATTTTTTTTTATCTAGGTGGGAGGCGTAGAACGTATTTCTTTTCTGGGGGTTGTTGTCAAATTTCTATTTAATTAATCATGGTTGTCGGTATTTTTACCATTTCGGTATATTAAAATAGACCTACTTGCCGGCAAGTCGTGTCACTGTGTTGTTCGTTAAATGGTGTATAATATTTGGTTGTTTGTTCCGCGATTTCTCTTCTTTTGCATGATTTTTAAGCCAAATTGTCTCCCTTTATCTTCTGAAATATTCCGAATGATATGTCAGAGCTCCAGATAAGCTGCGTATTTGCGTTTTTTATGCTATGAAAACGAGTAAAAACACATGTATTATCAGATCAGAGTGTACACATTACGCATACATATTGCTGTGTAAGCAAACTTTCCAAATTTGGAGCGTACTTGTACAGTCGTGTACATAACAATACATTTTTGTCTTTGAGAAATTCCCCGTAATTACTTCCCATTATACTTTTCGAAGGAGAGAGCATATACATCTGAGGGGTACCGAATGTTTGCCTTTCTAAGCATCGATGTCAAAAGAGATCTGATTGGATGTTTACGATAAATCATACAATCGCGGTCAATATTACAAATGAATGCGGTTTACGTAATAAGTAAGAACTAAAACGAAATAAATTTGGGAACACGTTGTTCGTTGAAAATGAGGGACTACCGAAAATGAGCAAGAACATGAATAAGCGCACTACTAAGCGCAAGAGCGCTACGGACAATTCTATATTTAAGTTCCTGACAGTTTCATCTGTGTCTAGTGACAGTATAGTTAAAGGAATCATTGATGACATTATCAAAACGGCTGTGAAAACTGCCGAAGTCGACGAGTAAAAAACAAAATATTTACAACATTTTATTAATAAACATGACACAATCGTGTCAAATTAAACAGAGATATACATTTCACTTGCATCCTGCGTTTATTGAATAACACTTGTGTCAAACATAATTTTAAAAGTGTACATGTAAGCAATCTCTTCTGAAGTAGAGAGTACAACAGTGCAAAGGAAATATGCAAATACCCATCATTTTCAAAAGTAGGGGGTAATTACCCTTTGGACTTGAAAATTATCTGGAGCCCTGTATATTATGTAAAAGATGGAGAAATACGAATGATGAACTGGTACCTGGTTCTTTTATTTTCGTTCCTGGGTTCCGAGATAAAAAGTACCAGTCGAAAACAAAACGTGGTCAAATGGCACTATTTATCCAAAAATAATAAACTATACATATTATTAATCCTGGAGATATAAGCTTTAAAAGGGTGTAACATTTGTTTGACAGACATTTGATTTAAAAGAGTTATATGTGATCAAAACAAATATTTTGATACAAATTATCGTCATTTTCGCCATTGAAAAATACTGTCCTGCCACGATTTAGGGTATTAAATGTCAATATTTTTTTAAGAACTGTATTTCAAATTAAAGCCTTTAATCTCTTCTTTATTATGGAATTTACATCATGAAAATATCTCGTTACGTTCAAAAGTTATACAAATAAACGTACTGAAAATACCTGTCCCGGTTTTCCGCCATTGAAAAATACTGATTTAGGGTATCAAATGTCAATATTTTTTTTTAAAACTTTATATCAGGTGAAAGCCCTTAATAATTTCTTTATTGTGGAATTTACATCATGAAAATATCTCATTCCGTTCAAAAGTTATACCTATAAACATTCAAAAGTTATACCTATAAACGTACTGGAAAACACCTGTCCTGGTTTTAAACCCTCCCCCTCAAAAATAGATAAACAAACACACTTTATCAGTCGGAAAGGAAACTCATTAATGGCGTCGCTGGTAAAACCACGGGTCACGTGATTCTCATTTGAAAACGTTGACATGTTCGTCGGTCATGAAAATTGTAGAACAAAGACCTCGTTTATTTATACCGTAGAAAATATCGAAACGTCTTATATTGTTTTCTTTTCAGCAATAATTACTTCCACGATTTGTTTATTAGATTTGAGTTAAAACGGGAGATTACTATTAAAATTTTGATGATTTAGAGGGTGACCCCCTCGATGGAATGTCGCCATCGCATTGGAATAAAATGCAAATATATTAGTTTGCAGTAGAGTGACATTCGCAAACTTCACACTGCGCTAGGTTATATATTTATTTAACGAAATGTTTCTCTGGTACACGTTTTTATTCATTAATAAAAAATTGTGTCAGCTTTTAGTGCTGAAAAATTGTCAACCAAGAAAGATAACTCCGTACCATCGCATTGAAATAAAATGCAAATATATTAAGTTTGCAGTAGAATGACATTCCCAAACTTCACACTGCGCTAGGTTATATATTTATTTAACGAAATGTTTCTCTGGTACACGTTTTTATTCATTAATAAGAGTTTCTGTCAGCTTTTAGTGCCGAAAATTATTCAGATTCAGAAAAATTGTCAGTCAAGAAAGATAACTCCGTATGAATTTCCCTATTTCTAAAAATACATTTACTATTTAGAACTAACCTAATGACTTAAAAGCACGCTGTGCACAAATGTTAATGCTGATGCAGGCTGCTATTTTAATAGCATATGCATATAATTAACTACAAATTTAGGAAAATACAAACATTTATATATGGTCTCCTTTCCCCAAAGAAAGGATAGGCGACTAAAATTTACACGTCCACCGGTTTTATTCTAGCAATTCAAGAAAAAACATTTCTATATCCTTTTGATGAATCATGAACAGAACTGGTGTATTTTTTTTCTAGGCATGAAAATAAAATTCAATATAAAGATAAAAAAAATGTATAAATATTTAAAGAAAATGTATACAGTCATCTGTCAAAAGTATTGGGAAATGTAAAATAAATCCCTATATAATCAACCAAAACCATATTTTTTTAAAAAAAATATTGTGAAGTAATTTCTGGATAGATTTTAACAAATTTTACACCAAAACATTCAGAATTGTCAATATTTTGATTGTTTATTTACTCATTATGTAGTTATGAGTTATTTTTATTTGTACATAATTTAAACACAACAAATAAATATTGATTTTGATTTTCCTATATATTTCAACTAAAAATAAATCCTAAAAATTAACAATCATGGAAAAATTGTGTACAAATAAAAACCACTCGTATAAAGATTTGAGCAAATAAACAAACAAAATATAGACAATTCCGAATGTTTTGGTGTAAAATTTGTTACAATCTATCCAGAAATGATTTCACAATAATTTTTTGAAAAAGATATGGTTTTGGTTGATTACATAGGGATATTTTTTACATTTCCCAATACTTTTGACAGATGACTGTACATATTAGTTTTCAAATGTATTTCTTTTCCATAAACTATTAACAGTAAAAAGTCCATAAATTTTTATGAAAGTTGAACAAATCCTAAGTACAATAAATTATTAATTTAATAGAAAATGAGATTAAAAAAAAGTATGTGCCAGTCTCCAGGATATGGCAAAACCCAGCTTAATGAACCTCCATATTCTGATTTTAATTTTATTAAATGGTCATAAGATTTTCTGTCCCAACAACAACTTGATACTGAAGCTTTATCCCAATCTGAAACTTTTTGTGAGGAATATTCAAAGTTTTCAAAACTGTGGCTTTTGAATCTGCTGTCTCATCTAAAACTTCAATTGAACAAAACTCGGATTTTTCAGTGTCAGTTTCAGAAAATGAAAGAAAAGTCTTAAGACCTGGGAGATCTACATGTATATCATTTTCCTGTACCAAATATTTCAGAAAACTGTAAGCTAACAATTTCTTCTCAAAACTTTCCCATGCAAAGGTTTCATCACCCGTTTCCTTGAAATCTTCCAAACTTAAATGGGAGAATTTATTGCCTCTAATGGGAGAGGGTTCACCAATTTTGTCTTCTGGTTCTTTCAGTGATTTAATTAAAGCTGTTTTGTCAACTAAATCTTCAATTTTATTGTACAAATCTGGCAACAATAAAGCTTTGTTGGATAAAAAGTCACTGACTACAAATTCTAAAACAGGATAAAACAGTACATAACGGTCAATATTGTCAGAGTCTACATTGCAATATTCCACCTGATCAAACTGTGAAAACATTTAGTTAACTGGTAGTCTTCAGTTTTTGAAAGTTCATTTAGAGAATCATCAGACCTCACAAATTTGTTAAAATTTTTATAACATGTAAGGCATAAAATGGCTTTGCCTGCAGACAATGAACACAGGGCCCAGGGTCCCTGCCACTGTGGGCTTCAGAACAGTTAAATTTTTTGGAGGCATTACAACTACTAGTCAACTATGGTAAAATCACAGTCTTGCAAATTACAGTTGTTTAATCAATTAAATATCATATATGCAGTTACATACAGATAACAAATTTAGCCTAATTTCTATTTATAACACACACACTGGCTGGTTTTTGTTTTTAGAGTCACATTCATTCAATCATTGTATACCTGTTACACATAAATTCATAATTCATTTGCAGAAGAAAATCAGATAATTATGTCACAGTGTTTTTGGGCCTCATTGATAATAGTTCTAGTTCACAGGATAGCCGGGGTATAAACAGACATCTGGGCCGGACAATATTTTTTTAAGAACTGTATTTCAAATTAAAGCCTTTAATCTCTTCTTTATTATGGAATTTACATCATGAAAATATCTCGTTACGTTCAAAAGTTATACAAATAAACGTACTGAAAATACCTGTCCTGGTTTTCCGCCATTGAAAAATACTGTCCTGCCACGATTTAGGGTATCAAATGTCAATATTTTTTTAAAACTTTATATCAGGTTAAAGTCCTTAATATTTTCTTTATTGTGGAATTTACATCATGAAAATATCTCATTCCGTTCAAAAGTTATACCTATAAACGTACTGGAAAACACCTGTCCTGGTTTTAAACCCTCCCCCTCAAAAATAGATAAACAAACACACTTTATAGGTCACACTTGTACTTGCATTACTGCCATTAAACAGTATGACAGATTTGATCAGTCTGTTTCAAATTTAATTTCTATTTTCTTATGTATTTATATTTATGTGGTGGTACTCCAAAAATAATTAAAATTCTGGTGGTAGTACCCCAAATTATTGACGGAGTTCCGACCCCCCCAGGTATTTTTTTCTGGAAAAGCCCTTACACCACATGTTGCCTATTGTGTTTTACCATCCACAGAAATATAGGCTGATAAACTACACAATGGACATGATGTCCATAATGCTTCAATTGAAATTTACAATTAAATAGGTATTTATAACTTTCAAACACCATCACAAAAAGATTCTTTCAATATGCTGTTCATTGGAAAGAAAGAAAAATGGAGGAAATGGTTTTATTTATTGATATAAAAATGGTGACGATATCAAACATATTGTTAATCTATACATTTTATTGTAGAGGTCACCCTAAATAGTGTTTGTATTGCTGACCAACCAGATGATCAATGTGTAGATACACAGGCAGAGTGTTCTGGGACATTAAAGTGTTTGTGTAAAGATGGTTATTATAAAAATAGTACTGGTGTTTGTGCTCCAAGTAAGTTATCATTCTTCACAGAAACAATTATATATAAGGTAAACATCTGTTATGGTAATTAATAATTTGAAAGATTTACATGCTGATGTATATATATTTTTATCAGTACATTTTAAGGTGGATACAATAAAATGTTATACATTTTACAATTTTAAATTGAATTATATTCTCTTATTGACTGAAATTGTAAGTTTCTTCTTCTCCAAAAAAACATGTTTCTGTCCAAGAAAAGATTGTACATTTGCTTCACCAGTCTATGATATCTTGCTGATTATTGTACATGGACCTTTGCTTCACCAGTCTATATCTTGCTGATTATTGTACATGTACCTTTGCTTCACCAGTCTATGATATCTTACTGATTATTGTACATGTACTTTTGTTTCACTAGTCTATATATTTCTGATTATTGTACATGTACCTTTGCTTCGCCAATCTGATATATTGCTGATTATTGTACATGTGCCTTTGCTTCACCGGTCTATGATATCTTTCTGATTATTGTACATATACTTTTGTTTATATACTGATTATTGTACATGTACCTTTGCTTCACCAGTCTATGATATCTTGCTGATTATTGTACATGTACCTTTGTTTCATCAGTCTATGCTATCTTGTTGATTATTGTACATGTACCTTTGTTTCATCAGTCTATGCTATCTTGCTGATTATTGTACATGTACCTTTGTTTCACCAGTCTATGCTATCTTGTTGATTATTGTACATGTACCTTTGTTTCATCAGTCTATGCTATCTTGCTGATTATTGTACATGTACCTTTGCTTCACCAGTCTATATCTTCCTGATTATTGTGCATGTACCTTTGCTTCACCAGTCTATGATATCATCCTGATTATTGTACATGTACCTTTGCTTCACCAGTCTATGCTATCTTCCTGAATATTGTGCATCTACCTTTGCTTCAACAGTCTATGATATCTTTCTGATTATTGTACATGAACCTTTGCTTCACCAGTCTATGATATCTTCCTGATTATTGTACATGTGCCTTTGCTTCACCAGTCTATGATATCTTCTGGATTATTGTACATGTAACTTTGGTTTACCAGTCTGATATCTTGCTGATTATTGTACATGTACCTTTGCTTCACCAGTCTATGATATCTTCTGGATTATTGTACATGTAACTTTGCTTTACCAGTCTGATATCTTTCTGATTATTGTACATGTACCTTTGCTTCACCAGTCTATGAAATCTTCCTGATTATTTTCCATGTACCTTTACCTCACCAGTTTGATATCTTCCTAGTTATTGTACTGCTGACTGCTTCACCATTTTATGATATCTTTCTGGTTATTGTACATTTACCTTTGCTTCACCAGTTTATAATATCTTCCTGATTATTGTACATGTGTCTTTGCTTCACCAGTCTATGATATCTTCCTGATTATTGTACATTTACCTTTGCTTCACTTCACCAGTCCATGATATCTTCCTGATTATTGTACATGTGACTTTGCTTCCCCAGTCTATGATATATCACTATTATTATACATGTACCTTTACTTTCCTTTTCTCCTGATTATTTTACCTGTACCTTTGCTGTACCTGTCTATATATATATTTATAGTTCCACAGAAACCTTTTAATGTAACTGGTGTTGCACAATCTGATCCTAATACTCTACAGGTTACATGGCAACAACCGTTACCAAGACCAGGAATTACAACCTATACAGTCAAAGTGTATGAAGAAAACGATCAGAAAACTACATTTGTCTACAAGGAAGGCTTTAAGAAAGAAATTTCAGGTATTATCATCTAGAGTCTGATTATTTTAACACAGAAATCAGCCATTTTGAATAGTTATGAATTGATTGACAGTCATATTTACCTCTTGTATTTTAAGGATCGTTTCTATTGTATATGACAATGATTTTGCTCACACTACGGTCATTTCATATAAAGAAGTTCTGTGATGGAAAGTAGCCAGCCATTATTAAAACTATATATTCTGTGTTTCAGTAATTTTCTATTTTTTATTCATTAGTTAAAAAGATATTTGTATATTATTTATCATCATTAAATTGTTTCAAGACTGCAGCCGATCCATTTTTTCAAGACATCAGACTTTGACATAGCAAGATTTACCTATAATGTTATTGTTTCAATAGCTCAATTTACTAAAGGCAGGAAGATTAAAACAAGTAAGATTAGGTCATTTATACATAAAGTATATATCAACAAATGTCCAGCATTCTTCGTAAACTGATCATTTTATTTTCTTTAATGCAATTAAAAGCTAGAATTTCCTCCTTAGCCATAGAAAATCTATGTGTGATCTAGATCATTGAAGAAAAGAAATTAAAATCCACCTGAAGTAGATTGTTTACAAATTTATTTCTATATTTATTATGTTGCCATATATTGATTCCAATACCCCTGATATTATTTATAAAAATAATATTAACTTGAAGTTATGCAATAAGAAATTAAACGGGAAGTCTTTCATGGGTCTATCCTCGGTTACAGCATTATTGATATAAGGTACTTGGAAGTTAGTTATCTTACATGTTGTTTTTTTTTAATTTGAGCATATTTAAACTGATCCTGTACATTTCAGATATGTTAACCCAAACAAAATATACATTTACCTTGGCCATTGTTCAATTGTTTAACACTCTGTAAATTAAATAAAAAAACAATCATTTAGATATACTTGTATTTACTTCATCCTGTTGTTAGATAAGAATGAAAAGATGTTTTTTTGTTTATGAATTTCAAACATCATATGTCATATTCCCCCCCTTTTTTATGTTCAGTGAGTTAAGGTGAGAGGTGGTTGTCTGTCTTGTTGATATTGGTGGAATGATTGACTGTTTAAACTTTCTTTTCATAATTACACAGGGTATTATACTCAGACTGCAACTATAGATGGCTTGGAGGAATACTGGAATTATAAATTTATTATAAAAGCAACAACAGCAATAGGCACAGCAGAGTCCGATATGTCACCAGCTGTAAGGACAACACATTCAGGTATTATGTTGCGGTCCTTAAATCAATCAATGTAAAGTTTCTTGTTTGGTTTCCTTTCATTGATATATGTGAAAGTTCCTTCCTTTAGATACTGATCAAGGACCAATTATCGCCATTTTTTTGTTGTTTTTGTTAGATTATTTCTGTGTAATCCAAGAGTACCAATTATCGCCATCATGTTAGATGTGGGAAAAGATATATAAATCAACAGTGAAGTTAAAAGAAATGGCCTTACCACAAAATATGAAGGTGTCACCAGTATTTTGCGATCTTTAGAACACCAATCTGCTATATTTTTCTGTTAATAATAGGACTGGCATCTCCGCTAGGTGTCTCCACAATGCCGTGAGGTTTATTTAAAGAGGTATGGTTTTAAATGGGGTTTTTACCTGATTTCTTTTGAATTGGCCAAGAAACAAAGGTAGGATTTTGCTGTCTTCTCTGTCACCATTTATTATTGTCGTCTGCGAAAAATGGTCTGAAAATTCGAGTGCGTTCGTGAGTAATGTGGAAGTTGGCGATAATTAGTACTTGGCAATAATTGGTCCTCGACCAGTAGAGTTAACTTAACATGATTGTCATTTATGTACATGTGGGGCACCTTGTGAAAACGTATTTCATTTTTTGATGGAGTGTAAAAATTAAAGAAATCTTAGAAAAAACATGTTTGATGTGTTTGTAGATAACAGTGCATGTATAATGAACCAGGTTAATGGGGGAGGTTATTGTGTTTAACACCACTTTCAGTATTATTTTAGTTATATCACGGTGGTCAGGTTTATTGGTGGAGGAAACTGAAGTATTCAAAGAAAACCACCGCCATGTCGCAAGTCACTGACAAACTTTATCACATAATGTTGTATCAAGTACACCTCACCATATGTATATATATAAAGTGCTGCTTTGGACATTTCCACAATTATATTAAAACAGTTGCCTCTACCTTGGATTAACAGCAGCATGGTTTATAAATGATGTTTCACTTATAGCTATTGTATACTTATCGTCTTCCCCTAAAATATGTATTAAGCAACATTATCTCTTCAACTGTTGGGTTGGATTTTTTGTATAGTGCTAGCTCACTGAAACAACAGTCAGCGGATAGACATGTCCCTCCACTAGGATACATTATCCTGATTTCAAGCCAACCAGTCTTGGCTCTTTCTCCTTTACTACATGCTGTTGGTCTAGTACAAAGCGGACCTCATCATCATCTCGTTGTAAATTAACTTTTTCTCATCATGATATAGCTGAAACATTGCTGAATTGGCGTTAAACAACAGTCACTCACTCACTCATTCAACTGTAGGGTACTTTGCTTGCTCGGCTGAAATATAGCAAAATCTAGTGTTATACAAAATGGGTGACAATAATCATTAGATGATTGTACAATCAACAATATTGTATTTTAATTGTTATCACATTTTATTGAATATTTGTATATCATTCTTTAATGGTTTGCTAAAATGATAAAAATGTATGAAGTTTGGTCCATGTTTTAAGGTGTTGATTTAGGATTGTGTTAATATTCAATGTCATATGAATTTCTAAAAGTTATTTGTTAAGATTTCTGTTTTAAGTAAATTAGTAAGTAAACACTATACAATTGTTTTCAGCTCCAGGAAATGTGGTAAATTTCACGATAAATCACCCAAGTAAGATATATAATCAGATGAATGTGATGTGGAATATTCCCCCGATACGAGAGAGAAATAGTGTAATTACGAAATATGTGATCTCTCATAATATCTCAGGAGTAAGTATAAAACTTGTGTTTTAAATAAATGTGACATGGATTGTCATACACAAATCTGGAAAACCATACTCTAATAATTTGTAGAGTCTGCCTGACCTTAACTATGTATGTTTTTTGTTTGTTTGTTTGATTGATTGATGTTTTTTAATGCCACTTTCTACAATATTTCAATTATATCGTGGCAGTCAGTTTTATTGGTGGAAGACCCAGAGAAAACCACTGACCTGTCGCAATTCACTGACAAACTTTATCACATAATGTTGTACACCTCACCCTGATCGAGATTCGAACTGACAACATCAGTGGTGATAGGCACTGATTCCATAGGTAGTTGTAAGTCCAACTACAATATGATCACGGCCATAACAGTCCCTTGTGTTTTAAATAAATGTGACATGGACTGTCATATGCATACACAAATTTTGAAAAACTTGACTCTTATGATTTGTAGGGTCTGCATGACCTTCACTGTGATCTTTAAAAACAATTCATCAAAATATAAAGATCTGAGTGGGGGCCAAAATCAGCCCTTACTGCACCTTGTCCTTTAAAAGATAATTGAACATATTTGTTAAATTAAAAAAAAAAAATGTTTGGAGTTGAATGTTTACTTGTAATCATATTTATACAAAAACAATGGCATCTCTATATCATAAGGAGGAGAATTAGTCTAATTTATTTATCTTAGAATGATTACACATTTAGATTTTTGAATTAATTTAAAGATTTAAAAGCAAACACAAATTTCAATTTTCAGTGTTGCTTCAAAATTGTGTAGTGTGTGTGAGAGCTCTTTTGCATTGCATTGGTGACACTTCTATTAACTGATAATTCAGGAATGTCACACACCCAGACTTTTGTAATGTTCAACAACAAATATTTGATCAAGCATGGACTCTTTCCCCATATTAATGTGCCTGAATAAGATGCCTTATTAACTCAGTATTCAATTTTTGTCTGATCCACTGTTTGAAGTGTAACACAAAGTAGTCAGTTTCTTTTTAATCTTAAACTCAAATATGTTGTTTCTCTGAAATAGATGTAAGTAAACACATGGTCTATTTCATATGACAACTTCTGTCTTAAATATATCATGTATAATGCTCAAGATTATAGGGTTCTTTATATAACGCTGTTCGCCCGATTGTATGTGACGATTGTCATATCACCTACATGTGGAAAGCACTTGCATGACCGCATTATTTCACTGAGAGGGGGGAGGGGGGTTGGTCCTATAAAACTGATTTAACTCTGCCACTTTGTATTAAAGTGCCTGTACCAAGCCAGGAAAGTGAGCAGTCATGTATTTGTGTCTTAGGGTTATCGATATTGCCTCTTTCTACGATTAGGATATTTGATTTTTGGAGTTGTTCCGACAGTGTGGTATTTTTATGTTTTTCATTTTATTACATAAAAAATATTCTATAATAATTTATTTACCTTTTTATTGCCATCACTTGGCGTCCGTCGTCGTCGTCCATCGTACGTCGTAAAATTTTTCAAAAATCATCTCCTCTGAAAGTATTAGACCAATGAAAACCAAACTTGGTCTGAATCATCACTAGGATGTCTAGTTTCAAAATGTGTCCGGTGATGACGTGCACCAACCAGCATGGCCACTGTTACTAAAAATAGAACATATGGTAAAATTGCAGGTTTTGGGTAATAACTCAAAAACCATTTATAATATCAAAAATCTGACATGGGGTAAAAATTATCAGCACAGCAAGATCTACCTACCCTGCAATTTTTAAGTAAATCTGATTATCCATCTTGGAGTTATTACCCTTTTTTCATCAAATTTGTAAAATTTTAATACTTTTCGTCTTATATTTCAAAAACTATAAGAGATAAAGGTTAAGTTTAAATTGCAAAAATGTGCAGCATGTCAAGATCTACCCACCCTGCAATTTTGAAGTAAATCCCATTACCTATTTTAGAGTTATTTCCCTTTTTTCATCAAATTTTCAAAATTTTAATACTTTTCGTTCGTTATTTCAAAAACTATAAGAGACAGATGGTAAGTTGAAACTGCAAACATGTTCAGCATGTCTAGATCTACCTACCCTGCAAATTTGAAGTAAATCCCATTACCCATTGTGGAGTTACTGCCCTTTTTTCATCATATTTTCTAAATTTTAATAGTTTTCGTCCTTTATTTCAAAATCTATAAGAGATAGATGTTAAGTTTAAATTGCAAAAAATTTTCAGCATGTCAAGATCTACATACCGTGCAATTTTGAAGTAAATCTGATTACCCATCTTGGAGTTATTGTCCTTTTTTCATCAATTTTAAAAAAATTAATACTTTTCGTCTTATATTTCAAAAACTATAAGAGATAAAGGTTAAGTTTAAATTGCAAAAAATTGCAGCATGTCAAGATCTACCTACCCCACAATTTTGAAGTAAATCCCATTATGCATTTTGGAGTTATTGCCCTTTTTTCATCAAAATGTTCTAAATTTTAATACTTTCATCTTATATCTCAAAAACTATTAGAGATAGAGGGAAAGTTTAAACTGCAAAAATGTTCAGCATGTCAAGATCTACAAAACATTTCACACAGTTGAAAATGTGCTACAACTGTGTGAAGAGTTATTCCTCTTGAAATGCATTTTTTTGTTGACTCACTGCTTTTGGTTACTCAAATAATCAAAGGGAAGCAACTATTACAAAATGTGAAGTAGGAAAAGCTAAATTTTGAGAATCATTGACATATATGTTTTTTTACAGCAATTTTGATAACTTACATTAAAGGGGGAACCCCTGCCCAAATATTTTTGTAGAAGGGGTCTGCTATGACGAGGGCTACATTTGTTAATTTTTTTTACCAAAGTTATCAAGTTTTATTGACTGATGTTGTTGTTATACCCAGGTGAGCTATACAGGCTCCTGGGAGCCTCTGGTTTCTGAAATATCTATGTATTAATCACAACCTCTGAAACAAAAACAAAAAAGAAAACCATTTGATAAACTTTTTTATGGAGTCAATCGTTATTTTTCTGAAGTTGTCACAGCAACAGAAGACATCTCTACCACATTACAGTAAAACATATCCTAAGGCCTTGTAATAAGAAGGCCAAATATCAATACACGAGTTAGCAGTTCATATTTGTAGATAAGAATTTTACCACCTGATATATATATTTTATGAGGGCCTGTGTGGCTCAATGAGTTAGGTAGTTGGATTACCTTACAACTCATACAACCCTATCACCAATACGGCATGTGTTCACACCCGACTTTGTAAATTACAAAAATGGGTACACTTGACTCGCAGCCGCAAGTGGTAAGGTTTACCAGTTGCTTGCACATGGTTGGTGGTTCTCTCTGGGTACTCCGGCTTCTTCCACCACTAAAACTGGTCACCATGATATAGCTGAAATATTGCTGAAAGTGGCATCAAGCACAATAAATCATCAATCATCATTATATATTTTATTGGGAAAAGAACCAGACACACTATGAAGTTTTTTCATTGTTTTTCAAATTTTTCCTGATGTTGAATTAATTGCTGTAGGGAAAATTTATCAGATTTTTGTATAAGCTTAAATATTTTAGTATTTATTTGAATTATTCTATGCTAAGAAAAAATAGTGACCTTCTCCAACACATATCTGATTTTATTAAGCTTGCACCTGAGTTTTTAGTTACTTAATCTCTAGTTTTCTGTCTAGTGTTTTGGGGATCGTTGTATGACCTTTTGCAGTTGGCCATTGTATTGTTAGTCCTTCGATATACGGCCTCCGATTACCACTTTGGTATCTTCAAACTGTTCTTATTTCAGACTATGGAATCACTGGATATGCCAGCTAACACTAACACTGAGGTATCTTTTATGAGAACATTCATTGTCGCAGCAGAAGAGTCATATGAGGTTGAGGTAATATTTGAAAATATTTAACACTATCATCCTTAGATAATGCAAAACAAAAGAAGAAGAAAATGATGTTACAATTTGTCAAAAAGAAATGTTGAGAAGTAATACGTAGATATGTAATTTATTGTGCTTGACACGCTTCTAGAATTATTTTCATCAGATACACTCAAAGTCTAAACTTAGAGATATTGTCATTGAAAAAAGTATAGTAATAACCACTAAATATCCATTTATAGTAACTGAGGTATTCCTACTACATGCCTCATTGTGTTTGTATATTAAAATCAGAAATAAGTTGATTCCTTTTTTTTTAAATATTTTAATAATATTTAATTCATAGCTCAGACATATAGTATATACATGTAGGTATATACATCATAGAACAGTGTAGTTTAACAGTTTTTTTTAACATTAAATCACATTTGTTGTGAAAAGGTTAGTTGATCATTGAATTTGAATTTGTTTCTAGGTGTATGCAGTAAACACACAAACTCAGGAGGGGTCTAAGTTAAAAAAAGTATATTATGCAGAACCTGGGCGTGAGTATTATTTATTATAATTACAGTCAATCTTCAGTAGGGTGAATTTGGATGGCTTACACAACGTGGATTAGTTGTACTAATTTTCAGTTAAGTAAATTTTGTAGCTTTTTTCTTTGTTAAAAAAAGAACTCTGATTCCTAAAACTATCAAACCTTTTGTTATATTATACTTTACGTTTTTATTTTCCCTATTTGTCTTTGTTAGCGCAGCCGGTCAATATAACGTTATATGGACCGGGACTGGACTGCCTCGTTTTCGATTCGGTTCCGGAACGGTACCTGCATTATTATTTTAGATAAAAAGTATGATATAGCAAATAGTTCATGTCACTTCGGGTCATATGGCAGTATATGGACCGGTCCATATACTGCCATATGACCCTCAGTGCCATGAACTATTTGCTATTTATTCTCTGAAGTAAAAAAAAGCTATATAGTTGATCATGTTATACTCAAACATTAATTTTTGAGTGTCAATCATTTCACTTAATATAAAAAAAACACATAACATGTTACATGTTATGGTAGCAGACATACATTGTATATCTGTACTTACTGTACCTAACTTTGTTTACATAACAAGTATGGTAATTTAACCATGTCATGTTTACTGTTGTTGGTTATTGATTGTAAGAAAAGATAAAGATTTGATTTGATTGATTTTTGGTGTTTTAACGCCACTTGCAACAATATATCAGCTATATCATGGCAACCAGTTTTAGTGGTGGAAGAAGCCGGAGTACCCAGAGAGAACCACTGACCATGGGCAGGCACCTGGTAAACTTGATCACTTTCGGTTGCGAGTCGAGTGCACCGTTTTTGTAATATACAAAGCCGGGCGCGAACTCACCCTGTATTGGTGATAGGCTTATATGAGTTGTTAGGTAATCCAACTACCTAACTCATTGAGCTACCTGGCCCTGTGTTCTTAAATGTAAGTATATCTAATTCATGACAGGTGGCCATAGAATGGTAATAAAAAAATAGCTAACCCAATAATGACAGATACTTTCTATTAATTAGCCATAGAAATGTTCTGAACATAACAGACTACCTGCTGTTGTTAGTTTTTCTGTCGTTCATTACACTTTAATTTTTCTTGTAGTTTATTTCTTTACTTTGTAGGTATGACAACAATGGTTCCAGATCCAGGTTCATCCAGTATTAAGGAAAGTACAATAGGTAAATACATATCATACCGACTGATGCATGTTTTAGTGAGTGGTGATTTGACTGATGATATTTTGTATCGGAATCATTCACTTGATGGTGAAAATATCACTCTGTGAGATCAAAGTGAAAATGTCCAAATTACCGTTGATATTAAATATGATTTTCCCGGTGTCATCTGTCAAAATAATTCTCTATTGGATTCGATTTATGGCTTCTGTTTACCCCTTTGGTAATTTTTCTGCTAGATGGGACTCAAGATGTGTTATAGCAAGTAGCTCCACATTGATACCAGAATCGTAAACTAATATCAATATAACACTATCTATATATATACATCTGAAAAATAAACCAAACAGTTTTAGAATAAGATATTTGAGCTGACAAATTTTTGTTCTTCCCTCAACGAGATTTGAACTCACACCATTGATACACTGCAGCACCAATTGCTTAGCCTTATGTCCAGTGCCCTAGACCACTCTGCCACATCCGCTATATAAAAATATAGCTTCAATAGTCAGAAGTGTTACCTTGTCTCATCAGGAAATTCTAGAGATAGACATGTGTCTAATCGTGTGTAGATGGTACATATATACTTAATATTATAATTTGACAGCAATCCAACTCGGCAATTTTTAATACATTGTATAGGATGATATATATATATATAAACATCTGAAAAAGTAGCCAACGTATGAACCTACGGGATGTTGGAACGAAAACAATAGTTTTTTTTTTTTTTATTTAGTTTTTTTTTCTCAACTGCAAAATACAACAATACAGAATAGAGTACAATAATATAATAACATATAAAACATCATACAATCTATATAGTAAAGTACAATTAAATCTTCTTACAATCTTTTCCAATATATAATCATATGTATATTGCAGTGGAGGTTTTTTTTTTTTTTTTTTAGAATATAAAAGATGAGAAAAGAGGTATTTTGCAGAGTTTAAAATTGTTTACTATTGATATATGTGATAAATATTTTTTTGTATAATTAGGAAAAAAAGTAGATAAGAATTTAATGTATTTTTAAAAAGAAGAAGAAAAAAAAAAGAAGACATTGAGAAGATGAGATTGTACTTTATATTGGCATTTATATATAAAACTTTTATGGTCTGGCCTGGTGCAAACAATCAATTGGACTATACAAAAGTATTATTTGGATGGATCAAACATTCATATTGTTTTAATTATCCCGTAATGAGTATACTATAAAGTATACTATAGTATAGTAAATATAAACAAGAAAAGTATATTTAGATAGACTATATCAGTTAGTATTTAGTGGTGTCTCTATGGAAAGGGAATTTACATAAGAATAAAAACTATGTCAACAATCCTCAAACAGTTTTTCAAAAGTACTCCAATGTAATTGAAATTCTGCAATTCTTTGATTTCGGACAGCAATCATTTTTTCAGTTTTATATAAATTTATCAACCAGGCTTTAAGCGAAAGAAAGGATAATTTTTTCTTCAGACATCTGTTTGTATATATATAGTATTTTATGTTTAGTAAAATGGCATTGTATACATCATCTTTATATACTTTATCAACATCCCCAAAAATTAGAGTCTTCTTAAAAAATGTTTGGTTTATGTCTTTGTCACCGAACCAAGAATTTACTTGCCCTAGCAGATTTTGTACATTTTCACAACCCCAAAAAATGTGTTCAATGGTTTCATTTTCCTTTTGGCAAAAATTACAATTTGCATCATCAATAATTTTAATTTTTTTCAGGAAATAATTAGTAGCCAGAATATTGTGGTTTATTCTAAATTGAAACCAATGTAATTTTGTACATGCTGTAGCTTTAAATGGGAGTATATAAATTTGTTTCCACTCATTTGAATTAATATCGAAAACTGTATTCCATTTTCTTTGAGCTGTAGGAACACTACTGTTTTTATTTAGAATTGTGTACATATCTTTTGAACCTTTAGAACTTCGGAAAATATTTTGTAGAGATGATGGGACAAAAGGAGTCTGTAAATTAGATGATTTGTCTCCATATGGATATAATTTTAGCATTTGTCGTAAAGAACTAATAACCCCATTATATTGCAGAAAATTTACACAAAGTCCAAATTTGTTTGAAAACTGATCTAAAGTCAGAAAAGAACCATCATCATTGACAAAATCGTTAACAAACTTTACACCCCTATTGAACCACTCTGGATAAAAGATAGTTCTTTTGTCAATTTTTACCTGTTTATTCAACCAAACTGTATTGGCAAGAAAGTTTGTCCAATCTTTGTTTTCGTCTTTTTCAATAACAGATTTCCAAGCATATAATACATCCTTCCAAAATTGATTTTTTACACTTTCTATTACTTGTTCTATATATCCACTACCGCCACATGATAGTTTATTTATATCAATTGATGACATAAAAATATTCTGCCATTTACAATTGTTGAAAAAGAGTCTCCTGATCCATGTGGACTTCAAAGCCAAAATAAAAGAATGTATATTAATCATCTTAAGTCCCCCCTCTTGATACTTCTTTTGCATGATATCCTTTTTCACTCTATTAACAGATGATTTCCAAATAAATGTATATAACATAGCTTCAATATCTTTAATAATTTCTATACTAGGGTTTGGAAGTGCAATAAAAAGATGGTTAAGTACTGGCAGAATTAGTGATTTAACCACAGTAATCTTACCTATAGGAGTTAAATTTCTTTTGTTCCACTGTTTAAAGAGTCCTTTCATTTTTTTTAAATATTTTTCATAATTGATCTTTGTAATTTTAGAAATATCAACATCGAAATTTATTCCCAGAACAGTAAACGTAGTTTTTCCCCAGGAGAGATTCCAGTTTTCACATAGTCTATCACTGCTGTATTTTTTGCTTCCTATCCAAATAACTTGTGTTTTTGAAAAATTTATTTTAAGGCCTGATATCTTTTTGAACCATTCCAATTCCAAAAGTGTTTCATTTAATGATTCTTCTGATCCATCCAAAATTACTGATGTATCATCAGCGAACTGAGAAATTTCATGTTCTGAGTGCAAGACTTTAATTCCTTTTATTTTAGGGTTTTCTCTTATTTTTATAGCCATTATTTCAGCACATAGTATGAATAAATAAGGGGACAACGGATCCCCTTGCCTACAGCCTCTCTCTATACGAAAAAACTCAGATAAATTCCCTCCCTGATTGACTGCAGATTTAATGTTGTTATAAAACGTTTTAACCCATTTTTGAATAGATTCCCCAAAATTGAAAATTTTTAAAATGTTATTAAGAAAGTTCCATGATATTGAGTCAAAAGCCTTCTCAAAATCTATTAACAAAAATAAACCAGGTATATCATTCTCCTCTGCATATTCCATTATATCAAACAAAAGCCTAATATTTTACCCTATGTACCTACCTGCAATAAAACCAGTCTGATCATTATTAATTAATGTGGGGAGAACTTTTTTAATTCTATTTGCTATCACCCCAGACCCTATCTTATATACTGTATTCAACAATGAGATTGGCCGCCAATTTTTTAGAAAATGTCTTGATTTGTCTCCCTTTGGTAAACATGTGATTATACCTTGTTTTTGTGTAACAGATAAACTTCCTAAACTATACCCATAATTTAAAGAACCAATAACAAAAACTTTCAGATCTTTCCAAAAAAACTTTAAAAACTCTGATGTAAACCCATCTGATCCAGGACTTTTGTTATTTTTCATTTTTTTCAAAATTTCCCCAGCTTCAAAGCTCCCAATTTCCCCTTCTAAATTATCTTTTTCTTCTTCTGTGAGTTTTCTTATACTTGCCCCCTTCAAACCCTCCACTATATCTTTAAGACTACAACCTTTATCTTCATCTTTATTTTTGTACAAATTTTCATAAAAATATTGTACTTCTTTTAATATCTCCTTCTGATCTGTAACAATTTCCCCATTATCTTTTTCAACTTTTGGAATTATCTTACTGGTATAATTTTTAGACTCTAGCCCACAAAAATATTTTGTTGGCTTTTCTCCTTCATCTACCCATTGAGCTCTTGATCTTACTAACTTACCTTTCATTTTTTCATTTCTAAGAGATTCCAATTCATGCTTTTTTGTTTCTAAATTTTCAATTGAGTTCTGAGTAACATTTTTTTCAAGGGTAGCAATTTCTTCTTGAAGATCTCTAAATCTCTGTTCCTTAATTTTTTTTATATAGCTTGCAAATGAAATTGTTTTTCCTCGTATTTCTAAAAATAACATTTCCAAAAACAGTTGAACATTAATAGTAAGTTGCAGTTCATTATCATCAATTTCTTGAATTTTATCCCTATTATAGATTAATGCTGCATATTGTTTTTTCAGATCAATGATTTTTTCCCTTACAATTTTGCTGTAGTCCTTTTCGTATAATAGTGAGTTGTTAAACTTCCACAAGCCTTTACCTTTATTGAAGGGATTAAACACAAGGCTTAAAATAATCATTGAATGATCAGATCTGTAACTTGGATCAATAGTACAATTTTTTAAATTAGTAAGCATACTTTCTGTAAAAAGGAAAAAATCCAATCTAGCCTGTCTAAATGGATTTTTTTTCCTCCAAGTATAACGAAAACTATCTGGATAAAGTTGCCTATAAGGGTCTATTAGACTTCTTTCTTCAATTAATTCTAAAACCTTCTCTCTCGACTTTGGGTTATTTACATGCAAATAGTTACAGTAATCTAACTCTGGACATAATACAAGATTGAAATCACCACAAATTATAAAATTTTCATTTCCAAATTCCTCAACTATTGACATGATATTCTCATAAAATTGTGGATTATCATCATTCGGTCCATAAATAGAAACAAGTGTAAAGTTAATTTTGTCAACATTAATATCTAAAACAAGATAATTCCCATTTATGTCTCTTTTCTCTTTAAGAAAATTATTGTTAAAAAGAATAGCAGTACACCTGGCATTTGATGTAAATGAGCTAAAATAACATTCATAATCCCAACTTGATCGTATGCTCTTTTCATTTTCACAAGTAAAATGAGTATCTTGTAGACAGTAGATGTTGCACTGCTTTTTTTTTAGATAATTAAAGACATCTGTTCTTTTTACAATGTTACCGAGTCCCTGACAGTTTACTGAAAGAATTCTTACACTAGCCATTAAGTAATCTTATAACATAACACACTGATTGATTATCATAAATAAACAGACAATATACATAAATTCTGCACCAGACCAACCAATATAATAATAAGTACACAAAAATGAAATTAAAAGTAGTACAAAAAGAAAGAAGACAACAGAAAAAATATAATGAACAGTAGTAGAAAGAGAAAGAAGACAAAAGAAAGAGACAATAAAAACAATGACTGTAATCAAACATGGCTACAAAAAGCTAAACAACATAATATATTGCAATTTTTACAGTTATAAATTATATCCTTTTAATTTCATATAGTATCAGCAAAATCAAAATCATACACATCAATATTCTGTTTCATTCTGTTAAAATGAAACTGGTAAACAAAACAAAAATTAAATAAGTTATCAGTATTATACATATCATTTCTATTATATTTATCAATTAAGATACAAGACCAACACTGAATTCATACCCACTCTACTCACTGTTGTCCCAAAAAATAGATACGGCCATACCCTGAGCAAGTCACACATGCAGAAAATCTACTACTTCAATTTAAGATTCAAAGATTCAAGGTGGCAAACAACTAGAGAAGGCCACATTTAATTATATGAACTATAACATGTAGGATTTCCACCCATGTACAATGTACCATTAGTGTTTCAGTTGTGGGAAAATCCACAAAAAAAAAAATCACCTATGAAAAGGAGGTGTGCAATTATTTCATGCAGCCAGAATATAAACTACATCAATTCTAGATCACAAAAAACCAGTTACTGCCCTTGTTCCAGACAACAAACCAATAACTATGTGCAACATGCTGGAAATACCCCCCCCCCCCCTTTTCCAATGCACATCTTGAATCTATCCACAAATACATGAGTGGGTAACACTGGGTACATTAGAAAAGTGATGAACAAAACTAAAGGATCGTTAACAATTACACAAACTAGTGTTTCAGTGAACAAACCAACAAGTTTAATACACATAATTATACGGAAAGTTCATGATAAAATTTTTCCAATACTTATGAATACAGGAGGTGCACACCATTATTCCGCCTCATAGACATGGGTCAAATCTAAGACATGTTATACCAAAAACTCAGAGTTCCAGATTACATAACCTACCTAGGTACATGTATATATATATTTGGGCAAACAGGTGGAGTCATATGGCCCCTAAGCCTATGTCCACTGTTGGTAGCGCAGGTAATAGTATATATTATCTTCAATATGCAAATGTAAATAATTAAGATTTTGTGCTAAGACAGTTGCAAGTAGTCACAATATGTATTTCTGAAAAAACCAAAGAATCCATACAGAATCAAATACAGGGTACTACATGTATACGGTAATAAAAATCATAAATGAAATGTAATGTATATCAATAATCATGACAGTATATTTTCTGGTACCGGTATGTAGATATCATCTTATGTACATTCTATATAATCTTTTTTACTGTGTATTCAATATGCATATCATAACAGGTAAAGACAAATTAAATATAAAGTTAAATAAATATGGACAGTTAATGTATGGTAAAAAAGTAAGCATTTACCTTCTCTGTCTGATTTTAATGTCAATGTCATTTGAATTTGAATTGTTTATCATCAGGTGTTCTTCCATATATACCACAATTGTAGAACCACACAGAGTCAAATCTATTGGAATCATGCATCCTTTTCATTAGTTCATGATTTTGTTTTGTAATGTCGTCTACAAAACGAACATTGTTTTTCAAGTTTTTCTTTGCACGCATGACATTCCTTTTGGCATCACTGTTAAATAGTCTGACAATAATTGGTTTTTCTCCTGGTCGATCTGAAGGTAAACGGTGTATGGCTACAACATCCCTTAGTTCTAAATCCACATTAAGGTCTTTCTTGACAAGATCAATGAAATCCTCTCTCAGGTTTTGTTTGTCTCTTTTTTTCATGTTAAACACTTTTATATTGTTTTTCCTCGAATATTGTTCATTGTAGTTACTTTGTATGGTAGCGTCTTTGGTCGGTATAACATTCCTATTAAGAGTTGTCTTTACATTTCCAAGTACATTTTTTGTGGCATCTAGTTGGCCTTTCAAGTTTTCATTTTCCATTGATAATGCATCTATTTTTTCCTGCATATTGTTTGTAACTTGTGTAAGTTTAGTTTCAAATTTTGTTTCCAATTTACTTTCAAAATTGTTGAGTAGTTTGTTAACTATAACAGTAACTAATGTTTCTAATTCAGTACTTTTTACCAGATCTTTTGTTGCCTCGTTAAGATCAGTTATCTTTGTCACACCTTGAAGACTTGATTTTATTTCCTCAAGGTCCTTTTGTATATGGTCCAATCCTGACAGATCAAATTCAATACTATTGTTTGAGTCATTAGATAGCTGAGAATGTGTTCTACCCTTCTTGGGTGCTTTCTCCTTTGTTGAACCCAATTTTGCTTTGAGCAGTGTTTGAACAGTATTTATATTTGTACTTCTAGGTTGTCCAGGTTTAAGTGAATTACTGCCTCCAGACATAATGTCAATTTCACTAACAATGAATTCCAATGAAAATATCTGTACACACTCAATAAATGTTCAAAAATCCAAATTTTTCATCACACAGAAACATCATCCTTTAACACATTATATAGGCAATTATCTTTCCAAAAATCTTTTGCATTAGAACTTCATAAAACATAAAAAAAACTGCAAAAATTGCTGAGCTGTTTTTCAAGCTGCCATCAACTCAGCCACCATTTTTAATCCTCTAGTTAGCGATTCTGTGCAAACAAACAAAAAGGATAAATAAACGTCTAAAATGCAGCACAACAACAACAACAACATGTTAAAATATAACAAAAATAACTATAAGTCTACATTTTAGACATTTATATATATATATTTACTAATTCTCTGAAATATACAATAGACCAACTATATAAAATTATGCTGTTGGAATAAATCCATCACATATATAATAAATCTTTAAAGGATACAAATATTGCATCTCGTCAATCACATGATTTGTTGGTAATAGATGTTGTTCTATAATATGTTTACATTTATGACTTTAAATAAATCCCATTTCCATAAGTATAAATGTAGTGAATCATGATGACATTATCCCGTATTATGTATGTAATGGGTATATATCATAAGTATACATGTAGAGAATCATGATGAAATTATCCCATACTAAAATTTAAAGCCGACGATAAATATTCATGCAAACTGGAATAATAAATGAAAATAAAATATCAAATGTTACTATTTTTATTTACTTATATATTAACTTATAAAAGTTAACTATTAAACTTAAAATCAATATTTTCATAAAATGTTTTTTTCTTTATAACTAAAATGTTTTTTTCTTATAACTAAAATTTTATCTTGTTTATAAAATTTGCTGTTAAAGTTTACTTTATTACTAACATTCTACTTTCTACAAACTTGACAACAATATATATATTGAAATATAACATGTTACCATGAGTTTCAATTTCAATGCAAATATTGATTTTAACAAAAGATGTGTTCCATTGAAAATATGTGATCATACAGGTGTGACGGTTAAGTACGATATTGACATATCATGCATGTGAACCATGCCTCCCATGTATTATTCAAAATTCAGTCCGGTGTTTTGAAAAAAATGTATTCATTCTCTGTGAACATGTACGAAAGGCGAATATCGGAGGTGCAAAGATGGCAAATAATCGGCATGTGTTCAACAAGAATTTCCTTCAAAGCTATTGGACGTCAAATGGGCTATCATTATACAATAGTCAACTGGATTGTGAGGAATCACACCCACATTAACACCATAAAAGACTTACCAAGATCCGGAAGACCACATGTAACATCGCAGAATGAAGACAGGGCACTGGATCGCTTGGTCAGTCATTCGCAACCAGCCCTTTTCTGAAAAACCAATGGTTACCAAATAGTGAGGAACTGTTTGACATCAGCAGGACTGAAGTCAAGGAGAGTAATTAAACGTCCCATGTTATCAGGTCGACATCAACCATTACGTTTGGCATGGTGATTAGCGCGACGTTGTTTGAATTTAAAGGACCTGGCGTAGGATCCATTGGTCGGACAAGAGCAGTTTCTGCTTCATAAAACCGCTGGACAAATGCGATTTTGGAGATAGACCTTACGGTGGAGGCTCAGTAATGATATGGGGTGTATCTCTCAAGATTGCAAGTTGGACTTGGTCACCATATGACGAAACCGGTGATCAGTACTTCAGAGATGTCTTACAACCAGTTGTTGTTCACCATTTCGACAACCACCCAATAGCTGCAAGACCTGTGTTTATGGATGACAATGCCAGGCCACATCGTTCAATGGCAGTGAAGTGAAATGAAACCGTGACTTCTCTCCCATGGCCAGTCATGGATCCGGATTTGATTCTGATAGAGCATGTTTGGGACATGCTAAGCCATCGTCTACAGGCAGTTGAAACTCACTGTACTAAACTTACTTCAGTTGGAAGCAGCATTGCATCTGTATGGGCGGCAGCATTTCTGTTGATGTTTTTTGTAAAGCCACTGAAATGTCATAACAGGTCACATTTGTGTTTCTGAGATTATTTGGTTCGTAATTTTATGACACTAATCGTTTCATTTGTCATTTAAAAAAAACATGGGGGTGCTTAACTTTTTTCTTTGTGTATATATAAAAGGCATGGCATTAAATATTCTTCTTTTAAATATTCAAATTAACTTTGGATATCACTATAGTAATTATTTCTTTTTACAGAAAATGTTAATACAGCATACATTGTAGTCGGTGCTTGTTCTAGTACAGTTGCCATACTACTTCTGGTAGCTTTAGTTGTAACATGTATAAGGTTTGTAAATATATTATTTCCTATGTCCGATATATACAAGGATTGTGATAAAACAATGATAATGGTCTCTGTAATGTGATTCTCTTCATGAATGTATTTAAACATTGATCATGCCCATCTCAAATTTCTGATGAAAATGAAATTGGCGTGACATCATCAATATGATTTTGGTGTTGAACAGACATCTCAGTAGACTGACATCATTGAATATTATATAACAATAAACGTTAGATAAACTGGCATCATATGGGTACACAAGACAAAGAAAACGAAAACAAAAAACACAACAGAATATGTGTTGGACACCACTATTCCCAGGAAAACACAAGATAAATAAGACATGAGCACTCCTGCAAACAACCGGATGTAAATGACAAACCGAACATCGTTTTTATACAGAAATTGTAACGGACATCACAACACGGAACTCAAAACATAAAGACACATAATAGAAAAACACAAAGAAAAACCTAAAAGATGAGCAACACAGACCAAAACAAAAAAACGTTATATTTAATCCTCGTGACACAGAAGTTGTCGTATGTATATAAGTTAATGATATTAAAGAGAGCAGATGACATCAATCATTAATTAAGTATTTGATAGTATAGTAGACTATCGTAAGACATAATAGTGATGCAATAGTCAACTTAGAACCACAACATAATTGTCAATGTCATCTTTTGTCATCTCTACCCAATTAAAAAGACAAATTCGAAATATGAAACTAAAATAAAACAAATAAAGGTGAAACATGAAACAATCCATAGTGGTATTCTATGATAATTACATAATTGCAAGAATTCAACTGATTTTTATATTTGAACGACTGAATTGAATTGAATATATTTCCAAATACATTATATGATAATGCAAGCTTGCATGGAATTCATTTGGTTGTTTTGAAAAAAACAATGTTTCTTGGCATATAAATTTGATACATGTTTGTATTGTATGGTTTTATTAAGTAATACTACAGCTTTTTTATCTGAGTGATAGTGAGTATCTGATAAACTTTTTAATCTTTTGTTTGTACAAGGATATTGGCGTTTCAAACGATTTATTGTCCTAATCACTAGAACACCGACCTCATGTGCAGTTCGAGTGAAATGTTCAAGTGGAAATGTACCTGTAGGGCAAATTTTCGCTTAATGTTTCATTGTAATATGCAAAAATAACCCAATACGGAATGTTTTCAATATATTATGTGTGTATACAAGACTATCGTAAGTTCAGGGATTCCCTTAAGCGCTGGCCCGCTGGCCTGTGGCCAGTAGAATTATGGATGAGCCAGTTGAAATTAATACTGAGTAGTCCGTCTGGCCAGTGCATGTTGTCGGGCCAGCATTTTTCAACCGGCATTCCCCTACGCTCGTTTGTTTTTATTCCATTAGAAACGTACTTCCTTGTTGTGATGAAAATTGAAAGACTGAAATAATAACCAATCAAATATTTCATTTTTTAGTCATAGTTTTCCGTTTCGCTGTGTTATTATCCGGAGGCTGCCGATCTCGTCGTAATCGTTAATTTTCGTAAGAAAATGGCAGCGCCCAGTTAACATGCTGACAACTTTGTAGGATCGTGAAAAATGGAACGTTTCCTGACAAATTTTAAACAAAAGTGCCATGTGGAGCCTTCAAATGAGGGAAGAAAGATTAAAAGGCAGAAATATGAAACGGAAAAAAGAAAAAGAGACTTTATTCCCATTCAGGGCTCACGGTAGGATGTGTGTGGACTGCCACTTTGATGAAGACTTTATTTTGACCCATAGATGTCTCAAAATCTGTTGTTGTGTTTGTGACTTTTTCCTTATATCTGTTCCTTTTTTAGTAAATTAAGTATGTATCCAGTAAAAAAAAATTTATGGGAGGGGGGGCAAATTCCTCCAAGACCCCCCACCAATAGCAGCCACATGCTTGGTAGGGCCAGTGAATTACAAATGGGGCCAGTTAACTTCAAATTGTTTTGGGCCAGTACTTGTCTTTTTCTTAAATCCTGGAAGACATAATAGTGATGCAATAGTCAACTTAGAACCACAACATAATTGTCAATGCCATCTTTGGTCATCTCTATGCAATTAAAAAGACAAATTCGAAATATGAAACTAAAATAAAACAAATAAAGGTGAAACATGAAACAATCCATAGAGGTATTCTATGATAATTACATAACTGCAAGAATTCAACTAATTTTTATATTTGAACAATGGAATTGAATATATTTTCAAATACAATATATGATAATGCAAGCTTGCATATAATTAGCCGAGTTGCAATGAAGTTGCAGTCGTCTTATGTTTTGGCGAAAGGCGGACGGGTGGGTGGGTGGGCAGGCGGGCATATGTTAGCCTATCTTCGTTAACACGATAGCGCTCTTAGTTTTTGGCTGATCAACATAATTTTTGGTAGGAAGCATTATTACACTATTATTTAGAGCGAGTTCGAAATTCAGATTAATCTATTGTTTTTTCTTGTAAAATCATGGTTTTTTTTATAGAAAAAGTACATATTTTGAGAATTATCTTCGTTAACGTGATAGCGCTCTTCGTTTTTGGCTGATCAACATAAATTTTGGTAGGAAGCATTATTACACTATTATTTAGAGCGAGTTCGAAATTCAGATTAATCTATTGTTTTTTTCTTGTAAAATCATGGTTTTCTATAGAAAAAGTACATATTTTGAGAATTACACATTTCTCTGAAACTACAAAAGATAGAAACTTAATATTTGGTATGGGTGGAGATGCCAATGTGAAGTTGTGCATTCAACATTTGTTATCCCCAGGGCTCAGCCCCACCCCGCTCGGGAATCTGTTTTTAGTTCACCTGGACCAAAGGTCCAGGTGAACTATTGCCATCACTTGGCGTCCGTCGTCTGTCGTCTGTAAACTTTTCACATTTCAAGCTTCTTCTCCGAAACCACTGGGCCGATTGGAACCAAACTTAGCAGGAATGTTCCTTGGATGGTCCTCTACAAAGTTACTGTTTTTCGTTCTAGTCGGATATTCAATATGGCTGCCAGGGCCAATAATATGCTCTGATTGGCTAAATTTCAAAGACCTTCTTCTCTGAAACTAATGAACTGACTGAACCCAAACTGTAAATGAATGATCATTGGAAGGTCCTCTACAAAGTTTCTGTTTTTTATGCCGATCGGAAATCCAAGATGGCCGCCACCGCAGGACATAGATTAACATTGGACCCTATGGGAAAATATTCAAATGCCTTCTTCTCAGAAACTACAAATATGATTAAAGCCAAACTGTACATGAATGTTCATTGGATGGTCCTCTACAAACTTTACGTTTTTTGGTCCGATATGAAATTCAAAATGGCGGCTACGGCAGAACTTAGTTTAACATTGGACCCTATGGGAAAAATGTTTCAAAACGCTTCTTCTCTGAAACCACTTGGACAGTTGAAACCAAACTGCACAGGAATGATCATTGGAAGGTCCTCTACAAAGTTTCTGTTTTTTTATGCCGATCGGAAATCCAAGATGTCCGCCTCCGCAGGACATAGATTAACATTGGACCCTATGGGGAAAATGTTTCAAAACACTTCTTCTCTGAAACCACATGGACAATTGAAACCAAACTGCCCAGGAATGATCATTGGAAGGTCCTCTACAAAGTTTCTGTTTTTTTATGCCGATCGGAAATCTAAGATGGACGCCATGGCAGGACATAGATTAACATTGGACCCTTTGGGAAAATGTTCAAATGCCTTCTTCTCAGAAACTACAAATAAGATTAAAGCCAAACTGTACATGAATGTTCATTGGATGGTCCTCTACAAACTTTACGTTTTTTGTTCCGATATGAAATTCAAAATGGCGGCTACGGCAGGACTTAGTTTAACATTGGACCCTATGGGAAAAATGTTTCAAAACGCTTCTTCTCTGAAACCACTTAGATAATTGAAACCAAACTGCCCAGGAATGATCACTGGAAGGTCCTCTACAAGGTGTGTGTTTGCTATGTCGATCGGAAATCCAAGATGGCCACCACCGCAGGTTATAGATTAACATTGGACCCTATGGGAAAATGTTCAAATGCCTTCTTCTCAGAAACTACAAATATGATTAAAGCCAAACTGTACATGAATGTTCATTGGATGGTCCTCTACAAACTGTACGTTTTTTGTTCTGATATGAAATTCAAAATGGCGGCTACGGCAGGACTTAGATTAACATTGGACCCTATGGGAAAAATGTTTCAAAACGCTTCTTCTCTGAAACCACTTGGACAGTTGAAACCAAACTGCCCAGGAATGATCATTGGAAGGTCCTCTGTTTTTTATGCTGATCGGAAATCCAAGATGGCTGCCACCACAGGTCATATTATTAACACAGGACCATATGGGGAAAATACAGAAATATATTCTTCTCTGAAGCTATTGCACTGATTGAACCTAAACTGTGCATCAATCATTGGAAGGTCCTTTACAAACTTTGTGTTTTTTATGTTGATCGTAATTCCAAGATGACTACCACTGCAGGACATAGTTTTTACATAGGACCAATTGTTTTTTTTTATAACCAGGTGAACGATACAGGCTCTTGAGAGCCTCTGGTTAAAAAATGTGACCGAGATCCCCACCCTAAACCATATATATTTATGATCAGGGTAACTAGGCAAATTAAATGCATTATAGCTTTGGCCCCGGGGGGGTCATACCCCACCCCCTACCTGAAGTGAACTTTTTAATGGTTGAGATCCCCACCTCTAAGCCATATATATTTATGATCAGGGTGACGAGGCAAATTAAATGCCTTATAGCTCAGGCCCCGGGGGTCATACCCCACCCCCTACATGAAGTGAACTTTTTAATGGTTGAGATCCCCACCTCTAAGCCATATATATTTATGATCAGGGTGACGAGGCAAATTAAATGCCTTATAGCTCAGGCGCCGCAGAGGGGGGTCATACCCCACCCCCTACCTGAAGTGAACTTTTTAATGGTTGAACTCCCCACCCCTAAACCATATATATTTATGATCAGGGTGAATAGACAAATTAAATGCCCCAAGAGTTGTGGCACAGGGTCATCCCCATCCCCTACCGAAAGTTTTTTTGAGAATTACACGTATCTCTGAAACCATTTTGTCAATTTTAACCAAAGTTTGCCCCAAATGTTCCTTGCATGATCCTCTTCCAAAGTTATGTTCGGTATGTCTGGGGGCCTAAAATGATTAATTATTTTAATATTTAAAAATATTCTTCTTGTGAACCAGCAATGCCAGAAGATTGATACTTGGCACATAACATTGATAAATCTTGAAAACAGGAATCCAGTTTGACCAAATGAATTTGACTTGCAACTCGGCAGTTGCATCTCTGATGCTTTCTCAATTTTTTATTTGGTTGTTTTGAATAAACAATGTTTCTTGGCATATGAATTTTGAAACATGTTTGTCTTATATGGTTTTATAAAGTAATACTAGTTTGTATTAAATGAAATTGAGTGATAGTGAGTATCTGATAAACTTTTTAATCTTTTGTTCATACAAGTACAATGGCTTTTAAAACAGATGATTGTCCTAACAACTAGAACACCAACCTCATGTGCAGTTCGAGTGAAAGAGGTATTGTTCAAGTGGAAATGTACGCATGGGGCAAATTTTCACATAATTTGTGTTTCATTGTAATGTGCAACAATAACCCAATAAGAAATGTTTTCAATATATTATGTGTAAATAACTGGAAATTATATCGTTTTGTAACAAAGAACTTTGTAGGTTTTCTTTCGTCACATCATCACTACTTTTAAATTAAGTTTAAATAACATCTGGATTTCTCCTTAGGTACAAAGCAATACAACGAAATGTCAACAAAACCAACCAGAATGTAAACAAAACCGAGAAAGTAGAATTTAACAGACATTATTGTGATTTGACAAATAATATACCTAATGTACCAGGCCAGGAATATGATATTATTGAGAATAATTATAATACCATTGATGTTGACAGACCCCAGTACCATAACACATTGTGCATGGAAGGAGAATATATTAGTGTTGAACCTGATGGACATTTGACGACATTCATTAATTGAGGATTGAAACCAAAATTAGAAACTATATGCCTACATGAATTTAATTATACTTTGATCTATCATAGACAATGATAATGACAACTGGAGGTTCCCAGTAGATAAAGCAGATTACAGTAAAGCGAGAGAGAGAAAAACCATTTGAGATAATATCGACTATAGCAATTATTTAATAGAATTAGAACATTTTATTTAGACACATTTTGGTCAAATGTTACATATGAGTGGTGCTTTAACCTGGCTAAAAGTTCGCTCATCCAAAATAACTGATCAGTAGGGTGAGATTTAGAATTCCGACCAGACTACTAAGTTCACATTCTTCCTACAAGACCAAACATCATTCAGAAAAATAAATATGATCATTTTTAGCTCACTTTGCCAAAGGTAATGTGAACGTTTGGCATCCGTCATCCGTTAACTTTTCACATTTTAATCTTCTCCTCTGAAACCGCAAAGCCAATTAATCTGAAACTTGGTAGGAAGCATCTATGGAAGGTCCTTTATAAAGATTGCTCATTTCGTCCCGATCCATTAACAAACATGGCCACCACAGGCAATTCTTGTTTCTGATTGGCCGATTTTTAAAAATCTTCTCCTCTGAAACCCAGAGTTGCAGATAAATTTTGTTTCCTGTCAGACATTGGGTCCTGCAAGTAAGAGAGTTTTGCCAGACCTACTTTTTTTTAGAAATTTTTTGATAGTTCACTTTCGATACAGTATGATTAAAGGGACATCTAGTTCATTTAACCACATGTAGTCAGATATTGGATGATTTTGTTTAATAACAGTATGCACATTTCTAAATTTTAAATCCAATTGCTTTTAGTTTTTTTCATTCAATGTCAGGAGGGATTTATATGCAGCTGTTTCAGTGAGTTTTTTTCTGGCATTATGCACATCACAAGCATCCAAATGTCCTTTGCTCTTTTCATGGTCAGTTATTGTGCTAAGTTTAAAGTTGGAGCAGCCAGTTATAAAAAGATGCTTATGCTTTAATTTTACTTGAGAATTTGTTAGCCATCCATGCTGGGTACACACTGTGCATTTCATAACATTTTCAGAATCTTTATACGACAATCAATGATGACCGTCCTTCCATTTTTGATTAATGGATCGCCCCGGTCGCCTCTCCTTCTCATATGCCGACCTTTTGGCTTTCTCGTTCTCTGTAGATAAATCGATAGGTAGCTTTTTCCAGTTTTAGACCCCTCCGTAAACTTAATTGGCCCAATCTCCCATACAGAGTTGTCGGTCCTTGCAGGCTCTCTATCTCTGTAAACGTCCCAAATGTAGTAACCAAAAGATCTCCTTTCTTGTCATGTAGATATTAAAAAGCTTGCCTTTGGCAGTCCCTCAACACGATGTTCTTGTCATAATTTTTAACAATTGTATCTAATGTTGACATTTTATCGGATGAATAAGTAAACCAAATTACTCAGAATAGGAAAACTTTTCACAAAAATATAGTCCCTATAAATATAGCTTTTTTAAAATGATATATCGACTCAAATAAAATCATATTTCACGTCAAAACTAAAGATATATGGAAAAAAGACGAATAGCGTCTTAGAAGCAAAATCTAGAGTATATTAATATTTTACAAGAATCTTGTAAATTCGAGACGCTTACAGAGATAGAGAGCCTGCAAGGACCAACAACTCTGTATGGGAGATTGCTAATTGTCCATGCAGCCATAATGGAAATGATCAAAGTACAATTTACAATGATTACCGATAGGATAAGAAATAAAATCCGGAATGGGAACTGGTTCCTGAAATTTAGCATAAACAGAAAGGAACAGAAATGTTTACCGATTTGTTTACGACTTTTGACTTTATTAACGATAATCAAAGATCCTTCATCTGATAGGGGGTCTAAGAGGTAACCAGGACCGACAGAAATAAAAAATTTGACAGCCCCAAGACGTCATTTACCGGACCCTCTAAAATTCTGCCCCCTAGGTCCGACAGGGCCGACGATTAGCTGCATATCTGGAAATCGCTTGGCCAAATGAACCGAAATTGGTAGGAAGCATCTATGGAAGGTCCTCTATAAAAATTGCTCATTTTGTCCCGATTGGTTAACAAACATGGCTACCACAGGCAATTCTTGTTTCTGATTGGTTGATTTCTAAAAAATATTCTCTGTTAAAAGAAAGATAACTCTTGCCTAAAGTGTTAAAAGAAAGATAACTCTTGCCATTATCTCCCTTAGAAATTATAATTAACTAATGCTGATATAGTGTAACATGTCTATTCTATACATTATAAGTAGGTATTCACATTTTGATATTCTTTTTAGCAAACCTTGCCAAAGGCAATATGAGCTTTTGCCATCACTTGGTGTCCGTTGTCTGCCATCCATTTACTTTTCACATTTTAATCTTCTCCTCTGAAAACCCTCAGTCAAATGAACTGAAACTTGGTATGAAGCATCTATGGAAGGTCCTCTCTAAAGAGTGCACATTTTGTTATGATCCATTACCAAACATGGCCGCCACAGGCAATTCTTGTTTCTGATTAGCCGATTTTTTTAAATCTTCTCCTCTGAAACCGCATGGCGAAATGAACCGAAAATTGGTAGGAAGCATCTATGAAATGTCCTCTATGAAGATTGCTCATTTCATCCCGATCGGTTAGCAAACATGGCTACCACCGAAACCTGGTGGGAATCATCTATGGAATGTCCTCTATGAAGATTGTTCATTTCGTCCCGATCGGTTAGCAAACATGGCTACCACCGAAACTTGGTAGGAAGCATCTATGGAATGTCCTCTATGAAGATTGCTCATTTCGTCCCAATCAGTTAGCAAACATGGCCACCACATGCAATTCTTGTTTCTGATTAGTTGATTTCTAAAAAATCTTCTCCTTTGAAACTGCTTAACCATATGAACCGAAACTTGGTAGGAAGCATCTACATGTATGGAAGGTTCTGTATTAAGTTTTCTCAAAGCAGAATGAAAGGTGAGCGACACTGAGCCTCTAGTTTTAGTTTGCTTTGCTTGTAGGCCAAACTTTTTAATGAGCTTTATGTTGTTCACTTTACCCTTGGTCCGTGCTGTCGTGCAGACTGCACTTTTCGTTTGAAATGATGTTCGGTTGGTCTTTACCCCAGTTATTTGTTGAACAGCTCATGTCTTATTTATGTATTTATTTACGCATATTGGTATCAAACACGACTTGCGAGTGTCTTATAAGAAGAAGAAACTACTTACCATTCGCGAGCACCTGGGTTCATCCCAGTTTGTTTTGGGCCTCTGGATTGTCGATTCTTGATTGCATTGTCGGTTTTCCATAACTTTTAAATTAAGACCTAACACGACCATGTTTGGATAGGAAACCACCCATATGATTTGTCTACTTTTCGGCTTAGATGAAGACCACACATAATTTATCAACAATGTTGATATTTAATAAAGGGCACACGACGCATTTCCAGTATAACCTTCATTAAGTACATTCAATGTAAAAAGAAATGGATAGCCCAATAATATAAAAATCATTGTATCGCTCACCTGTCATTATGTTTTGAGGATCCTGTGTACAGAACCTTCCATAGGTGCTTCCAACCAAATTTGGCTGAGATGAGTTTGAAGATACCAAAGAGGTAATCAGAATTTGTATATCGAAAAAAAAACAAGACAACACAATATCCAAAAGAAAAAGTACAAAAGGGCAAACAACGATCTACAAAACATACACAAAAGATAAAACTAAAGACCGAGTAACACGAACCCCACTAAAAACTGGTAAGCAGTTCCTGCTCCTTTAGTGGCACCCGTTATGTTAATCTAGTTACAAACCCAGTGATAAGTCATGAATGAGTAAAGGACCAGGAAGTGGTCATTTGTGACACATATTGCATAATGGTCAACCAAGTCATGATGGCGACTGTAAAACTTTCGAAGTGATGACTTCAATTTAACCAAGCTAAATCGTTTTTTGATTGGCCAATTACAAACAAGAACTGCCTATGGCACCCATACTAGTTGTATGATCAGCACAAAATATGGAACTTTTGTACAAGATCTCCCATACATTATTCTTACAAAGTAACAATTCATTGTGCATCCTAGTTTCAGAGGAGAAGATTTATTAAATTTCAGCCAATCAGAAACAGGAATTGCCCATGGTGACCATGTTTTTTGTCCAATCAGGATGAAATGAGGAAATCCTATAAAATGTTGCATTATTTGGCCAAAGGTTACAGAGCAGAAGATTTTTAGAAATCGACCAACCAGAAATAAGGATTGACTATGGCGGCGATGCTTATTAATGGATCGGGACAAAATAAGCAGTCTTTATAAAAATACCTTTCATAGATTTCGGTTCATTTGGCTATGCGATTTCAAATGTGAAAAGTTAACAGACGACAGACATCAAGTGAAGGCAACAGCTCACAGCCTTTCGGCCAGGTGAGCTAAAATGGTATAAATTTCATTAATAACTATATTTAATAAGTCAAGTGCGTCTTAATTTAATAGAAAGAACCAGACATTATAACAATACAGAACAAACATTTTGAAATGTTTTCACCAACAATAACAACGCAAATGAATGTGGAATGTGCATAGGCAAATCGATATGATAATTTGATAATGATAAATCTAACAATATGCAATGGGTGATGCTTGGTCAAATAAAACATACACAGCATTCATTGACCCTGATATTGTATTGTTCATGTTCATATTGCCATTCATTTTTGTGATAGTATGTGGTTTACTTGAGTGAAACAAATCTGCAGGTTCTTTATTGTGTGTGTATATATATATATATGTATTATCGTTGGAGATCCAGTTATCAAGAATCCCATTACCCGGTCTAAGCTCATCACATTTTTGTGTGCATGTCCTTTATCAGGACCTGGGTGTCCAACGTCATATATCGTGGTAGTTTTTGTGTTCAGTGAGTTCAGGTAAGAGTGCATTTTACTCGATAAAGGAATAAAATGTTTTCCATTTCTATGATATTCACTTGATAATGGAATAAAATGTTTTCTATTTCTATGATATTTACTTGATAAAGGGATAAAATGTTTTCTATTTCTATGATATTTACTTGATAAAGAATAAAAATGTTTTTCATTTCTATGCTATTTACTTGATAAAGGAATAAAATACGTTCTATTTCTATGATATTTACTTGATAAGGAATAAAAATGTTTTTCATTTCTATGCTATTTACTTGATAAAGGAATATGATGTTTTCTATTTCTATGATATTTACTTGATAAAGGAATAAAAAAAAATATATATTTCTATGATATGCACTTGATAAAGGAATAAAATGCTTTCTATTTCTATAATATTTATTTGATAAAGGATTAAATGTTTTCTATTTCTATGATATGTATTTGATAAAGGAATAAAATGTTTTCTATTTCTATGACATTCACATGATAAAGGAATAAAATGTTTTCTATTTCTATGATATTTACTTGAAAAAGAATAAAAATGTTTTTCATTTCTATGCTATTTACTTGATAAAGGAATAAAATGCTTTCTATTTCTATGATATTTACTTGATAAAGGAATAAAACGTTTTCTATTTCTATGATATTTTCTTGATAAAGAAATAACATGTTTTCTACTTCTATGCTATTTACTTGATAAAGAAATAAAATGTTTTCTTTATTTCTATGATATTTACTCGATAAAGGAATAAAATGTTTTCTATTTCTATGATATTTACTTGATAAAGGAATAAAATGTTTTCCATTTCTATGATATTTACTTGATAACGGAATACAATGTTTTCTATTTCTATGATATTTACTTGATAAAGGAATAAAATGTTTGCCATTTCTATTTTATGAAATATATTTGAAGAATGGTAGTACCTATTTATTTTCCTATGATTACAATATTTTACTTAAGTTTAATTCTGTCAATTTTCAATTTCAATTATATATAGTATAACTAATCGTAGCTTTTGAATATCAAAATAAGATCACGAGTAACCGAAGTACACATAAGGATTAAACGAGTGGGCGGAACTTGTTCCGGCCACAAGTTTAATCATTAATGTGTATTCGGTCACGAGTGGTCATATTTTGATATTCAAAATGTATGATTTAGCTATATTGTTTATTGTATAGATATTTTTTTTATTTGTATATTTCATTCCACGCGTATGTATCTACGAGCAATGATACTAATGGGTACAGCTGGAAGGATCTGCCATCTTGAAAATGTGAAATCCTACATGTCATATTTACAACAATGCACAAAAATAATCAAAATGCTTACCTTGAAAGCTTGTTATAGTTAAATTTGATCAAAATTTAAGCGTACACGAAGCCAAATGACGTCTAATCTTTACGTTTCAAACTGGAAGTCTTCATATGACGTCTATGATGTCATGTTGGTTATGTACCAAAGTCGTCAATAACATTTTGTGGAACTTTTTCAGTTTTCAATCGTATATGTATTCACCGTTTCACAACAAGGGACGTAACCACCACACTTATAGGTGTTTAAAAGTAGTTCCAGCGGGGAAAAAATGATATCTCACATGTGAGATACCAGAATTTATTTCACGGATAAATCCCCATAATTCACACCAGCTATATAATAAGCAACAATATGCATGCATTCCTGTGGATTGAGCGGCCATTTGTGTAATGGTATGGTAATTACATTTACCTGTCTGTATGCAGTCAGTGTCTAGCACTACTAAGGTTTGTGGATTTGATTCAATACAACTTGATCATTTTATGAAAAGAAGATTTAAATAGTGATGGTCAACAATTCCACCAATATGAACAAACCGGACAATCATCTCTCATCTTCACTCACTGAACATAAAATGAAAAGAGACCATGACATATTTGTTTATAATCCAGAACTTGGCTTGACACAGACGTACAAATGTACCGGGTTAAACCGGTTAATGGGATCCCAGCCCTCCCCTCTCGATAACTGAATCTCCAATGACAATACATATAACAGACGATAAAAACCTTCACAGATTCGATTCCACTCAAAAAGACCACATACTATCGCAAGCATGAATGAATGACAACAAAAACATGGACAATACAATACAAGCAGGATCAATGAATGCTAATTACTTATGAAAGATTTGTGGATTTCTTCAGGCTACTGATTTTCTTCCCATCCAATACCTGATTTCCGTGTTTATTTTTCAATTACCAGAACCTTCTATTCTTTTGCATGATATTATTATTTAATGTTTATTTTAATGACCAAATGTCTAAATATTTAATCTATGAAATATCTAGTCTATGCAAACAAAGTGTGTCAGACCATTTCATATATTGTACACGTTTTAGGTTGATTTATTTTTGCACTATTCTCATGTTGGACGTACTGTCTCCTTTCAGGGTGTTCTCTTTGTCATTACCTTTTATTGCTGGAGCAGTTGCATAAGTCTTAGTGGTGAATACAGCATTTGTGTTCGTTCCGGTGGATAAAGAAGCATAGAAAGAGTTACATACATATAACATCATATAAAGGTATATTGTAGCAAACATGTATTGCATCTTAGGTGAATAAATGTTGGAGAAAACCGAAGGTGCAATCAAGAATAAACAATCAAGAGACACCAGCAATACTGTGCACTCGACAAAGGACGAAGACAAGCAAAGCAAAAAACACACCACAGAAAATTAATAAAATGAGCAACAGCAATCTGCACATCACAGAAAAAATGAGGATGATTTCAGGTGTTCGCGAAGGGTAAGCAGTTTCTGCTTCTTACAAGACATCTGTCAAGTAGCAAAGGAGTTAATTTTATTTAACAGGTTAAATAAACTTGATCAACATTTATCAGCTGTATATGTAGTAGCGTTGTATTTATAGGTTTAAACAGTTATTGCTTGTCAGGTGGGTCAATATTGAGGTGGATTACTATTTTTTTAAATATACAGACTTGAAATATTACATTTTTGAATTGCATTATTTATAAAGCTTCATTAAAAAGACAAATATCTTCTCATTATTTACAGATTGAACCATGAAGAATATATTCCTTGAATAATATATAAATCACATGGGTACTTAATGAGATGAAAGTAGTATGCATGGTGATGATGCATGATCTGGATGGGAATCTATGGTAGTAGTCTGGATGACCAATCTCATTGTGAACAAACTCTGGATCAGGACTTTTTGTTGTACCTCAAGGTATATGTTCTTTTGCAACTGTTGGTATTGAATTGGATTTTATGTACAGAAATGAAATGTTTAATGATAAGAAGCTGTAAATCGAAGACGGATAGACAATACCATTGCCAAAGGAAAAAGAACAAACAATGATCTACAACACACCACACAGAAAGCTAAAGATCGAACAATGTGATCCCCACTAAACACCGGCTGCTCCGAAAGAGTTAGCAGTACCTGTTCCACCTGTGACACCTGTCGTGTTACTGTTAAACGACACGAACAACATCTGATATGGAAATCGTGTTGGACACCAGTAAATACGTAAATACAAAAGTTTTAGAGAAACATTATCCCATACTGTTTAAGGTAGAAGTCTTCACATTTCATTTTGTCTACTTTTTTCTGTGATTGTAATAAAGATCATTAAAACACACCAAGACAGCATCAGGGTTTTGTTCAGATATTAATCACGCTGAAGCAGTTGATTAACATGAAACACTTGTATGAGGTTATAATTGTCATGTATGACCCACACAATAAAATACTCCTCATTCTTGAATATTTGATGAGTGTAATGTAGTAAAAATTATAATTATTAAAGTTCATTCTTAAAAATAAGATTTCACGAAAAAAGGACTTAAAATTAACATTTTACCTTCAAAGCTATCCATGATTGTGTCCCATGTAATTGTTTGCTGTGGGATAGAAAAGTTAGCAATTAGTAGGTAGTGAAAACATGTATTGTTGTCATTTCTTATCATAATCCAAGAGGGTTTTTAATGTTTTAAAACAATTATATATCATTTTGATATTAATTAAATTACATCTATCATATATTAAATTACATCTATCTTATATTAAATTACATTTATTTTATATTAAATTACATCTATTTTATATTAAATTACATATTTTATATTAAATTACATCTATTTTATATTAAATTACATCTATTTTATATTCAAGGCTGTAATAGAGATGATACTACAGTTAATTATGTAAAGGTTAATTGGCAAAATTTTGATGTCAAACAGAATGCATGGGCCACTACACCTTTCTGGAGATGGTTGTCTTGGTGACATATTGAGAGATGGAATATCATATATCCAATGGCTAACATAATTTGTTGAAAACAGACCAGAGTTGAAGAAAAACATTTTGACACCTTAAAAGGAATGTTTGAGTCACTACACCTTATTGGTGGTGGTTGGTTTGGAGACACATTGGAGATGGAGTTACTCATGCCCAGTGGATAATGTAAACTGTGGATTACCAACCAGCGTGGAAGAAAAACAAGAATATGGTGATGATACATCTTTGAACAGTGCAAAGTTTTTGTAGTACATTAAACAATTGAGATATTCCGTTTTCCATAACTGCATTGTTAATTATTATTATTATTTTTTTAATTATTTTTTATTTAACGAGGATTACTAACATGGAACGGCTACAAGTGGCTCTCCGCAACATATGCAGAATATACACAATAATGATGATAAGTTATCAAAATAATGAAATATCATAAGACGTACAACAATATATACAAGACAAGACACTAGCAGTGTGTACTGTTGTGATGAGCGTAGCACAATGTATAATAATGATGCAATGGTAGTAATAAATCAAAATATATATGTGAAAGTATTGATACTTCCAATGAAAATGTTTCATAATGTTTTATTTAATTTTCCCTGTGTTATATATATATATATATAAAGCTACCTCTTTACAACGGGGCGGCAATCTCTAACTGGGTTTATGCAATATGAACAGTCAAAGGAAGGAAAATACATGTATTATAAAATTAGAGTTAAACAAATATAAGAGAAGAAAAAGTTAGAGGCATTATTACAAGATCTAAAGCAAAATGGAATGTTGAAGGTGAAAGAAAAACTCAATACTTTTGTAATTTAGAAAAGAGACATTATGCTGAAATATTATTCCAAAATTAATTTTAGATGATAATACAGAGATAACCGATCAAAAATTAATATTACAGCAACAAAAACTATTTTATGAAAACCTTTAAGCATATTAAAACCTTTTTTGATGATGAAAATCCATTTATTTCAAAATTAGGGGAAGCTGACAGTTCTGTTTTAGAAGGGGAATTGACCTAAAAAGAAGTGTTATCTTCATTGAAACTGATGAAAAATGGCAAGTCACCTGGCCTTGATGGCTTCACTATAGAATTCTATAAATTTTTCAGGAATGATTTAAATCCTTTTTTGAATCGTTCCTTTAATCAAGGGTATGAAAAAGGTTATCTGTCTATTTCGCAAAGATGAGGAGTAATAACTTGTCTCCCAAACGAAGGCAAATCAAAGTTTTACTTTAAAATTGGCATCCTATTACTTTATAGAATGTGGACTATAAAATTTGTTCTCCTAGCATAGCACAAAGAATTAAAAAGGTCTTGAATGAAATAATCGGTGAAACTCAAACTGGATTCATGAAAGGTAGATACATTGGTGAGTGTATGTGACTTATATGTGACCTAATAGATAAATGTAATGAGGCGGAAATCCTCATTTTACTAGATCTTGAAAAGGCATTTGACTCCATTGAATGGCCTTTTATTTGTAAGTTATTACAATTTTTTGGCTTTGGAAAGTCAATTATACAGGGTTTAAATTTCTGTATAAAAACTCTGAAAGCTATGTGCAAAATAATGGGCATTTGTCTGAGCGTTTTAAGGTGAATAGAGGGTCCGACAAGTGGACCCTCTATCACCTTGTTTTTATATAATTGCAGTGGAACATTTGAGTGCTGCACTCAAATATAATCCTTTAATTAAAGGTATTGAAATAAATAATTCCGAATTCCTTATAAGCCAATATGCTGACGACTCAACACTGTCACTTGCAGATGGCGAAAATTAACTAAATGAAGCCTTGCATCATTGCATGTTATAAATCTATACTCCGCCTGTTCTGGACTGGGAGCTAATTTCGATAAAACACAGGCAATCTGGATTGGTGCAAGAAGGGGCGGTAGAATGGAGCTTCATACATACACTAATATTATATGGAACCACTCCGATTCTTTCAAGATGTTAGGTATTCAATATTGTTTGTTAAAAGAAGATAAATATAAAGATAATTACATATCTAAAATTGATCAAATTAAGAGACTTTTGAATGACTGGTCTCTTAGAAAGATATCATTACGAGGAAAAATTACTGTCATTAAAACATTGGCATTACCTATTTTGGTTCAGTGTTTCACTGTTCTGCCAAACCCTCCAGACCATATAATAAAACAATACAGGATATCGTCTTCTCTTTCTTATGAGATGGAAAAATTGATAAAGTAAAACGTCTCACTTTAATTGGCAATCATGCAGAAGGGGGTTAAAGATGCAACACATACTGTCATTTATTTAAGCACTAAAAGCATCATGGGTCAAAAAGGTTTTGGACACCCAAAATCAGGCACCTTGGAAGGTACTCATATCCAATGGTTTGGAAAAATATGGTGGGGATAAGTTCTGGTATTACACACAATATGGACTGGAGAATTTGGCACACAAATTTAGCCTAGTTTGGAGAGATGTTATTCTTAATTATGCCAAAATACAGGAAATTCCGTTCACAGCCCCTGATGAAATCTTAGCTCAACCACTATAGTTCAACCTTGAGATAAAAATTAATCATAAAACTATTTTTTTATCAGCATTGGACCAGAGTGGGTATATATTTTATTAATGATTTATTAAAGGATGATGGTGGCTTTTTTACTTTGCAAGAATTTAAAAATAAATATAGACTGAATAGTCATTTCTTAGAATACAATGGTTTGATATATGCAATACCACAAAAGTGGAAAAATGAAATTGTCGGCATTCAGAAATTGGAATCTATTACTGATAAATCAGTAACACTATTAAGCTATTGTGTAAAGCCATGTAAACCAGTTTATAAACTATTTTCTGAAAAAGTATTTGAACATCCAAATCGCAAGAAAAATGGCAACAAAAATTAGAGAAGATAATGTCACAAGATGACTGGACAATTTTGTACTCAATTGCATTTCAGTATAAAATATATTTGAGATTTTTGTATACTAATGAAATGTAAATTATCAGAAACAGAAATGTGCACTTCTTGTTTTGAAACCAAGGAAACCATGACACACCTTTTTTAGTATTGTACACATGTTCGTCTTTTATGGCTTCAATTATGTACAATGTTTAAAAACAAAATGTGGTATAACAATTGATGTAACACCAGAAACCTGTATTCTAGGAATGCTATCAGGAGATCATTTTATATAATAAATACTTGCATAATTATTATAAAATACTTTATATTTACCTTAAATTACAAAATACAACACCAGTTTTCAGAGAATGTGTGGAATAGATTAAATATTATAAGAAATTAGATTTTGATTCATTGCATCTGTGTACCCCCAAACAATCATTTTTTTTAAAGAACAAATGGAAAACAATCTTGCTCATGCTTCATAAATAGAATGGTATATTATTGAATACATAAGACTTTTTTTTGTATGTGTTATATTTAGTTAGCAAAATCTAAAAAACAATAATATATAAACTTTTTGTAAGATAACATAATACTGTTCTTGAATATATTTCTACTTGACTTTTTATATGCACTTGATTTACATTTTGCTGTACTGATTTGTTTCTGATCAAATAAAATATATATTACAAAAAAAACTCACAGGGTAGTAGAAGTTGTATCTACATTGCACAGAAAATGTGACAAAATAAGATCATAGATGTATATAATTCATATGATTTAATGGAGAGAAAAAAATCCTTATTGGATATGTCAGGAATTAAAATGAAAAACAAAAAATACAACACTATCAGAACAATTCTACAATCAATTACCCAAATCGTAGAAAGACGAAAAATCCATTCCCCTAACACACAAATACATTACCACTCACTTTCTGGCTTGGTACAGGAACTTCAATAAAAAAAAATGGCGGAGTTAAACAGTTCCATGGGCCCAAACCTGCCCTATTAGTGAGATATGGTCATGCAAGTGCTTTCCACATGCTAGTAAAATACCAACCCTCACATATAACCGAGGAAAGCAGTGTTATTATAAAGAATGCTATTTTGAACATTTAACTATTTCACAATTGTTTTTACATATTATATATATTTTATATTCGAATTCAATAAAAAGAAATTGATATGAAAGATCATGGAAGAAATACAATTTTTTTATGCTATGAAATAGAAAATAAATAGTTCTTAAATATTATGATTTCTATTCTTAAACTATATTATAATTTGCATCAGCTGATTCATTCCCTGAATAATCAGTGGAGTGTAGCACAGTACATCAAGAGAAGATTGGTCTCTTGTACAAGTTTGTCGTTGGCTATGCATGCTTTGTCTCATTGGGGACGAAGGTCTCGGGAGGCGAGACCTAGGTATTGCTTTTCCGGTAGCGCGGCATCAACTGTGTCAAGCGTTTTCAGTCAGTTTCGTCATCATCATATACAACATGGTTGGTCAACATATTTACATGTTAGCCAGGAATATGTCTGCCCACTGTTAAATTTACGTCATTTTTTTATTATGTCATTTTCTCTATTACCATCCGTACTTGGTACACACATTGACCATGGAGGGTACATGTCAAGTAGGCATGTGTCACCTAACCTTGACCTCATGGTCTGTTGAGTTTGGTAAATTTACATCAAGTTGAACTGATTCGCCCCTCTCATTAGAGCTCAACAACTGTCTCATGTAACAAAGTTTATGGAATTGTATGGTTTGCAATTGACGTAAGCGGTTGCACAATATGTATATATTTCCCCCGTGACTTTACTAAGGAACTTTTGGGTTGTTTCCATGTCATTGCAAATAGAGCATCATCTATCCCCTCGTCATTTGTGTTCAATCTCTGTTTTGTCTGTAGAGAGGGCGATGGTGTTTAACGCCACTTTCAGAAATATTTAAGTTATATTGTATCGGTCAGTTTTATTGGTGGTGGAAACGAGAGTACAAGGAGAAAACCATCGACTTACCGCAAGTCACTGACAAACTTTATCACATAATGTATCAAGTACACCTCACCTGAGCAGGATTCGAACTCACAACGTTAGTGGAGTTATGAACTGATTGCACATGTAGTTGTAAATCCAGCTATCATGCAATGTCTGTAAACATCTCGGCTCTCACCAAAAGATCTTTGCAGCTTGTATGTTTTCTAAGAGCAACAGAGGCTGGTCCTGTTACGTTTTTCGGCCAATATTCACGTATAGTGCTTGCTACTCTGTCGAGTGCATGGTGGTATGTACTCGTTTGTTCTCTCTCTCTGAATTGTAATTCTCTAAAAGCTAAATGTGCTTTACGGAGATCCCTGTTGATGCTTTCATTGCTGTTAACCCCTCTTTGTAAGACAACTGTAGTTCTCCAAGCCATCCCTTAGTTTTGTCCTACGTTGAACAAATGCGTTTCACTCGCACTGGTTGTAGTTTAAAACATAGATATCAAACTTAGTGCGAACGACGCGTTTCTGGAGTAACCTTCATCTAGAGGATTCTTTTATTGCAATGTTTGAGGTGACAACTTTGTGGATATATAGATTTTTGTCAGTTGTTTTCCTGTATACTGTTGACTTTGTCTCATTTAGTACGATGAAATTTTATCCATGAATGAAATACTGTTCTTAGGAATTTCATGAGTGGTTTTGATGTTAACGTTTTCGCAGAAATGATGGAGATTTTCAATCTTCTGTGTCTTTCCATTTCATGCCATTATCATCTATGAATCTAAACCCGAAATGACGGTTGGTGAGGGAAGCAATATAGAATTTGTTTTTCCCACGTTTTCCCATAAATATATTGGCGTATGAAGATGCTATATTTGTTCCCGTGGGAGTGCCATTTATCTGTTAGTAAATGTCTCCATTTCAAGAGTGAACCTCTTCAATTGGACGAGAGTTGGTAGTTACACTATGCATTCTTAAGACGGATATTTCACTGGTCACTGTTCCCAGTCCTCTTTGCATGCTACTATGCCAGCATCTTTGAGGATATTGGTATAAAAGTGTGAAACATCCATAGAAACTAGAGGGAGTGGATTCATAGGTGCCATATTTTTCAAGTACATGTACATTAATGTAGTGTCTTATATGGGATGGCAAATTTCGACTTGAGGTCTGAGATGCAGGAAAGGCTACAAACTCCAATATTTTCTCTGGCTGTTTATTGATCATTCGCTATTGATCGCCCTGTGTTGTGTTCTTTGTAGAGTCTAGATTAGAGTTAAATACAACCAGCTTTAGGCATGTCTGGTTTCAGCTATTCAAGAATACATTTGTCTATGAATCACTTCGTGTATAGATGTAAGTTCATGCATTATTTTATTGGCACTTCCCTTGTTGACAGGTTTTATAATGATGTCATCTCGTTCTCCCATTTGTTGTATTGAGTCCCACTTACTGCCAGATAAAACCATCTTCTCTGAAATGAAGGATGAAATTAGCTAACACAACACCTTCATGGTACTTGGGTACTCCCCTTACACAATCTACTTCTCTATACTTTAAGGAGATGCAATTATATCATTGGGGTATGAACATTCAAGCTTTTTCATACAGGCTAAAGAGTGTATGGTGGACAAATATCTACATCGGCTGCAACTGAACAAAATAATACAAATAAAGGAAAAAAATAGAATTGTTAGAAACAGCAATATAAATGTATAATAGTTGTATTTTGCACGATGTTTCTCTATAAATTTAAGCTAAAACATTGTACAAATTAAGGGCCAATAATGCATGGGATCCAAGCCTTCGGGTCCGAAATTTAACATGCACAATGAGAAAACTTAAAAAAGAATATATAATTTGTTGTTAAGAACCAGGTATGGCATATGTTCCGGTATGCCGTTTCAGGTGTGCACAGGTTAAAACTATTCTGCCACGTAAAGATATTCATACTGACAGGATGTTAGTGCAACTGCATTTGACATAAAGCAACATTAAATTGTTGTACCAATGAATGTCCTATGATCTAGCGCGACATATCAGTAAACGGAGCAAGTGACAGGTCTGGTTTAATCAGATTGGAAAAGTTCCATATTAAATTCATTACAGAATTATTGGGTACACATTGTTGCAGATCTGAACTACGGAAACTACCTATGAAAAAAAAAGTTTTTCATGTTTAAAATTTAGGGATCATATTATATTCTGAGAATAGTCCTTAGCTCATCAAATATATAATTTAAGTTTAAAATCTGATTCAACCCACCATTTCTTTAGAAATGCCTGTACCAAGTCAGGGTCATTACGGTTTTCACAGTTTTCCGGTTGTTGACTGATTTTGTCTGTTTATATACTTATGAGTTTTGACTTTCCCTTTGTAAGATTGTTCGGAGTTCGGTAATTTTGTTATTACCCTTATTTACAGAACGTACCAATCACATGGGTCAACAACAATAATCACATTACAAATTGCTGCTATGAAATTTGAAATCTTGATTGACCTCCTATATTTACTATCAGTTCTTTACTGATTACATATGGAGAGTAAATATATGTGGCCAGTCAAGATTGCAACCTTCGTAGCAACAATTTACTTAAAGGAATTCATAATTCACACAAATAACTTAATTAATCCGTCCGTAAGTCAAATCAAACTGGTGATTTTAGACCAAGCTTTACATGAAGAAAATTCCAACATTGTTGCATTGCAAAAATAGATGTTTTATCAAACAATTTGTAATATCGATGAAAGTGCTCCATATGTTTATCCTCTCTAAAATGACCTTGTCATTGAAAATATGGCTGATATTTCAACGGTAAACGGAAAGAAAGTCACAGGAAAAAAGTAAACATTCCAAGAATAGATATAATTTATAAGATCTGCAAGAATCTGCGGAATGATGGAGGATCAAATTTATGTTGTATTATATTATAAATGATGCTCTTCTTCTGGAAGAGTTACCGGGTATATTTGCAAATGCTTACCAGAAGGAATAAAAATTTGAAAGACAAAATAAATAAAACTTTACATACATATTTTAAAATCCACAACCAAACTGTTAAATGTGTACAATAAGAATGAAACAGAAAAAATATCACACCCTACTATCGAGACGAACAATTATTATAACCGATAAAGATGCATATTGACCAGGAAATCATAAAATGTGGTGCACCTGAGAAAAAGGCCTCTCGACATGTAACTGTCTAAATCTCTTGTTGGGACAACAATTGTGTTCTCTCTAAGTTATATCAAATATCATTTGTTACAATATTTCAACAATAAAGACATGACCTTATAAACCATGTTTATTGAAGTGAATTACACTTTTTATAAACGTTAAATCTGTGTTTTCGATTTTACCCGATTCTCGTATACCAGATATTTTGAGACATGTTCTTCGTGAATATTGTTCCATGTCGTCCATTCTTTTTTCTAGATCTGATATTTCATTCTTGAGATCACCAATGACAGAGTTGAACTTCCCAGAGATAGCGTTTCTGAACGAATCGTTACCAATTAGTTGGTCTACAGCCTGCTCGGTTAGACAATATCATTAGTGTTGAAGGTGTCGACATACATCCTCACTAAGACCACAGCTCTTCCTCTCAGACTAGTTATGTATTGTATTATATTTATATACATATCTTCCCAGATTGAAAGTATTATATCTACATCTTTACGCCAGAAAAGTGAAGTCTTTTTCAATTTTTCAAGTTTATTTCTTAGGAAATTCCTCGATGCAATTTTACTGACATTGTCACTGAAAATCTTTATGAAACTGCTGCAATATGAACTTAAATGGACCTTGTATATGTACTTTCTTTTTTCACAGAAATTAAAATAGATGAAGTATGTTTTGTTGGAAGACCAGATAATCCATGTTTAGATGATAATGTTGCTTGTACATTAACATCTGCGACATACAGATGCATCTGTAAAGATGAGTTCTACTAAAATACTGCTGGCAAATGTACACCAAGTAAGTTCTAATCTCTGTCAAAATAGATATATAGGGTCCAACACCGGGAGAGGTGCAAGATAGTAAAATCTGTGACACCCGAGGATAAGATTTAAATCGTATCGGACGAGACTTGTCCGATGTTTCACTCTTTTTCTCACCCCTTTCTATCGTGTCAATGTTTGCTTACTAAATTAGATATCTGTGTTTTTATTACATTCAATTGCATAGTAGTGGAATTAGGATTAACTGCCATAAACCTATCAACAGGTAGGACAAATTGATCTGATAGTTGAGGAATCACCTTTAAATGTTGTTTAATATGTCACACAATTCAGATTCAGATACAGTTATATATGTATTGATACAAGGTGCACAATAACAAACATATTCTTAATCTATACATTTTATTGTAGAGGTCATACTAAATAATGTTTGTTTAGCTGGACAATCAAGTCATCAATGTTTAGATGTACAAGCAGAGTGTGTTACAGATTATGTGTCTGGGCCATTAAAGTGTTTGTGTAAGACTGGTTATTATGAAAATAGTGGTAGTGTTTGAGCTCAAAGTAACTTATCATTCTTCACAGAAACAAATATAGGTAAGGTAACATCTGTTTTGATAATTAATAATTTCTCAGATTTACAACATTGAGAAAATAATTCATTTTAAAGAGAGAAATGTATTATATATCCACCTATGTTAATTAATGATTTGTTTTTGTTTTCTGTTCCATTGTTGATACTGTAGCCCCCCCCCCCCTCCCCCTCTTATAATGCCACCCATTCTGAAAACATGACCTAATAAGATGGGTGACCTCTCGTTGGTGGGGGAGGGTAATTTAGTAATATTTTGCTATATTGATACAATTGATTTAGTTTGTATATGTCTTTCCTATGTTAAAGGGCCGTCGTTGCCGTGATCGTATATTACGCCCTGATCGAATCTCGATCAGGGCGAAGTGTACAACACTATGCATGTGTTGCTCTCCTAGCCGAAAGCCCTGTAAGCTATACCTTGACATCACTTGGTATCCGTCATTCGTCTGCTGTAAACTTCACATTATAATTGTGTGTGCAAAACGGTGGAACAAAATGAAAAGAGGAGATTCAGAGTTTTTAAAATGGAGGAGGAGGAGGTATTTTGAGGCCTAAAAGAAGGAAATTGAGTATATATTATTTCTCTTAAGAATCAGCAATAAAAATTCTATAGTAATATCTGTCCAGTATCATTATGATATGTAGATTTAGATTTGTCTGTTGATCATCCCAGGGTGTATTGGTCCAAAGCTTAGCATGGTAGAAAATTGAAGAATTACCGAAAAACCATTAATAAAACATGAATACACAGATTCAAGCTTGCGTACATGAAGACCCTAGGGTCTGTGGAGTCTAAAGCTTTACATAGGCTGCATTAGAATAAAATGTTGAAATATAATTCTCCACACCCAGGAAAGGAATTGTGATTGTAATTGAGGGGCAAGGGTTATGGTTTTTAATGCTACTTTCAACAATATCAGTTATATCAACTACCATATGATCACGACTACGATGACTCCGTGATTATAATTGAAATGAAATATCCCTTTCAAATGGGGATTTAATCCAGTACAGATGACGGGAGCAGGGTCTTTGTTTGCGGGTACGAGTCTTGTGTGTCCCAAGTTTCAGCTATATAGGGTAATATTTAATTAACAAAATGATTTTCTAAAGAACCGGCATTGGAAATGCAATTGTATTTGACATCTAGCTCACATGTCGAATTGTGAACAACTTTGTACAAATGGATGGACAAAGGTATTTATTTGTCCCCTTCAACTTTTAGAATATTTTAATTCCAACTTTGGTGTATATCACTCTCAGACCTTTTTTTGTTAATGTACTTAGCAACCATATCTTTTTGTAACCAAAATAGCAATAGCTGTGACATGAAAAAATGTGATTTCAAAATATTCAAATTCTTTAGTAACTGTGGTAAGTATCCTAGAAGTCTCTCAAACCTTTTATGATTTGCAAAAGTACCTAGCAACTGTACATTTCAGGAACCAGCTATGCCATCAGACAATTAGAATACATTTGTATTAAATATCCCGGAAGACTCCCACACATTATATTTTAAAAAAGCACCTTGCAACCATACATTTTTGTAATCAGCAGAACAATGACTGTGACATGACACAATTGGATTTCAAAATACTTGAATTTCCCAATAATAGGAGGAATTGCCTTTAAATATCTTTTGCATAAAGTAAAATAGGATCTTCAATTAATTACCATTTGAAATGTAGGAGGAATTAATTACCTTTAATCTTTTTGCATAAAGTAAAATAGGATCATTAATTAATCCCCATTCAAAATGTAGGAGGAATTGCATCTAAATATCGCTTGCATAAAGTAAAATAGGATCTTTAATTAATCCCCATTTAAAATGTAGGAGGAATTGCCTTTAAATATATTTTGCTTAGAGTAAAATAGTCCAACAACTCTTTCAAAAATGGTCTGATCAAGATGCTGTAATGAAAAACAAATCTCCATGTGGTAATAAGTAAATAGGCAAATTTTATAGGAATTCCTATTTAAAATGTGAAAAGATGTGCTTTAAGAAGAGCATCGAAGAAGAACAGACAACACTATAGCCCAAAGAAAAAGTACAAATATTTAAAATGCTAAAAGATTTGCTCGTACAAACTTTTTGATGAAATATTCTCAGCCAAAAAGGAAATACCGGTATCTCTTCAAAAATAGACAGATCAGATTGCCCTAGTGATATGCAAATCTCTATATAGTAATAAGCCAGCTTGCGGAATTCCGACTTAAATGTAGGAAGAGTTGGGCATTCAAACTTTTTAATGAAATATTGTGAGTAAAAAAAAAGTCAATAACTCCTTTCAAAATGGTACAATCTCATGTAACAACATGCACATCTACATACGACATATGGCAAGCAAGCAGGCAAAGTTTAAAAACATTCCTATAATTTTTATACATTAAACCTGTCTAAATGAGTCTCCTTGAGACCAGCATTTGTGCTTGGAATACACAGGTGTTCTTTTTATATAAAATAAATAAACAAAGATTCTATACATAGGGGTGTTATTTAAAGTTAGGTTTATGGAAGTTTGCGTTTTACTCAGGGTTCGGTTTAGACAGGTTTCATTATATATACAGCAAGTCGCTTCACTACTGGTTCTTTGGATTATAATTGTTTTTCATTTTCCCCATTGCAGCCTTATAATGTAGATTTTAGATTCAGAACATGAACCTCATAGACCCTGCAGTCTTCATTTGTGCAAGCTTGAATCTGCATTTCACAATGTCGATTCAAGAAATTTACAATTGCATTTCCATAAAAACAAACATCGGTCATTAACTTGCACAAGGAATCTATGTTTAACATGGAAACTTCATTTAAGATACAATTACATATCCATTCCTGGTTATAGAGAAAACTGTTTTATTTAGCCTTTGGAAAACAAAGGCTCATACACCATATACCATGGGGTCTGGTCTACATTGCAATATAGCCTGGTTTCAAAACATTCAAACTTACTTCCAGCACAAACTCCAGCATTATTTTCATAGTACTGACTTTTACACACACATTTGTATGTCCCAGATTCTAACTGACATGCAGCATTTTTGTCTACACACGGGTTATCTGGTTGACCAGAAGTACACACAGCATTCAATATAATCTGCGAAAATTGACAAGATAATATTTTACTATAGTGTTATATGTGACAACTTAGTAACTAGTAGACACATTCTGAGAAAGTCAGTACTAGCTAGATAGTAATGTAAATGTGGCTGAATGTTTATTGTGACAGTCTTTTTTTCTCTCCTGTCACTTCGTAGTTTTATATCATTGAAATCAAAAGTGCATTCACAGACTTACGATGTATGAATTTTAGTGAAATGGTCGCCTAAGCTATATATAGGGTTAGGGTTTTGGTGTTCAACGTCACTTTCAACAATATTTCAGCTATATTTTGGCGGTCAGTTTTATTTGTGGAGGAAACCGGAGTACCCGGAGAAAACCACCGATCTGCGCAAGTCACTGAAAAACTTTATCACATAATGTTGTATCGAGTACACCTCGCCATGAACAGGATTCAAACTCACAAAATTAGTAGTGATAGGCACTGATTGCACAGGTAGTCCATGGTACAAACTTTCTCTGTTGTGATGTACGAGGAGTTAAACATAAAACTTGCTCTGCGGGAATCCCAGAGTACAGAAGAAGAGCACAACACCAAGAGAGAAGCTCTGCGGGAATGCCAGAGAACAGAAGAGCACAACCCCCAGAGGGAATCTATTATACAATAATGGATGATATGGTAATTATACGGATCGTATCAACCCCAATTAGTTTGAAATAAGTTATACCGCAGACACGCAAAAGCTCACTTAATATTGTGACCATTACCTAGGAAGATGTGAATTCCTTCCTTGCTATTGTTTCTTATTGTATGTTTACTTAGGGGTAATGTTATATGGACTTTAGTTCATTCCTTTAATGTTGACTTTCACTATTAGATGACATTCAATCTTTACAAGGCACGTCATAGTGATATCTGTATGGTATCTGGTATTATTATTTACACATCAGTACATCATTCATTACAAATTGTGGATTGTATTACATTATATACTTTAATATAACTTACTTGGGACACAGGTTCCTCCAACATTACTATCAACTAGATATATAGGTCTTAACCAAGCATAATTGACCATAGTGGCTATGTTTTCGCCATATCACGAAGATCTGGTATACTTTAATAATGTGTACACATGTAACAAATCATTTGCACTTGTAGTTTCAGGAAATGATTTTTGAAATTTCATACCCTGGAACAAGAATTGCCTAAATTTCTCACAACAACGAAAAGAGGACCTTTTGTAGATGACCTTTGGTGCATGTATATCATTCCTGCAAAGTTCGGTTCCAACTGGTCAATCATTTTCAGAGGATATATCAAGACACAATGTTAACAATAGACAACGGATGGAGAGACAAAAATCGATGCCAATGGCTCTCATGTCCTGAAGCTAAGCGGGTCTGGAAAATGTTGATATATTTATGGGAATTTTTCCACTAATTGTGATCTAGACCGTACACTTAAAGTCAAATAATGCAGCGTAAATCCTCTGCGGAAAGTCTTGTTAGGCTTTGTAGCACAGGGGCTAGATGCGTCCGAAAAAACAACTATTATTTTTGTTTCGGACGCACCTAGCGCCTGTGCTTTGTAGTGGGTCATATAATGGAGATGATCAATCCCGATATGTATGCCCATCACGGAAACGCAATGCGGAACATTGAGTATTAGTAATGGGTCAGAGTGTGAATAGTGAATCATGGAAATATGACCATCGTATCTACTAGACATGTTTGCCAATTGATGATTACACAGATTTAATATTAAAGAGTAATAAGCAAGTGTTGACACACACACTGTCTTGTCTGTAATGCCTGTATCATTATTCGCATCGTCTATCTATATCATGCATAGTTAATGGGAAACTAATGCAGTGATTTGAGTGAAGGGATTGCTCTGCTTTCTTTCTAAATGGCTGCCCACGAATTATTTGCGAGCTAGAAAACTTTGTGGCTAAATTAATCGCAAACTATATTTTTTTGTCGCCACCTCTGTGACAAGTAAACCAAAATTTCATTTACATTTAAATCTGTGGAACTTTGCATGAAGTTCTGTCTAGCGTCCGTGACTTCATAAAACAGTCATTAGAATTGAGAAAACAGACTTGCCAAAAGATCACAAAGGAATTTCATTGTTTTACTTTAAACTTTTTAAAAATTATTGAATTGTATTTGCTTGACCTATCATGATGTATTAATGCAATTAAGCTTAAAATAATTATAATTTTTAATTAAAAATGTTATACAATGTTACATTTTGGTATAATTGCAATATTTTCATAATCTTTTTTAAGGTCTCTTTACTGGTTTGATAAAAAACCAAAGAGAACATTTTGCAACAAAAAAAAATGCATTCGAGTTGTTCAAATTTTGAAATATCCCGTTTTAACTCCTTCAATAAAAGAAGAGTTTGAAGATGCCAAAGGGGCAATCAGAATCCGTATATCGAAGAAGAACAGACAACACAATGGACAAAAGAAAAAGTACAAAAGGACAAACAACGATCAACAAAACATACATATAGAGCTGAAGATCGAGTATCACGAACCCCACTAAAAACCGGGGGTGAACTCGGGTGATCCGGAATGGAAAGCAGTTCCTTCCTGCTCCACTAGTGGCACCCGTCGTGTTAAGCTAGTTACAAACCAGGTAATAAGTCGTGAATGAGGAAAGGACCGGAAAGTGCTCACGACAAAACGGCAATATTTACATAAAAACGCAATGGATTTTAAATGATTTTTTTCTAAAGCATTCATTTTAAAATACTCACTAAAAACCAGAAGAAGAATAAATTAATTATACCCATATACATGTATATGGATGTTCAATTTGACCCCGTTGTGTCTCTGTTTTCTGTGGTGGATTTCTGATAAAAAAAAACCATTAACTTTGCAGAGGGAACTCCACGACTGTTTTGTATAGTGATATTAAAATGTTAAAAGGTTACGGCCGACAACGACGACGACAAAAGACATGATCCTTTATGGCAGGTGAGGTAAACAAATGTTATAATTTCTGGTTCTTCTATGTTTAGCACATTAAGGAATAAATAAAGAAAGACTATTATTTTAAGATCTAAATATATAACATTGCATACAATAGAAAACAATTGCAAATCCGCAGAAAAAAAATACAAGAAAATATATTTCATTTAACAACAAAGCATCACTTAGTAATAATAGTTCAAAGATTGTTTTTGATTTTTAAGAAATATCTATATTAGTATAGGCGCCCAAGATGGATGCAGTGTGTGGAGTGGAGTTGGATATATTTGAGAAATGTTAGCACCTAAGTACTATCTCAACCAAGTTTGAATTCATTTGACAGAGTAGCTTTCATAGGAGAAGCTTAAGATGTGATAATCTAACGACCAATGACAAATAAACTAATGATGTGTTATGGGAATGACCATTTGCAGGTGAGTATAACTAAATTCTGAAAATATAGTATTTTAGAAATGTAACGGGGAAATTCATAAATCAAGCAGGTATTTATCAGTTTATACTGATAAAGTTACTTGGTGTACATTCAGTTCCCTGTACATAGTGTGTAGCTACACAGCCACAGAAGACTTTCCATTATTATAGTTACAATCTGCATCCCCAGTACAGCCATCTCCAATAACAGCTCCATTAGATTGTAAGCACAGCAAACAAAGCAGGAATACCTGAAAACAGCTTTAATGTGTTGTAAAATTGAAGTGAATATAAGTGTTTATACAGGTTTTTTCCTTCTTTTCTTTTGTTTTGTTATTTAATATAAACACCCAACAATCACTTGCATTGAAAAATGAGTTGCTCAATGAGATTAGAATTGCTTATTCAAATCCATGCGCTGCTTCCAGAGGAGTTGCAGACGGTACATGCTTAGCATCTCCTGAAATAGCAAAGTTCATTGTCTGATAATAGAAAACTTCAAAAATCATTTAGATCAAAATATAAAATAAGAGGTGCATAATGCCATGAAATACAAAGGAATCGCAGAAAGTTTCATTGAATTGTAATTTTCAGAAGAGTAAAGAATTAAAAGTGCGAACGGAAAGACGAACAATGTAATACAATATACGTACCCCCAACTTCGCCATCGGGATATGATACGAAATTTTCATTTGTATTTCTAATCCCATTGAAGTAAAGAACTATTGAAATTAACAAGAAAATGATTGAGAAAATGGATGCCATTCTTTTGTTGTTTTTAAATAAAAAATATCACCCTTTAACTTTTGATTTTTATACGATCGTATTATGATTATATTCCGGGTGTTTCGTCGGCGTCCTTCAGTACTGGACAACATGCTTTTCCATGATAATATTAGTTCGAGGTGATCGATCATACACATGGTTAGCACAAAGATCTTGCACAGAATGAAGGTTGGTATTGGTTTTAGCCATTGCAGTCATGCCTGTTTCACTAGTTAGTCCGTAGTGGTATTGTCAAAAAGGGACAAAATAATCAGAATTTCATGTTGTTCAAAGCACTTCCAAAATGATCAAGAACGTAACTCTTTCTGTTGTATAACCCGTGAGCTTCCAGGGGCTTCGCCCCATAGACATATTTGAGCAGCCTTAAGACCCCCCCTCCGAAGCAGCTTGTGCCTATGCTTCTCTAATATTCTGGATACGCCCCTGGTAACTTAAAAGGTTAAACACAAAGTTTAAACAAATTGTCCACAACCTTTCACAACACATCCGTACTTGCGGAAATTCCGGTTACATTCCGTAATGTTTCTGCATAGTTACTAAGATACGAACTTTGTTTTTTCAACAATGTTAAAATATTGAAGGTATTTGAAAGCAATATTATTTATGTCTCTAGGCGGAAAACTGCTTGGGAAATGCCTAAACAGTTCTAAATTTTCAGTCCGGCTTCTCATATCAGTTCAAATATCACTATGTTTACACTAAATCTGCGTAAGGATATGCCATCACCACCTCCCAAAGGGAGGAAATATACCTTTATATATAGAAAATGACTCCGCCCCCCATGTATCAATCAGATTTTTATAGTAATATGGGATCTACAAGAGAAATATTTTGTTGATTTTAAATTGCATCAAATTCAATCTTAGGTTGAAAAGAGGTGGAAAATTACATTTTACAATTGTCTATGGATATGTTTTTTCTATTCATTCGTAATCACTGGCCCAGGTGCCAAGGGGAAAGCTTTAGTGGGGTTGGTGTTGCTCGGTCTTTAGCTTCCTGTGTAGTGTTTTGTAGATCATTGGTTATTTCTTTGTCCTTTTTCTTCTATCCTTCGATTTACGACTTCTCATTACCCTTTGGTATCTTCAAACTGTTCTTACTATAGACAGTCACACAGCATTATTATATCTAGGAGTAATAAAATGCGTTTTTTTTTATTCACATATTATATACACACCAAATGACAAACAAAGTTATGATACAATGTATATCATGAATAATACACAATTATAGAATAATATTGCATAATAACAAGTGTGGACACAGAAATGTGCTGTCCAAAAGGCAAGTGTGGATGTCAATATTTCATATTATTAACTTTAAAAAAAAAATCATGGACACAGGGGTCCTGGATTTTTTTAATAAAAAACTAATCCTGGATTATAATTTTTGCTTATAGTCCGGTCCTGTGTTTATATTTCAAATTTTCATCATAGCCCCCTCCCGCTCCCAAGGGATATAAAATTGTATCATTAATAATAAATTCAGATTTTCTATTTAAAATAAATCTCATTTACAAAACCACTGATATTTGTTAAATTTTTAGCGCTGATTTAAGCTTTAGTCGCAAATTTTTTTGATTTTTCTCTTTAAACTGTCGAAACATAACATTTCTTTAACTGTAAAATTCACAAATAAAATTCACCTCCCCCCCTCCTTTTTTCCTTTTTTTCTTGTTTACATCAATGATCAACAATATTCCAGAATCAAACAATTGAATAAATATAACATAGATTTCTTTTACATTCATCTTTTTACCATGCGGAGTTAGTGTGTTTTAAATCGGTCATCCAATCAGGACGCTCATTATTCTTGTCCAAGAAAAAAATACATCGCTAAAATTACCTGTGGGCGTTTCCCCACTTCAACTCGTAAATTTACATAGAAATGGGAGATATTTCGTCATAAAACTTCACACATGGTTTTGTCTATCATATTTCTTGAAGACAAACATAACATTTTATTGCATTTAACAATATTTTATGAGTATCAACAGTTTTTTTCAACACCGTATCTGTTTCTCGATACAGCCGCAACTTCATCTCGTAAATTTACATAGAAATCGGAGATATTTCGTCATAAAACTTCACACATGGTTCTGTCTATCATATTTCGTGAAGACAAACATAACATTTTACTGCATTTATCAATATTTGATGAGTATCAACAGTTTTTTCAACACCGTATCTGTTTCTCGATACAGCCGCCCGATTACAGTGACCCATGACCCAGATTAGCACGTTCCAGCAGTTTTTTCTTAATTATGTTGTTTAATAATTAAATATAATATATTATACTATTCATTCAACTGCAAAAAGCACCAAATGATCAACCTCTAGAACATATTAGTTCTTTTTCGTGTTTTATGCAGATAACATTAAAATTTATCTTGGTGCAATAATTTAATCCAACAATCGATAGGGTCGGACTGAGGATAATTGGACCAATCGCCCCCACTGGAGTTATCTACTATCGGCTGTTCAATTACACACAACAACACACTGCAGGTTTTACAGAACACAGCAATTGGGCCACGCAAATTCTAAAACCGACACTGAAACAATGAATATCTTTGCACATAAACTATGATTGTTTCAATAGGAAAGGTACCAAGTAGTGATGTTCTTAAACATGTCAGTTCTTCTTGTGTCTAATGTAGATATAGTCCCTGGAACAGTAGCCGTCACTGTTTGCTGACTGATCGGTGACGGATCCAAAATTGACGGATATATGCAAACGTATTTAACTGACTGTATCCGTCACTGAACAATCATGAATTCTATAAATATAGGTGCACTCAAATAATACAAAAAGGAATACTACAGTAGGTCTAATACTTTCCCAAAAATATAGGTTTTCACTAAAACATTTTTGTTACAGGTGTTTGCTTTATTTAATTTTTTTGGTAGCAGGGTTTCTATGGTATTCAGCGGAACACCCTTAATGCTACCCCCCCCCCCCCCTTCCCCTGTATAATATGTGAAGTGACAGAACTTACCAAAGACAAAGTTCCAATCTTTGTGAAAACCAATATGATCATCATTATGATCTTCAAAGTATTCCTTCTACCTCATCATCTTACCAGGAAGTAAATGATCGGAATTGAACTAGGAAGTGTGTTATTTGAAGAACTTTTAAAATTGTTCTGCTACTTTGGTTTGCTAAAATAAACTTTTCACCTGAACAAAACCGGTTTCAATTATATTATTAAAAAACAGAAAGGTCGTGGGACGTAGCCGGAATTATCCATAGGACGATTTCTTAAGAATTACTTATACATGTATTACAGTATTTTTATAATTCCACTTTGGCTCCACCCCATAGAAATAGAAATGCATTTACAAAATGTAACACAGGACGTGGTGGGACGAAAGCGGGATTGTATATAGCACAAGTTCTTAAGAATAACATGACAACAGTGTATTATATATAAAAGTCCCACTTTCTCCCATCCCGTAGAAATAAAATGCAATTGACAGAGATGGTGGGGCGAACCGAAATTATATAATAACACTGTTTAAAGCGTAAAATGAAAAATTGCAAATTGACAAGAAATTTGTATATTAAACACAATGGTTATAACAGGAAGCATCTGACGAAAAAGGGGAAGAAAATTGTAATGGATGTAAATATTTGTTTGTTTGGTTTTTTTATTTAACCAGGAAAATTCATGACGAACCTGGGACGAACCATGATTATGCTTTTCAATCTTATTGAAATATATTTAGGTGTTTATTGTATTTTTTAAAAATATTTCTGTCGATACACTAGATATGTAAGTGTATCCGACAAAAACAAACAAATAAAGATAAAACAGATCTAATTTTAAATAGAATGGGGGACATATAATTTTTTTTTTTTTTATGTCTCTGCTTATGCATATCGGAATTTTAAATACACTACCTATACTCTATGAAATGTATTACACTTGAAACTTAAACGTACTATTCAATATGCAGTCAGAAATCTAAAAGGTCTGAAATGAATTATACACTTACTCTAAAATTACGTCTTATATTTTATATTGTGGCTGCATATCAGAGTAATAAAGCATATTTATCATATATGTTACAGTAAATAAGTGTAACCAGTAAATACTATACAATTATAGTCTTTTGTTGAGGTCAATACGAGTTTTTATGGACCTTAAAAACGATATTCATCGAAGTCTTTAGGCTGAGATGAATATTGATTTCTAATGTCCATAAAAACTCGTATTGACCGAAACAAAAGACTGTAATTGTTTTATTACATTAAAATGAAAAAAGATTCTTTTTATAGACTTCGTTAGAAAACGAAAGTGAGACCAAGTCAATACGAGTTTTAATCAAACAATATCAAATTTTTCGGAATGTCAGGTGACAGCATGATATAAAATCATTATGTAATAAAGGTAATTACTAAACATTTCAGTAAATACTCGTAATAACTGATGGATTTAGGAATGACGGGTAATTCCAAATTTGTCAGTAATTACGAGTAATAGCTAAAATAATTAGATGATTTTACGCTTATTTACTGATTGTTTGGTAACAGACATGGCTCAACCAACTAATATATGGAATGCAATTAGAATATATTTTTGAAGTAAATTACGCAGATTCTAAAATATATTTATTTTAAAAGACGTGAATAAGTGAAATAAGAAATTATGTGTCCTAAAATCAATATTAAAAAGTTCATCACTTATTTTGGCACGAGTTACAAAATTACTCTGATATCATGTTTATTCTATTGCATGTTCTGACTGGGCAATTAGTTTTTTGTTTGTTCAACAGTTGACTGGGCCTTAAGTTTATTCTATAAATTCAATTGCTGGGCAAATAGATATTTTGAAGAAGGTAAAAAAATGCACCGGCCCATCAATCTGATAAATATTGAACAGTCCCTGAAAAAAAAGTGTGCAAATATGCAACAGACCTGTTTCAGAGTACAGAATTCTAGTTGAACATATGATAGGGGATTTTAAAAAATCATAAGGCATTCGGAACTTTGTGGAGACATCCGCGGCGGCCGAAATTAGTAGACATTGTCGAAACGTGTACAGTTCTGGTAAACCGACGTCGGGCAATATTTGATTAAACAAAGGTTCAATGCGAGATTGTTAGTTTTTAATAATTCATATTTGATGTTAAAAATTAAACAAACGAATTGCCTTTTCGTAAATTTCGAAAAAAGAAAAAAAACTTAACGGAATTGGAAGTATTTCTTTTTTTTAAATAATAAAAATAAAAACAAATACATGCATATCTACAGAGACAGATTGATATTAATTTAAGCAAGGTAAAAATGCACAGAAAAAAAGACATAATTTGACATTAAGATAAATTTGCTCGTTAAATGATGATATAACAGTAATTAGATGGACTTTAAAAATCATGTTATAAATACATTTTGATATATCCCCATGCAATTTACCTGTCGGTGTCGTTGTAGACCGTAGTCGTAGATAGTTATTGAAAATGTCTATTATGACACCTTGAATGACATAAAACATTTGATCTCACACATTTACAAGTTTTTCTTGCACAACCCGTTTTTGCAGCTGCATTTAACAAAGCCTTGTCCGTCTCCTATTGATTGTAAGCGTGCTGTCTCACGGACGCTACTTTCAGTGTTAGAATCGACCTCGGCTGCGGACAAACCATGAAAAGTGAAAGAATTGGTTCCTCGAAAAAGTTGAAAATAATAGTCCATGTCTAGTTCCTAGTTTATATTATTCGGTGTCCGAACTAAAATGTGTTACTAGGCATAGAATATTCCTTGGATCGCCACGTCCTCTGTCAACGCTATGTAATGTATTGGTATGGTGACATTATCCCTGATGTAAAATCTGATTGCTTCTGATACAATCTTTCTGCCTGTTTTGATAAATTGTTATTACAAAGTGCTTTAAATCCGACATGCTTATTACAAGTCAATGATTTTCCTACTCATTTGTATCTGGGGTCCGGGTCCATTATATTTGGGAAATTTAACGCGTAAATGATGTGAATTGGGAAAAGATGGGAAGAGCAATACATTTATTAGTTTGGAGGTCCAGTAATAGAATAGCAATCATACTGTACCAAGGTTAATGCCAACAGTAACAAATTCTTGTGATGAGGAAGAATGACCACAAAACAGTTCACAAAACTTACATAAATACCCCTGGTGTACCACACTGTCATATAGCCATGGGTATTTTTTTTCATTTTGCATTGAACTGAACACCCTGGCATCTGGTAACATGACCTCTGGAGCACAACTGTCCGAATCAGAGTGACAGTCAGATTGCGAATATCAACATCACCACTATTTGCACTATTTACATGTTGTTGGATGTCATTTGAAGTGTGTTAGGTAATAAAGAATTGGAATTGGTTGTTTTTGGAGTGACATTCGCAGTGGTAACCAGGCGTTTAGCTTCTGGGCATGGTGTATCAGTACTTAGTGTCGGTAACCGGTAGGGTTGACTCCACCTAATCCCACTTTTTTAAAAATCCATTAAAGAAATCTAAAATTTCAAGTGGGAATAGCTGTAATTATTGTATAAACAATGTGCAAACATTGGGGCTTAGGGTGTATAAACAAAAACTCATTAACTTCAGGTAAACTTTGATTAGAGAATGGAGAACTAATATATATTAATTTATCATTTTTATTCTAATAAAAAAAACATACAGATACATACATGAATAAGTGATATCTCTATCAATACATTTATATTTCAGCATCCATAAAACTTATTATTTATTTTTTTAAACTACATGAAATAATAAACAAGCATGTCTTAGCTATAAATGTTTGTTACTATTCATTTTGTAATGAAATTCTTATGATTCATGTTTTTTTCCAAAGGTACAAATCTTTTTTAGAAGATATTTTACTAGTTATGTCATACTTGATTTCACTCCATATGAAAAAAATGTTTCATTCCAATTTCTAATTTTTATTAATAACACTTACTTCACTCCAAAATTTTTCCTTTTTCTGCAATATTTGACATAAAATACAGGCACATCACAGGTAATAATTAATAAAGATACTAATTGCAAAAACAGCATAATTAACTGCAACAACATCTATTGGATTACCTGGAATATTTTTTTTTTATTTTTTTAATGGGAATAGATAGATGACATCACCGGTACAGTAGTGGGTCGGACTCACTTCAAAGCACAAACAGTTTCACCAGCTTTATTAACGTCATCAACCTCATTTTTCTCCTGGGAGAAGTAAAAACTTGTTTTAATCCAAAGGATTCAAGTTACCTGTACTCGCTTCCATCATTACTAGTCAATTTCTTAGCAAATTATTTAGAATTATGCAACATCGTGACATTTTTATTTTTAACTTTAAAACAATAATTCGCGTATTCCGCTTCATCAACTGTTTTCCGTTTTTAATTTCCAATGAATTGACAAAATATCAAGCAAAGTAAATCACATGACATATTTACTATTCTTTATTAAAATTTTATATTAAATTTATTTAAATAAACATTTATATCAAATACTACAGATTTCCGCTTTTACAAATCAAGCGACCCAATATACTGTACTGGTTCCCAGTATCTTGTGCATATTATTTCGCTTGGTTAATCAAAACAAATAGAAACCAGGTCATAAGCGTGAACATGTTCGACTTTTAATTTCATTTGATAAAGCTTTTATTAACCAGTTTTTACGAATAATTTTATCAGCACGCTATTGGGAATTTTCCCCCATTAAATTGGGGAAGAAACTTTTTTCCCATTGGGGCCGATATTCGGCCCAAAAAAAAAACACAGTCGGATAATCACTGCAAGTATTTTAACTCCGTTCTCCGAACTCTTACCAAATTTGTATTATTCTCCAATCAAAAAGTTAGAAAATATTTTCATCTTTAAAATTGCTAGGCAACAGCATCCATAACAAAAGTAGGTCAAAAGCGATCGTATACGCTTTCGAGATGATCCGGTGTCCTATAATTATTAGCTACCATAATTATTAGCTACTTTTTGTCGTTCGGAACTAGATTTTCGTAAACCACAAAGGTGCTCCAAATGATAGCCATGAAAATTAGCTACCTTAATAATACACTAAAAATACTATTCCAGTTATTCCCCTTTTATCATGTTTTGATAGATTCTTGGTAATTAGTATTTTTGAGCGAAAAAAGGGGGGTGGATGTAGGCGAGGAAATCTATTTAATTAGATAGATTTATCCCAGAAATGGATAGCAAACTCCTATTCATTCATTTACATCAAGGATTTATATATATATATATATTCATGAGCATAATGAGCTGTTACACTGGGTTTTTTAACGTGCGAAGAGCGTGGCAATCTCTCAACACGGGACCTCGGTTTTATTTACGTCTCGTCCGAAGGACTGGTTGGTTGTGAATTTATACACCCCGCACAACCGACGGAGGCCCCTTCAAGCCGAAGAAACTCGGTCCCATTTCTATACCACGGGGTTCCTACGGGGTTGTATATATATATATATACATTTATATATTATATAAATAAATTAAAGTCTAATAATATTTAAAAAAATATATATATATTTATAGTGACATGAACAAGTTTCTAAATATCAATCACCATATTATTTATCTGTACATAATGCATTTTCTGCTTTGCATATATACAAAAATGTGTATATCTATTCCAAAGAAATAAGACGCTTAGTTATAACAAGCAATAACGCTCCTGTGGTGAAATAGTTAAGAGTACTCGCATCATGTGCGGTAGATCGGTGTTTCGATCAACGATCTGATCAAACCAAAGACTATGCAATTTATATTGGCACATGGCGTAAAAGAATAAAGGCAAAGACTAGTTGACTCGTAGTCAGCATAATTCCTTCATTACATGGGATAGAAGTCATGAAGTTTTCCATGAAAATAAGCTACCTTGCATCTGTCCAGTGTATGGCATAGGTTTCAAAATGTTATCCATGAAAATAAACTACCTTGCACCGTTCAAACATAAGCATAAGCATCTGAAGCTTGTCCATGAAAATTAGCTACTCGACCTTTCTTCATTGCATGGAATAGGAGGCATGACGTTTTCCATGAAAATATGCTACCTTACATCTGTTCAATGTCCGACACAGCTTTCAAAGTGTTATCCATGAAAATAAACTACCTGGCACCATTCAAACATAGGCATAGGTATCAGTCGCTTGCCCATGAAAATAAGCTACCTCGCATTCCTTCGTTGCATGGTCCATGAAAATTAGCTACCTGACCTTTCTTCATTGCATGGAATAGGAGTCATGAAGTGTTCCATGAAAATAAGCTACCTTGCATCTGCTCAATGTGTGACACAGGTTTCAAAGTGTTATCCATGAAAATAAATTACCTAGCACCATTCAAACATAAGAATAAACATCAGAAGTTTGCACATGAAAATTAACTTCCTCGTATTCCGTCGGTGCATGGGATATAGGAGCCATGACGTTTTCCATAAAAATAAGCTACCTTACATCTGTTCAATGTATGACACAGGTTTCAAAGTGTTATCCATGAAAATAAACTACCTTGCACCATTCAAACATAAGCATAAACATCAGAAGTTTGCCCATGAAAATTAGCTACCTCGTATTCCTTCGTTGCATGGGATAGGAGTCATGACGTTTTCCATAAAAATAAGCTACCTTACATCTGTTCAATGTCTGACACAGGTTTCAAAGTGTTATCCATGAAAATAAACTACCTGGCACCATTCAAACATAAGCATAAGTATCAGTCGCTTGCCCATGAAAATTAGCTACCTCGCATTCCTTCGTTGCATGGCCCATGAAAATTAGCTACCTGACCTTTCTTCATTGCATGGGATAGGAGTCATGAAGTGTTCCATGAAAATAAGCTACCTTACATCTGTTCAATGTATGACACAGGTTTCAAAGTGTTATCCATGAAAATAAACTACCTTGCACCATTCAAGCATAAGCATAAACATCAGAAGTTTGCCCATGAAAATTAGCTACCTCCCATTCCTTCATTGCATGGGATAGGAGTCATGACGTTTTCCATAAATAAGCTACCTTACATCTGTTCAATGTATGACACAGGTTTCAAAGTGTTATCCATGAAAATAAACTACCTTGCACCATCCAAACATAAGCATAAACATCAGAAGTTTGCCCATGAAAATTAGCTACCTCGTATTCCTTCGTTGCATGGGATAGGAGTCATGACGTTTTCCATAAAAATAAGCTACCTTACATCTGTTCATTGTATGACACAGGTTTCAACGTGTTATCCATGAAAATAAATTACCTGGCACCATTCAAACATAAGCATAAGTATCAGTCGCTTGCCCATGAAAATTAGCTACCTCGCATTCCTTCGTTGCATTGTCCATGAAAATTAGCTACCTGACCTTTCTTCATTGCATGGGATAGGAGTCATGACGTTTTCCATCAAAATAAGCTACCTTACATCTGTTCAATGTATGACACAGGTTTTAAAGTGTTATCCATGAAAATAAACTACCTTGCACCATTCAAACATAAGCATAAACATCAGAAGTTTCCCCATGAAAATTAGCTACTTCCCATTCCTTCATTGCATGGGATAGGAGTCATGACGTTTTCCATAAAAATAAGCTACCTGACATCTGTTCAATGTATGACACAGGTTTCAAAGTGTTATCTATGAAAATAAACTACCTTGCACCATTCAAACATAAGCATAAACATCAGAAGTTTGCCCATGAAAATTAGCTACCTCTCATTCCTTCACTGCATGGAATAGGGGTCATGACGTTTTCCATAAAAATAAGCTACCTTACATCTGTTCAATGTATGACACAGGTTTCAAAGTGTTATCCATGAAAATAAACTAACTTGCACCATTCAAACATAAGCATAAGTATCAGTCGCTTGCCCATGAAAATTAGCTACCTCGCATTCCTTCATTCCATTTCTCTGACAATATCTATGACTTTTTTATTTTCCAAAACCTGATTTTATTTGTACGTTTATTCTGATAATAGGGGCAAGGATTATTGTAGTAGAACAAGTCAAACATCTCCGAAATTGGACAACATTATAATTCTGAAATTCTAAAATTTGACAGTCCTGCCCTAGTTCATAGTAGGATACTAATGGTAATACTTCTGGGTTTTTTTTATTTCTTTTTATGGACCAAAGGAACGTAAATAAAATGGAAGGGAGATTTAATTGAAATTATTAGAATTGAACGAAGGATCTTTCTAAGTTAGGGAGATGTGGACATAAAACTGTGATCACTCATAATACATTAAAGAGATCTCTAATTAAAATTAAAATAAAGATATCTAAATTGAATTGTCGAGCTCTTTAATCCTTATATGAATCAGAATCAATTAGAATCTAAAATGCAGCTCAAACATTGAGCACATCACATAACTGACTGTAATTTACTGCTTAACCCCCCCCCCCCCCCCCTTCCCCATATGTCTAAGCGATAGTTTATTTTAGCTCCTCTTACGCTTGTGATCAACCGACATCAATGTGAATGAAAATGACGTTGTATAAAAATAATAACAACTCAAATAAAATCAAATGTTTATTATTTTTAGAATTGGTTTTTATCTTATATACTATTGTGACAAATTGTGACAAATGCTACATATGAAAAGATTTACAAATAACATGGTCACTTCATAGAAAACAAAATAAAAATAAAATAAAACTGACAGAATCATTGAAAGAAAATAAAGTTGAGAAAAATTATACGAGACTTTGGATAGTAAATTATTCAAGAAATATTATAAAATAAAGGGCTACGCAGATAGAAGCATGTCGGCAAGGGAAAGTTGAAAAAGCGTATACGTATGTCAAAACAAAAACAAGTGTCGACACGGTAAATTGCTGGAAACAGTAATTTACTGGACCCACAGGCAGTTCTTGGTGCTGATTGGCAGACATGGGGTCATCGTAATTTGTAATCGTAATCAGTTGTAATTGATTGCATTTGATCATGTAATCGGATGTAATCTGTAATCGGACATTTTTTTTTTACATGTAATCGTAATGTAATAGATTACATTCATTTTGACCCTGTAATCACGATACTTTCTTATTACATTTAGATTACTTTTCATCATTTTGACTTATTTTGTATTAGCTGAAACATATATCTCCTTAGATATTTAATGTTTGATTTATGTAAATGAATTTTCTTCATGAAATTTATTAAACAAGTTTACTAGAAAAATATTTAGTTTATTGACATCTGAATAAAAAAATATATAATGAAATTCCGTTCATTCCACCTAATCCCACTTTTTAAAAATTCATTAATTTCAAGTTATTTGTAAGTGGGAATAGATAGAAGACACCTGAAATTCAATTGTTAAAAACTCCCCCAAAAATATATTAAACTAAAGTGGCATTCACTACATGATCAAAAAATAGTATTCTATATTTAATTGCAATCAAAACAATCACAGCTACCAAAAAAGTATTAAATATTATTTATGGCTTCAAAGACAACAAACAAATAATATCTCAATTGCAATTTCTTTTGGGTTACAAAATTTAAGTGAAAACAGTTTGTCTGCTTGTGTAAAGCAAAACAAGCTCTAAAATGTATAAATGATCTGACATAACTTTCAAGATTTCATATATGAAACTGCCTCTATGAAAGACTCACAATGTCCTCATGATTCCCATAAGATAAAGAAATAGTTTATATAAACCAAAACATAGGTACGTCATGAAGATTTCTTATACAACAAGTTTAACAAAGAGATATAAATTTCAATAAAGATATTATATAAAAAGCAAAATGTAAATTATAATTTTCAGAAACATTTACGTATGATGCTGGTACTAGAATAACAAAATATTTTCAATCATACATATTACAAATTAACTGACAAATTGCAAGTTGTAATATTTGTAAAATTTTGGATTTTTTTGTGTGAAATTTAGCAATGGCGATTGTTTCATAATTTGGTGTCACAAGACCTTAATTGCACATTTTATCTGTGACACAGGTTATATTAACTGCTAGTTTATTATATATCCACAATAGACTTTGACAGGATGTTTGAAATTATTTGATATATATATTATTAAAATGTGCAAATGTATGTTATAATATTTACTAATAGTATAAGATCATGATGGATTGAATATTGGTCATAGTTGTATGACACAACATATTTTATGGAAAAAAAAAGGAAATTGAGAATTGCTGTTAATTTACAATGTGCTGTATGTTATTGTAATGATCACATTAAAACTAAATTGTAGTTCATAGTTCTGAGTAAGGAATACAGATCCATAATTTCTTTTTAGAGTAATTGGTCGATTCCTACAAAAATCTTCTCCTCTGACACCGCTTGGTCAAATGAACCTAGCTTGGTAGGAAGCATATATGGCAGGCTCTCTATAAAGATTGCTCATTTAGTCCTGATCCCTTAGCAAACATGGTCGGCACAGGCAATTCTTGTTGCTGATTGGTCGATTCCTAAACAATCTTCTACTCTGAAACCGCTTGGCCAAATGAACCGAAACGTGGTAGGTAGCATCTATGGAAGGCCCTCTATAAAGATTGCTAATTTTGGATCTGTTAACAAACATGGCCAGCACAGGCAATTCGTGTTGCTGATTGGTCGATTCATAAACAATTTTCTCCTCTGAAACCGCTTGGCCAAATGAACCGAAACTTGATAGGTAGCAGCTATGGAAGGCCCTCTATAAAGATTGCTCATTTAGTCCCGATCCGTTAACAAACATGTCCACCACAGGCAATTATTGTTGCTGATTGGTTGATTTCTAAAAAATATTCTCAACCTCTAGTCTATATATTGTATTGTATTATATGTATGCTAATGTTCCATCATGCCTGTCTGAGTTTTTCAATAAAATCTTTAAGAAATAACTTGTGTTAAGATACTTTGTGTGCGAGATATTATCATGTATATATGGCTGTTATTTAATTATTAAATTGACAAGTATGTGTGATACAAGTATCTGTACTTGCAAAACATACCAGCATGATGCAAAATATTTATTTGAGCTATATGCAATGACATTACAGACATTTTCATAATTTATCTTGTACCAGCGTCTGGCAATCTACTTTCTAAAGGCTGAGTACATCATCCAAGTGATGAACAGTACAGTGAAAGATAAATGAGGTGTAGGCAGCTCGTTAAACCTCTCTCCCATCAAGGCCCCGATTCAATACAAACGCAAACCTCTAAACATTTATTGATAAAGAATAGAGATACATGTACATACGAAATTAGGATGCAGGCACCCTAAAGTACTACTGTTATTCCAAGATGTATAAATTTTAGGCCCTTCTGAAGTTATATCCTCAAAACAGAAGAAAAAAAACAGAAATAAAATTAGATATTAATCTGTTATCAAAAACAAACAAATACAAAACAAATCAAAGCAATCAAAAATATCAAACAGAAAACAAAAACCAACATGAATGCATCTTTTATCAATCTGACTTAGTTCTGTACACATAATTTTCATAAGAGATACAGGTAACTAATTTACCTGGAAATGTTACATACATTTTGTATCTATCATATTAAACAATGAGTGTATCTTGTTTTCAAAGAAAACATTCAGATAGCTACATTGCTAAAAAGAGGTAATAAAAACGTAGATATCAAATTTAGTGCACATGAACGTTTCTGGAATAACCTTCATCAGGTAGCTCAAAATCAAAAGATTGGAAAGCCAAATAATTTAATAGTTTTGGGAGCACAAAATCTATGGGTATTGATGTTATGTAGGAGTTTCTTTTACACCTGGTAGAGATATTGGGAGTGCTGTTTTTATGATGTGGGTTTTGGTGCAGTCGGGGATGTTGTCTTGTGATTCTACGGTGAATACGGACTGACACTGTTGGGGATGTTGGATTTTTGCTTTGTGTCAGCTGTGATCTGTCCATCGCTCCTCATTGGTGTGACATCTGTTTTGTCTGTACCTAAGGATTTTATATATAACAGCTTCTTTCATCACATATTGCTTACGATTTTGACCAAGATATAGATTTTCTGGTATCTGATTCATGTCGAGCGACGCCGAGAAACTTACACTATAAGCGCGGACGTCTACAACGCTTAGAACGATGTCTGTTTCTGCTCTTTTTAGACAATTTGCCAGTTGTTTTTTTAACTATAAGACATTGCAGAATAAACACAATATACGTACATTGTCGGGGAAATATAAAAACTGTACGTAACAGCTTTAGTGAGTGAGCGATTGTTGTTTAACGCCAACTCAGCAATTTCATAGCTATATCATGGCGAGATCAAGTTAATGAGATGATGATGATGTCCGCTTTTTTCCAGACCAACACGCTTAGTTTTTTTTCATAGTGTTAGCTAACGGAAACAACAGTCCGCGGATATACATGTCGCCACTCTGACACATTATCCTGATTCCGAAGCAACCAGTCTTTGCTATTTCTCCTTAATTCTGCGTGCTTTGCATTATAAGCAACAAATATCAGTTGATAATCTTTGGTTTGAAATATGAATTTGTTTATATACATGTACTCAACAAGTCGCTTTTAGTGTGTCTTCTGCCGAAGGATTGTGAAAGCGTGAAAAGTTGACCGTGCGTTGCACAATGTATTTTGTATTGTTACATTATCTATTGTCATTTATGTAGACAACAGGGGCGGATCCAGGGGGGGGGCCCTAAAATTGGAAAAAATATGATTTTTTGGCGTAAAATCGTGCTTTTTCACACGAAATACCCCAAACTTTTTTGGGCCCCCCTCCGCTCGGCGCAATTTTTTTTAAGTGCGCCCCTCCTAACTTGAAATCCTGGATCCACCCCTGGATAATATATGTATTCGCTAAGAAACAGACCAGAAATGCTCACCAAAGACTCTCATCAGTAGTGTAATCGTTAGCGTGCTCGCCTCGAGAGCGGTAGATCGTGGGTTCGAGTCCCGATCGGGTCAAACCATGTTCTGTACACATATTTTGCCATCTTCCACATTCTGTTGGAAATTTATGATTTAGGGTTCTATTTTTACAAAATCCAAATAAGAAATTGTCATCAAAAGTGTGAAAATAGCTTCAGTTTCGAATTGAAATTAATCTAATAGCTACCAGTTCTTTAATATTGTAATAAATAAAGTTCCCAACTTTCATTATTAAATATATATGGAACATAATCTTATTTATTTATTGAATTCAGAAGATAGTGTCAATAAGTAAGTAAATGAGTTAATTTCTTTATTTCAAGAGGGTAGCACGGTTAGCAATAACAAAAGTGTGATTAATAATTATCATATATGATCTTATTAAGTTAAAGAATAATTTGCGTAGTTTGAACATCACATAAATATTAAATTCTACCATAAATAGTCCACCAATCTATTTTTTAATAGCTGTAAAAATGATACATCGCGATGGTAAATTGAAAAAAAGATAGTTTGTAACTTAATCACATGTAAAACAGCCTTACAGGTAGCATTTTGTTTTTCAACTATGAACACCACTAATATCTATTGTTTATTTTATTTTATATTGTGTACAGATCTATATGTCTCTCTTTGTCAATCAGTAACTCTTTTCCTGTTTATGTACATGCAGTTTTTCATTTTGTCCCTCCATTGGAAATACACAATTTGTATTTTGGTAAACATAATAACGGAGACAAATCCTATATGTTTATGCTACAAGTAGCTAATTGTTATGCTCCGCCGTATGAAAATTAGCTACCGGAAGTTGGAGGTAGCTAATTTTCATGGGTAGCTAAACATTTTACGACACCGGCCTTAAACAAATGCGGCCTTAGTTGATTCGGCCTTAGTTGATACGGCCTTGGTTAATGCGGCCTCAGTTAAGAATGATGTGTATATCTGGATATATATACGATAAAACGACACATTGTGATGATTTGAGTAAATAATTAATTAATTAATTTGTCTATCAGGTGCCATATATTACACTGATTCTCAATACAAGGATTCAAAGGCATTTCTTAAAAGACAAAAAACGAAGTGCATGATATTGGTGTTTTTTCTCCTTTTCTGAAAAGCAGAATACTGAAATATTAAGACAAAAAAAGTTTTTTATCATATCTTAAGGAATAAAATGATTCAACATATGAAGATTCGTTGTAATTTTATTAAAAATAGAACACAAAAATGTACGTTATAGTTTATATCACACCGATCGGAGTCCATTATGCATAAAAAAGTTTCTGATTAAAAATGTTTAAGTACCCTTTTCTTATATTTGTATATAAACTGCATCTGTAACAAGCCAAAAAATTGAAAATAAATATGTTTCTTTATTTTTTTCTTCATTTTCCATTGAATGATTTTTTCAATTATTAAATAAAAGTTATTCCGTTAATTCCGATCTTCTTCTTTTTCGCATAGAGCATTACTTTTAAATTCTATAGCATAAATACGTTAAATTTCATCAAGAATAATATATACTTTCTTTTCTGAATACTTTATCTCATTAAATTATAATTTACATAAATATTTTTGTCCTTTCCAAGAAACATGCTAAAATGTAACGTACAATACAAAAATTGAGCAATTTTTATGAAGAGCCAAAAAATCATATTTTCTTCATTGACTTATTTTAGAATATTTCTTATGTGAAAATGTGATCAGTTAATTATTTTCATGACTCAAAGTATCAAGAAATTAAAATATGAGGATTTCAATATTCAGTAACGTACATATCAAATCATTCCAAGAACGATAATTCCAGAGGAATAATAGAGAATGTTTATATTAATGTATTGAAACTACAATAAAAACGTCAACAAAAACAGAATAACCACACGACAATGGTTATTTAGAGGGAATGGTGTAACATCAGTATAATTTCGGTAACGTTCATTTCAATTGTTCAACTGAGAAATGTCAAATATGTCTTTGTCCTCCGTCCGGAGTTGAAACATTCTCCCACTTAGAAATGGTTCGGCGACAATGCTCAAAACGTCTTTTGACGGGATCCACAAGACATCTCCATGCCTTGGCCACTGCAATTTGTCCTTTTTGTTTTCCATAAAAGAAATTTCTATTTCTCAATCATCTGGATCGACGTTCAAGACTTTGCCGACGTAACATCTTTGTAAGTATTTTGCTATGACATACTGATCCTTTTCTACTCTAATTTGGACATCGTTGTTCTCTATTACACCTCGGTTCTCGATAACACTGGGGTCCTCTGTTACACCTGGGTCATTGCCTGGATTGACTCCGGCCACCTTTCCTAACCTTTCTTTTCTCCATCCATCACAGATGCCGCCTTCTAAGCAGATGTTGCAGTAGCAGCTTGTTTCCCTAACAAAAACCTCTGATTTCCCTATGCCTGCAACTACATGTAGTTTGAAAGTTCCTTTCACTGGCTTCACATCTCTCACTTTTAGAATGTTATCCATACTTTTACATTCTTCTGTAGAAACAAAGATGAATGTCACCGCTTTCATATTTGAAGAAGTTGCCCATTTAAAAAAGTCATGGGCGTCTTGAATGACATTCTTCTGACATCGTACAGCTTCGTCGGCCATTTTTTGTTGTTGTACCACCAAGGCCATCGCATGGCCCTTTCCCGTGGCCAACTTCAAAATAATTCCAACGAGCCCCAACACCATACAACTCCCTGTGGTTTGCTACTGTAAAGAAACATTGGCGATTGCGATATTGGCTGGTTGGTCCATCTGTCCAATAGTGAATAAATGAAAGTTCCGGTGACAATAACTTCAACTCGGGAATCAGTTTATCAATAAATGCATGCACGGTACTTGGAGAGTGAGACATTTCATCTGACACAACGACATAACTCTTGTGCTGAGTTTCTCCATTTTTCCTCTAATACACTACAACCGGGTGAAGAGTTACTCCGGTTTGGTTCCAATATGGCGTCTGTATTTCTTCTACACTCTTACATGAGAAATTTTCGGCAAAATCCATTTGTACTAGAAGATGATTAGTAGGCAAATTCTCTTTCAATCTTTTGATTTCCTCGTATTGTTTGTAGACTCTGTTTACGTGACCCTTGAACTCGGCTGTTTGATCTGCCAGAAAATCAATGAAATCTTGTCTGTCCTTCTCAATCTCAACAATTCGTGTGACATATTTTTTCTTTTCCTTCTCTATAACTTCGATCTTCTTCCATTGAGAAAATTTAACAAGCGCTGGCAATGTGTTCTTCAGATCTTTTGAATCCAAGGCTTCCTCTTTTGCAAATGATTCAGGATTGGCAGATACATCTATTCCTTCTTTTCTTAAGGATTTCAAAGTTAGCGCCATGTTTTGGTGCTTAGTACATAAGCACGTACTTCTACTGTTAAAATTGGTCGTCAGGATACGAGTAGGGCGCATACGACAGAAAGTTGCATGGGTCATTTTAACTGTCGGGTTTTCTGCTTTTTCCTCTCCCGGTATGCCTTTTGGATTTCAGCTCTACTCTTCCCCATGACCTGAAAATATAAAACAAATGTTTACTTCTATATTTCCACACATTTCAGCTAAGACACTTTATTTTGAAGCCAATTGAAATGTACGTTACCATTCATTATAAGCGCTTTGTAAGAAGCCTAGATGAATTGTTATTAATTGTATTTGTCGTTAGATATTTGCAATAAATAAAATCAGGATACAAGTTGTTATTCAACACAAACAACATAGTAACTGACTGGTGTAAACAGATTTAATAACAGTTGTGTTGTTGTAGTGTCTGATGTTTTCAAACACGTTTATTTTGAGTGATTTTTGCATTTTGTTATACTTCTAATATTTTAAATTACCGGACAGATATCCTATTAGACAAACGTTGTACTTTTTTGTCTCTGATGTTTTATGAATTCAATAATTTAATGTGTGGAAGTTCTAAAATGTACGTTACATAAAATAACGTACATTTCATTAGTTATGTGGCGGGAATTTATACACTATGTATTGTACACACGTAATTACACATATACATTATATGCTTTGACTTCTACTGTATTCAGATAATTATGGTTATTGTTCATAAGATGTGTTTTATTTCAAATAATATTTATGAAAAGAATATACCATAGTTACATACCTAATCTGCTACAGGAATCTGCTTATATTCAATTGTATTCCTCTTTTTTTCGTTTTTGTTGCGTCCAATCTCCATACGTTCCCTCCTGTAAACTTTTTTCGGAAGTAATATCTGAATACGGGGACGTAGTGATTGATTCCGGATTTTGCAATATCGTACATTTCAGTAACGTACATTTTTTAAGTTATTCATATTTCCACCAAAAGATGAAAACTTTGGATTGAAGCAAAACATTAATAAACATTTAGTTCATATATACTTTGGCTTTTCTGCACATTTTTCTTTTCCTAATACAGACACCCATTTCGGAGAAAATTGCCATATCGTACATTTCATTCTTATCCATACTTTTGGGAGTCCGGATAATTCTTTGTAATTTTTACGGAACTTAGAAAAGAAAATAACCATTGTTATTTTGCTTTGGTTTCATTAAACCATACTGACGCAAATTAAACAATATTTAACACGCAAATAGGTATTTATAGCATTACATACGAGATAGAGTTTGGAAAACGCTCTCTTAGTTTTAGCAGATGAGATTCTGCGACAGTGATATCAGGCATAACAATTCAAAAAATATCCATGAAGAAAGAATGCAGATAAGTAAGAATAAGTAAGTTATGGTCAAGGTCTTCCGACAAAAGTTTTAAAAAGTAAATAAAATGTCAAGTTTAAGTCGTGATAGACCAATTAATAGATCATATAAGGCAGCTATGTTTATTTCATATATAGTAACTTTTGAATGGGTGACCTTAATTGAACCGTTATATTGAGAATGGTTGAAAGGATGTTTTTTTTGTCCCGGGCAGGTAGTCGTTGTTTACTTATTTATCTGTTACGAGGAGTTCCGAAGGCAGCTTTACGTTGAGGCGGGATTGCTTATATAATATATGTTATTCAACTATCAGACAGGGTATATAATGTGACATTCCCGGCTTAGGATCTATATTCCCTGAGGCGCAGCCGAAGGCAGGCGCGTAGCTCCCTATACGCCAACACGCAGTTGCGTGCACATCGGCGAGCTGAAAAAAAAAATAAAGAGGAAACAAAATATGGAAGACAGACTACCAGAGCCAATCACCCTGCAGACACGCCAAAACAGTATTGGAAAGTTTCTTTGTACTATGCGTTTATAGACCACATGATAATGGAATTGGAGTCGCGTCTGATAAAATCAGAAAATCGCTTCTATGCACAGTATCTGCTTCCTCGTGTTATAGGAAATATTACGAACGAACAAATCGCGACATTGTATGAGACATACGAGACTGACCTGACATGTAATTTAGACGAATTCAAGAGGGAGATCGCTCGAAGGCGAACACGCTGGAGTATAACACCTCGCGATCAGATGCCAACTTCACTTTGTGAGACACTTGATGCGGTAAACCCGGTGCTATATCCTTCTATAGATACCATCTTGTGTATCATGTTGACAATGACGGTAACAAGTGCTACCGCAGAGCGATCGTTCAGTGTACTACGTCGGTTGAAGACATATGTACGATCAACAATGAATAACGATAGGTTGTCATCGCTAGCATTAATGCATATCCATCGCGATTTCAGTGTGGATTTAGACAAAGTTATGGAGAAGTTCGTGTCTGCCAAGACACGAAGAACAGATTTTGGGCAATTCTATTAAGTAAATTATGTCTAACAAAATCATGAAATCAATGTGTTGCTTATGTATTCAATTTACCCATGAAAACACCTCAGAACGTACCATTTTGCATCAAGGCAGCAAAAAAATTCTGGGGGGGGGGGGCAAACCCCACCAGACCCCCCCCCTTTTCCAGGTATGGTTGATTGCACTGCAAAAAAGGCTAGCTACGCCCCTGGAAGGGAATATATATCATAAGCCGGGAATGTCACATTATATACCCTGTCTGATAGCTGAATAACAGATATATTACGAATTTAACCATTTTTTTTATAAATACAACATCCAACTGTATTAAATAAATTTGCCTCTTTTATTTTCATTTTTCGTATCTCTCTCTCTAGATGTCCGTTTCCGTACCTTCTTCAATGACGTCAAAATATGTGTCACGTCATATTTCATGTATAGAGTGTCTCATGAAGGAAAACACTGTACTAAATTTCTAAATCAATACAGTTTCATATGTAGTAAATTTTATAAACTTTATAAATATAACATTAATATATCACAAAACAAAACAACTGGTTTGCGAAACAGTTTCAATAATTTAAATGTTAACAACATGTTTACAAATAAAACCTTGGTGTGGCCCCATGACGTCGAAAATTTTCAAGGCTCAACGTTTTGTTTATTTGTTATGGTACAGCCGTGGAACATAGGAGTTTGCTGAATCGATCAGGTATTTGTGACGGAATTAACCGTTGTAATATTTTTTTGTTCATGCAGCCGTTTTGAGTATAAAAACAGCATTTAATTTGGTAAAAATACATTTATTATTCCGTATTATACCATTGATTCAGTGAAGCGTAATGTTTTGTCTTACATGTTTTAATCGTTTTTGGGGACTGAAATATATACCCCGTCTGCTTTCCGAATATATGCTGACATTCAGGGTTGAAGAACCAATGAAAATATGTGTAACAAATTAAATTCGTAATATTATTAGTTATATAGGCTTTAGACAGGTAATACGGGCTCATATAACCTGTCTGTGTTGTATATTTCCTGAGCCGAAGGCGAGGGAAATATACAACACAGACAGGTTATATGAGCCCGTATTACCTGTCTAAAGCCTATATAACGAATTTGTCATACTGCAATACCATGGGTCCATATTACCTGTGTAAACGGCCTAAATAAAGAACGTGACTACTATACATGACTACTATCTCATGAACATTTAACCCCAGATATGACTTTGCTTTAAAGAAGAAATTAATTCTTCAACATATTTAATAAACAACTTAACAATTTTAACAGAAAAATAACAAATGATTTAGAATTGCCTCAATATCGGCGTCAGAGTGACAGGCAAAATGAGTTATCTTTCTTGGCACGTGCTTTCATATTACCGGCTAGAGCCGTATAATATGGATTAGTAAAATCGAGCAAATAACCAATCGGATCACTTAGATTTTCTATTGCAGTATAACAATATATGTTATTCAGCTATCATACAGGGTATATAATGTGACATTCCCGGCTTAGGATCTATATTCCCTGAGGCACATTATATACCCTGTCTGATAGCTGAATAACAGATATATTGCGGATTTAACCATTGGGTTTTTTTTAAAATACAACATCCAACTGTATTAAATATTTGCGTCTTTCATTTTCATTTTTTGTATCTCTAGATGTCCGTTTCCGTACCTTTGACGTCATTCTTCAATGACGTCAATTGTATGTGTCACGTCATATTTCAATCCTGAATGTCAGCATATATATGTATATTATGAAGATCGTTACATCGGTTTCATCAAAAGAATTGGAGTACTTTTTGAGTAATTTATAGTATGGCTTCCTTTTACTCTTTGGTAACCCTTATAATCATACTGCCAGTGCAATTATATATATACGACTATTAAGCAAATGATAATTAATTGCAAGAGAACATCTAAGGAATTTCGCTTGTTGACAGCTTGGTGTATCAACCTAAATTGTTTTTCTAATCATCAACTTCAATGGAAATGATTTCCGTCATTATTACCAAAAATTACTAATTAAAAAATTGTTAAAATAATAACGATTTATTATGGCTTTTCATATTGAGTTACGAGTAAATCTTGTGAAAACACTACAAGTTCCAATATTTTATTCATCATATCCATGAATATTGAAATAATATTTTAAATTTAAATACAACTTTTATTTTTTAATTATTCTTTTCCATTTGATATATAAAGGCCGGATTTGCCGTAGGCCGCATAAATATATGATAAGGCCGGAACATCCATTTGATATAAGGTCGGATTTGCGTAAGGCCGCATCAACTAAGGCCATATCTGTCATAAGGCCGAATCAACTTGTAAGGTCGTATATTTTAACGGTACTTTAATCACATCAGCTTCCTTATATAGATATTTAGGATTCACCATTTCAAGCAGCGGAAAATGCAATCAATGTAAACTTCACCTATATAAGAAATCTATGAAGGCATACTTTAAATTACAAAATTGTTTGTCTTCAACAAATCCCAGAATAGACACCTTTCTGCATCTTTATGATCATACCATTAAACCAATTCTAACTTATGGGAGTGCAATTTGGGGTATGTTTTCTGTTGATTCGTCCAGTTGTAGGAAAAAAAATGATTATTGTTTTGAAAAATTTTTCTCAACCAGCCATACAGAGCAATCACATGTAAAATTTTTAAAATACAATCTTGGCGTAAATAGGAAAACTACCAATATTGCAGTTATGTCTGAACTTGGACGTTATCCTATATATTTCTCTGTAATTTTAGCTATGTTAAAATATTGTCACAGATTAGAAGGTCAACAGGAAGGTTTACTATTTGATGCTTATATATGTAATAAAGAGTTACATTTTAGTAAAATCAATACATGGTATTCGAGTATATTATATATTATTGATGAATTGAAGATCAGGAGTTTAAATATCAAATTAGGTCAGTTGTGTAAACAAGTAAAAGATAATATGTGTAACAGTTTTCTTGATTTTTGGAATGGAGAAAGGGTAGATGCCATTGGCAGCAACAGAGGTAAATTAGATACATACTTTTACATAAAGACCCATTTTGGGAAAGAGAAATATTTACAAATTAATAATTTTAAAATTCGACAGTCTATATGTAAGATAAGAGTCAGTGCTCATCCATTAAATATTGAAACTGGCAGATATAAGAACTTTATAAGATCAGAAAGAAAATGCACAAATTGTTCTGAGGGAGATATTGAAGATGAGAAACATTTTGTTGTCGACTGTCCCTTATATGAAAATATTAGAGTAAAATTTTTTGATAAAGTTATTGACTTATGTCCAAATTTTAGATACATGGACACATCATCAAAATTTGTCTGGCTATTTACTAATGAACATGAACAAGTTTTGAAAAAATTAGGTAGTTTTATAGAGGAATGTTTTTTTGCTGCGAGGACACAATTGATCCTATAGATATCATTAGGTTAGGTGAACTATTATAGTTATTATACATGTTATATTATATTAAATATGAATTGATTTATGGTGGTATTTGATAGGCTCTGATCTGGCCGTGCAGTCACTGAACATAAATATGTTTTCCTGTTTTTTGTGTGTGTTTACATGTATGTCTCCAATCATTTCAATCATTGTATTAAATTGTTTGCCCCTTGTGGGCCCTTAATTGGCAATAAAAAAAAATCTTATTCTTATTATAGACGTTTTCAGAAATCGGTGATAACCTTGTTATCGTTCGTGGACGCTAGGTGGTGTTACTATCGTCCGCCATTACGAAAGTGTAACAATCGGTTGTTTACACTAGTTACGATTAATCAGTATTCATAATTGGATTAGATAAGCACGCTTCAGTTAATATTTTATGGCTTATTCCCGTGATTTTGGCCGAATATTTCGAAATATGGATCATTGAATTGAACTTAAACGGTTACTGTTTAAATTGTTCAGAATCACAAAGTTCAGGACCAGGTCGGACAGATCTATACGGTCATCAATATTATAAAAATTAAAGAATTAGCTAGTCATTTTGCCAGATGTGGGCTAACAGATCGATCTGTAGCTATTCAGATTTTAACCTTGCTTATGTGGCAGAATTTCAATACAAAACGGGGTACGCAACAAAAAAAACCGGTCGGTATGGAAACCCTCAACACACATTTGTTTACTAACGGTATATATTTTGTACAAAAGAACTAAGTTCCCTTCGAATATTGTCTTCACTTCACAAAGCCACAAAGTCGCATATTTTTATGATGTAGGGAGCACTTATGCAATTGACCAAAAAATCAATCATTTGCACAATGATAGAGTAGCAAATATGTGGAGGAATAATGTTCCTTCCGTATGCGATAGAGGATAACATAGAAAGGAAAACAAACTGAGTTAAACACCGGGTAACACACTAATACACTCAACTAATGAAAATCTTCTTAACATAAAGCGCAAAGGTGATCCTGAAGTCTCGTACCCTCTCTCGTACGTCTGATACCACTGAAACTCGGAACCCGTGTGTAATAAAAGTCATTTATTTTTTAATTTATTTAATCTCTTCTGACATACTGACAAGAATTTTTGTTTCTACGCGGAAGTTAACTTTTGAGATTTCGTAAGGAACGATAACTCCAATAAAGGAACGACAGCTCGATTGAATGAGACTAGATTCGGCCCTAAAAAAAAGTCGTCCGCAATATATCTCGGCCCAAAAAATCTCGACGCTTTTTGATGCACTGGATGAGCGTGAAATTGCAAAATAATTTTCAGATGCGCGAGCATTCATGGCCGTGCCGGTTTCATATTAATTTATATATTTACTTTTTAATTTCATACAAAATATTAGCGAGCATCGCAAAATGCGAGCTAAACAGCAACATGTGTGTAAGGAGATGAATCAATATACTAACAATACCAACCGGAAGTGGTTTTTAAGTTTCAGCATAGAATGGACAATCGGAGCGAATGACCGGAAATAGCCTATTAATTAGAATAACAAATAACTATCCAGTTTAAAAAAAAAAAAAAAAAAAATAGGAATCCGTACAGCTTCTTTACATGAAACAATTAATTTATTTAAAAATTGACAATGGCTAGACCTTCTTCTTTCGGCCCTAAAAAAGCTGTCGTCACACGATTTTTATAGTTTACGTCACACAAGTATTGTTACGTCACGTCATTCATTCATGATCGCTGTCACTGTCAGAGTAAACAATCATTGCCCTGCTTTCGTATCTTTGGGGAACTTTAAAATATAACGATACGAATACAATTGTTAAATTTGTAATAATTTCTACTCTAAAATAAAATGTGTGTCTGCTACCTTCGCGGATTTTCATCAGAGAGCGTATATAAGACACACCGGAAACGGGCTAACCCCAGATTCCGGATTGCCGCAATATATCCGTCTGTGAACATCCAACCATTAATGAAAACACCAAAAATAGATATACAACATCCCGCCCCCTAAAAATGAAATTTAGAAATTTCAAAATGATTGGTTGATTCACAGATGGGAAAAAACTGCAATACTATATACAAATAGAACATATTAAAGTGAAAATTGAAGCAAACAAAGAAAATCATATAGAAAATTATCCAGCTTTCTCTTAGATCTAACATCCCACTCCTCTGCGACTGCACCCATTCATACAAATACATATAGTGCTTGAAGAGTCAATGATGTCGTTTTTAAAACAATAGCACATTTATAAAAGCATAGCGTAATAGAGAATAAAAACACTATCAAAATATTCAACTAGCTCCATCGATTGAATAACGAATGTCAATGAATTCTTAGCGGAGACCTTAAAACTCCTAACTAGCTAATAAGCATTGAAACAAGGTTTTATTTCCAAGCAAATCATAAAATTTCCTACGCCACTTTCAGACTCTAATATACTGTTCCACACTTTGACATGTAATGATATGAGTATAATAAAAATTTAAATAGGTAACAGGCACACAAGCTAAATATGCACAAACCAAAAAGTAATACAAGTACATTTTGGAAATAAAACAAGCAGTCCACAAGTGTATATGAAATAACACTAAGCTTTGGCGAAACAGTTTTCACCTAGTATGTAAATCGGGAATCACCCCTCCAACTAGTAGCATCATATTTAATCAAATTGTATATTGTTAGTCACCATACTTGGCGATACAGATATCACCAAAACAAAGGAAAGTTCATCCATGGTTCATCCATAAATAGTTAAAAAACAGAACGGAAACACAACTTTCTCATAATTCGTAAAAGGTCCAAAATAACAGTAGAAATAAACGTATATACAGCATTTGTTGGCGACACATTTATCACCAGCAATAATTATCAACCGGGTCAAACATACTCTCAAAGTTCAAGATTTATTGGCGATACAGATATCACCAATTGCATGGCAAACTAAATCACTGTCTAAAGGAAGCTAACCATATTCCAAAGTTCAAGACATATTGGCGATACAGTTATCACCAAGGCAACATGTACCATATACAGCAGCAAATCATTAGAAGGAACAAGTGTTGGCGATACAGTTTTCACCATCACAGCAATGTCATTATACAAGTTCATGTTCTGATCACCGATCTATTTCACCAGGGGCGGTGGTCTTGAAATAAATAAATCTTGTGCTTTCCTGGATAGCTGTGAAATCGACCTCCACTGAGCGTTTTGTGAGGGTTCACCGACTAACTGTACAAGGTACAGAAAAGAGTTACCATGTTTTTTCTTCGCCAGGATTCTTTTCACTTTCTCAGATCTCGAATCTGTTGATAGCGAGTCCTCAATTTCTTTTTCATTGGTTATAAAGTTTTCGTCTCTAAATCGCACAGGTTTTATGATATTACGATTAGATCTCCATATCGGTTGTTCAATGTTTGTACTTTTTTTCGGTACATGGATATCCTGATTATTTGCACTTGAATTATCGGATTGGGTTTCCTCTGTGTCATTGCTCTCTGTATGAGACGGTGCTAAACAATGTGCTGGATCGGGTGCACGGATATGAGCTATTTTAAGTCTGTTTATGTGCACTGGATCTTTTAGTTTCTTTTTTCCGGTAGGATCTCGGAGCTTGATAAGATGCGCACTGATGATGTTATTAACCGCAAATGGACCTTCAAAAATCGGCTTAAATTTTCTACCAGCACCAGTTGGTTGACACTGTAAATACACATAGTCACCGATTTGTAATTTCAATTCGTTTGTTTTCATATTTTCTTTTTCTTCCATTTGTTGACCTGATGCTTTAGCATTTTCATATACAATGTCATTAATCGTATTCAATTTGGAACTCAATTCTTGAAAGTACGTTCGCATGTCCATTGGTATATCTTTTAAAGATTCTCCGTGAAATTGCATCAGCGGAAAATTTGGCCGCTTTCCAAAAATAATTTCAAACGGGGAAAAATCAATGCTGTTATTCACACATGAATTCATAGAAAATGTTACTGAATGTAGTTCATTTTCCCATGGTTTTCCTTTCAGCACCTGAGTTGTTAAACGTTCGGCCAACGTTCTGTGTTGTCGTCCACACGCCCCTAGGCAGTGATGTGCAAATGCCGGCGTGAACTCCTGCGTAACCTCAAGTAATTTACACAATTCAGCTGCACATTTGTTGGTAAATTCACTGCCCCTATCTGATATCAATGTTTGGCAAACGCCATAGGTGGTGAACATATGATATAAAGCTTCACAAATTGTAGCGGCGTCTTTATTTCTCAATGGATAAGCAAACATAAATTTGCTGAACATGTCGACAGCTGTAAATACACATGAATTACCATTTGGTGACACAGGATACGGACCACATAAATCTATTTGCCACACTTGGAATGGTTCGGCGGGCGTCGGAAATGACACTATTGACTGTTTGGTTTTCTTGTTTGAGACTTTCCGAATTTGACAAAGATGACATGATTGAACATAATCTGTTAATCTTTTTCCCATTCTAGGAAAGAAAAAGTGTTCTTTTGCTCGGTCCAAGGTATTGTTAATCCCACAATGCCCACCAAGAGGTGAATCGTGGACAACTTTAAGCACCGTATTTATAAGAGCATCAGGAACGACAATTTGATAATGTCCCATCATTTTGTGACGCCTAGCCTTTGTAATTCTAGAATGAAATAAAATGCTGTCTATCACGGCATAATCGGCCGATTGTAATAAAATACGCCTGGCTTCCTTTTGCGATTCAGGTAAATTGTCATTTTCTAAATAGTCAATTATCTGTGACAAAACATTGTCCTGACCTTGAAGTTCCTTCATTTTTCCCGCGGAAATCGATAAAGTTCGAAAAACAGAGTTATTCAAAGTTTGTTCCACTGTACTCTCGTGATCTTTGTCCTGTGTTGTTCCACGCTGACCGCGTAAACGCACTGTTCGCTTCGTTTTTCTGCTACTAGTGTCACTGCCTATTTCGTCTGTATCAGCATCGTACGGGTCGCTTTTTTCTGAAACTAGCGTATTCTCATTCAAATTGACTGCATGAACGTCGGCAAATTTTGAAGCAATTAGATCGGAGAAATTTTGGCCGTTAGGTAGAATGACTTGCCCCACTTTGTCAGATACGTACGGGAAAAAGGGGTCGTCCTCAACTGGACTTTCAGCTACGTCCGCTTTGACATTTTCGCACCTAGATAATGCATCTGGAACTTGCATATCTGCCGCCTTTTTGTACACTATTTCAAACGAGAACTGTTGAAGAATTGACATCCACCGTTCGTAGATAGCCCCTTTGAATTGCTTTTGGCATAATGGTTTGAGGGATTGATGGTCACATTCAACTACGAAGGAATTTCCGCGTAAATAATCGGCACAATCAAGTATACTCACAACCATCCCTAACAGTTCTAGCTTTGTCGGCCCATATGATTGCCGCCATAGGCTCAATGATTTGGAGCCAAAACGGATTATACGCGGTTTCTGAGTATTGTCATTTGGATCAAGCTGGTATAGCATGTATCCAATACCTCTCGATGACGTATCGACGCTTAACCGGAAAGTCAAATCGTATTTAGGAAATCTCAGAATCTCGGAATTTGTAAGCTTTTGCTTGAGATCGCTAAATGCTGTTTCTTGTTCGTTACGCCAATGAAATAGTTATCCTTTTTTCAAAAGTCTAGTAAGCGGATTTACAAGCGCACTGTAGTTAGGTATAAACTTTCGGAACCAGTTGAAAAGTCCTAAAAGTCGTCTCAATTCCATTACATTTTTCGGGCGCGGATATTCGGTGATGGCTTTCACACGATCCGGTGGTGGACAGATACCGTCTTTAGAGATGAGATGACCAAGGAACCTACATGACTTCGCCGCGAACGAACACTTTTTGGGTCCTTATTTTAAACCAGCATTTCGGAATTGCCTAAAAACTTCTTTTAAATCAGACATATGTTGTTCAAATGTTTCCGAACAGATCAAGACGTCGTCCAAATAGCATAAACAAGATTTGAATTTTAACCCGTGTAAGACCTTGTCCATAAGTAATTGAAATGTATTCGGCGCAGTTTTGAGGCCCATGAGAAGTCGTAAAAATGTGTAAGTCCCGAAACATGTATTGAAAGTGGTATACTGACTAGAGTCACTAGAAAGACCCATCTGAAAGAATCCGGAAGAAAGATCAATGGAAGATATAAAGTTCGGAATAATTTCGCTAAAAGATTCAGTGAGTTCTTGCAAATCCGGAATTGTATATTTAAATTCTCTGGTTTGTGAATTTAGAAAACGGTAATCACAACAGAATCGAAAGTCTTGTGCGGAAGGTTTGCCTGCATTCTTTGACCGCTTTGAAACTAAAACTATCGGACTTGAAATGAATAAATCTTCCGTTTCGCTGACTGGAGCGATAATGCCTTGCTCCAACAAATTGTCCAAATGATCCCTCAAAATTTCCCTTTTGAAAGGGGGGAGTCGATAGGGCTTCTGATGTTTCCCAACCACGTCCGGTTTTAGTAAAATCTTATGATCTACAACACGCGTAAATCCTAATTCCGGATTATCATCCGTGACAAAAAGATCAAGATTTTCATGTAACAATTCAATGACTTTATCGCGTTCAGTTTCCTCTAAACTATCCGGTAATTTAAACAAAGACTTCACTTTAGAAAAATTGGGTTCATTACATCGGAGTTCCGTATGAGCAGTGTTACACATTTTTATATCAGTAAGATTTTGCACAGTGTCCGTTTCACACAATTTAGCATGTTGTACTGTCGGTAAACTATCTGAAAAAGATGCACAGTCATATTCGCTGTTAAGTACGTTAAATTCCGCTACCGTGCGCCCTTCGGAATCACAATGGTTTCATTTGTCGGATTTAATAGTTTTACAGGTACTTTTTGATTGTTCGATACTGTAACAACAGATTTTGCCACTAGCAAACCTTTGCCACAAGAAAATTTACTTTTGGAACACACACCCTGTAGACCGATTGTAGCATAGTTTGACACTCGAGCCCACACAATAGTTTCAGTATTTGGGTCTAAATTTAGTCGTCTTTGCGTTTGCACATTTGCAGAATTTAAATTACAAGTCATTTTGCTGAAATCTAGCACAACATTGTTTTTCATTAAATAGTCCGACCCTAAAATGAGCGGATGCGAAGTAACTGGAAGAATATATACATCAATAAAATGCGTACCTTGTGATTTAATACTCAATTCAATATTTGCAACACCAGAAACCTTAATTGTCTCATTATTAGCTAATCTAATTTCTGAACATTCTAATCGCTCAAATGATAGTTTGTATTGCTCAGGAATTGAATCAAATAAAGTTTTTGACATAATGTTAATAGAACTGCCTGAATCAACTAACGCTGCAACCTTAAAGTCATTAAAAAACACATGTATATACAAAAATTGAGGTTTCTTTTCCGAACTGAAGTCCATACTGGCACTTTCCGATCCTACCCCGGACGACCGTGCCTGTCCCCCGGGTTTTGTCGGTTTCCCCGTACGAATTTAGCGCATACATTCGCTGTATGTCCCTTTTGGAAACACAACTGACATTTCGCACGCGACAAAAATTCTCCCGTCCCATCCCAGTTGCATTCTCGCTGGTAATGACCTCGACCTTTACATTTAAAACAGTGCGGACCGACAAAGTTTCTGCGGTCGGTGTTAACTTGATCAGATTTTGTTGACCGGTCCGGTTTGCTTTGCATTTTCATGTCCGATATCATGGCCGTGATCAACTGAACTTGCTCCTTTAATTCCGCGATTTCAGATTTTTCAGATGCGGAGGCCGATGAAGAATTTTCGGACCTATTTTCCTTTTTAGCAGTTACTAGTTCGTTTAATTCTTTGACTTGTTGTCGCAACTTTCGAATTTCATCATTTTCATTTTTCTCAGCGTTTCTATTTTCTCGAGGTTTATCTTTAAAAGTACATATGGCATTAATAGAGTCCTCGTGCTTTCTGTATCCACAAGCTTCTGCCATTTTTGCGGCAGTCAGTGCTGTTTCCATATCTTGTGGCAACCCGGCGCGGATAAAAAATGGCATTTGCTCTGGTAAACCACTAATAAATTTCGAGAGCATCTCATGTTCTGGTTTATTTAATAATTTTCCCTTTTCATATATTTGACAGAAGATGTCTTCTACGTTTTGACCTGAAGATAAAGTGAGGTTTTGAAATATCTCGCTGTGCATGAGCACATTAGCCCCATGTCCACTGAAATTAATGAATATCTCCTTAAAGAGAATGTTAACCCTAACCCAATTTTCCCTACTCTCCTCGCTTAGTGAGTTAAACCAGGTTAACGCAGGGCCCCGTAAATGTAAATGAAAAGCGGCTAACCTACGCTTGTCTTGGTAGTCACTTAAGTCATGCAAGGTTGCAAATGACTCAAATTCAGTCAAAAATTTATTTCCATTATCTTGCGGATAGCCGTAAAATTCCGAACACTTGGCTAAACGTTCCATTTTGTTTCTATGTAAACGAGACCGCGGTTGTGTCTGGATGAAATGATAAACGTGAAGGTATATTATTGAAATTAACTGCTAATTTTCGTAATGTAGAATGATTTGTCGGAGTATGAAGTGAGTCAACAGATGGCGTGTGATAAGAAAATAAATGCGTGAAGTCTTGTCCGTCTAAAAATGAATCGCTTAAATGTGATTTCGATTCAAAATCTTGTTCAATAGAATAATCGGGTTTTGACGAATGCAAAGAATCATTAGTGTTACTCATGTTAATTAGAAAAAAAAAACCTCACGAGTTTGGCGAGACTGTTCCCACCGAACAAAAATATTGCGACCATGGCGAGACTGTTCTCACCAGTAATGGAAACTATTAAACTCATACAGTTTAAATTCAAAAACATCAAAATCGGGAATACATGTACATACACATTTTATTAAAACAATCAAATATGACACAATGTTGGGTGTTCTGCTCATCTATGCACAGTCCTGGGAAACTTTCTGACAAATTCTCAACAACCAAAGTCTTGCTAATTCAGAAATTGGGTGTATACCATCATAGTAAAATGTACTAAATCTAAAAGTATATCTGGGTTTCTTGTATCTATCTCTCCTACAGTTTACAATGTCTAACGAAAATCTTGGGGATTCTCTTCTGTAAATAAGGTTCGTTTCCCTGACAAAGGTGTTCACAATTCGAATATGTTCATGAAGAATTTTATCATCATCTCTGTATTTTGTATCGTCACGACCTTTATGTTTGTTGTACTCATAAATTGAATATGGGGGTAGCTCTAATAAAACAGGTTCTACAGTTGAAAACCCTCTAAGGAAAGTGTAAATGTCTCTGAATTGCTTTATTAAATCATTAGCAGACGACTTATCTCTGGATTTTAATTCAATCAATTCATCATGTTGCTTAACTGTCAAGTCACACGTTCCCAACCATAAATAAAGTACAATATTTGGGTAGCGATGCAACTTTATTTCAAGATTGTCACACAAAAAATCATATTGTTTTTCTGTTGTGGCCCCGCCTTTATACCACCAAACGATATCTTTTTCAATCCCTCGTGCGACTTCGTCACGCAGATTACGGGCCTTACTGTCAGATAACACGACAGGGGTCTTGCGAAGCCTAATATTTAGATCAGAAGCACTAGAATTATATTCAAGTTGACTCCTAAGTCTACTAAGACTCATTACAGGGTACAATTATATCAATAATAAAATGGTGACTTTGAAATTTGTCGAATCACACGTGGCTTTTTAAAAAAAAGTATTATTTTTCCACCAAAACACAGGAAAACACGAATAATCGTGTGTAGTTTAGTTGTTCTCCACCATTTCGTATCTTTGGGGAACTTTAAAATATAACGATACGAATAAAATTTTTAAATTTGTAATAATTTCTACTCTAAAATTAAATGTGTGTCTGCTACCTTCGCGGATTTTCATCACAGAGCGTATATAAGACACACCGGAAACGGGCTAACCCCAGATTCCGGATTGCCGCAATATATCCGTCTGTGAACATCCAACCATTAATGAAAACACCAAAAATAGATATACAACACTGCGTTTCTCAAGTTGGTGGCGATTTACAGTTGGTTGCCGAATAATTGCTTATGTATTGAACGGTGCAGTTCCCATCACATGCAGCAATGTGAAAAGAATGTCTTTAATATTCTAAATTAGTAAGATAAATCTTGAGTACTTTGCGATTTTCCTGACGGAGATTCCGCAATGTTTACAAAGACGTCGCTGGGGTTTTCTCGCATTCATAACCTATGACGTCACGAAAGTTAGTTCCGACTAAAGTACATCTTGTATCACATAGGTTGTATCCATTAGCTAAATAGATGTATTTCTATAGAATACATACAGTACTTAAGGTTAGATAAATTATCATTACAGAGTGAAGTACAGGAAACAGCCTTTTAATTTGAATAAAAAATAACTATCCAGTTTAAAAATACCCCCCCCCCCCCTAAAAAAAAAATAAAAATGGAAAGGAAACCGTACAGCTTCTTTACATGAAACGATTAATTTATTTTAAAAATGGACTATCGTTAGACCTTGTTTCGCCCCTAAAGCTGTCGTCACACTATTTCGTTGATCATGGTTTCAAAACAGAAAAAAAAAGGAATATAAAGATGATTTTCTTTAAAACAATATTGATTCAGTTGCCATGCAACCCGTTTAAATACATTTTTGTACACACGAGACAGAAAAAAACATTCAAAGTCTTGTCGTTTGTGTGATGCAAAAATATCGTTTGCTATGATCTAGCTTTACAAGACACAATGACGAAAAGAGCGAAAAAAAAATATAACTAGAAAACTGCTTTAAATCAGTGAAAGCGCTAAAGGTAATTGCTATCTTAACAGCATATCTATGATTTTCTCTTTAATTCTAAATCTACCTATCAGGCGCCCTTCCGTGCAAAAAACGTTGCATTTTTCTGCGATACGCCTAGTTTGCAGCTATAGGCCTACAAATCGACAATATATGGCCATTTATGGAGTACTACAAACGGTTTAAGCTAACTATATTTTATAGGCAGTAAACGAGTAGAACATGGACAAAAATTATAAGAGCGATTACCAGCCTTTTCATTTTTTTTTTTTTACCAAAAAAGAACATATTTCGGACATAACATGACTTCAAAGTTTGAAATATATTAGCAGGGCCTCCCAAATGCCCATAAAATCTGGTATGTGACACCAGAATTACTGATATTCCTAATAATACTGAAGTTAATAAAATTTTGAGTGTGGGTTACCAAACCTAACGTTAAGGGAATACGATACAGTAGCAAGGGCAGATAATTACTTTGCCGAATACCGCATGTTGTTTTCGCGACGTCACAGTAACGAGCGCGACATTTTCCGCGGAAGTTGCATCGACGTCATAAAAAGCCGATTGCGTAAAATTTGAAAGCATCTGCTTCAAGCCGAATAATGCCGTTTTTAAAAACAAACAAACGACAAACAAAACTAAACTGAGACAAAACATGTGGTGTTCATTTGCTGAACAACTCTGTTTCATATCTGTGAAGGTAATAATTGGTACACGAGTTATGTGCATATTTTGAATAATTTATTCTCGTCAGTAGTTCTTGAAATCTACGAAAGGATGATGAATGCTATCGTCTTTTCATCCCACAGATTTGCGGGGTTTTTTTTGTTACTGTAGGACAATGAAAATAAATTAGACATTTACTGCTTGTTCTCCTTTCGGCTCGAAAATAATAAACCTCAAATTTCTTTTCGGTATAAGGTCGTAAAGGTATCTTTAAAAGGCGTATAAATACGTTTCATAGAATTCATTTATTGGTGGGAATATTATATAATTTTTTGTCATGCAGACTATAGCCGTTCTCTTTCTTTTATTCCATTCTCCGGTTGCGTTGCCCTTTCATCCAATCCAAGGAAAACGGCGGGAAAGACTCCACGACGTTTTACCTATTAAAATACATTGTAGGGTAATTTGGCGCCGAAATTGACGATGTCTAGGTTTGTCATGAAAAATGCACGGTTTTTGTTCTGTAGCTAAAAAACAAGCACATGTACCCCCTTACTTTTTGTTAAAATTCTAAATAAAATCATTGCGAGAATATCATGACAAAATATTAAGAAAATATCAATTGTCATTTTTTTTCTACATGCAAATTTATTCATGAAGAAACCACTAAATAATCCATATTCCACAAATAAGTAGAAATTTTTGACTACTTAATCTATTATTGGCAATGTACATGTTCATCATCTTTGAACGAAATTATCATAGGAAGCTATTGCAAAAAACCGGATGCAATTATCTTTTACCGTTTTGAAATTGTGATATCCGTATTTTAAAAATTTGTCGAAAAATGGTCGAAATTCGATCGTAAATATCTCGAAAACTAAGTCACGAAGGTATATTTTTCTTTGCATATTTGGAAAGAGCATGTCGAAATTGACCAAATCACGAATTTTCATGAACAAATCAATTGGCAATCCCTACTGTATCGTATTCCCTTAAATCTAGCTGCAGAACCGTAGCTCTTTATAATGGTCCTTTGTTTTGTCCACAAAAATAAAAAAAATATCCAAAGGATTTATAGGAGCTACGAACCCCCAGCCACGTTAAATCTAGCTGCAAAACCGTAGATATTTAGGTCCTTTTTGATTTTTCTCGGGGTCCGCCCTATCAGAAAATTTCACAAGGACCTAAAGAGCTATGGTTCCGCAACTACATTAAATCATGCTCTTAAATATATGTAGGATGGACAGGTTGAGGTTCGGACATGAAAAACCCACTGACTCAGACTGTTGTCTAATATGTACATGTCTTTCTGTAAGAAATTTTGAAAATGCAATCAATAACTCGTACACACACGTACAACCACATTGTATCTTCTTCCTCTTCCAGTGTAGAACAGGAGTCGTCGCCGACTGTTTTAAGTTCTGCGGGACTAGCCATGCCAGGCACACACAGCTAATGTCCCCAAGACTATGTACAACTAAACACTTCACTATGACACAGTTAAAACTATTTACACTGGTTGGCGTGGCTAACCTGTTGTTGGAGGTTAGCCCTGAACTCCTCTATGGAGCTGGCCCCAACTGTGGTGTCTGGTAGGTGGTTCCATTCTCGTGCTGTTCTTTGGAAGGAGTTTCTGAGAGTGTCATAATTGGACCTCTCCTGGAAGAACCCATGTTGACCTCTGGTTCTGCTGTCACCAGGTCTGAGGTATAAGTCTCGGTCGATGTCCACGAGTTGATGCTGGATCTTATACATCATAACGACTCTGCTTATCCTCCTCCGTTGTTCTAATGTCTGCCACTCAAGTGATGCTAACATGCTTGTCACGCATCCTTGTGTTCTGCTGGTGTAATCATTTATGGCGAAGCGGGCAGCTCTTCTTTGTACATTTTCTAATGTCTGTATCAGGGTTTAGGTGGTGGGATCACAAACCATTGCTGCGTATTCCAGGGTTGGTCGTAGGATCGTGAGGAAGCTGGTTTCTCTTACTTGTTTCATTTTGATCAACTGCCGATTGGTCCGATCAAAATTGTTTGTTTACAACAAGAGAAGTGGATCAGCGGGGGTAAGACATTCGATATTTTATGCCTTTTCTGTCAGAGTTATGAATTGATTTGTGTGTGAAAAGGATGATTATATGTTTCTTTATGAAAGCTATTATTTGTTTTCTTATATCATTGACATTTCGGTGGACTTTGAACCACATTTTTACAAAAAAATCATGTCAAATTTAACGTTATGAACTTTCATCATTTATTTTACAAAACATGTACATAAACACATACGAGCAACACGACCCACATGGCCTGTGCACGACCCCCGGATGAAAAGGATACTTTTTTTTAAATGATAGACATTTGACTCTTCACAGTCACTTGAAGTTTCAAAAATAAAAATAAAAATAAAAATAAGAAAAAAATGTTTTTCTTATTTTTATTTTTATTTTTGGAACTTCAAGAGACTGTGGACTCGTAATCATAGACTAGTAAAATACATGTACATGTCTATGCATTGATGCGATGCTCGCCTGTAGGCTGTGCCTAATCCGTATTAATTTGATTACCCCTTTTTTCTTATGCTTGAAAAGCAACAAAAAAAACAAAAAAGGAAAAAAAGTGCATGCAAGTAGGACTTATACTGATTTTGTATGGGGAATATAACGGTAATTAAAAAAAAAAATACATACCAGGTAATTTATTTGTTGTCATTATATCATTGTCATTATATCTCCGTTTACAAATCACTTCACAGCAGGTGTTATCATTGAATTTCAAGCCGAAATAACAGTATATTGTGACACCTGTACTAGAGAAACCATACATTAGCGTGTCGATAAACCCCGAGAACATAATATTTTGACACTTTACTAATGGCGGACACACTCGGAAGTCGATAATGGCCGCGCCCATGTTTTTAAGATTAAAAAGGTCTATACGACTTCGTCGAGAAAAAAAAAAGAGATTCTCTCAGGGTATTCTGGAGCGAACAAGTTATACATATTACTGGTTTAAACTATAGTTTCTTACCAGTCGGAAAGCAAACCCATGATTTGACCGTTATAGCTAGTCAGGGGGCGATAACCGCAAAAAATTCCCGCTAGGTGCCGCTTTACAAGTCCCGCAAAATTTTTCATTCGCGCCGTTGTAGGATAAACCTGAAATAAAGTATTAAATAGACAAAATTGTGATAGAAACGTGATTTCTATAAAATATATATATATTTTTTGCAATGACTGGCTATATCAGACAAGCGACCGAGGATTATATTAGTCAAAAACGTGTTTCGAATCGTGCATTCTAAAATGTGTAAAAACACGAGGTTCGGTTTGTTTACATTTTTCGGCCAATGAAAAAGCTGACACAATTTTATATTAGGACATGAAATTGATGATACAGGAGTGATATAGCATCATCAACCAATAGTAAATGCTCTCTCAACTGGAAATTCCGTCACCCTGAATGGAAATCATTACTGAAAGAAAATTCGACGAGGCATGTTTTTTTTAATTTTCGCCTTGTTTTAGAGTAAAATTTGCCCATTTTGGTGAACATTTCTCCCCCAAAACACCCATGTAGTGTGTATATGTCTGCCTTTTATTAGATTTATTAATATCTTTATATTTTAACCGAAAGTTTACAAGAAAACTGCATTGTTTACATCAGATTACGCCCCCCCCCCCCCCCCCCCCCCCTTTTCTCCCGTCTTGTCAATGCACTTTGTTTAGACTCCTTTCCCGTTTGCTGTACATATCTAATGTGGCGATTATTTCAAAGGCAATTAGTTTATCAAATATATTTAGGAATGCTGACTTTTAAGTTTTACCTGATTTTCTTCTGCAAATGAATTATGAATTTATGTGTAACAGGTCACAGTCACTTGAAGTTTCAAAAATAAAAAAAAATAAGAAAACTTCGAAAAATTTTGGTCATCTTCATCTTATTTATTATAGATGACCAAAATTTTTCGAAGTTTTCTTATTTTTTTTTTATTTTTGAAACTTCAAGTGACTGTGAACAGGTATACAATGATTGAATGAATGTGACTCTAAAAACAAAAACCAGCCAGTGTGTGTGTTATAAATAGAAATTAGGCTAAATTTGTTATCTGTATGTAACTGCATATATGATATTTAATTGATTAAACAACTGTAATTTGCAAGACTGTGATTTTACCATAGTTGACTAGTAGTTGTAATGTCTCCAAAAAACTTAACTGTTCTGAAGCCCACAGTGGCAGGGACCCTGGGCCCTGTGTTCATTGTCTGCAGGCAAAGCCATTTTATGCCTTACATGTTATAAAAATTTTAACAAATTTGTGAGGTCTGATGATTCTCTAAATGAACTTTCAAAAACTGAAGACTACCAGTTAACTAAATGTTTTCACAGTTTGAACAGGTGGAATATTGCAATGTAGACTGACAATATTGACCGTTATGTACTGTTTTATCCTGTTTTAGAATTTGTAGTCAGTGACTTTTTATCCAACAAAGCTTTATTGTTGCCAGATTTGTACAAAAAAATTGAAGATTTAGTTGACAAAACAGCTTTAATTAAATCACTGAAAGAATCAGAAGACAAAATTGGTGAACCCTCTCCCATTAGAAACAATAAATTCTCCCATTTAAGTTTGGAAGATTTCAAGGAAACGGGTGATGAAACCTTTGCATGGGAAAGTTTTGAGAAGAAATTGTCAGCTTACAGTTTTCTGAAATATTTGGTACAGGAAAATGATATACATGTAGATCTCCCAGGTCTTAAGACTTTTCTTTCATTTTCTGAAACTGACACTGAAAAATCCGAGTTTTGTTCAATTGAAGTTTTAGATGAGACGGCAGATTCAAAAGCCACAGTTTTGAAAACTTTGAATATTCCTCCCAAAAAGTTTCAGATTGGGATAAAGCTTCAGTATCAAGTTGTTGTTGGGGACAGGAAATCTTATGACCATTTAATAAAATTAAAATCAGAATATGGAGGTTCATTAAGCTGGGTTTTGCCATATCCTGGAGACTGGCACATACTTTTTTTAATCTCATTTTCTATTAAATTAATAATTTATTGTACTTAGGATTTGTTCAACTTTCATAAAAATTTATGGACTTTTTACTGTTAATAGTTTATGGAAAAGAAATACACTTGAAAACTAATATGTACAGTCATCTGTCAAAAGTATTGGGAAATGTAAAAAATATCCCTATATAATCAACCAAAACCATATCTTTTTCAAACAATTATTGTGAAATCATTTCTGGATAGATTGTAACAAATTTTACACCAAAACATTCGGAATTGTCTATATTTTGTTTGTTTATTTGCTCAAATCTTTATACGAGTGGTTTTTATTTGTACATAATTTTTCCATGATTGTTAATTTTTAGGATTTATTTTTAGTTGAAATATATAGGAAAATCAAAATCAATTTTTATTTGTTGTGTTTAAATTATGTACAAATAAAAATAACTCATAACTACATAATGAGTAAATAAACAATCAAAATATTGACAATTCTGAATGTTTTGGTGTAAAATTTGTTAAAATCTATCCAGAAATTACTTCACAATATTTTTTTAAAAAAAATATGGTTTTGGTTGATTATATAGGGATTTATTTTACATTTCCCAATACTTTTGACAGATGACTGTATACATTTTCTTTAAATATTTATACATTTTTTTTATCTTTATATTGAATTTTATTTTCATGCCTAGAAAAAAAATACACCAGTTCTGTTCATGATTCATCAAAAGGATATAGAAATGTTTTTTCTTGAATTGCTAGAATAAAACCGGTGGACGTGTAAATTTTAGTCGCCTATCCTTTCTTTTGGGGAAAGGAGACCATATATAAATGTTTGTATTTTCCTAAATTTGTAGTTAATTATATGCATATGCTATTAAAATAGCAGCCTGCATCAGCATTAACATTTGTGCACAGCGTGCTTTTAAGTCATTAGGTTAGTTCTAAATAGTAAATGTATTTTTAGAAATAGGGAAATTCATACGGAGTTATCTTTCTTGACTGACAATTTTTCTGAATCTGAATAATTTTCGGCACTAAAAGCTGACAGAAACTCTTATTAATGAATAAAAACGTGTACCAGAGAAACATTTCGTTAAATAAATATATAACCTAGCGCAGTGTGAAGTTTGGGAATGTCATTCTACTGCAAACTTAATATATTTGCATTTTATTTCAATGCGATGGTACGGAGTTATCTTTCTTGGTTGACAATTTTTCGGCACTAAAAGCTGACACAATTTTTTATTAATGAATAAAAACGTGTACCAGAGAAACATTTCGTTAAATAAATATATAACCTAGCGCAGTGTGAAGTTTGGGAATGTCACTCTACTGCAAACTTAATATATTTGCATTTTATTCCAATGCGATGGCGACATTCCATCGAGGGGGTCACCCTCTAAATCATCAACATTTTAATAGTAATCTCCCGTTTTAACTCAAATCTTATAAACAAATCGTGGAAGTAATTATTGCTGAAAAGAAAACAATATAAGACGTTTCGATATTTTCTACGGTATAAATAAACGAGGTCTTTGTTCTACAATTTTCATGACCGACGAACATGTCAACGTTTTCAAATGAGAATCACGTAACCCGTGGTTTTACCAGCGACGCCATTAATGAGTTTGCTTTCCGACTGTTACCATTTTTGCATATTATAATAAAACCAGTTTTGAGGTGAAAGGTTACCAAACCAAAGTAGCAGAACAACTTTAAAAGTTTCTTTTAATATAACACACTTCCTTGTTTAATTCAGGCCTGGCACTAACTTCCTGGTAAGATGAGGTAGAAGAAACACTTCAGTGTTGAACATAATGAAGATCATATTGGTTTTCACAAAGATTGGAACTTTGTCTTTGGTAAGTTCTGTCACTTAACCGTAAAATGGTAAGCCCCAACTAAGGGTGTTCCGATGAAGACCTACTTGTCAGAAATGCATCTTCGGTGGTCGTCAACATTTTGTTTGTTTTGTTCTCAAATTCAAGATGACTGCTATCCCAGTTCCGTTTTCTGATAGGCTGAAATTAAAAAATCTTCTTCCACAGAAACAACATTTGGGTGATTTTCAAAAAAATGAAGACTTTGTCATTTGTGTGACATAGAGGGTGAAATTTCAAATTGGACAAATTGACATAATTTTGGTCGTAAAATAATGTCAATATGATATATTTTTCAGATTCAGTTTCTCAGTGCAGTATCGTGACGTGACATCTGCTCGGTCATGCAATAAAGTCGGTCACTTGTTTTGATTTACAATTCTGGTGCAGCACGAGACCAATGACGTCATTCTGTATATTCATAGCGTATCCTAGTGTTGCCGGTTCTCGATAGCGTAAGAAACATTTCTCTCGTGTGTCCCTTAGAAACAATAAATTTTTACAAAATTGTTTTTGTTTGTTTGTCAAAACTAGTTTTTTATTTCTACCAAACCTAAAAGTTCTACTCCTAGAAGTTACGAAGAAAACATAATTTTTGTGTATGACCTTATTTCTGACACTTTGTTTATAATGACATCAGTTCTCGATAAGTGTGTAAAACCTTGTAAAATCAATTATGGATGGCATGTTTACTAATAAAAATTATAGGAAGAAAAGAAAAAAATGTATTTAAGATATTTGCAAACACCAAGATTATTGATTTCAACCATACATGTAAAATTAAACATGTTTGAAAAAGTGGTCCATTGGGGTTACACAATACAGAAATAACGTTGATATAAAGATAAAACTGATAAGATATGACCCGAACGGTGTTCCAAATTTTTTTTTTCTTAACAGTGCCACCTGTATATTTCCGGATTTGTATGACGTATATGTACTTGACCTTCATTGACAGCAAAGTTTTGTTTACATCACAAACGTATATTTTAAGCAATGACCCGGTGAATTTAGAGTTATTTTTTGGAATAGAAAAATGTGCATAAATATCGGAGACTATAAAGATTATGTTCATACATACCTTGATACATAGCATAGCCATTTTTTCCTTTTAACGAAGAAAGGTGGTGTTCCGTAGGTAAAATCCTGGCGAACAGAAGACGCCTGCGTTTTCCCGATTGATGTCAAAACTCTCATGCGCATAATTATCGAGAACTGGTAACTATCGAGAACAGGTGACAGAACGATACATAAACACAGAGGGAATTCTTTTCAACGTCAAAATTACAAGATGAGATTAAAACAGAGAAGTTTGAATTGAATAAATTTCATGCAAGTAAAAAAGAACCTTTTAACTAATGTCTTTTTTTCCTGATCATTATGCTTGTTAAATATGTTTCCATCGATGGTATTCCCCAAGCATTTTTATCTTTCCGGTTTATAGACATAATCGTCATCACAGTTCATGACCGTTTCTGGAATGTAGGCCAAGCAAATTGTATTTTAAAATACTTTGAAAATATGATGATTGATCATTCAGATTCCACCATTTTCTAGAAAATGGCAGATTTTACCGGGAAAATACATACAAGTGCTCTCCATTAGTCACAAAATGGCAGATTATTTTGCATTTCCACTGCTGCTTTAATAACTGCTGCTTACTTCTTGGGGTAATGAAATGAAATTCACAGAGAAGATAGAAAAAGAATTAATTTACAGCAATAATCAAAATTTATAGCATAAATTGAACAGATAATTAAATTAATCCAGATAGAAAAATAAGATTATCTGGGTAAAAAAAACCTGTCATTATTACAAATAGCATCAACAAAACTGTATTGTTACCACCCTGTGATAATAAATGTGATTAAAATAAATTGAAATCAGTCATTAATAGATTTACAAAAATATGGCAGAATGTAGTCAGTCTAATAGATTGTATTGACAAAAGCAAAAACACCAAATTCACTGGACTAAATACTTTATTATATGGGTAAGTAAGTTATTATATGGGTAAGTAAGTTTAATATTTGCATCAAATAATTAATTTTTAATACTTCAATTTCAAACTATCTAAAAAAAATATCCTTTGCAATTTTTCAGACTTAAACAATTATACTGAAAAAGCTAAAATACTGTACTTTCTTAATCTGGTTTACTTTTTAAGTTTGATTGGCCTATGACAAAATCATGTGCTTTATTCACCTTTGACCGGCTTTATGTGACGTAATAGGACGCCATTTGGAAAAAGGGTAGTAAACAAATATGGGTCAGTGTGTTATTATTATCGATCTTTTTTCCATGGAACTATACACATGTGAGCAAGAATAGATGAGGAACATAATTAAAAAGAAAAAAAGTTTACTTTTCAAATATGAAAAATATAATCAAACATTATCCCATGACTGACCGACTTATTGTCAGACGAGGATATGTGAAGACAACATTTTTTTCCCCAATTTTTATTAGCAACAAATTGTTAAAATGATAACAAATACAGACTTACTTCCTCAGAGGTATCATTTTCTTTTGGGTATGGTAAAAGACCGAAATGTATTTCCATTTGATAATGATATGGAAAATGCACATTTTGGTACCAAACTTTGTATATATCATGAGAAAACAGTTTCAGTATATCAAAGAAACACTATTTTTACTGTATATTTTAAAAAATCTGGTAATTAAAGTTTTCATACAAGCATTAAAAATATGATCTAATGAGGCTTAATAGTTGTAAATCAATTATTTATATATGCCTAATAAATATAACAAAAGTTAAGTTAAGTTGATCATTGGTGGTATATATAAACTAGAGGTAACCAAATGAAAATACTGTCCATTTTTTGATGTTTTGTCACACTCCTGACACATTTTTCTAAAAGATAAATACACCAAATATCAAGCTAAATGCAATCATTGTTGGTCACAATCATTTTTTTAAGTAGTAGTACATAATCTATTTTGACTGAAAAAAGGTTTCCCTTGAATATATTTCATTTTTGCATTGTTATGATGTTATTTCAATCATATTTTATCATATTCTAAGTAATACTATCATAATTATAAAAAATGACAACTCAATTTTCAACCATTTATACATCTTTTCAAGAGTATAGTGCTTATTGAGAATTAAATAATTCCCCGAGACAATTACAAGCAGTTTTATGGAGGCTTGCAAAATTTACCTTTTGTGTGGATTTGAAATCAAACATGTCTGCCTTTGCAGAGCAAAGTTTAACATAGAAATTAATGGGGAGAAAATATTCAAAATTCTTCTTTTCTGGAATTTCTGAACTATTTGAAAGCAAACTGCCTGAATGTTCTTTGATGGCCCTCTGCAATTTGTTTTTAAGTCTTGTCATCAGTGACTTTCGTTGCAGGCGAGATATAAGTATTGCTTCTTATTAACAATAAACATATGCATCTGATTGTGACTACGCTGACAAGCTTTTCAGAACATTTATGTACATAATTCTGATGTGCTTGACTTTAAATTTATTCATGTTCCAATGTCCCTAAGAAAGAACAAATACTGTCATTAATATCTGTTGTTAAATGTAATAGGAGGGTTATTGGTTTAAGGATACACACTTTCCTAAGCAACCAATATGGATAGACAGCTGGATTATTCGTATTTTGTTGTAAATAATTCAACAATTTGTCAGCTGTATTGTGACTTCCAGGCTTGAGGAAGCCAGGACAGATATAATGAACTGACATGTGAAACCCCAAGCCATGAGTAGTTGTGTGGAAACTAAAATGTTAGAGACAATTTTTCAGCTGTATTGTGACTATCAGACTTGAGGGGAATGGGAAGCCAGGACAGATATAAAACACTGGATGGTGAAACTCCAAGCCATGAGTAGGTAGTTGTGTGGAAACTTTAAATCTTGAGGCAATTTTCAGTGTATTGTGACTTTCAGACTTGAGGGGAGGGGAATTGGAAGCCAGGACAGATATAAAACACTGGACGTTGAAACTCCTAGCCATGAGTAGCTAGTTTTGTGGAAACTATAAAATTTGAGGCAATTTTTCAGCTGTGTTGTGACTATCAGACTTAAGGGGAATGGGAAGCCAGAACAGATATAAAACACTGGATGGTGAAACTCCTAGCCATGAGTAGCTAGTTTTGTGGAAAGTATAAAATTTGAGGCAATTTTTCAGCTGTGTTGTGACTATCAGACTTGAGGGGAATGGGAAGCCAGAACAGATATAAAACACTGGACGGTGAAACTCCTAGCCATGAGTAGCTAGTTTTGTGGAAACTATAAAATTTGAGGCAATTTTTCAGCTGTGTTGTGACTATCAGACTTGAGAAGTATGGAAAGTTAAGGCAGTGAAACCCCTGGCCACGGGTAGTTGTCTTGAAACCATAACACATGACTGGGCAGATTATTAGAGAATATGGATTGTATTATTGATCTAACAAAGCAGCTGTCTGTATATCATGTAAATGAAATACAACAGGACAGAATGATCTGATTTTTTATTATTGAATTACTATATAATTTTTATATGCAAATATATATCAATTTATTATTATAATTACCTTGTACATTGTATGTCATAAATAAAGTAGGGGGTAATGTAGTCTCACTTTAGCTAAAATGTAATAAGCTAGTTTCTTCCATGAAAACTTAAAGATTTCATGACATGAAATTAATGTAAGTTCTTCTTTATGATTATCGTAGACCATGTACCTTGTCATCATGGTATAGCTAATAAAAAATGTGTAAATATAGAATAAAACCAAAAATCATTCATCCTGGCCCCTGCTTACAGGTTTTACATTCAGACTTCAATTACTAGTATAAGGTTTTAACAAATTTGGCAGTTTCAAGAGTTTGTCTGTAAATAAAAAAAAATGTTTTGTGTACATTTAAATAAATTTGCCTTATAAAATAGAAATTCTATTTCAGAGTGAATTATACAATGACTTGTAAGATGAACGCCCCATGACGCATGATACTGTATACATTTTAAACAAGGAAGTAAATCTGTTGTTAGATGAATTACTATTTTATATACCTGTATTTATTTATGAAAGAGGAAGTTTTCAAATATAGCACATTGTCATCCACCCATAAAGTTATTATACTTTTTTTTTTTTAAACAAATCACTGTTCAAATGAAAAGAACAATAAATCCAGAGACAGGAAATAATATTTCCATATCAGAATTTACAAAAATGAGTACAAAGCAAGAAAGAAGAAGTGTGCATTAAAATGTACCTAAATAATTCGCTAACCCTCATTTTTGCTGCTGTTTCTTTCTTAAATAACTATATGGACATAACTTGAGATGTTATTAAGTTACTGACATTTTCTAATTTGATGGCATTTTGATTTTTGCAACTTTAAGAAAGTGTTTGTTTGTTTGTTTATGGTGTTCAATGCCACTTTCCAACTTTGGTGAATATCCTGGGAGACTCTCAAACCTAGTGATGAGAATAGGAAAGAATTTCATAATTGATCATTCACGAGAATAACTAATTATCGGGTTATAATCAGAATAAGCATGTTTTGTTGAACTTGAAAACAACTTATTTTATCCAAATTTTACTATATATGCCTGTTATATGTAATGTTGTGTATGTTTTTTCATAGTTGTATTTTATTTTAAAGTTGTTTGACCAAATAAAATACAAACAATGTATGTTAAACTATTGCCTGAATTTGTAAATGTATTGTTTTTATATTATGTTTCATTGATTGATCAGTGGTACAGTACCTTAAATAACCAGCACTGACTAGTGATTAGTGGTAGCTGAATGCCTTTATCACATCAGAATAGATTCTAGGAAAAAGTCAACAAATGACAAACAACACCAAACAGAAATAAATTTGAATGAACAGTCCATAGAAAACAGAACATTGTCATCCACACCGTATTTCATCTCTTATAGTGACTGTGTACAGTAATCAGTATAATATTAGGCATAGCAGTACTAGTAGTATTCTATGTTTTTATTCGTGTATTGTCAATATTTGAAGTACTGAGGCGAGCCCTCTTTTTGTTCACTAAATTACCTGTAATACTAAACTTGTTCTGAGGGTACAGATGATGCTGGAATGGCAAGATATTTTGTTGGCTTTGATAGCGTATTCTTTGCAACAGATCTTGCAAATAGCTATTGCAATTTCTAAGTTTTCTATGGTAGCCCCTCCTTTATCTTTCTAAATCCCTGGACCAATTTTTTCCCTGGTTAAGGACTGTTGTTTGTCGGTCATGCTTCTAACCTATGTGTCATTGTTGCACATGCATATTTGTTTTTCTGTCAGAAATCTACAAATTTGACGATTTTAGTTTTCACTGGACTTATTATACTTTTTATGGACATTAGAAAATATAATTATACAGCTGCTTCCCGGAGGGGGAGGGGGAGGGGGTATACTGTTTTACCTCTGTCCGTCCGTCCAAGATATTTTTCATTGCATTTTTCTCAGCAACTATCAATGGCAGAAATCTGATATTTGGTCACAAGCTTCATATAGGTATGCCATATTGTGGGTAGCGTTTTTGGACCGTCAGATTCCTACTTCCTGTTTGCCGACTTATTTGGTTTTTATACACATTGAACATATATGCACATTTTTCGTCACATTTTTCTCAGGAACTATTGATGACACAAACCTGATATTTGGTCACAAGCTTCATATAGGTACCCCATATCATGGGAAGTGTTTTTGGACCCATCAGATTCCTACTTCCTGTTTGACGAAGAGCAGGGGTATCATAAGTGAGCATTAGCTCACAGTTCATCTTGTTTCATTTGCAAATATAAAAAAACCGAATATTTAATATGATTTCATGAAATACGAAACTCATTTTCTGCTAAATTACGTCACAAGTGAATTTAGAATTGTTCAATTAATCGGAAATATATTTTTGTGCTTGATTGCTTTGTTTAAGCCACCAAACAACAGACTTTTAATTATAGTTGTGATATGAAACGATTGGATTTCAAAGTACTTGAATTCCAACTATGGTAGATATACTCCTCAGACCTAATTTTTTTAAAATACCATGCAAATTGCAATGGTACATTTTTGGAACAAGAAGAACAATAAATGAGATGTAGAAGTCAGTAGAAGAAGAATATTTCAAAATATTTGAGTTCCAACTTTTATTTTGGAGCAACTACGGATGGATGCATCACACATTCATGAACTAGGCGTTTCTCTTATTATCATTCATAGGGTATCTGAATCCAAATGAAGGGGAGGTGTATGTTTTAACAGTACCTTTAGTTTCAATTGAATTAATATCATCCTGCCAAATGGACAATGATGGATGATCTGACAAATTAAATCCAACATCCAGACTGTCATATAAGAAAACCTGGCTTACTGCTTTGCTGTATTCTGCCAGCTAAATATTTTCGATAGTGGTTATTATGAAAATATGTATTTCACTATAAAACAGGGGGCCCGGGTGGCTCAATGAGTTAGGTCGTTGGATCTAACAACTCGTATAAGCCTATCACCAATACGGCATGGGTTCGTGCTCGGCTTTGTAAATTCCAAAAAAGGGTGCACTCGACTCGCAGCTGCATGTGATAAAGTTTACCAGTTGCTTGCCCATGGTCGGTGGTTCTCTCCGGGTACTCCGGCTTCCTCCACTACTAAAACTGGTCACCATGATATAGCTGAAATATTGTTGAAAGTGGCATTAAAACACCAAAAATCAAAATCAAATCTATAAAACAGAATAAATCTGGTTTGCTGTCCACTGACAGCTTTAAGGAGAAACAGGTTTTATATTGATTGTTTATATCTGTATTTTCGTTGGAAATCCAATTATCAGAGGGGAATGATTTGGATCATATTAACTGGTTTAACCATGCCACATTGTTGTGCCTGTCCCAAGCCAGGACCTGATATTTCATTGCTTTTTGTTGTAACTTGTGATATTTTTTGTGTTCATTTGTTTGATATGAGAGGTAGTTGTATGTTTTATTGATCTTGGTAGAATTGTTCATCATCACTATTTAAACTTTTTTTCATAATTAACAGCATTTTGTAAAGTTATAAATCCATCTGAAAGATCAAATCTTTTGCAACTTCCAGTTCAACAATGATGTATCCTTCATTTGAGTCATTATCCTTTTATGGCTTTTATTCATTCATCTGTGGAGATTTAGCATTGGCTTTTTGACAGTTGTTTTACTGGAAGTGAGATCTGGGAGTAATCAAATATATGTCCCCTGAAATCTACTGAATTCCAGTTGTTAAGCAGACAATGATTATGTTAGACAGCTTTGTCATATCACCTCAGATGTGCATTAATACATGTATAAACAGAAAGTTATTATTAATCTTTACATGATGAAGGCTTCTACACATGGTATACTTTGGCATTAAATGTCTTTCAAGAATTTGATTTGGATGCTGAAGATTTTTCTAATATGGACAAGTGTTTCCATAAGTTAAAAGTTCCATTTAAAAAAGAATTTAAAAAAGCTGTCCATAATAATTACATTCAGAAAACTAAAGACAAACTTTCAAAATTAACAGATAATTCAAAACTTTATTTGTATAATAAAATAAAACATGATATTGTTTTGGAAGAGTATTTGATACAGGAAAAAACTTTAAAAATAGACAACTCATAACTAAATTTCGGACAAGTGACCATTGTTTGCAAATTGAAACTGGTCGATATAATAATATACCCCGTCAACAAAGACTTTGCACTACTTGTAATATCTTAGAAGATGAATATCACTTCTTTTTAAATTGTCATTTAAACCAGCAACCAAGAAATTTACTAATAAATACTACCGGTATTGAAAATAAATTAAAATGTCCTTCTTTTACTAATATGACCCATGAATAGACTTGATTACATACTCAATCCAGCTTCAGATCTTTTATCGGTTGTTTGCACTTTCATAAAACAATCACTAGACTTGAGACGATAGGGTCAGCGCCGGTCAAAGATTTCTCCTACATTTACATATATTATGTTTGTGGTTTTTTTTATGTTTGCATGCTTTGTATTGTAATTGCTTGACCCATATGGGTGTAATATGCAATTTGAATAAATAAATTAATTAATAGAGGTTATATTGATTATTTTTAGCCAGATAAACATCTCAGGTTCCAGTCAGAAACAAAGATGATGACTTAAATCCCAGTAGATAAAGTCAAGAATTTACAAATGTATTCATTCTCTCAGATCATCAAGGGAGAATATAAAACATTGAGTATTTACCTTGTGATATTTTACTGGATGAAAGGGAATAAGGGTAATAACAAAATTACCGAACTCCGAACAATCTTACAAATGGAAAGTCAAAACTCATAAGTATATAAACAGCAGAGAATAAGCATATAAAAAGTAGCATTTTTTTGGAAAACTGTTTCATTTGACACCGTATTTCTATTCCACAGGTATCAACTATTTCTCACAGACAGATATATTCACATCAATTTTATAACATATTTTACTGTTTTCAGGTATTCCTGGTTTGTTTGCTGTGTTTACAGTCTGATGGAGCTGATATTGGAGGGAACTGTACTGTGAAAGAAAACTGTACAGATAGTAATGGAGCATGTGTTGACTTAAAATGTGACTGTGTAGCTACACACTACATACATGTAGATGGAAATAATACAGTTTGTCAGTTAAGTAAGTTTCACAGTATAAAGTGGTTGTTTATTGTTAATTTTGAATTAACATTTGTAGCTAATGTGAGGTTTTGCCATCACAAGACATCTAACGTCCCTCAGTCTGTTATTTAAAAAAGCCTCTCTGAAACCATGTGTGTCAATTTGAACCAAATATGAGATAAAAGTATCAATAGGGTGTCTGCTTTCAAAAGTATGTCCAATTTTTTGCCAATCTTCCAACATTGCTCCTATAACATACGTTATAAATAGAACACGGGGTGGGGGTGGGGTTAGGTGGGTTAAGACACATATACAGATTCACATTTTCTCACCAAATGAGCTGAATGTTGAACAGTATATTTTAAAAGTACATCTTCAGTATATATAAAAATAAATTTGCTTTCAACCCATCCTTCCGAGTATATTTATATTTTTTTGGAATGGGCATGTAAACATATTTTCTTTTGTAAAGAGTGCACAAATGAAATCATTATATAGAATAATATATTCTCAAGAGGAAAATTGGAATGTAGCAGGGCAATTTTGGTTATGAAACTTTGACAATTCTATTAGTCAAATTCTATTTTTAGGTCACTGTTCAGATTTCGTGGTATGCCTCTGTTATTCAGATAATTCTTGAAAAGCAATATAAAAAAAAATAAAAGACATGAAACCTACATAAAGTAAAATTTATTATAGTGTTATATGATATATAGCTTACAGATAAAAGAAATAGAATACTCACAAATTAGAAAGGTTATTACATACTGGGTACTTCCAACATATATATTCTACAAGGTATATATAGAGGATCCAGTTATCAGGAATGGTTTACTGTACCACAATTAGCACCATAGACCTTCATGTTTACCTATTGCCTGATCAGTTTACCTAACTGATGACCAAGTAGGAATGTTTATGCAGACCTTCGGTCACCTCAGTTTGGCAATTAGTCAGCCAATCTTTCAATTTGAAATCCTATTGGGACATCAAATTTGTAAGTTTGAATAATAAAGAATGAAAATTATACTCACCTAGGCTATTCTCTTCAGTTTACTTGCTTCAGCAAGTGATAGAAACTACTTGTTGTATAAGAGGGTAATTTATTTTTGACTACTAACAAAAATTCTAGATAAAAAAAAAGTTTTTCTTTAAAAACGTAGTCACATAATTTCAGAAATGTGCCAATGATTTTAAATTTATTTTCAAAACACATAAATTATACAATTGTACAATTTAGTGGGGAAAAAAATGAAAATGAGAACTTTGTACAAGTGAGGGGATTTGAAAAATCTCAAGTTAAATTTGTACAAGGGAGTGGATTTGAAAAATCTTTCAAGTAAAATGATCCCAATTTTGTTGTTTTTCCCATTTTCTTCAAATTGTGTTATGTTGTAATAAAATTTTCTATTGGGAACAATGTCTTAAAACTTTTCTTGTAAAATACAAAAAGTATAAAAAGAAAAAAAAATAGTACTCAGTTAAGTAATATCTGTAGAAAAGTACTGTGACTTGATTATCTTGGTAAAGTTGTTCAATAGCTACAGAAGACTACCAGGGCAGAAGTAAGTATAATTTTTTTCAACTCTGATCAATTGCAAAACTGGCCAATAGCAAGATTGAATTTGACCAGCCATTTTGAAAGGTAATTTATGTGAGAGCGAAAAGAAAATTTGCAGTTATGATTAATATGTTCCACTATGAGATATCAACAATGATATAATAATTATGTAAAGTTTGCTGGAGTAGCATAGACCTTGGGATATTTGTTAATGCCTATATATATATATATAATGGGAATTATTAGAAATAAAGAAGTAAAAAAAGGAAGTTTTTTTTATTTGTACTATTACTGCTTTGTCAAAATGAGCTAAAATTTACACTGTATCTTCATGACCATAAGTTGTTAATCATATCTTCCAAGTTTTTCTGGAAAACTTTCCTTTGAGCTGATGTTTGATGATTATGCAAATTAGGCTTATTTTGATAGAAAATCACATAAAAACCGTCTACTCAGAAACCATTTGCCATTCCTAAAAATAATTTTTAATGGACCAATATTGACTTATTTTAACTCAAAATGAAAATAGTACTGGTGTTTGTGCTCCAAGTAAGTTATCATTCTTCACAGAAACAATTATATATTAGGTAAACATCTGTTATGGTAATTAATAATTTTAAAGATTTACATGCTGATGTAGATATTTTTATCAGTACATTTTAAGATGGATACAATAAAATGTTATAAATTTTACAATTTTAAGTTGAATTATATTCTCTTATTGACTGAAATTGTAAGTTTCTTCTTCTCCAAAACAACATGTTTCTGTCCAAGAAAAGATTGTGCATTTTCTTAGAAAAAAAGGAGTATGAATTAATGTCAGGACATTGTTACTATATTGAGTCAAGCCTGATCTGTTGTCTTTTTTAATACAAAATAAAAAAATTGGACAAACAGAGCAAACGGTGTGATTGATTGATATTCAGTGATGACCTTATTATCTTTAATTAACAGTATGTCAAAGTAATCATTCATACATGTTTTTTCCTACATTCTTGCTATGATTACTAGTATATAATTTAGTTCTTTATTTATTTAACGAGGATTGCCTACAGCCAATAGTTATATGCGGTTTTCTTCAAAATACATATATGAATACATAATTTAAATCAGTATAATGGTTATTACAAATATTGAAATGACAACATAATATATTCAAGACAAGAGAACGTGCATGCAGGCACACATGCACACACACACTTTAAATAATAAACTCAGGGCTCACGTTGGAGGGCGAAGAAGTCGTCTTGTGAAGGTTGACTTCACTTTCTCGTTGGTCAAAAGAGAATTTCAAGTCGCCTTGTAATTTTGAAGAGTCGCCCTATGTCGCCACCCGCGTATTTTCTCCACTTGTCATTTATGAAAATGTCGATATTGTGCATGCGTTTATTGAAATCTATCGTATCGGTTAAGTATTTTGATAGTGATTTTCTTGGAAAGTTATCCATTACGGTTTATAGAAACTTTAATTTCGTTCATTAGAGCTTATGTGCCCGACTTAAAATAAAACTATTTGTATTTGCTTTTCGTAAGCAAACAACATTGGTGCCATTTTGGAAAGGGGATGCAATGCGGTACTGTGCTACGGGAAATGTTGACCAAACTTTGTCCGAAGCAACTTTCAACGAAACGAACTTATGATTTATTTTTAGCCGAGTTGCGACGAAGTCGAACTCGGCTTATAATATGATGTATGGCATCCGGGCGGCACAATCGTTTCCACACAATATCTTAAGAATGAAATGTCTGATCTAAATGAAACTTGGTACACACATACCAGGTGGTGAGAGGAGGAAGCCTATTGATATTGAGGATTGCAGGACAAAGGTCAAGGTCACAACTTCTAAAAATAGAGAAAAAAAAGATACTTTTTTCGTTTCCGCACGATATCTTAAGAACAAAATGTAGGATCTAAATTAAACTTGGTACACATATGCCTGATGGTGAGAGGCAGAAGCCTATTGATAATGAGGTTTGTAGGACAAAGGTCAAGGTCACAACTTCTAAAAATAGAAAAAAAAATTGATACTTTTTTCGTTTCCACACGGTATCTTAAGAACGAAATGTCACATCTAAATGAAACTTAGTACACACATGCCTGATGGTGAAAGGAGGAAGCCTCTCGATATTGAGGTTTGTAGGACAAAGGTCAAGGTTACAACTTCTAAAAATAGAACAAAAATTTGATACTTTTTTCGTTTCCGCATAATATCTTAAGAACGAAATGTTGGATATAAATGAAACTTGGTACACACATGCCCGATGGTGAGAGGAGGAAGCCTATTGATATTGAGGTTTGTAGGACAAAGGTCAAGGTCACAACTTCTTAAAATAGAACAAAAATTAGATACTTGTTTTGTTTCCGCACGATATCTTAAGAACGAAATGTCAGATCTAAATGAATCTTGGTACACACATGCCAGGTGGTAAGAGGAGGAAGTCTGTTGATATTGAGGATCTTAGGACAAAGGTCAAGGTCACAACTTTTAAAAATAGAACAAAAATTTGATACTTTTTTCGTTTCTGCACGATATCTTTAGAACAAAATGTAGGATGTAAATGAAATTTAGTACGCATGTGCCTGATGGTGAGAGGAGGAAGCCTATTGATAATGAGGTTTGTAGGACAAAAGTCAAGGTCACAACTTCTAAAAATAGTTAAAAAATTCGATACTTTTTTCGTTTCTGCACGATATCTTAAGAAAGAAATGTCGGATCTAAATAAAGCTTGGTACACACATGCATGATGGTGAGAGGAGGAAGCCTATTGATATAGAGGTTTGTAGGTCAAAAGTCAAGGTCACATTGTCCATTGACATGATCACAACTCGGCTTTCGCACAATTGGTGCGTTACTGATTTTTTCTCATTTCTGTGACATAAAATCATAGTTCTCATATCAAATATGTTCATATATGTGAAGATTGGCAATTCAAAATTCATTGAAATGAACGGGGTCGCTTCAGATACTTATCCATCCGCATTGGTATTTTATACTGGACAACGGGTTAATATTATGATCTATCGAACTGTTTATTATCCCCTCGCCAACGAAGTTGTGAAGGGATATAGTAACGCTACCATCCGTCCTTCTTTCCGTCCGTCCTTCCGTAACATCCTTGTCATAGGTCAAAGGTCAAGGTCACCGGGTCAAATTTTTACCACTAACATCCTTGTGAATACTCTAGAATCAACATCCTTCAATGTATTTTGACCAAACTTGGTACATACCGGGTACTTAGTCGTTAAGAGAATCTGGAACCCTATTGATGTTCAAGGTCATAGGTCAAAGATCAAGGTCACCAGGTCAAATTTTTAGGCGAGGGGATACGCCACGCTTTGCGTTGCCCTTGTTTACATCCAGACATGTGTAAACATTAATGCATATCCAATTAAAAAATAGACTTTGAACTACAGTAGCTTTCCTCCATTGTTGAAATTTTATTTGAGGTCTGGCAAATGATAGTTACAGCCTTTACTCTCTTCAGTTTTTGACTGACAGTGGCAATTTACATTTGTGCTATATTTTCGTTCCCTAGCTATATATAGTTGGACCATTGAGCAAATTGACAGAGACATCGTTCTTCTGATGAAGATTAAACAAATATGATTTATTGCAATTTGTGTGATATTGGATCACAGCACAGTAATATTTCAAAAGGAAAAAAGGGGGTTACATATAAAAAAATCACTGGTATTCAAAACTCCAATAGTCAAGCACTCAAGGTAGACAGAAATAAAATGTGACATTGAAAAGATGTCCTTTAGGTAGTTATGAATAAAAAAAAACCCAGAACAAATCAGTTCAGACCACTTTTTAACTATTAACTAAATTTGGGCAGGGTAACTTCAGAGGGTTCACGAAAGAATGTTTCGATTAATCGCAATTAGCTTCTCCCAGAAGTCTCACCACTTCTCTCTGTTGTCTCCCACTTCTCCCTGTGAGCTCTCTGAAAGAGAAGTCACTTCTCTCTCTAATTTGAAAGTAGTGAGAGCCCTGATAAACTATCAATTTTTTTAACAAAAATTTAACTGATGTGGTTATGATTTATTGGGAGGACACAAACAAATTAATTATGTACAGGTAGGTTGGATTAGTGTGAAAATCTTTTTGTAGATTTAATGAACTGAAAAACACATTCAAAAAGTTTGTGGTTAATATCAACAGATAGATTGTCACTTCCTTCGGTCATTATTATCCCCTCGCCAACGAAGTTGCGAGGGGATATAGTAACGCTACCGTCCGTCCTTCCGTCCTTCCATCCGTCCGTCACAATCCTTGTGAACACTCTAGGATCAACATCCTTCAATGGATTTTGACCAAACTTGGTACATATTTAGTCCTTAAGAGAATCTGGAACCCTATTGATTTTCAAGGTCATAGGTCAAAGGTCAAGGTCACAGGGTCAAATTTTTACCGCATAACATCCTTGTGAACACTCTAGAATCAACATCCTTCAATGGATTTTGACTAAACTTGGTACATACTTAGTCCTTAGGATAGTCTGGAACCCTATTGATTTTAAAGGTCATAGGTCAAAGGTCAAGGTCACCGGGTCAAATTTTTACCACGTAACATCCTTGTGAACACTCTATAATCAACATCCTTCAATGGATTTTGACCAAACTTGGTACATACTTAGTCCTTACGAGAGTCTGGAACCCTATTGATTTTCAAGGTCAAAGGTCAAGATCACAGGGTCAAATTTTTACCGCAGAGCATCCTTGTGAACACTCTAGAATCAAGATCCTTCAATGGATTTTGACCAAACTTAGTACATACGTAGTCCTTAGGAGAGGCTGGAACCCTATTGATTTTCAAGGTCATAGGTCAAAGGTCAATGTTATTGGGTTAAATTTTTACTGCGTAACATCCTTGTGAACACTAGAATCAACATCCTTCAATGGATTTTGACCAAACTTGGTACATACTTAGACCTTAAGAGAATCTGGAACCCTATTGATTTTCAAGGTCAAAAGTCAAGGTCACAGGGTCTAATTTTTAGGTGAGGGGATGCGCCACGCTCTGCGTTGCCCTTGTTTTACTTACATTTGTAGATGTGTTGGACATAGATCTTGTTATAGTGTAATATTCAACTCAGCTTCTTTTAATAAGGTTTTATGTTCAGTTACTCTAATCGCACCTGTCAAATTTAGGGTTTCCAAGGTCTTTATTTAATTCGCGAAAATCATTTACAGGTTTATCTATTTCTTTAATCAGTGCAGTATCATCAGCAAATAATTTGATGCTACTTAGGATATTATATTTTACGTCGTTAGCATAAGATAAAAATAGTCCAGGCTCAAGAATTGAACCCTGAGAAACCTCAGTTGATGTAGATTGACAATGAAGTTTTACCATTTAGTACTACTCTTTGAGATCAGTCAATTAAATAATTTTCAAAAAGTGAAATTAAAGTGCCAGATTGTATGAGTTTATATATTAATCGCTCAGATCATGCCATACCTTATCAAAAGCTTTTGACACATCAAGAAAAATTCTCCAGGACCTGACGTTTGCCTCATCTATTGTAAATTCTCGACCAATCTCGATTGCCGTGGGTTTCAGCATATGCGATGACTCAACTTTTCCTTAGAGGTAAACGATTGTCTAACTTTACCCATCTTCGACATGAAAATTCAGAGGTTAAATTGAAATGGCTGATCAATTCTTTATATATAACTCGGGATCGGCATGGTTATTACAATTTGAGATGTATTTATTTGCAATCGAAGTTATTTGATCTCTCTCTTTGTATACCTTTGTTTTCTCTAAATAACAAGCTTGGGTATGCTCTGATTAAATAGGTTATAAAAAGTTATCACCGATAGTTTATAACTGGATTTATTAATTAATTATATTTTATGGCCCTTTGATTGCATTACTTTCATTTACCGATTTCCATTGTATACATTTACAATCAAATAAATTTAAAAAAAATTGAAAGTTTCATTAACAATTTTAGTAAAGTAATTTCACAATAAAAATAAAAAAATCAAGACAAAAAAATACGTTCTTTCAATATACGGTAGTTTTTTTTCCCCAAATTTTACCGACATTTGACGGAAATATATACCGATAATTGAACACGTTTTCCATTGAATTGCTAAGGTTTCTTTCCAAATTATAAGCTTTATTCACGCATTTGTCCTCCACATGATCGAGTCAAAAATTTATGCAGATTATATACCCGAACTAATTTTTTTAACGATATTTTATGAGCCAAAAAGGGTGCAGATAATATATGGCTGTTTACAGTACACAAAGATATTCTAAGCTTTGAACTTTGATCTCAAGACCACACTGTGATAATAGATAATCTGCTACAGAAATAGATACTCCTCTGTAGCCTGAATTATATGACCTATCTTTGCTAAAATCAGTATAGTTGTCGATTTTGATATCTTTGCGCGATATATAATTTAAGCCATGTTTCGCTAATACATATAATGTTGTACTGATACTGAAAATACAAAACTAGCACTACAGTCTACAGTCTAATTATGATTTTTTAATGAATTTTTAGCTCACCTGGCCATAGGCCATGTGAGCTTTTGTCATGGGTAAGCGTCCGTCGTCCGTTAGCTTTTCGCATTTAAATCTTCTTCTCTGAAACCGCTGAACAGAAATCAGCCAAACTTGCCAGAAATGTTCACTGGATGGTCCTCTACCAGATTTGTGTTTTTGGTGCTGATTTGAAATCCAACATGGCTGCCAGGGTCCATAATGTGTTCTCATTGGCTGAAATTTTAAAAATCTTCTTGTCAGAAACCACTTAGTCAATTGAATTGTGACTTTGCAGGAATGATCATTGGGTGGTCCTGTACTAAACTTGTGAATCGTTTGCCGATCGGAAATTCAAGATGGCCACCATGACTCTACTTAGTTTAACATAGGACCCTATGGGAATTTCACATTTTCATCTTTTTTTCTGAAACCACAAAACAGATTTGAATCAAACTTGGCAGAAATGTTCATTGGATGGTCATATACAAGATTTTTGTTTTTGGCGCTGATCGGAAATCCAACATGGCTGCCAGGGCCCATAATGTGTTCTGATTGGTTGAAATTTTAAAAATCTTCTTGTTAGAAACCACTAAGCCAATTGAATTGTGACTTTGCAGGAATGATCATTGGGTGGTCCTGTACTAAACTTGTGAATCGTTTGCCGATCGGAAATTCAAGATGGCCACCATGACTCTACTTAGTTTAACATTGGACCCTATGGGAATTTCACATTTTCATCTTTTTTTCTGAAACCACAAAACAGATTTGAATCAAACTTGGCAGAAATGTTCATTGGATGGTCATATACAAGATTTTTGTTTTTGGCGCTGATCGGAAATCCAACATGGCTGCCAGGGCCCATAATGTGTTCTGATTGGTTGAAATTTTAAAAATCTTCTTGTTAGAAACCACTAAGCCAATTGAATTGTGACTTTGCAGGAATGATCATTGGGTGGTCCTGTACTAAAATTGTGAATCGTTTGCCGATCGGAAATTCAAGATGGCCACCATGACTCGACTTAGTTTAACATTGGACCCTATGGGAATTTCACATTTTCATCTTTTTTTCTGAAACCACAAAACAGATTTAAATCAAACTTGGCAGAAATGTTCATTGGATGGTCATATACAAGATTTTTGTTTTTGGCGCTGATCGGAAATCCAACATGGCTGCCAGGGCCCATAATGTGTTCTGATTGGTCGAAATTTAAAAAATCTTCTTGTTAGAAACGACTAAGCCAATTGAATTGTGACTTTGCAGGAATGATCATTGGGTGGTCCTGTACTAAACTTGTGAATCGTTTGCCAATCGGAAATTCAAGATGGCCACCATGACTCGACTTAAATTTAACATAGGACCCTATGGAAAAAATGTTTAAAAGTCTTCTCCTCTGAAACCAGTAAGTCAGTTTAAAGCAAACATGGGATGAATGGTCCTTAGGTGGTCAACTTTCAAAATTATGTCCTGTGACCCCGACCTCCATCCAAGATGGCAACCATCACCGAACATAGTTTTAACATAGGACCCTATGGGAAATATATTTAAAAATCTTCTTCTCTGAAACCAGTAAGCCAATTTAAAGCAAACATGGCATGGATGGTCCTTAAGTGGTAAATTTTCAAAATTGTGTCCAGTGACCCTGACCTCCATCCAAGATGGCCACCTTCAGCAGACATACTGTAGTTTTAACATAGGACCCTATGGGAAAAAATGTTTTAAAATCTTCTCCTCTGAAACTAGTAAGCCAATATAGCAAACATGTCATTGATGGTCCTTAGGTGGTCAACTTCCAAAATTGTGTTCAGTGATCCCGATCTGGGTTCAAAATGGCCACCATCAGCAGACATAGTTTTAACATAGGACCCTATGGGAAAATTGTTTAAAAGTCTTCTCTTCTGAAACCAGTCAGCCAATTTAAAGCAAACATGGCATGGATGGTCCTTGGGTAGTATACTTTCAAAATTGTGTCCGGTGACCACGACCTCCATCCAAGATGGCTGCCATGAGCAGACATAGTTTTAACATAGAACCCTATGGCAGTATGGGATTTGAATAGTAACTTAGATGTATTCAGCATGCAGACATTCTTAAGAGGACTTATTTATGTCAGGTGAGCGATACAGGCTCACCTGAGCCTCTAGTTCATTTATTTTACTGCTGATTCATTTTATATTTTTTATCTCTACAATTATATATTGAGAGTAATATTCTTGCATATTTATGAACAAGTTCTAAAATCAGACATTTTTGTATTTATTAAAATCATTTACCTAACATTTCTAACAGCCTGAATAAATGCTGTCCTTTGATCTTCAAGGTTTAGGTGATGGGCATGTCTCCTGTTTGGAACTTGTAGAACAAATTCTGTTATTGAAGTCCATTTTCAGAAGGAGTGTTGTCTTCTGCCTTATGTAAAAGAATAATTTTACTTTTTATTTATACTATTGCATAAAATGAAGAAACATGAATTAATTACATCAGATCCTCTTGGTAAAAAAAGATGGATCTGTTTAATTTTATGTTATTATGGTCTTGTTAATTATCACAAAATGTGACTTGTCACCCCTGTGTTTGTTTAATCTGGTACTATCTGGAAGGAGGAGCTTGTCCATATTAACTTGCTAGCTTCCAGATGTGGGTCAGACCTGTGACGTCAAACTCCCACCAAATGCCAAAGAAGTGCTGTTTAGGGATGGACAGTGCACAAATAATGCAAAAATAATAGCTTTAAGTGTATAAACACAAACTGTGTGGTTCCTCTGATCAATTAAAGATGTAAGGTCACTTCTGAGGTGTTCCCAGTGGGATTTGAAGGTCTATTGCATATTGGCAGGGGCCAGAAGTGGGATACATAGTTTTGTGGCAATTTTGATGGCCGCCAAGCTAAAAATAGAAAAAAGGGGGGATGAAATTAAAAAAAAATCTTCTCCTCTGAAACTACTGAGCCAATCTCAAGCAAACTGAAATGATCCTTGGGTGATCCCCTTCCAAAATTGTGTCCGGCATTTCAGACCTCCGACCAAGATGGCCGCCACAGCCAAACTTAATTTAACATAGGACCCTATGGGAAATTCACATAAAAATCTTCTTTTCTGGAACCAGTTGCTCTGGGGAATTGGAACCAAACTTTGATAAAATAGTCATTGGATAGTCATCTTCCAAAATTGTATCTGGTGGTCCCGTCCTCTGACCAAGATGGCTGCACAGCTGAACTTAGTTTAACATAGGACCCTATGGGAAATTCACATAAAAACCATCTTGTCTGGAACCAGTAGCTCAATTAGAACCAAACTTTGATGGAATAGTCATTGGATGGTCCTCTTCCAAAATTGTGTCTGGCAGTCACACTCTCCCACCAAGGTGGCCACCACAGCCGATCTCGGTTTAACATAGGAACCTATGGGAAATTCACATAAAAATCTACATGTACTTGTCTGCTCTATTGGAACCAAATTTTGATGGAATGTTAATTTTATGTGCCCCTTTAAGAATTGTATCAGATAGTCCTGACCATTACACTTTTTTAGTTCACCTGGACCAAAGGTCCAGGTGAACTATTGCCATCACTTGGCGTCCGTCGTCTGTCGTCTGTAAACTTTTCACATTTCAAGCTTCTTCTCCGAAACCACTGGGTCGATTGGAACCAAACTTAGCAGGAATGTTCCTTGGATGGTCCTCTACAAAGTTACTGTTTTTCGTTCCAGTCGGATATTCAATATGGCTGCCAAGGCCAATAATATGCTCTGATTGGCTGAAATTTCAAAGATCTTCTTCTCTGAAACTAATGAACTGACTGAACCTAAACTGTACATGAATGATCATTGGAATGTCCTTTTCCAAGTTACTGTTTTTTATGCCGATCGGAAATCCAAGATGGCCGCCATCGCAGGACATAGATTAACATTGGACCCTATGGGAAAATGTTCAAATGCCTTCTTCTCAGAAACTACAAATATGATTAAAGCCAAACTGTACATGAATGTTCATTGGATGGTCCTCTACAATCTTAAGGTTTTTTGTTCCGATATGAAATTCAAAATGGCGGCTACGGCAGGACTTAGTTTAACATTGGACCCTATGGGAAAAATGTTTCAAAATGCTTCTTCTCTGAAACCACTTGGACAGTTGAAACCAAACTGCCCAGGAATGATCATTTGAAGGTCCTCTACAAAGTTTCTGTTTTTTATGCCGATCGGAAATCCAGGATGGCCACCACCGCAATACATAGATTAACATTGGACCCTATGGGAAAATATTCAAATGCCTTCTTCTCAGAAACTACAAATATGATTAAAGCCAAACTGTACATGAATGTTCATTGGATGGTCCTCTACAATCTTAAGGTTTTTTGTTCCGATATGAAATTCAAAATGGCGGCTACGGCAGGACTTAGTTTAACATTGGACCCTATGGGAAAAATGTTTCAAAATGCTTCTCTGAAATCACTTGGACAGTTGAAACCAAACTGCCCAGGAATGATCATTGGAAGGTCCTCTACAAAGTTTCTGTTTTTTATGCCGATCGGAAATCCAAGATGGCCACCACCGCAGGCCATAGATTAACATTGGACCCTAAGGAAAAATATTCAAATGCCTTCTTCTCAGAAACTACATATATGATTGAAGCTAAACTGTACATGAATGTTCATTGGATGGTCCTCTACAATCTTAAGGTTTTTTGTTCCGATATGAAATTCAAAATGGCGGCTACGGCAGGACTTAGTTTAACATTGGACCCTATGGGAATAATGTTTCAAAATGCTTCTTCTCTGAAACCACTTGGACAGTTGAAACCAAACTGCCCAGGAATGATCATTGGAAGGTCCTCTACAAAGTTTCTGTTTATTATGCCGATCGGAAATCCAAGATGGCTGCCACCGCAGGACATAGATTAACATTGGACCCTATGGGAAAATATTCAAATGCCTTCTTCTCAGAAACTACAAATATGATTAAAGCCAAACTGTACATGAATGTTCATTGGATGGTCCTCTACAATCATAAGGTTTTTTTGTTCCGATATGAAATTCAAAATGGCGGCTACGGCAGGACTTAGTTTAACATTGGACCCTATGGGAAAAATGTTTCAAAATGCTTCTTCTCTGAAACCACTTGGACAGTTGAAACCAAACTGCCCAGGAATGATCATTGGAAGGTCCTCTACAAAGTTTCTGTTTTTTATGCCGATCGAAAATCAAGATGACCGCCACCGCAGGACATAGATTAACATTGGACCCTATGGGAAAATATTCAAATGCCTTCTTCTCTGAAACTACAAATATGATTAAAGCCAAACTGTACATGAATGTTCATTGGATGGTCCTCTACAATCTTAAGGTTTTTTGTTCCGATATGAAATTCAAAATGGCGGCTACGGCAGGACTTAGTTTAACATTGGACCCTATGGGAAAACTGTTTCAAAATGCTTCTTCTCTGAAACCACTTGGACAGTTGAAACCAAACTGCCCAGGAATGATCATTGGAAGGTATTCTACAAAGTTTCTGTTTTTTATGCCGATCGGAAATCCAAGATGGCTGCCACCGCAGGACATAGATTAACATTGGACCCTATGGGAAAATATTCAAATGCCTTCTTCTCAGAAATTACAAATATGATTAAAGCCAAACTGTACATGAATGTTCATTGGATTGTCCTCTACAATCTTAAGGTTTTTTGTTCCGATATGAAATTCAAAATGGCGGCTACGGCAGGACTTAGTTTAACATTGGACCCTATGGGAAAAATGTTTCAAAATGCTTCTTCTCTGAAACCACTTGGACAGTTGAAACCAAACTGCCCAGGAATGATCATTGGAAGGTCCTCTACAAAGTTTCTGTTTTTTATGCCGATCGGAAATCCAAGATGGCTGCCACCGCAATTCATAGATTAACATTGGACCCTATGGGAAAATATTCAAATGCCTTCTTCTCAGAAACTACAAATATGATTAAAGCCAAACTGTACATGAATGTTCATTGGATGGTCCTCTACAATCTTAAGGTTTTTTGTTCCGATATGAAATTCAAAATGGCGGCTACGGCAGGACTTAGTTTAACATTGGACCCTATGGGAATAATGTTTCAAAATGCTTCTTCTCTGAAACCACTTGGAAAGTTGAAACCAAACTGCCCAGGAATGATCATTGGAAGGTCCTCTACAAAATTTTTGTTTTTTATGCCGATCGGAAATCCAAGATGGCCGCCACCGCAGGACATAGATTAACATTGGACCCTATGGGAAAATATTCAAATGCCTTCTTCTCAGAAACTACAAATATGATTAAAGCAAAACTGTACATGAATGTTCATTGAATGGTCCTCTACAAACTTTACGTTTTTGTTCCGATATGAAATTCAAAATGGCGGCTACGGCAGGACTTAGTTTAACATTGAACCCTATGGGAAAAATGTTTCAAAACGCTTCTTCTCTGAAACCACTTGGATAATTGAAACCAAACTGCCCAGGAATGATCATTGGAAGGTCCTCTACAAGTTGTGTGTTTTTTATGCCGATCGGAAATCCAAGATGGCCGCCACCGCAATACATAGATTAACATTGGACCCTATGGGAAAATGTTCAAATGCCTTCTACTCAGAAACTACAAATATGATTAAAGCCAAACTGTACATGAATGTTCATTGGATGGTCCTCTACAAACTTTACGTTTTTTGTTCTGATATGAAATTCAAAATGGCGGCTACGGCAGGACATAGTTTAACATTGGACCCTATGGGAAAAATGTTTCAAAACGCTTCTTCTCTGAAACCACTAGGACAGTTGAAACCAAACTGCCCAGGAATGATCATTGGAAGGTCCTCTACAAAGTTTCTGTTTTTTATGCCGATCGGAAATCCAAGATGGCTGCCACCACAGGTCATAGTATTAACACAGGGGAAAATACAGAAATATATTCTTCTCTGAAGCTATTGCACTGATTGAACCTAAATTGTGCATCAATCATTGGAAGGTCCTTTACAAACTTTGTGTTTTTTATGTTGATCGTAATTCCAAGATGACTACCACTGCAGGACATAGTTTTTACATAGGACCAATTGGTTTTTTTTATAACCAGGTGAACGATACAGGCTCTTGAGAGCCTCTGGGTTTTTTTTTATCATAGGAAATTCTTTTTAAAGTCTTCTTTTGGAACTACTTGCTCATTTGATACAAAATCTTGATACATTGGTCATTGGGTAGACCCCTTTCGAAATTTTGCGCAATGATCGTCCATCAACCATTGTGTAATCATTTTTGTCATCAATATCAGCTTAGTTATCTTACTTTTGACAAGTCATCAGGACATCATCCATCTCCGACTAAATTGGATGCTTAAGATAGAACATGTAAAACTTCATATTCAGTTGCATTGTTATTGAAAGCAGCTTTGATCCAGGTGAGCGATTACAGGCTCCCAGGAGCCTCTGGTTTCAATAGCTGGAAATATGATTTAGTAAATTCCTCAATTATGGATACCTTCTGACCCTTCAACTGATGACGTGATGAAATCACTTTGATTTTGTCCATTCGACAAAGAATTTTGCATTTTATAGCTCTTGTCTTGTTTAAAGTTCTATCAGTTTTTTTTAACAGGCCCTATTCTTATTCTGTGCGCAACCTTAACATCAATATTTTGTAGTTTCAGCTTTTCAGAAAATATATTTTGTATAATATCGTAGACATTTTCTTGCATCATTAAAACAGACAAATTTATGGTTTCATCAGTGGAGCTAAGAAAAATGTCCGCCTTATACAAAATGGGCTCATAATTCTTTTCAAGTATCTTTTACCAGTATATATCCTATATTACATCTTACACCACATGTTGCCTATTGTGTTTTGCCATCCACAGAAATATAGGCTGATGAACTACAAAATGGACAACTACACAAAATACCTCCATTGAAATTTGAAATTAAATATATATTTATAAATTTCAAGCACCATCACAAAAAGATCCTTTCAATTTGCTGTTAATTTGAAAGAAAATTTCGTTTAATTTTACAATTCCATTTCACAATATGATACATTATGCCGTCACATGAGAGGTTTAGAGCAAAAGATGCATCTATTTATCATAATCAGAACTTCATTTATCCAATTAATATATAGAAGCAAATAAACAAATTTTAATTGTAAATACATATTTAAACAAGTAACTACACACAAATTCTTATCTACATAACTATCTAAAATATTCTCATTAATATGTTGCCCTGACTTAGATTGTTTGAGTAGGTCACCAAAACAAATTTTTACAATACAGTCAAACCTGCCTTAAAGGGCACCTTTATATAACAAATCACTGTCTATAAAGGGCAGTCTCATTTTTCCCATTAATGAATAGTGCATATAATCTTAACCTGTACATAAAGAGCAACTGCTCATAAAGGCCACATTTTCAGGTTCCTTTGAGTAGCCGTTATATACAGGTTTGACTATTATCATTAAATGCAATATTTCTGATATCAATTAAGTGTAATGATTGTAGTCTTTGAGCAGTTAACAATGCTAAGAGAGCCGAAAGTTTAAACGTTAAATGTTTGAGTACTAATTGTCATTTTCTAATTTAGCTAAATATTTTAATAAGTCTGAAATATTTCAGGTAAAATTATATCTAGGCAACGAGGGTTTCATGATGAAAATTCCTCTTGTAAACCGTTTAACTAAATCATGTTTATACCAAGTGACACAACTCCGTCTATTGAAACAAAAGTGGAAAGTGCTGACCTAGCCGTATTAAGTCCGCTATATCCTATCCCACTGTGGAAAAGCCGGGCTAAAAATTCCAATACCGAATTTACAGTTGGTGACATGGAATTAATTTGTCTCTCAGCGCAAAAACACAGCCATTTTTGGATATGACTCCAATATTGTTTCAGCGTAGATTCACGCCATGACTGCATGATGATTTCGATAAAGTCATTTGATAGTCCTCTACTTTGGAACGATTGCCTGATAATTTGAAGGCTGTCAGATGAAGTTTTTGCAGAAGTGGTTGTATTTTGCTCTTGTCCGACGGTAGTGTCAATAGAGTCTTCGGTACTGGTAGAAGCCTGGGACAATCCACAAGTAGTTGCAGTATTTTGGGAAACCAAAATTGAGTCTGCCATAATGGTGCTACAAGAATAATGTCTGCCTTCTCTTCCATTATTTTCTTTAACACTGCTCCTAAAATGCTTAAAGGAGGGAAAACATATAAGAGAAATTAGTTCCCCAATGCTCAGAAAAAGCATCAACAAATTTTGCATTTAGGTCAGGTTTGTATGAACCATATACAGGTATCTGATGGTTTAAGCGAGATGCAAATAAATCAATGTCTGGTTGACCAAAACAATTAGTTACTCTTTGAAAATTTTTCTTATCTAACGACCATTCAGTGTCTTCATTTTGGTTGCGAGATTCAAAGTTAGCTTCAAAATTTTTACTACCGGGTAAATGTGCTGCACTGCTGTTAACCAAATATTCTCTGTTTACACCAGAGTATTATCTCTCGAGTTGTGTCATTTAACTTCTCCTTCATACCACCCATCTTATTTATGTATGTTACAGCTGTATTGTTATCAATTAGTGTGCATGTGTACAGAGCTCATTGATGCACAGAATGATTGTATAGTCATGAAGACGGCAAGGAGTTCCAGATAATTGATATGATAAGATTTCTCACTTTCCGACCAATGACCACCAGTTGATTTGTTTTCAAATACGTCTCCCCAAGCTGTCAAAGACGCGTCAGATTTTATTACAACGGACGACTCTCTAAAGCAACGAATCGCTTACAAATTTCAATGTTATCTATCCACCACTGTATGTCGGACTTAAAAGTATTATCTACACGATATAATTGCATCAAGGTTACCATAGTTACTACGGAGGCATTTATTTTCGCAATTTCAAGTTTCTTATGAAAAGTTTCCTGTATGGTACCCCAGGTTCGCTGGCAATCATTTTACCTATCAATTCAGAAATCTCTCAATGGATACGTCATATTTCCTGCGAATGCCATTAACTTTACCTAAAATATGTTGACATTGTTCTTTGATCTTGATTGCTTTCTCCAACGTTAGTTTAACTGTCATTTCATTATACCCCCACTCCCCAAAGGGGGAGGGGGGTATACTGTTTTACCTCTGTCCGTCTGTCCGTCCTTCCGTCTGTCCAATATATTTTTCGTTGCACTTTTCTCAGTAACTGTTGATGGCAGAGATCTGATATTTGGTCACAAGCTTCATATCGGTACCCCATATTGTGGGAAGCGTTTTTGGACCCATCAGATTCCTACTTCCTGTTTGCCGACTTTGTTGATTTTTATACACATTGAACATATATGCTCATTTTTCGTCACATTTTTCTCAGCAACTATTGATGGCAGAGATCTTATATTTGGTCACAAGCTTCATATAGGTACCCCATATCGCCATATCATGGGAAGCGTTTTTGGACCCATCAGTCTATTCAGATTCCTACTTCCTGTTTGCCAACTGTTGATTTTTATACACATTGAACATATATGCTCATTTTTCGTCACATTTTTCTAAGCAACTATTGATGACAGGAATCTGATATTTGGTCACAAGCTTCATATAGGTACCCCATATCGTGGGAAGCGTTTTTGGACCCATCAGTCTATTCAGATTCCTACTTCCTGTTTGCCAACTGTTGATTTTTATACACATTGAACATATATGCTCATTTTTCGTCACATTTTTCTAAGCAACTATTGATGACAGGAATCTGATATTTGGTCACAAGCTTCATATAGGTATGCCATATTGTGGGAAGCGTTTTTGGACCCGTCAGATTCCTACTTCCTGTTTGCCGACTTAGTTGGTTTTTATACACATTGAACATATATGCAAATTTTTCGTCACATTTTTCTCAGCAACTATTGATGGCAGAGATCTGATATTAGGTCACAAGCTTCATATAGGTACCACATATCGTGGGAAACGTTTTTGGACCCATCAGATTCCTACTTCCTGTTTGCCGAAGAGCGGGGGTATCATAAGTGAGCATTAGCTCACAGTTCATCTTGTTTGAATTTAGAATAAATCCTAAATATTGTATTTTTCTTGTTGGAATAGATACTGATTTTTCAGAATGGATTGTAAGACCTAAGCGATCACAAAGTTTTACAGTATCCTGAATATTGACCTTGCAGTCGTCATATGTTTCTCCGATTAACAAAGAATCATCAATGTACATGTATGCAGTGTTACAGTGACCCTGTTTTCGTAAGGTTGAAAATACACATTTCATTATTTTAGTGAATATCCGAGGACATGTATTAAGCCCTTGTGCCAAACATTTGAATTGATAAAGTTTATCATTCCAAGTAAATCGCAAATACTTCCGACTAGTTTCTTTAACTGGGATACTGAAAAAAGCATCCTTTAAATCGATACTCCCAAAAAAGCATTTTTCTTTCATCAGGTTTATTATTTTCTACAAATTCGTTTAGGGACTTTAAATTTAAAATGACTCTATGAGTTCCATCCTTTTTTGGTCATGTGAATATGTGTGTAGCGAACTGATATTTACTTGATGATGTTTCCTCGGTTATGCCTTTTGACAAAAAATTTTGAACTTCCAAGTTAATTGATTCTATTTCTTGTTCATTAAATGACGGATTGTTACATTTGTTTCATGTGGGCAGTACAGTGTGAAAAGATAACTCATATCCACATAATGTCTCAAGCACAGTCTTTTCTGATGTAATTTCTTTCCAATTATCAATAAAGTGTTTTACTTTACCAGCTTTAAAATTGTCTGGTGTATTTAATAACTTTTCGTAAATGACATTTTGTTTGTTTTCTTTTGAAACATAGCATAAATTGTCACTAACCTGCTGTGATGTTTCTGACGAAGTATTTTCTACTTCTGTCTTTTGTGTCCTCTCCCCCCTCTCCCCAGTTTGTTGAAGGGAGGGCGACCGTGTCCTAAGAAATGACCTCTTCCGAATCCTTTCCCAAACGAAGAATTATTAGTATCATTATTCCTGCTTTGAGTGCTTGAATAGCCACTACCATATGGTTTTCATATCAAATCCAGACAGATTAATTTTCTTGGATTTCTGTATTTCCTCTAACTTCTTTGATAAATCATCACCGAAAAGCTTACATTGTATCTGTGACGGATGGAATTGTTGGTAAATGTCAATTCCTTGAGTTTCCCTGCAAGTGCCGGATTAAAATTGTCTTTCTGGTATTGGTTAAGCTGCGTGTATGTTGCCGCAAGCATTCTTATTCGTCTGTTGCTTTTCTCAAATTGTGTGTGGGCTCAAATGTTTGCTTTTTGAGTGCCGCTTTTAAAATATTGCTTGTTGTTTCTGTCACTGGGATCTTCCCTTTAATCAGATAACCCATAATGTTTTCCATCTTTAGATCACGAGATCTCATGGCATTAATCCGTGGATGCTTATCTGTCCACACCTCTTCATTTACAGACGGTATCATTAGGTTTTGGCAATTGTCTGGTCTATGATGCTTTTGTTTTATTTCTTTATACTTTGATTCTGAAATATTCTGAAAAAGTATTAACAGTTTTTGACAACGTATCGTCAATTGCATCACCCCTTTTCTCTGAATCATCGTAAAATTCTACCATTTCATTCATTGATTCATTAACTTCCTGCAGATTATCATTTTCTGCATCATTTGTTACAGCGGATGTATCATCCCCATGTTCAACATTTCTAATTATGTTATCTAGGTCATCTAGATCTGCACTGCATTCCGACATTTGATCTAATCTACATTGTTTTTGTGGTGGTTCACATTCTTTGTCAGAATCATTACGTCGTTTTAAGCTTTCTTTCTGTTCATCATTTGTTAATCTAAATTGTTGTGAAAAGTTTTTCATGAATTCCATCTGTTTTAATTGGAATTCTATCATGAAATTAAATGCCGACGCATCTGTTGCACATTGACCAATGTCTGTCCCATTTCGGGATTCATTTTCATTATTGTCTGTCCCACTTCGGGGCTTTTTTTCAATGTCTTTGTCTGTCCCACTTCGGGGCTCATTTTCTTCAAAATTGTCTGTCCCACTTTGGGGCTCAGATGATGCCATTTTGCAATGTCACAGACTCACAATAACTTACGTGGTTACGTCTGAAAAACCTGTGTTTGCACGTTTTTAAAATTTTCAGAACGCCTTAACATAGAATTTAAAAGAAAGTTGTATTCAGAAAGTAATTTTAAATCACCAATTACTCCATTTTCTTTGTTTGATAAAATAAACATCTATTCACAATAATGGACGAGCATGTTCTGATATCAGGACGAGGTGCATGTTCATCTCACATGACGGCTATGTATCACATTGTGAAATGGAATGTAGAGATCATGCTGAATAATGTTTGTATCGCTGGGGAACCAACACTAGGAAATAGAAAATGCAAATATCCCCGGTAAAATGCAAATATTCCCGGTAAAATGCAAATAATTAAAGATTACCAGTTATATTAGCGTTTACCAGTTAAATTAGCGAATGGTCTTGTTATATTTGCGTTTTACTTTTTAAATTTGCATTGTCGTGGGATTTTAGCGTTTTTCCTTTTATATTTGCGTTTTTCCTTTTAAATTTGCATTGTCGTGGGATTTTAGCGTTTTTCCTTTTATATTTGCGTTTTTCCTTTTAAATTTGCATTGTCGTGGGATTTTAGCGTTTTTCCTTTTATATTTGCGTTTTTCCTTTTAAATTTGCATTGTCGTGGGATTTTAGCGTTTTTCCTTTTATATTTGTGTTTTTCCTTTTAAATTTGCATTGTCGTGGGATTTTAGCGTTTTTCCTTTTATATTTGCGTTTTTCCTTTTAAATTTGCATTGTCGTGGGATTTTAGCGTTTTTCCTTTTAAATTTTCATTGTCGTGGGATTTTAGCATTTTTCCTTTTATATTTGCGTTTTTCCTTTTAAATTTGCATTGTCGTGGGATTTTAGCGTTTTTCCTTTTATATTTGCGTTTTTCCTTTTAAATTTGCATTATCGTGGGATTTTAGCGTTTTACCTTTTAAATTTGCATTTTACCAGTTAAATCGCACGGTCATCTAAATCACCCGCTGAGTAGAGATTACGTAATACTGTAGTCGTCACTAGCTCATTGAATATGACGATCTATAGTATTATATTATCGTGTATCTATCTATACGTATTTATTTATTATTATTATTTATGTCATACTAGTCTGGCCCTTAATAAATTTAGTGTATTCAATACACAATAATCCATCAATTGTTGCGTATTTGATTTTTATGTCGTATTTGAACTTAATGCGACGTTTATTAAGAAATGTGACTTTAAATGTATTAAAATATTAGCAAAGTGTGATACACCTACAGAATACGTATACTGTTGTCACTTCACTATTACTTGTTTTTGATTATCATGCGAGAAACACATTAACCTTGTATTACCTATGCTGGGACTATTTACTAAAAAATGAATTAAGTATATATTAAACTATCGGTCTCTATTAAGCTATTTATGTCTTGTTTTATAGCACAGGATTGTGTATGTACAGCGTCAAAGTTATTGTGCTTTAAAAGTTCTGATTATTGTAATGAGACACCTTAATGAACAATAAATATTTTTGTTTATGATATAAAACAAATAATCATATCCCTACGTAAACGCCGTAAAGCGAGAGACCATATTTTAATTTGAAATATTTTATTCTTCAATAAATTAAGGCAAATAATTCCTGAAATAAGAAGTGAAAGGCGGGTTTACTTATTTTTATTTTCATTCTGAAAACAACAGGTACATTCACACCGGTTCACTCAACAGGGTACCTAATATTGCCAGGCAGAATATACAAGTGTCATCTTACATCCGGTCGACGGGACTCTGACCGAATACATGAATACATGTGTCACAATCTTTGGCAATAATCAGAAACGCAATACACATTTTGTGACCATTTAACGGTACCCGTGACTAGAATAGGAGATGCAATACACGTTTTAAAGGTTCTAATAGGTGATCAAGTATACATTAGGAATGGGTGCATATTAAAGCACACTGGCGGAGCAAGGGGGTGTTCGACAATTTAGTAAAATTCGTGTATAAATTGGGTAAAAATTGGCAAACAAGAGCCTGGGTCCCCGTTTTCAAAACTGCTGGATCCGCACCTGATGCAGCAATGATTCTGGGGCTATTTTCACAAAAAAAATCTTAAGATTAACATTGATCGTAAGTTATATTGGATTGTTCATTTTTATCTTGATTTTTTTTGTGCATCATCAGAATGATATAGCAACAACCAAAATTATGAAGTAAAGCAGGGTGAACAGAGCAGGGTAGAACATTCTTCTTGCAAACCCCAAAAAGCAAAATAGACAAAAAACATTCATATGCAATTTTTCCTTATAAAAACAACAATCATATTTTTTATGACTATTCTGAGATTAATCAGAAGGGTCCGCCAGTTCGAAAGACGTTATTAAAATAAACAAAAAATGTTTTCTTTACGCAGACATATTACGCTTTGTTCAAATCAGAAATAACCGTTATGAAAACAGATTAATCTTTTTACTGTTGGCAAGTAAGAATATTGTATTTCCATAAACAAATTATTATATTACGTAAGAGATGTACCCTGAAGTTTTGTATAATATACTTTAAAAGTATTTATAATACGCATCGTCTGTAATTGTCAAATGAAAACTATTACAAATTATATGTTTACATAATCCTCTCAATTTTATGGCTCCCTACCCTGTAACTTTCTGTGCTTTTAGCTAAGAAGCAGAGCTTATGTGTAGCTTTATTGTAGTGGATGAACGATCGATTACAAAGTGCGATCTTATAAATAATAGCATTAAAACAATTTTACTCCGTAGCATAGGCCTATTTTTATTTTTTTACGAATTCATGGCATTGTTCCGATGTCTGTTCTTTTTTTTCCACATAATTTCGTAGTTCTTCAATTTTCGAAAAAAATCTTTTGTAAATGTGTCTCATTAAAGACGGATCGTTTTCTCCGATTCGTTTGTTTTGCCATAAGTATATAGAAACAAAACGTAAATCTGCAAAAAATGATTGTGTAATAAATTCATAAAAGATGTTAAAGTTTGCTTTTAAAGACGCAAGTACCAAAAACAGTGAACCTACCTACTGAACCGTACTTTTTGTAATGCTAAAAATTTACTTCATTTATAAAGTAGCTGGAAAAAAATTCAGAAGGGCTATATAAAATTGAACTTACTATGTCGTCTGCCTCTCAGGCACCGGCTCTTTCTATCATGTAACTGTCATGGGGTCACTGATCGTACTTGTAAACAAAAGAGCTGACTGAAATATGCCTGTTTCTTATATAAAATACATGTCACTTTGCAGTGCATTGTGGTTTCAGTACTAAGAAAAACATCAAAAGTAAACACAATTTTGAAAGTGGTCATTTTCAAACATTCTGTTATTTTATTTAGATGTAATATGATTTGGTAGATGGCCAGAACCATGAAATTTTAAAAGCAGCCATTTCCGGATTTTATATTCGTTTCCATCCCGTATATCGGCCCTGTTTTTACTTCATACGAAAACAGATGACGCCATTTTACTGACAGCAAAAGTTGCCAGATAATCGAGAGTATATTAAAATACAAGAATGACTTTAAAAACAATCTTATGTACAAAGAAATATTTAACTAGGCATTCTTTGAAAATTCCAATCGTCATATGAATGAAGGGTTAACACTGTTAATCGCTATATCTGATAATCGATAATAGCACGAAAACCGATAACACGATGCTAATAATCGAATATTCTTCTACATATTTTTGGACAGGAAGAACTCAGATCACATACTCCATTCATTATTGTATTTTTATCCAATAAAATATTTTAAAAAGTTGTACTTCAATTTTCTATTTCATTAGTTAACGATGTTTTTTTTTTTTTTTTGATAGCGTCACGTGTTTTGTTGGTTATGCGTGTTGTTTGTTGACATCCTAGTTTTAGTAATAGTGTGATCTCGGGGTGAAATTTAAATGTATAACAAGCTTGCTTGCTGTATTTATCCTTTCTTAAGAAAAGAATGTCATTATTCCTACAATGTAGCGTCAATTTATGTGTTTTCATCCGTATTTTTACATCTGACATTTTTTTTTTATTGACATGTACAAGGTTACATAATATAGTCTCTGATCCATTCATACACTTTGCTAATAAGTAATATTTTCTTTACAATATTTTATTTTTGTTAATAAAATAGACGAATTATTGAATAACGATTTATATAAATGAAACGATTAAAATTGATTGCTAAAAAAAAGTGTTATTATTAAATACCCGGATATGTTTGGATAAGAGAATAGCATTCGGGTCACCGAGGGGTCATGTAGTCTCGTGGTTATAAATGCGAAAACTTTTCTCAAATTTTGAACAACTACCTGTCAACCTCTCCTGTAAACTCTTTGACACGCTGATCCGTCCCATTATAAGTTATAATTGTGAAATATGGTATATGGACGAATACCTCCCCTTATATAGAGCCATGCTTCGAGCAATCAGAAATAATACTTTTTGTGATACTTTAGGCCTACAGGAAAAATCATCATATGAAAAAATACATACAAAATATTGTAAAACAGTTTTAGGCCTTAAAAAAACTGCATGTAACATTTCGACATTATCAGAGTTGGGGCGACTCCCTATTGCTTCCTTTATTAAAACTCAAGTTATGATGTATTTTGTAAGAATAAATACTAATAATATAAACCCATTAATTAAAGAATCCCTTAATGTTAATAAATCTTTACATCGGTTTTCAAGCCGTCTTCCAATTTATTTGTACTTAAAAAATAAATTTATAACTGACCCAAGCTAAATAAATGAAATGTGACTTAATGTGTTAATTATATAAATCCTTGCCTTCTATAAATTTTAATTTCTTATCTAATTCTTATTCTTATTATGTAACAATATGGTCAGGTTGTTATTTTCATTGAATGACATCTCAAAATAGATGGCTTCACAGTAGGAGCTCTTCCTGTATATTGGTTACATCCTGTATATTACAACTGACAGCCAATGCAGGACAAACCATTTTAATCAGCCATCATTATCATAAAATACTTTATTTTGATGATGACACCTAATTCCCATCACCTAATCCAAATTAGTATAGTAGAGGAGTAACGTATTTTTCGGACAATAAATTTTGTTTACAGTATACCTTTATTTTGCTGTAGGTTTATTTCTGAATAAGAACACACGTATCATCGATGTTCTTGGTGTTATTTTTTTTAAAATAAAGCAATAAAATTTATGTATACTAACAGGGGGTGCAATTCTGGGGAAAACATATTCAACATCCGAAAAAAATCAATATTCAATGATTGAAGTGTTAGCGAAAATCAGTTCAATATTGTATTTAATAATAAAATATATACTATAAAAAATGTATCTTGTTGAAAAAAATCACAGGGTGGATCGATTTACAATATAAAATTATTATCACAAAATATCTAAATATAGCTATAGCTTTTCTATCATGCCGATCGGAAATCCAAGATGGCCGCCACCGCAATACATAGATTAACATTGAACCCTATGGGAAAATGTTCAAATGCCTTCTTCTCAGAAACTACAGATATGATTAAAGCCAAACTGTACATGAATGTTCATTGGATGGTCCTCTACAAACTTTACGTTTTTTGTTCCGATATGAAATTCAAAATGGCGGCTACGGCAGAACTTAGTTTAACATTGGACCCTATGGGAAAAATGTTTCAAAACGCTTCTTCTCTGAAACCACTTGGACAATTGAAACCAAACTGCCCAGGAATGATCATTGGAAGGTCCTCTACAAATTTTTTTTTTTATGTCGTTCGGAAATCCAAGATGGCCGCCACCGCAATACATAGATTAACATTGGACCCTATGGGAAAATGTTCAAATGCCTTCTTCTCAGAAACTACAAATATGATTAAAGCCAAACTGTACATGAATGTTCATTGGATGGTCCTCTACAAACTTTACGTTTTTTGTTCCGATATGAAATTCAAAATGGCGGCTACGGCAGGACTTAGTTTAACATTGGACCCTATGGGGAAAATGTTTCAAAACGCTTCTTCTCTGAAACCACTAGGACAGTTGAAACCAAACTGCCCAGGAATGATCATTGGAAGGTCCTCTACAAATTTTATGTTTTTTATGCCGATCGGAAATCCAAGATGGCCGCCACCGCAATACATAGATTAACATTGGACCCTATGGGAAAATGTTCAAATGCCTTCTTCTCAGAAACTACAAATATTATTAAAGCCAAACTGTACATGAATGTTCATTGGATGGTCCTCTACAAACTTTACGTTTTTTGTTCCGATATGAAATTCAAAATGGCGGCTACGGCAGGACTTAGTTTAACATTGGACCCTATGGGAAAAATGTTTCAAAACGCTTCTTCTCTGAAACCACTTGGATAATTGAAACCAAACTGCCCAGGAATGATCATTGGAAGGTCCTCTACAAATTTTTGTTTTTTATGTCGATCGGAAATCCAAGATGGCCGCCACCGCAATACATAGATTAACATTGGACCCTATGGGAAAATATTCAAATGCCTTCTTCTCAGAAACTACAAATATTATTAAAGCCAAACTGTACATGAATGTTCATTAGATGGTCCTCTACAAACTTTACGTTTTTTGTTCCGGTATGAAATTCAAAATGGCGGCTACGGCAGGACTTAGTTTAACATTGGACCCTATGGGAAAAATGTTTCAAAACGCTTCTTCTCTGAAACGACTAGGACAATTGAAACCAAACTGCCCAGGAATGATCATTGGAAGGTCCTCTACAAATTTTGTGTTTTTTATGCCGATCGGAAATCCAAGATGGCCGCCACCGCAATACATAGATTAACATTGGACCCTATGGGAAAATATTCAAATGCCTTCTTCTCAGAAACTACAAATATGATTAAAGCCAAACTGTACATGAATGTTCATTAGATGGTCCTCTACAAACTTTACGTTTTTTGTTCCGGTATGAAATTCAAAATGGCGGCTACGGCAGGACTTAGTTTAACATTGGACCCTATGGGAAAAATGTTTCAAAACGCTTCTTCTCTGAAACCACTTGGACAATTGAAACCAAACTGCCCAGGAATGATCATTGGAAGGTCCTCTACAATTTATGCTTTTTATGTCGATCGGAAATCCAAGATGGCCGCCACCGCAATACATAGATTAACATTGGACCCTATGGGAAAATGTTCAAATGCCTTCTTCTCAGAAACTACAAATATTATTAAAGCCAAACTGTACATGAATGATCATTGGATGGTCCTCTACAAACTTTACGTTTTTTGTTCCGATATGAAATTCAAAATGGCGGCTACGGCAGGACTTAGTTTAACATTGGACCCTATGGGGAAAATGTTTCAAAACGCTTCTTCTCTGAAACCACTAGGACAGTTGAAACCAAACTGCCCAGGAATGATCATTGAAAGGTCCTCTACAAATTATATGTTTTTTATGCCCATCGGAAATCCAAGATGGCCGCCACCGCAATTCATAGATTAACATTGGACCCTATGGGAAAATGTTCAAATGCCTTCTTCTCAGAAACTACAAATATTATTAAAGCCAAACTGTACATGAATGTTCATTGGATGGTCCTCTACAAACTTTACGTTTTTTATTCCGAAATGAAATTCAAAATGGCGGCTACGGCAGGACTTAGTTTAACATTGGACCCTATGGGGAAAATGTTTCAAAACGCTTCTTCTCTGAAACCACTAGGACAGTTGAAACCAAACTGCCCAGGAATGATCATTGGAAGGTCGTCTACAAATTTTATGTTTTTTATGCCGATCGGAAATCCAACATGGCCGCCACCGCAATACATAGATTAACAGTGGACCCTATGGGAAAATGTTCAAATGCCTTCTTCTCAGAAACTACAAATATTATTTAAGCCAAACTTTACATGAATGATCATTGGAAGGTCCTCTACAAATTTTATGTTTTTTATGCCGATCGGAAATCCAAGATGGCCGCCACCGCAATACATAGATTAACAGTGGACCCTATGGGAAAATGTTCAAATGCCTTCTTCTCAGAAACTACAAATATTATTAAAGCCAAACTTTACATAAATGTTCATTGGATGGTCCTCTACAAACTTTACGTTTTTTGTTCCGATATGAAATTCAAAATGGCGGCTACGGCAGGACTTAGTTTAACATTGGACCCTATGGGGAAAATGTTTCAAAACGCTTCTTCTCTGAAACCACTTGGACAATTGAAACCAAACTGCCCAGGAATGATCATTGGAAGGTCCTCTACAAAATTTGTGTTTTATATGCCGATCGGAAATCCAAGATGGCCGCCACCGCAATACATAGATTAACATTGAACCCTATGGGAAAATGTTCAAATGCCTTCTTCTCAGAAACTACAAATATGATTAAAGCCAAACTGTACATGAATGATCATTGGATGGTCCTCTACAAACTTTACGTTTTTTGTTCCGATATGAAATTCAAAATGGCGGCTACGGCAGAACTTAGTTTAACATTGGACCCTATGGGAAAAATGTTTCAAAACGCTTCTTCTCTGAAACCACTTGGACAATTGAAACCAAACTGCCCAGGAATGATCATTGGAAGGTCCTCTACAAATTTTTTTTTTATGTCGTTCGGAAATCCAAGATGGCCGCCACCGCAATACATAGATTAACATTGGACCCTATGGGAAAATGTTCAAATGCCTTCTTCTCAGAAACTACAAATATGATTAAAGCCAAACTGTACATGAATGTTCATTGGATGGTCCTCTACAAACTTTACGTTTTTTGTTCCGATATGAAATTCAGAATGGCGGCTACGGCAGGACTTAGTTTAACATTGGACCCTATGGGGAAAATGTTTCAAAACGCTTCTTCTCTGAAACCACTAGGACAGTTGAAACCAAACTGCCCAGGAATGATCATTGGAAGGTCCTCTACAAATTTTATGTTTTTTATGCCGATCGGAAATCCAAGATGGCCGCCACCGCAATACATAGATTAACATTGGACCCTATGGGAAAATGTTCAAATGCCTTCTTCTCAGAAACTACAAATATTATTAAAGCCAAACTTTACATGAATGTTCATTGGATGGTCCTCTACAAACTTTACGTTTTTTGTTCCGATATGAAATTCAAAATGGCGGCTACAGCAGGACTTAGTTTAACATTGGACCCTATGGGAAAAATGTTTCAAAACGCTTCTTCTCTGAAACCACTAGGACAATTGAAACCAAACTGCCCAGGAATAGTCATTGGAAGGTCCTCTACAAAGTTTATGGTTTTTTTATGCCGATCGAAAATTCAAGATGGCCGCCACCGCAGGACATAGATTAACATTGGACCCTATGGGAAAATATTCAAATGCCTTCTTCTCAGAAACTACAAATATTATTAAAGCCAAACTGTACATGAATGTTCATTAGATGGTCCTCTACAAACTTTACGTTTTTTGTTCCGGTATGAAATTTCAAATGGCGGCTACGGCAGGACTTAGTTTAACATTGGACCCTATGGGAAAAATGTTTCAAAACGCTTCTTCTCTGAAACCACTTGGACAATTGAAACCAAACTGCCCAGGAATGATCATTGGAAGGTCCTCTACAAATTTTATGTTTTTTATGTCGATCGGAAATCCAAGATGGCCGCCACCGCAATACATAGATTAACATTGGACCCTATGGGAAAATGTTCAAATGCCTTCTCAGAAACTACAAATATTATTAAAGACAAACTGTACATGAATGTTCATTGGATGGTCCTCTACAAACTTTACGTTTTTTGTTCCGATATGAAATTCAAAATGGCGGCTACGGCAGGACTTAGTTTAACATTGGACCCTATGGGAAAAATGTTTCAAAACGCTTCTTCTCTGAAACCACTTGGATAATTGAAACCAAACTGCCCAGGAATGATCATTGGAAGGTCCTCTACAAATTTTATGTTTTTTATGTCGATCGGAAATCCAAGATGGCCGCCACCGCAATACATAGATTAACATTGGACCCTATGGGAAAATATTCAAATGCCTTCTTCTCAGAAACTACAAATATTACTAAAGCCAAACTGTACATGAATGTTCATTAGATGGTCCTCTACAAACTTTACGTTTTTTGTTCCGATATGAAATTCAAAATGGCGGCTACGGCAGGACTTAGTTTAACATTGGACCCTATGGGAAAAATGTTTCAAAATACTTCTTCTCTGAAACCACTAGGACAATTGAAACCAAACTGCCCAGGAATGATCATTGGAAGGTCCTCTACAAATTTTGTGTTTTTAATGCCGATCGGAAATCCAAGATGGCCGCCACCGCAGGACATAGATTAACATTGGACCCTATGGGAAAATATTCAAATGCCTTCTTCTCAGAAACTACAAATATGATTAAAGCCAAACTGTACATGAATGTTCATTAGATGGTCCTCTACAAACTTTACGTTTTTTGTTCCGGTATGAAATTCAAAATGGCGGCTACGGCAGGACTTAGTTTAACATTGGACCCTATGGGAAAAATGTTTCAAAACACTTCTTCTCTGAAACCACTTGGACAATTGAAACCAAACTGCCCAGGAATGATCATTGGAAGGTCCTCTACAATTTATGCTTTTTATGTCGATCGGAAATCCAAGATGGCCCCCACCGCAATACATAGATTAACATTGGACCCTATGGGAAAATGTTCAAATGCCTTCTTCTCAGAAACTACAAATATTATTAAAGCCAAACTGTACATGAATGATCATTGGATGGTCCTCTACAAACTTTACGTTTTTTGTTCCGATATGAAATTCAAAATGGCGGCTACAGCAGGACTTAGTTTAACATTGGACCCTATGGGGAAAATGTTTCAAAACGCTTCTTCTCTGAAACCACTAGGACAGTTGAAACCAAACTGCCCAGGAATGATCATTGAAAGGTCCTCTACAAATTATATGTTTTTTATGCCCATCGGAAATCCAAGATGGCCGCCACCGCAATTCATAGATTAACATTGGACCCTATGGGAAAATGTTCAAATGCCTTCTTCTCAGAAACTACAAATATTATTAAAGCCAAACTGTACATGAATGTTCATTGGATGGTCCTCTACAAACTTTACGTTTTTTATTCCGAAATGAAATTCAAAATGGCGGCTACGGCAGGACTTAGTTTAACATTGGACCCTATGGGGAAAATGTTTCAAAACGCTTCTTCTCTGAAACCACTAGGACAGTTGAAACCAAACTGCCCAGGAATGATCATTGGAAGGTCGTCTACAAAGTTTATGTTTTTTATGCCGATCGGAAATCCAAGATGGCCGCCACCGCAATACATAGATTAACATTGGACCCTATGGGAAAATGTTCAAATGCCTTCTCAGAAACTACAAATATGATTAAAACCAAACTGTACATGAATGTTCATTGGATGGTCCTCTACAAACCTTACGTTTTTTGTTCTGAAATTCAAAATGGCGGCTACGGCAGAACTTAGTTTAACATTGGACCCTATGGGAAAAATGTTTCAAAACGCTTCTTCTCTGAAACCACTTGGACAATTGAAACCAAACTGCCCAGGAATGATCATTGGAAGGTCCTCTACAAATTTTTTTTTTATGTCGTTCGGAAATCCAAGATGGCCGCCACCGCAATACATAGATTAACATTGGACCCTATGGGAAAATGTTCAAATGCCTTCTTCTCAGAAACTACAAATATGATTAAAGCCAAACTGTACATGAATGTTCATTGGATGGTCCTCTACAAACTTTACGTTTTTTGTTCCGATATGAAATTCAGAATGGCGGCTACGGCAGGACTTAGTTTAACATTGGACCCTATGGGGAAAATGTTTCAAAACGCTTCTTCTCTGAAACCACTAGGACAGTTGAAACCAAACTGCCCAGGAATGATCATTGGAAGGTCCTCTACAAATTTTATGTTTTTTATGCCGATCGGAAATCCAAGATGGCCGCCACCGCAATACATAGATTAACATTGGACCCTATGGGAAAATGTTCAAATGCCTTCTTCTCAGAAACTACAAATATTATTAAAGCCAAACTTTACATGAATGTTCATTGGATGGTCCTCTACAAACTTTACGTTTTTTGTTCCGATATGAAATTCAAAATGGCGGCTACAGCAGGACTTAGTTTAACATTGGACCCTATGGGAAAAATGTTTCAAAACGCTTCTTCTCTGAAACCACTAGGACAATTGAAACCAAACTGCCCAGGAATAGTCATTGGAAGGTCCTCTACAAAGTTTATGGTTTTTTTATGCCGATCGAAAATTCAAGATGGCCGCCACCGCAGGACATAGATTAACATTGGACCCTATGGGAAAATATTCAAATGCCTTCTTCTCAGAAACTACAAATATTATTAAAGCCAAACTGTACATGAATGTTCATTAGATGGTCCTCTACAAACTTTACGTTTTTTGTTCCGGTATGAAATTTCAAATGGCGGCTACGGCAGGACTTAGTTTAACATTGGACCCTATGGGAAAAATGTTTCAAAACGCTTCTTCTCTGAAACCACTTGGACAATTGAAACCAAACTGCCCAGGAATGATCATTGGAAGGTCCTCTACAAATTTTATGTTTTTTATGTCGATCGGAAATCCAAGATGGCCGCCACCGCAATACATAGATTAACATTGGACCCTATGGGAAAATGTTCAAATGCCTTCTCAGAAACTACAAATATTATTAAAGACAAACTGTACATGAATGTTCATTGGATGGTCCTCTACAAACTTTACGTTTTTTGTTCCGATATGAAATTCAAAATGGCGGCTACGGCAGGACTTAGTTTAACATTGGACCCTATGGGAAAAATGTTTCAAAACGCTTCTTCTCTGAAACCACTTGGATAATTGAAACCAAACTGCCCAGGAATGATCATTGGAAGGTCCTCTACAAATTTTATGTTTTTTATGTCGATCGGAAATCCAAGATGGCCGCCACCGCAATACATAGATTAACATTGGACCCTATGGGAAAATATTCAAATGCCTTCTTCTCAGAAACTACAAATATTACTAAAGCCAAACTGTACATGAATGTTCATTAGATGGTCCTCTACAAACTTTACGTTTTTTGTTCCGATATGAAATTCAAAATGGCGGCTACGGCAGGACTTAGTTTAACATTGGACCCTATGGGAAAAATGTTTCAAAATACTTCTTCTCTGAAACCACTAGGACAATTGAAACCAAACTGCCCAGGAATGATCATTGGAAGGTCCTCTACAAATTTTGTGTTTTTAATGCCGATCGGAAATCCAAGATGGCCGCCACCGCAGGACATAGATTAACATTGGACCCTATGGGAAAATATTCAAATGCCTTCTTCTCAGAAACTACAAATATGATTAAAGCCAAACTGTACATGAATGTTCATTAGATGGTCCTCTACAAACTTTACGTTTTTTGTTCCGGTATGAAATTCAAAATGGCGGCTACGGCAGGACTTAGTTTAACATTGGACCCTATGGGAAAAATGTTTCAAAACGCTTCTTCTCTGAAACCACTTGGACAATTGAAACCAAACTGCCCAGGAATGATCATTGGAAGGTCCTCTACAATTTATGCTTTTTATGTCGATCGGAAATCCAAGATGGCCCCCACCGCAATACATAGATTAACATTGGACCCTATGGGAAAATGTTCAAATGCCTTCTTCTCAGAAACTACAAATATTATTAAAGCCAAACTGTACATGAATGATCATTGGATGGTCCTCTACAAACTTTACGTTTTTTGTTCCGATATGAAATTCAAAATGGCGGCTACAGCAGGACTTAGTTTAACATTGGACCCTATGGGGAAAATGTTTCAAAACGCTTCTTCTCTGAAACCACTAGGACAGTTGAAACCAAACTGCCCAGGAATGATCATTGAAAGGTCCTCTACAAATTATATGTTTTTTATGCCCATCGGAAATCCAAGATGGCCGCCACCGCAATTCATAGATTAACATTGGACCCTATGGGAAAATGTTCAAATGCCTTCTTCTCAGAAACTACAAATATTATTAAAGCCAAACTGTACATGAATGTTCATTGGATGGTCCTCTACAAACTTTACGTTTTTTATTCCGAAATGAAATTCAAAATGGCGGCTACGGCAGGACTTAGTTTAACATTGGACCCTATGGGGAAAATGTTTCAAAACGCTTCTTCTCTGAAACCACTAGGACAGTTGAAACCAAACTGCCCAGGAATGATCATTGGAAGGTCGTCTACAAAGTTTATGTTTTTTATGCCGATCGGAAATCCAAGATGGCCGCCACCGCAATACATAGATTAACAGTGGACCCTATGGGAAAATGTTCAAATGCCTTCTTCTCAGAAACTACAAATATTATTTAAGCCAAACTTTACATGAATGATCATTGGAAGGTCCTCTACAAATTTTATGTTTTTTATGCCGATCGGAAATCCAAGATGGCCGCCACCGCAATACATAGATTAACAGTGGACCCTATGGGAAAATGTTCAAATGCCTTCTTCTCAGAAACTACAAATATTATTAAAGCCAAACTTTACATAAATGTTCATTGGATGGTCCTCTACAAACTTTACGTTTTTTGTTCCGATATGAAATTCAAAATGGCGGCTACGGCAGGACTTAGTTTAACATTGGACCCTATGGGGAAAATGTTTCAAAACGCTTCTTCTCTGAAACCACTTGGACAATTGAAACCAAACTGCCCAGGAATGATCATTGGAAGGTCCTCTACAAATTTTGTGTTTTTAATGCCGATCGGAAATCCAAGATGGCCGCCACCGCAGGACATAGATTAACATTGGACCCTATGGGAAAATATTCAAATGCCTTCTTCTCAGAAACTACAAATATGATTAAAGCCAAACTGTACATGAATGTTCATTAGATGGTCCTCTACAAACTTTACGTTTTTTGTTCCGGTATGAAATTCAAAATGGCGGCTACGGCAGGACTTAGTTTAACATTGGACCCTATGGGAAAAATGTTTCAAAACGCTTCTTCTCTGAAACCACTTGGACAATTGAAACCAAACTGCCCAGGAATGATCATTGGAAGGTCCTCTACAATTTATGCTTTTTATGTCTATCGGAAATCCAAGATGGCCACCACCGCAATACATAGATTAACATTGGACCCTATGGGAAAATGTTCAAATGCCTTCTTCTCAGAAACTACAAATATTATTAAAGCCAAACTGTACATGAATGTTCATTGGATGGTCCTCTACAAACTTTACGTTTTTTGTTCCGATATGAAATTCAAAATGGCGGCTACGGCAGGACTTAGTTTAACATTGGACCCTATGGGGAAAATGTTTCAAAACGCTTCTTCTCTGAAACCACTAGGACAGTTGAAACCAAACTGCCCAGGAATGATCATTGGAAGGTCCTCTACAAATTATATGTTTTTTATGCCCATCGGAAATCCAAGATGGCCGCCACCGCAATACATAGATTAACATTGGACCCTATGGGAAAATGTTCAAATGCCTTCTTCTCAGAAACTACAAATATTATTAAAGCCAAACTTTACATGAATGTTCATTGGATGGTCCTCTACAAACTGTACGTTTTTTATTCCGAAATGAAATTCAAAATGGCGGCTACGGCAGGACTTAGTTTAACATTGGACCCTATGGGGAAAATGTTTCAAAACGCTTCTTCTCTGAAACCGCTAGGACAGTTGAAACCAAACTGCCCAGGAATGATCATTGGAAAGTCCTCTACAAATATTATGTTTTTTATGCCAATCGGAAATCCAAGATGGCCGCCACCGCAATACATAGATTAACATTGGACCCTATGGGAAAATGTTCAAATGCCTTCTTCTCAGAAACTACAAATATTATTAAAGCCAAACTGTACATGAATGTTCATTGGATGGTCCTCTACAAACTATACGTTTTTTGTTCTGATATGAAATTCAAAATGGCGGCTACGGCAGGACTTAGTTTAACATTGGACCCTATGGGGAAAATGTTTCAAAACGCTTCTTCTCTGAAACCACTAGGACAGTTGAAACCAAACTGCCCAGGAATGATCATTGGAAGGTCCTCTACAAATTTTATGTTTTTTATGTCGATCGGAAATCCAAGATGGCCGCCAACGCAATACATAGATTAACATTGGACCCTATGGGAAAATGTTCAAATGCCTTCTCAGAAACTACAAATATTATTAAAGCCAAACTGTACATGAATGTTCATTGGATGGTCCTCTACAAACTTTACGTTTTTTGTTCCGATATGAAATTCAAAATGGCGGCTACGGCAGGACTTAGTTTAACATTGGACCCTATGGGAAAAATGTTTCAAAACGCTTCTTCTCTGAAACCACTAGGACAGTTGAAACCAAACTGCCCAGGAATGATCATTGGATGGTCCTCTACAAATTTTATGTTTTTTATGCCGATCGGAAATCCAAGATGGCCACCACCGCAATACATAGATTAACATTGGACCCTATGGGAAAATATTCAAATGCCTTCTTCTCAGAAACTGCAAATATGATTAAAGCCAAACTGTACATGAATGTTCATTGGATGGTCCTCTACAAACTTTACGTTTTTTTGTTCCGATATGAAATTCAAAATGGCGGCTACGGCAGGACTTAGTTTAACATTGGACCCTATGGGGAAAATGTTTCAAAACGCTTTTTCTCTGAAACCACTAGGACAGTTGAAACCAAACTGCCCAGGAATGATCATTGGAAGGTCCTCTACAAATTTTATGTTTTTTATGCCCATCGGAAATCCAAGATGGCCGCCACCGCAATACATAGATTAACATTGGACCCTATGGGAAAATGTTCAAATGCCTTCTTCTCAGAAACTACAAATATTATTAAAGCCAAACTGTACATGAATGTTCATTGGATGGTCCTCTACAAACTTTACGTTTTTGTTCCGATATGAAATTCAAAATGGCGGCTACGGCAGGACTTAGTTTAACATTGGACCCTATGGGAAAAATGTTTCAAAACGCTTCTTCTCTGAAACCACTAGGACAGTTGAAACCAAACTGCCCAGGAATGATCATTGGAAGGTCCTCTACAAATTTTTTGTTTTTTATGCCGATCGGAAATCCAAGATGGCCACCACCGCAATACATAGATTAACACTGGACCCTATGGGAAAATATTCAAATGCCTTCTTCTCAGAAACTACAAATATGATTAAAGCCAAACTGTACATGAATGTTCATTGGATGGTCCTCTACAAACTTTACGTTTTTTGTTCCGATATGAAATTCAAAATGGCGGCTACGGCAGGACTTAGTTTAACATTGGACCCTATGGGAAAATGTTTCAAAACGCTTCTTCTCTGAAACCACTAGGACAGTTGAAACCAAACTGCCCAGGAATGATCATTGGAAGGTCCTCTACAAATTTTGTGTTTTTTATGCCGATCGGAAATCCAAGATGGCCGCCACCGCAATACATAGATTAACATTGGACCCTATGGGAAAATATTCAAATGCCTTCTTCTCAGAAACTACAAATATGATTAAAGCCAAACTGTACATGAATGTTCATTAGATGGTCCTCTACAAACTTTACGTTTTTTGTTCCGGTATGAAATTCAAAATGGCGGCTACGGCAGGACTTAGTTTAACATTGGACCCTATGGGAAAAATGTTTCAAAACGCTTCTTCTCTGAAACCACTTGGACAATTGAAACCAAACTGCCCAGGAATGATCATTGGAAGGTCCTCTACAATTTATGCTTTTTATGTCGATCGGAAATCCAAGATGGCCGCCACCGCAATACATAGATTAACATTGGACCCTATGGGAAAATGTTCAAATGCCTTCTTCTCAGAAACTACAAATATTATTAAAGCCAAACTGTACATGAATGTTCATTGGATGGTCCTCTACAAACTTTACGTTTTTTGTTCCGATATGAAATTCAAAATGGCGGCTACGGCAGGACTTAGTTTAACATTGGACCCTATGGGGAAAATGTTTCAAAACGCTTCTTCTCTGAAACCACTAGGACAGTTGAAACCAAACTGCCCAGGAATGATCATTGGAAGGTCCTCTACAAATTATATGTTTTTTATGCCCATCGGAAATCCAAGATGGCCGCCACCGCAATACATAGATTAACATTGGACCCTATGGGAAAATGTTCAAATGCCTTCTTCTCAGAAACTACAAATATTATTAAAGCCAAACTGTACATGAATGTTCATTGGATGGTCCTCTACAAACTTTACATTTTTTATTCCGAAATGAAATTCAAAATGGCGGCTACGGCAGGACTTAGTTTAACATTGGACCCTATGGGGAAAATGTTTCAAAACGCTTCTTCTCTGAAACCACTTGGATAATTGAAACCAAACTGCCCAGGAATGATCATTGGAAGGTCCTCTACAAGGTGTGTGTTTTTTATGCCGATCGGATATCCATGATGGCCACCACCGCAGGACATAGATTAACATTGGACCCTATGGGAAAATATTCAAATGCCTTCTTCTCAGAAACTGCAAATATGATTAAAGCCAAACTGTACATGAATGTTCATTGGATGGTCCTCTACAAACTTTACGTTTTTTTGTTCCGATATGAAATTCAAAATGGCGGCTACGGCAGGACTTAGTTTAACATTGGACCCTATGGGGAAAATGTTTCAAAACGCTTTTTCTCTGAAACCACTAGGACAGTTGAAACCAAACTGCCCAGGAATGATCATTGGAAGGTCCTCTACAAATTTTATGTTTTTTATGCCCATCGGAAATCCAAGATGGCCGCCACCGCAATACATAGATTAACATTGGACCCTATGGGAAAATGTTCAAATGCCTTCTTCTCAGAAACTACAAATATGATTAAAGCCAAACTGTACATGAATGTTCATTGGATGGTCCTCTACAAACTTTACGTTTTTTGTTCCGATATGAAATTCAAAATGGCGGCTACGGCAGGACTTAGTTTAACATTGGACCCTATGGGGAAAATGTTTCAAAACGCTTCTTCTCTGAAACCACTAGGACAGTTGAAACCAAACTGCCCAGGAATGATCATTGGAAGGTCCTCTACAAATTTTGTGTTTTTTATGCCGATCGGAAATCCAAGATGGCCGCCACCGCAATACATAGATTAACATTGGACCCTATGGGAAAATATTCAAATGCCTTCTTCTCAGAAACTACAAATATGATTAAAGCCAAACTGTACATGAATGTTCATTAGATGGTCCTCTACAAACTTTACGTTTTTTGTTCCGGTATGAAATTCAAAATGGCGGCTACGGCAGGACTTAGTTTAACATTGGACCCTATGGGAAAAATGTTTCAAAACGCTTCTTCTCTGAAACCACTTGGACAATTGAAACCAAACTGCCCAGGAATGATCATTGGAAGGTCCTCTACAATTTATGCTTTTTATGTCGATCGGAAATCCAAGATGGCCGCCACCGCAATACATAGATTAACATTGGACCCTATGGGAAAATGTTCAAATGCCTTCTTCTCAGAAACTACAAATATTATTAAAGCCAAACTGTACATGAATGTTCATTGGATGGTCCTCTACAAACTTTACGTTTTTTGTTCCGATATGAAATTCAAAATGGCGGCTACGGCAGGACTTAGTTTAACATTGGACCCTATGGGGAAAATGTTTCAAAACGCTTCTTCTCTGAAACCACTAGGACAGTTGAAACCAAACTGCCCAGGAATGATCATTGGAAGGTCCTCTACAAATTTTCAGTTTTTTATGCCCATCGGAAATCCAAGATGGCCGCCACCGCAATACATAGATTAACATTGGACCCTATGGGAAAATGTTCAAATGCCTTCTTCTCAGAAACTACAAATATTATTAAAGCCAAACTGTACATGAATGTTCATTGGATGGTCCTCTACAAACTTTACATTTTTTATTCCGAAATGAAATTCAAAATGGCGGCTACGGCAGGACTTAGTTTAACATTGGACCCTATGGGGAAAATGTTTCAAAACGCTTCTTCTCTGAAACCACTTGGATAATTGAAACCAAACTGCCCAGGAATGATCATTGGAAGGTCCTCTACAAGGTGTGTGTTTTTTATGCCGATCGGATATCCATGATGGCCACCACCGCAGGACATAGATTAACATTGGACCCTATGGGAAAATGTTCAAATGCCTTCTTCTCAGAAACTACAAATATTATTAAAACCAAACTGTACATGAATGTTCATTGGATGGTCCTCTACAAACCTTACGTTTTTTGTTCTGAAATTCAAAATGGCGGCTACGGCAGGACTTAGTTTAACATTGGACCCTATGGGGAAAATGTTTCGAAACGCTTCTTCTCTGAAACCACCTGGACAATTGAAACCAAACTGCCCAGGAATGATCATTGGAAGGTCCTCTACAAAATTTGTGTTTTATATATCGTTCGGAAATCCAAGATGGCCGCCACCGCAATACATAGATTAACATTGGACCCTATGGGAAAATGTTCAAATGCCTTCTTCTCAGAAACTACAAATATGATAAAAGCCAAACTGTACATGAATGTTCATTGGATGGTCCTCTACAAACTTTACGTTTTTTGTTCCGATATGAAATTCAAAATGGCGGCTACGGCAGGACTTAGTTTAACATTGGACCCTATGGGAAAAATGTTTCAAAACGCTTCTCTGAAACCACTAGGACAGTTGAAACCAAACTGCCCAGGAATGATCATTGGAAGGTCCTCTACAAATTTTATGTTTTTTACGCCGATCGGAAATCCAAGATGGCCGCCACCGCAATACATAGATTAACATTGGACCCTATGGGAAAATGTTCAAATGCCTTCTTCTCAGAAACTACAAATATTATTAAAGCCAAACTTTACATGAATGTTCATTGGATGGTCCTCTACAAATTTTACGTTTTTTGTTCCGATATGAAATTCAAAATGGCGGCTACGGCAGGACTTAGTTTAACATTGGACCCTATGGGAAAAATGTTTCAAAACGCTTCTTCTCTGAAACCACTTGGACAATTGAAACCAAACTGCCCAGGAATAGTCATTGGAAGGTCCTCTACAAAGTTTATGTTTTTATTATGCCGATTGAAAATTCAAGATGGCCGCCACCGCAGGACATAGATTAACATTGGACCCTATGGGAAAATATTCAAATGCCTTCTTCTCAGAAACTACAAATATTATTAAAGCCAAACTGTACATGAATGTTCATTAGATGGTCCTCTACAAACTTTACGTTTTTTGTTCCGGTATGAAATTTCAAATGGCGGCTACGGCAGGACTTAGTTTAACATTGGACCCTATGGGAAAAATGTTTCAAAACGCTTCTTCTCTGAAACCACTTGGACAATTGAAACCAAACTGCCCAGGAATGATCATTGGAAGGTCCTCTACAAATTTTCAGTTTTTTATGTCGATCGGAAATCCAAGATGGCCGCCACCACAATACATAGATTAACATTGGACCCTATGGGAAAATGTTCAAAGGCCTTCTCAGAAACTACAAATATTATTAAAGCCAAACTGTACATGAATGTTCATTGGATGGTCCTCTACAAACTTTACGTTTTTTGTTCCGATATGAAATTCAAAATGGCGGCTACGGCAGGACTTAGTTTAACATTGGACCCTATGGGGAAAATGTTTCAAAACGCTTCTTCTCTGAAACCACTTGGATAATTGCAACCAAACTGCCCAGGAATGATTATTGGAAGGTCCTCTACAAGGTGTGTGTTTTTTATGCCGATCGGATATCCATGATGGCCACCACCGCAGGACATAGATTAACATTGGACCCTATGGGAAAATGTTCAAATGCCTTCTCAGAAACTACAAATATGATTAAAACCAAACTGTACATGAATGTTCATTGGATGGTCCTCTACAAACCTTACGTTTTTTGTTCTGAAATTCAAAATGGCGGCTACGGCAGGACTTAGTTTAACATTGGACCCTATGGGAAAAATGTTTCAAAACGCTTCTTCTCTGAAACCACTTGGACAATTGAAACCAAACTGCCCAGGAATGATCATTGGAAGGTCCTCTACAAAATTTTGTTTTATATGCCGATCGGAAATCCAAGATGGCCACCACCGCAATACATAGATTAACATTGAACCCCATGGGAAAATGTTCAAATGCCTTCTTCTCAGAAACTACAAATATGATTAAAGCCAAACTGTACATGAATGTTCATTGGATGGTCCTCTACAAACTTTACGTTTTTTGTTCCGATATGAAATTCAAAATGGCGGCTACGGCAGAACTTAGTTTAACATTGGACCCTATGGGAAAAATGTTTCAAAACGCTTCTTCTCTGAAACCACTTGGACAATTGAAACCAAACTGCCCAGGAATGATCATTGGAAGGTCCTCTACAAATTTTTTTTTTTTTATGTCGTTCGGAAATCCAAGATGGCCACCACCGCAATACATAGATTAACATTGGACCCTATGGGAAAATGTTCAAATGCCTTCTTCTCAGAAACTACAAATATGATTAAAGCCAAACTGTACATGAATGTTCATTGGATGGTCCTCTACAAACTTTACGTTTTTTGTTCCGATATGAAATTCAAAATGGCGGTTACGGCAGGACTTAGTTTAACATTGGACCCTATGGGGAAAATGTTTCAAAACGCTTCTTCTCTGAAACCACTAGGACAGTTGAAACCAAACTGCCCAGGAATGATCATTGGAAGGTCCTCTACAAATTTTATGTTTTTTATGCCGATCGGAAATCCAAGATGGCCGCCACCGCAATACATAGATTAACATTGGACCCTATGGGAAAATGTTCAAATGCCTTCTCAGAAACTACAAATATTATTAAAGCCAAACTTTACATGAATGTTCATTGGATGGTCCTCTACAAACTTTACGTTTTTTGTTCCGATATGAAATTCAAAATGGCGGCTACGGCATGACTTAGTTTAACATTGGACCCTATGGGAAAAATGTTTCAAAACGCTTCTTCTCTGAAACCACTAGGACAATTGAAACCAAACTGCCCAGTAATAGTCATTGGAAGGTCCTCTACAAAGTTTATGTTTTTTTTATGCCGATCGAAAATTCAAGATAGCCACCACCGCAGGACATAGATTAACATTGGACCCTATGGGAAAATATTCAAATGCCTTCTTCTCAGAAACTACAAATATTATTAAAGCCAAACTGTACATGAATGTTCATTAGATGGTCCTCTACAAACTTTACGTTTTTTGTTCCGGTATGAAATCTCAAATGGCGGCTACGGTAGGACTTAGTTTAACATTGGACCCTATGGGAAAAATGTTTCAAAACGCTTCTTCTCTGAAACCACTAGGACAATTGAAACCAAACTGCCCAGGAATGATCATTGGAAGGTCCTCTACAAATTTATGTTTTTTATGTCGATCGGAAATCCAAGATGGCCGCCACCGCAATACATAGATTAACATTGGACCCTATGGGAAAATGTTCAAATGCCTTCTCAGAAACTACAAATATTATTAAAGCCAAACTGTACATGAATGTTCATTGGATGGTCCTCTACAAACTTTACGTTTTTTGTTCCGATATGAAATTCAAAATGGCGGCTACGGCATGACTTAGTTTAACATTGGACCCTATGGGGAAAATGTTTCAAAACGCTTCTTCTCTGAAACCACTAGGACAATTGAAACCAAACTGCCCAGTAATAGTCATTGGAAGGTCCTCTACAAAGTTTATGTTTTTTTTATGCCGATCGAAAATTCAAGATGGCCGCCACCGCAGGACATAGATTAACATTGGACCCTATGGGAAAATATTCAAATGCCTTCTTCTCAGAAACTACAAATATTATTAAAGCCAAACTGTACATGAATGTTCATTAGATGGTCCTCTACAAACTTTACGTTTTTTTGTTCCGGTATGAAATCTCAAATGGCGGCTACGGTAGGACTTAGTTTAACATTGGACCCTATGGGAAAAATGTTTCAAAACGCTTCTTCTCTGAAACCACTAGGACAATTGAAACCAAACTGCCCAGGAATGATCATTGGAAGGTCCTCTACAAATTTATGTTTTTTATGTCGATCGGAAATCCAAGATGGCCGCCACCGCAATACATAGATTAACATTGGACCCTATGGGAAAATGTTCAAATGCCTTCTCAGAAACTACAAATATTATTAAAGCCAAACTGTACATGAATGTTCATTGGATGGTCCTCTACAAACTTTACGTTTTTTGTTCCGATATGAAATTCAAAATGGCGGCTACGGCATGACTTAGTTTAACATTGGACCCTATGGGGAAAATGTTTCAAAACGCTTCTTCTCTGAAACCACTAGGACAATTGAAACCAAACTGCCCAGTAATAGTCATTGGAAGGTCCTCTACAAAGTTTATGTTTTTTTTATGCCGATCGAAAATTCAAGATGGCCGCCACCGCAGGACATAGATTAACATTGGACCCTATGGGAAAATATTCAAATGCCTTCTTCTCAGAAACTACAAATATGATTAAAGCCAAACTGTACATGAATGTTCATTAGATGGTCCTCTACAAACTTTACGTTTTTTGTTCCGGTATGAAATCTCAAATGGCGGCTACGGTAGGACTTAGTTTAACATTGGACCCTATGGGAAAAATGTTTCAAAACGCTTCTTCTCTGAAACCACTAGGACAATTGAAACCAAACTGCCCAGGAATGATCATTGGAAGGTCCTCTACAAATTTTATGTTTTTTATGTCGATCGGAAATCCAAGATGGCCACCACCGCAATACATAGATTAACATTGGACCCTATGGGAAAATATTCAAATGCCTTCTCAGAAACTACAAATATTATTAAAGCCAAACTGTACATGAATGTTCATTGGATGGTCCTCTACAAACTTTACGTTTTTTGTTCCGATATGAAATTCAAAATGGCGGCTACGGCAGAACTTAGTTTAACATTGGACCCTATGGGAAAAATGTTTCAAAACGCTTCTTCTCTGAAACCACTTGGACAATTGAAACCAAACTGCCCAGGAATGATCATTGGAAGGTCCTCTACAAATTTTTTTTTTTTTATGTCGTTCGGAAATCCAAGATGGCCACCACCGCAATACATAGATTAACATTGGACCCTATGGGAAAATGTTCAAATGCCTTCTTCTCAGAAACTACAAATATGATTAAAGCCAAACTGTACATGAATGTTCATTGGATGGTCCTCTACAAACTTTACGTTTTTTGTTCCGATATGAAATTCAAAATGGCGGTTACGGCAGGACTTAGTTTAACATTGGACCCTATGGGGAAAATGTTTCAAAACGCTTCTTCTCTGAAACCACTAGGACAGTTGAAACCAAACTGCCCAGGAATGATCATTGGAAGGTCCTCTACAAATTTTATGTTTTTTATGCCGATCGGAAATCCAAGATGGCCGCCACCGCAATACATAGATTAACATTGGACCCTATGGGAAAATGTTCAAATGCCTTCTCAGAAACTACAAATATTATTAAAGCCAAACTTTACATGAATGTTCATTGGATGGTCCTCTACAAACTTTACGTTTTTTGTTCCGATATGAAATTCAAAATGGCGGCTACGGCATGACTTAGTTTAACATTGGACCCTATGGGAAAAATGTTTCAAAACGCTTCTTCTCTGAAACCACTAGGACAATTGAAACCAAACTGCCCAGTAATAGTCATTGGAAGGTCCTCTACAAAGTTTATGTTTTTTTTATGCCGATCGAAAATTCAAGATAGCCACCACCGCAGGACATAGATTAACATTGGACCCTATGGGAAAATATTCAAATGCCTTCTTCTCAGAAACTACAAATATTATTAAAGCCAAACTGTACATGAATGTTCATTAGATGGTCCTCTACAAACTTTACGTTTTTTGTTCCGGTATGAAATCTCAAATGGCGGCTACGGTAGGACTTAGTTTAACATTGGACCCTATGGGAAAAATGTTTCAAAACGCTTCTTCTCTGAAACCACTAGGACAATTGAAACCAAACTGCCCAGGAATGATCATTGGAAGGTCCTCTACAAATTTATGTTTTTTATGTCGATCGGAAATCCAAGATGGCCGCCACCGCAATACATAGATTAACATTGGACCCTATGGGAAAATGTTCAAATGCCTTCTCAGAAACTACAAATATTATTAAAGCCAAACTGTACATGAATGTTCATTGGATGGTCCTCTACAAACTTTACGTTTTTTGTTCCGATATGAAATTCAAAATGGCGGCTACGGCATGACTTAGTTTAACATTGGACCCTATGGGGAAAATGTTTCAAAACGCTTCTTCTCTGAAACCACTAGGACAATTGAAACCAAACTGCCCAGTAATAGTCATTGGAAGGTCCTCTACAAAGTTTATGTTTTTTTTATGCCGATCGAAAATTCAAGATGGCCGCCACCGCAGGACATAGATTAACATTGGACCCTATGGGAAAATATTCAAATGCCTTCTTCTCAGAAACTACAAATATTATTAAAGCCAAACTGTACATGAATGTTCATTAGATGGTCCTCTACAAACTTTACGTTTTTTGTTCCGGTATGAAATCTCAAATGGCGGCTACGGTAGGACTTAGTTTAACATTGGACCCTATGGGAAAAATGTTTCAAAACGCTTCTTCTCTGAAACCACTAGGACAATTGAAACCAAACTGCCCAGGAATGATCATTGGAAGGTCCTCTACAAATTTATGTTTTTTATGTCGATCGGAAATCCAAGATGGCCGCCACCGCAATACATAGATTAACATTGGACCCTATGGGAAAATGTTCAAATGCCTTCTCAGAAACTACAAATATTATTAAAGCCAAACTGTACATGAATGTTCATTGGATGGTCCTCTACAAACTTTACGTTTTTTGTTCCGATATGAAATTCAAAATGGCGGCTACGGCATGACTTAGTTTAACATTGGACCCTATGGGGAAAATGTTTCAAAACGCTTCTTCTCTGAAACCACTAGGACAATTGAAACCAAACTGCCCAGTAATAGTCATTGGAAGGTCCTCTACAAAGTTTATGTTTTTTTTATGCCGATCGAAAATTCAAGATGGCCGCCACCGCAGGACATAGATTAACATTGGACCCTATGGGAAAATATTCAAATGCCTTCTTCTCAGAAACTACAAATATGATTAAAGCCAAACTGTACATGAATGTTCATTAGATGGTCCTCTACAAACTTTACGTTTTTTGTTCCGGTATGAAATCTCAAATGGCGGCTACGGTAGGACTTAGTTTAACATTGGACCCTATGGGAAAAATGTTTCAAAACGCTTCTTCTCTGAAACCACTAGGACAATTGAAACCAAACTGCCCAGGAATGATCATTGGAAGGTCCTCTACAAATTTTATGTTTTTTATGTCGATCGGAAATCCAAGATGGCCACCACCGCAATACATAGATTAACATTGGACCCTATGGGAAAATATTCAAATGCCTTCTCAGAAACTACAAATATTATTAAAGCCAAACTGTACATGAATGTTCATTGGATGGTCCTCTACAAACTTTACGTTTTTTATTCCGATATAAAATTCAAAATGGCGGCTACGGCAGGACTTAGTTTAACATTGGACCCTATGGGAAAAATGTTTCAAAACGCTTCTTCTCTGAAACCACTTGGATAATTGAAACCAAACTGCCCAGGAATGATCATTGGAAGGTCCTCTACAAGGTGTGTGTTTTTTATGCCGATCGGATATCCATGATGACCACCACCGCAGGACATAGATTAACATTGGACCCTATGGGAAAATGTTCAAATGCCTTCTTCACAGAAACTACAAATATGATTAAAACCAAACTGTACATGAATGTTCATTGGATGGTCCTCTACAAACCTTACGTTTTTTGTTCTGAAATTCAAAATGGCGGCTACGGCAGGACTTGTTTAACATTGGACCCTATGGGAAAAATGTTTCAAAACGCTTCTTCTCTGAAACCAAGCTGCACAGGAATGATCATTGGAAGGTCCTCTGTTTTTTATGCCGATCGGAAATCCAAGATGGCTGCCACCACAGGTCATAGTATTAACACAGGACCATATCTGGAAAATACAGAAATATCTTCTTCTCTGAAGCTATTGCACTGATTGAACCTAAACTGTGCATCAATCATTGGAAGGTCCTTTACAAACTTTGTGTTTTTTATGTTGATCGTAATTCCAAGATGACTACCACTGCAGGACATAGTTTTTACATAGGACCAATTGTTTTTTTTTATAACCAGGTGAACGATACAGGCTCTTGATTTAGTATGATTTATAGAGTCCTACTTTTCCTTTCCAGCTGTTGATGGTCAATTAATATTTACATATCACATGTCTGTTTGCATGATAATTAAGTCTCCCAAACAACGTTTGGAGACTTATTGTTTTTGCTCCGTTTCTTATTATTATTATTATTCTCATTATTCTCCTTTCTTTCTTTGGCACATGAACGTATCCACGGTAGATCTCAGGAACTACTGGACAGAATTTCATGAAACTTGGTGGAGTTATAGATATATGTTTCTAGTTGGTCCTAAGGTTTACAGCTTTGTGGTAAAGGGGGTCAAAGTCATATTTTGATGGGTTCAAAGGAGGTGGGGGTTACTATAGAATCCTATGGGAAAGTTGAATTTTCGTACATTAATGTTGATAACTTCTAAACGGATAATGATAGACATAAAATTTGACATATTGATAGGTCCCCATTAGATGTCTGCCATTTTCAAAATGGCTGCCAAAACACGTCATAAAAAATGGGCGGTAAAAATTCAGCATTGTCCGATATCATCAACATTTCATATGTGGGTACATAATGATGTCCCGACATTGAACAATTTCTACCGGGTGCCATTTTGAAAATGGCTGCCACAATACCATACAAATTCAACATTGTTCGATTTCAACGACATTTCATCTGTAGGTAGATTATGATGTCCCGAATTGACTCCTGACATTGAAAAATTTCTACCGGTCGCTATTTTCAAAATGGCCTCCTCACAAATTCAACATTGTTCGATTTCAACGAAATTTCATATGTAGGTAGATTATGATGCGCAAAATTTCTACTTGTCTCCATTTTTAAAATGACCGCCACAATACCGCAAAAAATCAAGCTCAGAATTTGTCACAATGCAAAGTGTTCATTTAAACCTGTTGTCAGTGGCTGGTTTGGGAGACTTCATAATCGTTAGATTATAATCATATCTTGTTCATTTAGCAATTGGATTTTCTACAGAATAGATTTTTGTTTCTTTTCAAGATAATCTTGAAAATGTTTAAGGTAAAGGTAAGTGTAGATTTTGAAGGTGTTCAGTTGTATGAACTAATAGATAAACAAGGTGTATAGCAGGACATGAGATACTGTTGATGTTATCTGTGTTTAAAGTAAGTTTTTTAGTATAAATTTGTTAAAATATTTAAAGAAATCAGTGTTATTTAAAGTTATTATATCATATAGATATCTAGACTAATTGTTAAATAAAGAAATAAGTTTATATATAGATTTTGATTAAATATCAATGTCTTACAGAAAACCATGCAAACTCGTAACATAGTGATATTTTCAATACCTTATGAAATCTTGTCCATGAAATACCTTTGGCCAAGTACAATTAACACACAAAATATATTTTTCAAATTTTATTATTTGACTGAATTATTAGGTTTTTTTTATTTATCCAGTATTTCAATATACAATGAAGCCAAATACAATGAATTTTACAATCTTTCAACCTCCAATATATCTTGTATAGCATAAAATGTGTCTGTCTCATATAGTATCCAGGATTAATCAACTTTCACCGTATCATTTAACATAGTATAATCAATATTTGGTCGCATGGATTTTTTACAGGCCACACTTTTTTAATATACCCATTAATCAGTAAATGGCCTTTTATGCAAAAATTGTACATATATAACAGGAAATATCTCCCTTGGGGGAGAAAATAAAAATATCCCTAATTTATTTCGATATAACTTTGTTTTCATACAAAAACATAAAAAATCCACCTTCGGCAAATTAAGATAAAATGGTGAAAATAAGGACAAAAGTTAAGTATGTGCACTTAACCAAAAATGGACAAGGTGAATAGGAAAAACAGTAGAGCAGTGTTAATGCTCAATAAGTACCAAAATATCAATACAGAAGTTATGTATAGTATTCCAGAGGTATAAAAAAGAGTTTACTGAAGATATAAAATTAAGGTACATTGTGGTTTTGGGGGGTGGGTGGGACGATGCATCCATTTTGTGCATCTGGCTAAAATGGAATTTAAATTAAAACTTTGTTTTCAAAATGATCTAATAAGATTTATTGGTGATAAATTAGATAAAATAAGTAAACTCTTTTTAGTTTGTATGAGGTATTTCATACTTTTTGAAATTTCATATTTTATAAGGGGAGATAATTTGTAGAGGAAAATCACATTTTCTCAAATTTTTTAGAATAGGGTCTGTGACCCCGATTTCCTATTTTATACTTTTAAAGTGTTTAATGAAAAATATATGTTGCTTAATTTTCCATCTAAAGCAACCATAAGCATATGAATTTACAGCCAGCTCCTAAACAATTTAAAACAATATACAGGTATATGTGATTGTGTTAAAATAAGCTGATTTTTTTGTTGGCTCTGTCCATCTTATATCCTACATGAGATAGTGAAACTTCTTCTCAATAAAAGTTAATTTTTCTGAGGTTCTTCTATCATGGATCTGTATCAAAAACCTTCTCTTATACTCTTAAATAATCACAGATTACAAGTTTATATGTGTTAGATTTGTGCATTTTGGTAAATAGGCCAAGAAATTGGCAAGTTGATATTCTAATTATCAGAAAAAGGATATCCCATCAATATGAAATGAAATAAAAACAAGAGGTTGAACATATATCATACTTATTCACAGGTGAACATTTAACATATTCTGTCTAACCACTATGCAAAACTTGAAGTGTTCAAAATTAACTTTAATTTGAAAAAATGAAAATAAATTAGAATCCCTGCATATAATGGCTAATTTACATGTTCACAGCAGTGTACACTTCTTCCACAATATTTTCAATATTGGAATTATAATCATTAGTTTCTAGCACTGCAATGACCTCTGATAGAGTTTCATCTTGACCGACATCTTCATTGGGAATTTCTTTAAACTGAACTTGTAGAGTACTCGAAGAAGTTTCTGATTTTGTCTTCGGCTTTGTTAGGAAAGTTGCCAGGTAGCTTTTTATCTGACTTGGATTCAACCACTCCAACTTCTTAAAAAATCCCTATTCATCGCATGATTTTCGAACTTCATTGGCAAGTGCAACATAATCTGGCCTTTTCCCTGTTTTTCAGACATATTTTGTTCAGTTTCACTATGTTTTTTCCATCAATTTCTTTACTTGTAAGAATGCTTCTGGAAAATAAAAGTGATATACGATATATATACATTACATGTATACATGACGTACTTCATAATTTGCATTTGTCAACCTTATTCTTCAGCGTTGGAAGTTCATGTTAAGTGGTTTCTTAATGAGTTGCTAGTTTCTTTAATTATGCCTTTGTTGTCAAGTAAATCTGTTGACGAAAAAAATAAGCCAATTTTTTTTTTAATTGGCTGTCTTCTGGAGATAGAGCAGAAAATTTCTTTGGAAATATAATCTCAACGTGATTAAAATACACTATACTCAAGCCAAAATATATAGGGAAGTAGTTACTACATGTTTCTAAGACTTGCTTTAATTCATTCTATATTTTTCGGAAATGGATATATATCAAATATTACTCCAGATTTCTATGAAAATAAATAATTTTATCCTTGCTCTATACAACAAAATATTTCATCTGTCTCAGTTTCACTACATGTACATTTGCACTCAAAATAGCCAATAGGCCTTATTTTTTATAAGCTTGAAACAGCATAATTCAACGGCTAAAATAACAGAAATGTGTCAATGTCAAACAAATGCCCCGGCCTCCCGTAACTTTAAAACCCAAAATTCAAGTTTGACATACATGTCCTTTATTGTTGATTACAACATAACCAAATTTCAAATCAATCAAGATTCAGTTGAGGTTTGGAAGTTATTGAACAGATATATTGTGCAGTGGGATGGAATTTATTGTTGCACAATAATAATGTAAACCTGTATTTCACAGACCAAACTAAGGGACCAAGTTTGAAGCATTCAACTTATATACATGTATAAGGGGGGGGGGCTATGGTTTTATACTGTTTACCCTGGAGTTAAAAATAATTGACACTTTGCAACAAAAACAATGTTCTTCTAAATTTATCATTTACTATAATGTGTGAATCAGAATGTTATTTTCTTCTTCACCTCCTACACCAAAATAGTTGTTTAGTATTTGTAAAAAAATATAGCCCTCTTTTCTCAAGTTGAATAGTTAGTCTCTTAACAAGTTTGTTCACTGAATGGATTTCTAGCAATAACCACTTAGAAATGTTTTTCTCTTGGGGTATTTAGCTTACCAGAACCAACTTGAATAGTTTGTCTTGTTTTCATGTAATACTCTTTCCATAAGGAAGGACTTGCTCCATGGTCCTCTCTAGATCTGGCCTTTCCATTGTTGTGTTTTGAATATACACATATAACTTTGTCTCTCCTCCATCTAGTCCCAAAGTATTCTCTGTTTCTGGTATAATTTGAGATTCATTGAATCGTTGTCGACAATTCCGCTATGTACAAGATAAAAAGGGCCTCAGGCAGTGCTTTTCCATGTATATTTTCAGATGATTTCAGGCCAACGATAAGGAAAGCTGCATCAACTTTACATTGGAATATATGTATAATGTTTGAATTGCATGGCAAGTTGCAAAAGTTAGAAAAATAACACGGTGTTGTTTATCCACTGGAGGCTGCCATTTCTAATTTTATAATCTTAGAAGTGAAGACTTCCGAAAGGGGAGGTTACTCCGTCACTTTCTCTATCAGATAGACATGTGTGTTTCCTTGCTCAACGTTAAAGTCCGGATTGAAAAAGGAAATTAAAAGGATATATCATATGTAATTTATTTACAATAAACACACAAATCACCTTTAATAAGAATCACTAATAGTTTATTGCAAAAATTTGCATATATTTTAAGCAATGCCTTTTAAGCTAAAATTGCACACATGACCATACTTTTGGGTGCAAGAACTTTTTTGCAAATTATTTGCCAAAGGCAGATTTTTTATATATTTTAGTTTTGAGATTGGTCTGTTTAAAAATGTTCATTTCAAGTCAAAGAAATCTCCCCCAACTCCAATATTGTGCATCAAAATTAAGGATTTTTACTGATTTTGAAAATTTTTCTATATAGCATATTTTGTGATAGCCTTAAAAATTTTCACAAAGTTTTTTTCAAAAATTGTTTTTGGTGATCATTGTCTTTAAACATTATACTTTGAGGAAACAATGCGATTTTTTACTTCTGAGATATATATTAACAATAATAATCCGTCAAAAATAGGGGCGTTTTTAACCATTTTTAAGGATTTTAGCAATGGTTAAGGGCTAAAATGAAAATCTTCATTTTACAACAAAAATGAAACTATATACTTATAGGAAATATGTATGATATATTTTAAAATACTAGGCATCAAATATTTAAAAAATGTATAACTTTTTTTTCTTACTGAAATTAGCTTTGTTACATTTTTTTGGATTTTGCATGGTTTTCTGTGAGACAGACACTTAATGTGTGCACACTCCTGATCATAATTCCATTCTTCGTTTACAGAAGTAGGACCAGGAGGATCTTGTACCACTGCAGGAACAGCTAGAGAATGTTCAGACAGTAACTCTGAATGTACAACTGTAGAAAGTAGTACTAAATGTAGATGTACAGCACAATACTATGACAATGATATGAATGATGATAATGTTGGAGGAGTCTGTGTCTCAAGTAAGTTATATTAAAGTAATGTAATACAATCCACAATTTGTAATGAATGATGTTGTGATCTGTAAATAATACCACTGACATACAGGACACTTGCTAAATTTAGTTAAGGTCATCATATGGCAGATCCATCAATTAATTTTTGACCTAATATTTTTAGAAACTGTTGGTAATTTTTTCTTTCCTCTATTACCCCAAAGAAATTGACTGGTGTTGACTGAGTAACATGGCCATTGTCTTTTTTGATACAGGGACTGTTTACACTTCAAATGCACCTGGGTTTACCTTGTTTTTTGGTGAAGTTCATTTTGCTCATTGTTTTAATTTTCTATTTTATGTTATTTCCTTTGTATTTCTTTTGTCTTTATTCTGCATCTTGTCCCTAATGTTTCTTGTGTCAGGATTGTCCATTCTTGTTTGCCCCTTTGGTTTTCTCTGTCATTTATTTGATATAAATGACTGAAAGTACTTGTTACTTTTTCTTGATAGTAACATTTTTTAGTATGATTTATAGAGTCCTACTTTTCCTTTCCAGCTGTTGATGGTCAATTAATATTTACATATCACATGTCTGTTTGCATGATAATTAAGTCTCCCAAACAACGTTTGGAGACTTATTGTTTTTGCTCCGTTTCTTATTATTATTATTATTCTCATTATTCTCCTTTCTTTCTTTGGCACATGAACGTATCCACGGTAGATCTCAGGAACTACTGGACAGAATTTCATGAAACTTGGTGGAGTTATAGATATATGTTTCTAGTTGGTCCTAAGGTTTACAGCTTTGTGGTAAAGGGGGTCAAAGTCATATTTTGAGGGGTTCAAAGGAGGTGGGGGTTACTATAGAATCCTATGGGAAAGTTGAAATTTCGTACATTAATGTTGATAACTTCTAAACGGATAATGATAGACATAAAATTTGACATATTGATAGGTCCCCATTAGAGGAGCAATTCTGCATTTTCAAAATTTTCAAGATGTCTGCCATTTTCAAAATGTCTGCCAAAACACGGCATACAAAATGGGCGGTAAAAATTCAGCATTGTCCGATATCATCAACATTTCATATGTGGGTACATAATGATGTCCCGACATTGAACAATTTCTACCGGGCGCCATTTTGAAAATGGCCGCCACAATACCATACAAATTCAACATTGTCCGATTTCAACGACATTTCATATGTAGGTAGATTATGATGTCCCGAATTGACTCCTGAGATTGAAAAATTTCTACCGGTTGCCATTTTCAAAATGGCTTCCTCACAAATTCAACATTGTTCGATTTCAACGAAATTTCATATGTAGGTAGATTATGATGTCCTGAATTGATTCCCGACATCGCAAAATTTCTACCTGTCTCCATTTTTAAAATGACCGCCACAATACCGCAAAAAATCAAGCTCAGAATTTGTCACAATGCAAAGTGTTCATTTAAACCTGTTGTCAGTGGCCGGTTTGGGAGACTTCATAATCGTTAGATTATAATCATATCTTGTTCATTTAGCAATTGGATTTTCTACAGAATAGATTTTTGTATCTTTTCAAGATAATCTTGAAAATGTTTAAGGTAAAGGTAAGTGTAGATTTTGAAGGTGTTCAGTTGTATGAAATAATAGATAAACAAGGTGTATAGCAGGACATGAGATACTGTTGATGTTATCTGTGTTTAAAGTAAGTTTTTTAGTATAAATTTGTTAAAATATTTAAGGAAATCAGTGTTATTTAAAGTTATTATATCATATAGATATCTAGACTAATTGTTAAATAAAGAAATAAGTTTGTATATAGATTTTGATTAAATATCAATGTTTTAATGTGTGCACACTCCTGATCATAATTCCATTCTTCGTTTACAGAAGTAGGACCAGGAGGATCTTGTACCACTGCAGGAACAGCTAGAGAATGTTCAGACAGTAACTCTGAATGTACAACTGTAGAAAGTAGTACTAAATGTAGATGTACAGCACAATACTATGACAATGATATGAATGATGATAATGTTGGAGGAGTCTGTGTCTCAAGTAAGTTATATTAAAGTAATGTAATACAATCCACAATTTGTAATGAATGATGTTGTGATCTGTAAATAATACCACTGACATACAGGACACTTGCTAAATTTAGTTAAGGTCATCATATGGCAGATCCATCAATTAATTTTTGACCTAATATTTTTAGAAACTGTTGGTAATTTTTTCTTTCCTCTATTACCCCAAAGAAATTGACTGGTGTTGACTGAGTAACATGGCCATTGTCTTTTTTGATACAGGGACTGTTTACACTTCAAATGCACCTGGGTTTACCTTGTTTTTTGGTGAAGTTCATTTTGCTCATTGTTTTAATTTTCTATTTTATGTTATTTCCTTTGTATTTCTTTTGTCTTCATTCTGCATCTTGTCCCTAACGTTTCTTGTGTCAGGATTGTCCATTCTTGTTTGCCCCTTTGGTTTTCTCTGTCATTTATTTGATATAAATGACTGAAAGTACTTGTTACTTTTCCTTGATAGTAACATTTTTTAGTATGATTTATAGAGTCCTACTTTTCCTTTCCAGCTGTTGATGGTCAATTAATATTTACATATCACATGTCTGTTTGCATGATAATTAAGTCTCCCAAACAACGTTTGGAGACTTATTGTTTTTGCTCCGTTTCTTATTATTATTATTATTCTCATTATTCTCCTTTCTTTCTTTGGCACATGAACGTATCCACGGTAGATCTCAGGAACTACTGGACAGAATTTCATGAAACTTGGTGGAGTTATAGATATATGTTTCTAGTTGGTCCTAAGGTTTACAGCTTTGTGGTAAAGGGGGTCAAAGTCATATTTTGAGGGGTTCAAAGGAGGTGGGGGTTACTATAGAATCCTATGGGAAAGTTGAAATTTCGTACATTAATGTTGATAACTTCTAAACGGATAATGATAGACATAAAATTTGACATATTGATAGGTCCCCATTAGAGGAGCAATTCTGCATTTTCAAAATTTTCAAGATGTCTGCCATTTTCAAAATGTCTGCCAAAACACGGCATACAAAATGGGCGGTAAAAATTCAGCATTGTCCGATATCATCAACATTTCATATGTGGGTACATAATGATGTCCCGACATTGAACAATTTCTACCGGCCGCCATTTTGAAAATGGCCGCCACAATACCATACAAATTCAACATTGTCCGATTTCAACGACATTTCATATGTAGGTAGATTATGATGTCCCGAATTGACTCTGAGATTGAAAAATTTCTACCGGTTGCCATTTTCAAAATGGCTTCCTCACAAATTCAACATTGTTCGATTTCAACGAAATTTCATATGTAGGTAGATTATGATGTCCTGAATTGATTCCCGACATCGCAAAATTTCTACCTGTCTCCATTTTTAAAATGACCGCCACAATACCGCAAAAAATCAAGCTCAGAATTTGTCACAATGCAAAGTGTTCATTTAAACCTGTTGTCAGTGGCCGGTTTGGGAGACTTCATAATCGTTAGATTATAATCATATCTTGTTCATTTAGCAATTGGATTTTCTACAGAATAGATTTTTGTTTCTTTTCAAGATAATCTTGAAAATGTTTAAGGTAAAGGTAAGTGTAGATTTTGAAGGTGTTCAGTTGTATGAAATAATAGATAAACAAGGTGTATAGCAGGACATGAGATACTGTTGATGTTATCTGTGTTTAAAGTAAGTTTTTTAGTATAAATTTGTTAAAATATTTAAGGAAATCAGTGTTATTTAAAGTTATTATATCATATAGATATCTAGACTAATTGTTAAATAAAGAAATAAGTTTGTATATAGATTTTGATTAAATATCAATGTTTTAATGTGTGCACACTCCTGATCATAATTCCATTCTTCGTTTACAGAAGTAGGACCAGGAGGATCTTGTACCACTGCAGGAACAGCTAGAGAATGTTCAGACAGTAACTCTGAATGTACAACTGTAGAAAGTAGTACTAAATGTAGATGTACAGCACAATACTATGACAATGATATGAATGATGATAATGTTGGAGGAGTCTGTGTCTCAAGTAAGTTATATTAAAGTAATGTAATACAATCCACAATTTGTAATGAATGATGTTGTGATCTGTAAATAATACCACTGACATACAGGACACTTGCTAAATTTAGTTAAGGTCATCATATGGCAGATCCATCAATTAATTTTTGACCTAATATTTTTAGAAACTGTTGGTAATTTTTTCTTTCCTCTATTATCCCAAAGAAATTGACTGGTGTTGACTGAGTAACATGGCCATTGTCTTTTTTGATACAGGGACTGTTTACACTTCAAATGCACCTGGGTTTACCTTGTTTTTTGGTGAAGTTCATTTTGCTCATTGTTTTAATTTTCTATTTTATGTTATTTCCTTTGTATTTCTTTTGTCTTCATTCTGCATCTTGTCCCTAACATTTCTTGTGTCAGGATTGTCCATTCTTGTTTGCCCCTTTGGTTTTCTCTGTCATTTATTTGATATAAATGACTGAAAGTACTTGTTACTTTTTCTTGATAGTAACATTTTTTAGTATGATTTATAGAGTCCTACTTTTCCTTTCCAGCTGTTGATGGTCAATTAATATTTACATATCACATGTCTGTTTGCATGATGTTTGGAGACTTATTGTTTTTGCTCCGTTTCTTATTATTATTATTATTCTCATTATTCTCCTTTCTTTCTTTGGCACATGAACGTATCCACAGTAGATCTCAGGAACTACTGGAAAGAATTTCATGAAACTTGGTGGAGTTATAGATATATGTTTCTAGTTGGTCCTAAGGTTTACAGCTTTGTGGTAAAGGGGGTCAAAGTCATATTTTGAGGGGTTCAAAGGAGGTGGGGGTTACTATAGAATCCTATGGGAAAGTTGAAATTTCGTACATTAATGTTGATAACTTCTAAACGGATAATGGTAGAGACTTAAAATTTGACATATTGATAGGTCCCCATTAGAGGAGCAATTCTGCGTTTTCAAAATTTTCAAGATGTCTGCCATTTTCAAAATGGCTGCCAAAACACGTCATAAAAAATGGGCAGTAAAAATGTCAGCATTGTCCAATATCATCAACATTTCATATGTGGGTACATAATGATGTCCCGACATTGAACAATTTTTACCGGGCGCCATTTTGAAAATGGCAGCCACAATACCATACAAATTCAACATTGTCCGATTTCAACGACATTTCATATGTAGGTAGATTATGATGTCCCGAATAGACTCCTGAAATTGAAAAATTTCTACCGGTTGCCATTTTCAAAATGGCTTCCTCACAAATTCAACATTGTTCGATTTCAACGAAATTTCATATGTAGGTAGATTATGATGTCCTGAATTGATTCCCGACATTGCAAAATTTCTACCTGTCTCCATTTTTAAAATGACCGCCACAATACCGCAAAAAATCAAGCTCAGAATTTGTCACAATGCAAAGTGTTCATTTAAACCTGTTGTCAGTGGCCGGTTTGGGAGACTTCATAATTGTTAGATTATAATCATATCTTGTTCATTTAGCAATTGGATTTTCTACAGAATAGATTTTTGTTTCTTTTCAAGATAATCTTGAAAATGTTTAAGGTAAAGGTAAGTGTAGATTTTGAAGGTGTTCAGTTGTATGAAATAATAGATAAACAAGGTGTATAGCAGGACATGAGATACTGTTGATGTTATCTGTGTTTAAAGTAAGTTTTTTAGTATAAATTTGTTAAAATATTTAAGGAAATCAGTGTTATTTAAAGCTATTATATCATATAGATATCTAGACTAATTGTTAAATAAAGAAATAAGTTTGTATATAGATTTTGATTAAATATCAATGTTTTAATGTGTGCACACTCCTGATCATAATTCCATTCTTCGTTTACAGAAGTAGGACCAGGAGGATCTTGTACCACTGCAGGAACAGCTAGAGAATGTTCAGACAGTAACTCTGAATGTACAACTGTAGAAAGTAGTACTAAATGTAGATGTACAGCACAATACTATGACAATGATATGAATGATGATAATGTTGGAGGAGTCTGTGTCTCAAGTAAGTTATATTAAAGTAATGTAATACAATCCACAATTTGTAATGAATGATGTTGTGATCTGTAAATAATACCACTGACATACAGGACACTTGCTAAATTTAGTTAAGGTCATCATATGGCAGATCCATCAATTAATTTTTGACCTAATATTTTTAGAAACTGTTGGTAATTTTTTTTTTCCTCTATTATCCCAAAGAAATTGACTGGTGTTGACTGAGTAACATGGCCATTGTCTTTTTTGATACAGGGACTGTTTACACTTCAAATGCACCTGGGTTTACCTTGTTTTTTGGTAAAGTTCATTTTGCTCATTGTTTTAATTTTTTATTTTATGTTATTTCCTTTGTATTTCTTTTGTCTTCATTCTGCATCTTGTCCCTAACGTTTCTTGTGTCTGGATTGTCCATTCTTGTTTGCCCCTTTGGTTTTCTCTGTCATTTATTTGATATAAATGACTGAAAGTACTTGTTACTTTTCCTTGATAGTAACATTTTTTAGTATGATTTATAGAGTCCTACTTTTCCTTTCCAGCTGTTGATGGTCAATTAATATTTACATATCACATGTCTGTTTGCATGATGTTTGGAGACTTATTGTTTTTGCTCCGTTTCTAATTATTATTATTATTCTCATTATTCTCCTTTCTTTCTTTGGCACATGAACGTATCCACAGTAGATCTCAGGAACTACTGGAAAGAATTTCATGAAACTTGGTGGAGTTATAGATATATGTTTCTAGTTGGTCCTAAGGTTTACAGCTTTGTGGTAAAGGGGGTCAAAGTCATATTTTGAGGGGTTCAAAGGAGGTGGGGGTTACTATAGAATCCTATGGGAAAGTTGAAATTTCGTACATTAATGTTGATAACTTCTAAACGGATAATGGTAGAGACTTAAAATTGGACATATTGATAGGTCCCCATTAGAGGAGCAATTCTGCGTTTTCAAAATTTTCAAGATGTCTGCCATTTTCAAAATGGCTGCCAAAACACGTCATAAAAAATGGGCGGTAAAAATTCAGCATTGTCCGATATCATCAACATTTCATATGTGGGTACATAATGATGTCCCGACATTGAACAATTTCTACCGGGCGCCATTTTGAAAATGGCCGCCACAATACCATACAAATTCAACATTGTCCGATTTCAACGACATTTCATATGTAGGTAGATTATGATGTCCCGAATTGACTCCTGAGATTGAAAAATTTCTACCGGTTGCCATTTTCAAAATGGCTTCCTCACAAATTCAACATTGTTCTATTTCAACGAAATTTCATATGTAGGTAGATTATGATGTCCTGAATTGATTCCCGACATCGCAAAATTTCTACCTGTCTCCATTTTTAAAATGACCGCCACAATACCGCAAAAAATCAAGCTCAGAATTTGTCACAATGCAAAGTGTTCATTTAAACCTGTTGTCAGTGGCCGGTTTGGGAGACTTCATAATCGTTAGATTATAATCATATCTTGTTCATTTAGCAATTGGATTTTCTACAGAATAGATTTTTGTTTCTTTTCAAGATAATCTTGAAAATGTTTAAGGTAAAGGTAAGTGTAGATTTTGAAGGTGTTCAGTTGTATGAAATAATAGATAAACAAGGTGTATAGCAGGACATGAGATACTGTTGATGTTATCTGTGTTTAAAGTAAGTTTTTTAGTATAAATTTGTTAAAATATTTAAGGAAATCAGTGTTATTTAAAGTTATTATATCATATAGATATCTAGACTAATTGTTAAATAAAGAAATAAGTTTGTATATAGATTTTGATTAAATATCAATGTTTTAATGTGTGCACACTCCTGATCATAATTCCATTCTTCGTTTACAGAAGTAGGACCAGGAGGATCTTGTACCACTGCAGGAACAGCTAGAGAATGTTCAGACAGTAACTCTGAATGTACAACTGTAGAAAGTAGTACTAAATGTAGATGTACAGCACAATACTATGACAATGATATGAATGATGATAATGTTGGAGGAGTCTGTGTCTCAAGTAAGTTATATTAAAGTAATGTAATACAATCCACAATTTGTAATGAATGATGCTGTGATCTGTAAATAATACCACTGACATACAGGACACTTGCTAAATTTAGTTAAGGTCATCATATGGCAGATCCATCAATTAATTTTTGACCTAATATTTTTCGAAACTGTTGGTAATTTTTTCTTTCCTCTATTACCCCAAAGAAATTGACTGGTGTTGACTGAGTAACATGGCCATTGTCTTTTTTGATACAGGGACTGTTTACACTTCAAATGCACCTGGGTTTACCTTGTTTTTTGGTGAAGTTCATTTTGCTCATTGTTTTAATTTTCTATTTTATGTTATTTCCTTTGTATTTCTTTTGTCTTCATTCTGCGTCTTGTCCCTAACATTTCTTGTGTCAGGATTGTCCATTCTTGTTTGCCCCTTTGGTTTTCTCTGTCATTTATTTGATATAAATGACTGAAAGTACTTGTTACTTTTCCTTGATAGTAACATTTTTTAGTATGATTTATAGAGTCCTACTTTTCCTTTCCAGCTGTTGATGGTCAATTAATATTTACATATCACATGTCTGTTTGCATGATAATTAAGTCTCCCAAACAACGTTTGGAGACTTATTGTTTTTGCTCCGTTTCTTATTATTATTATTCTCATTATTCTCCTTTCTTTCTTTGGCACATGAACGTATCCACAGTAGATCTCAGGAACTACTGGACAGAATTTCATGAAACTTGATGGAGTTATAGATATATGTTTCTAGTTGATCCTAAGGTTTACAGCTTTGTGGTAAAGGGGGTCAAAGTCATATTTTGAGGGGTTCAAAGGAGGTGGGGGTTACTATAGAATCCTATGGGAAAGTTGAAATTTCGTACATTAATGTTGATAACTTCTAAACGGATAATGGTAGAGACATAAAATTTGACATATTGATAGGTCCCCATTAGAGGAGCAATTCTGCGTTTTCAAAATTTTCAAGATGTCTGCCATTTTCAAAATGGCTGCCAAAACACGGCATGCAAAATGGGTGGTAAAAATTCAGCATTGTCCGATATCATCAACATTTCATATGTGGGTACATAATGATGTCCCGACATTGAACAATTTCTACCGGGCACCATTTTTAAAATGGCCGCCACAATACCATACAAATTCAACATTGTCCGATTTCAACGACATTTCATATGTAGGTAGATTATGATGTCCTGAATTGATTCTCGACATCGCAAAATTTATACCTGTCACCATTTTTAAAATGACCGCCACAATATCGCAAAAAATCAAGCTCAGAATTTGTCACAATGCAAAGTGTTCATTTAAACCTGTTGTCAGTGGCCGGTTTGGGAGACTTCATAATCGTTAGATTATAATCATATCTTGTTCATTTAGCAATTGGATTTTCTACAGAATAGATTTTTGTTAGTTCACCTGGACCAAAGGTCCATGTGAACTATTGCCATCACTTGGCGTCCGTCGTCTGTCGTCTGTCGTCTGTCGTCTGTCGTCTGTAAACTTTTCACATTTCAAGCTTCTTCTCCGAAACCACTTGGCCGATTGGAACCGAACTTAGCAGGAATGTTCCTTGGATGGTCCTCTACAAAGTTACTGTTTTTCGTTCCAGTCGGATATTCAATATGGCTGCCAGGGCCAATAATATGCTCTGATTGGCCGAAATTTCAAAGATCTTCTTCTCCGAAACTAATGAACTGACTGAACCCAAACTGTAAAGGAATGATCATTGGAATGTCCTTTACCAAGTTACTGTTTTTTATGCCGATCGGAAATCCAAGATGGCCGCCATCGCAGGACATAGATTAACATTGGACCCTATGGGAAAATGTTCAAATGCCTTCTTCTCAGAAACTACAAATATTATTAAAGCCAAACTGTACATGAATGTTGATTGGATGGTCCTCTACAATCTTAAGGTTTTTTGTTCCGATATGAAATTTAAAATGGCGGCTACGACAGGACTTAGTTTAACATTGGACCCTATGGGAAAAATGTTTCAAAATGCTTCTTCTCTGAAACCACTTGGACAGTTGAAACCAAACTGCCCAGGAATGATCATTGGAAGGTCCTCTACAAATTTTCTGTTTTTTATGCCGGTCGGAAATCCAAGATGGCCGCCACCGCAGGACATAGATTAACATTGGACCCTATGGGAAAATGTTCAAATGCCTTCTTCTCAGAAACTACAAATATTATTAAAGCCAAACTGTACATGAATGTTGATTGGATGGTCCTCTACAATCTTAAGGTTTTTTGTTCCGATATGAAATTCAAAATGGCGGCTACGGCAGGACTTAGTTTAACATTGGACCCTATGGGAAAAATGTTTCAAAATGCTTCTTCTCTGAAACCACTTGGACAGTTGAAACCAAACTGCCCAGGAATGATCATTGGAAGGTCCTCTACAAATTTTTTGTTTTTTATGCCGGTCGAAAATCCAAGATGGCCACCACCGCAGGACATAGATTAACATTGGACCCTATGGGAAAATGTTCAAATGCCTTCTTCTCAGAAACTACAAATATTATTAAAGCCAAACTGTACATGAATGTTGATTGGATGGTCCTCTACAATCTTAAGGTTTTTTGTTCCGATATGAAATTCAAAATGGCGGCTACGGCAGGACTTAGTTTAACATTGGACCCTATGGGGAAAATGTTTCAAAATGCTTCTTCTCTGAAACCACTAGGACAGTTGAAACCAAACTGCCCAGGAATGATCATTGGAAGGTCCTCTACAAATTATGTGTTTTTTATGCCGGTCGGAAATCCAAGATGGCCGCCACCGCAGGACATAGATTAACATTGGACCCTATGGGAAAATATTCAAATGCCTTCTACTCAGAAACTACAAATATGATTAAAGCCAAACTGTACATGAATGTTCATTAGATGGTCCTCTACAAACTTTACGTTTTTTGTTCCGGTATGAAATTCAAAATGGCGGCTACGGCAGGACTTAGTTTAACATTGAACCCTATGGGAAAAATGTTTCAAAACGCTTCTTCTCTGAAACCACTTGGATAATTTAAACCAAACTGCCTAGGAATGATCATTGGAAGGTCCTCTAGAAATTTTATGTTTTTTATGCCGATCGGAAATCCAAGATGGCCGCCACCGCAATACATAGATTAACATTGGACCCTATGGGAAAATGTTCAAATGCCTTCTTCTCAGAAACTACAAATATGATTAAAGCCAAACTGTACATGAATGTTCATTGGATGGTCCTCTACAATCTTAAGGTTTTTTGTTCCGATATGAAATTCAAAATGGCGGCTACGGCAGGACTTAGTTTAACATTGGACCCTATGGGAAAAATGTTTCAAAATGCTTCTTCTCTGAAACCACTTGGACAGTTGAAACCAAACTGCCCAGGAATGATCATTGGAAGGTCCTCTACAAATTTTTTGTTTTTTATGCCGGTCGGAAATCCAAGATGGCCGCCACCGCAGGACATAGATTAACATTGGACCCTATGGGAAAATATTCAAATGCCTTCTACTCAGAAACTACAAATATTATTAAAGCCAAACTGTACATGAATGTTCATTAGATGGTCCTCTACAAACTTTACGTTTTTTGTTCTGGTATGAAATTCAAAATGGCGGCTACGGCAGGACTTAGTTTAACATTGGACCCTATGGGAAAAATGTTTCAAAATGCTTCTTCTCTGAAACCACTTGGACAGTTGAAACCAAACTGCCCAGGAATGATCATTGGAAGGTCCTCTACAAATTTAAGGTTTTTTATGCCGGTCGGAAATCCAAGATGGCCGCCACTGCAGGACATAGATTAACATTGGACCCTATGGGAAAATATTCAAATGCCTTCTACTCGGAAACTACAAATATGATTAAAGCCAAACTGTACATGAATGTTCATTAGATGGTCCTCTACAAACTTTACGTTTTTTGTTCTGGTATGAATTTCAAAATGGCGGCTATGGCAGGACTTAGTTTAACATTGGACCCTATGGGGAAAATGTTTCAAAACGCTTCTTCTCTGAAACCACTTGGATAATTGAAACCAAACTGCCTAGGAATGATCATTGGAAGGTCCTCTACAAATTTTATGTTTTTTATGCCAATCGGAAATCCAAGATGGCCACCACCGCAATACATAGATTAACATTGGACCCTATGGGAAAATGTTCAAATGCCTTCTTCTCAGAAACTACAAATATGATTAAAGCCAAACTGTACATGAATGTTCATTGGATGGTCCTCTACAATCTTAAGGTTTTTTGTTCCGATATGAAATTCAAAATGGCGGCTACGGCAGGACTTAGTTTAACATTGGACCCTATGGGAAAAATGTTTCAAAATGCTTCTTCTCTGAAACCACTTGGACAGTTGAAACCAAACTGCCCAGGAATGATCATTGGAAGGTCCTCTACAAATTTTCTGTTTTTTATGCCAGTCGGAAATCCAAGATGGCCGCCACCGCAGGACAGATTAACATTGGACCCTATGGGAAAATATTCAAATGCCTTCTACTCAGAAACTACAAATATGATTAAAGCCAAACTGTACATGAATGTTCATTGGATGGTCCTCTACAAACTTTACGTTTTTTGTTCTGGTATGAAATTCAAAATGGCGGCTACGGCAGGACTTAGTTTAACATTGGACCCTATGGGAAAAATGTTTCAAAATGCTTCTTCTCTGAAACCACTTGGACAGTTGAAACTAAACTGCCCAGGAATGATCATTGGAAAGTCCTCTACAAATTTTCTGTTTTTTATGCCGGTCGGAAATCCAAGATGGCCGCCACCGCAGGACATAGATTAACATTGGACCCTATGGGAAAATATTCAAATGCCTTCTACTCAGAAACTACAAATATGATTAAAGCCAAACTGTACATGAATGTTCATTAGATGGTCCTCTACAAACTTTACGTTTTTTGTTCTGGTATGAAATTCAAAATGGCGGCTACGGCAGGACTTAGTTTAACATTGGACCCTATGGGAAAAATGTTTCAAAACGCTTCTTCTCTGAAACCACTTGGATAATTGAAACCAAACTGCCCAGGAATGATCATTGGAAGGTCCTCTACAAGGTGTGTGTTTTTTATGCCGATCGGAAATCCAAGATGGCCACCACCGCAGGACATAGATTAACATTGGACCCTATGGGAAAATGTTCAAATGCCTTCTTCTCAGAAACTACAAATATGATTAAAGCCAAACTGTGCATGAATGTTCATTGAATGGTCCTCTACAAAATATACGTTTTTTATTCTGATATGAAATTCAAAATGGCGGCTACGGCAGGACTTAGTTTAACATTGGACCCTATGGGAAAAATGTTTCAAAATGCTTCTTCTCTGAAACCACTTGGACAGTTGAAACCAAACTGCCCAGGAATGATCATTGGAAGGTCCTGTTTTTTATGCCGATCGGAAATCCAAGATGGCTGCCACCACAGGTCATAGTATTAACACAGAACCATATGGGGAAAATACAGAAATATATTCTTCTCTGAAGCTATTGCACTGATTGAACCTAAACTGTGCATCAATCATTGGAAGGTCCTTTACAAACTTTGTGTTTTTTATGTTGATCGTAATTCCAAGATGACGCAGGATATAGTTTTTACATAGGACCAATTGTTTTTTTTTATTACCAGGTGAACGATACAGGCTCTTGAGAGCCTCTGGTTTCTTTTCAAGATAATCTTGAAAATGTTTAAGGTAAAGGTAAGTGTAGATTTTGAAGGTGTTCAGTTGTATGAAATAATAGATAAACAAGGTGTATAGCAGGACATGAGATACTGTTGATGTTATCTGTGTTTAAAGTAAGTTTTTTAGTATAAATTTGTTAAAATATTTAAGGAAATCAGTGTTATTTAAAGTTATTATATCATATAGATATCTAGACTAATTGTTAAATAAAGAAATAAGTTTGTATATAGATTTTGATTAAATATCAATGTTTTAATGTGTGCACACTTCTGATCATAATTCCATTCTTCGTTTACAGAAGTAGGACCAGGAGGATCTTGTACCACTGCAGGAACAGCTAGAGAATGTTCAGACGGTAACTCTGAATGTACAACTGTAGAAAGTAGTACTAAATGTAGATGTACAGCACAATACTATGACAATGATATGAATGATGATAATGTTGGAGGAGTCTGTGTCTCAAGTAAGTTATATTAAAGTAATGTAATACAATCCACAATTTGTAATGAATGATGTTGTGATCTGTAAATAATACCACTGACATACAGGACACTTGCTAAATTTAGTTAAGGTCATCATATGGCAGATCCATCAATTAATTTTTGACCTAATATTTTTAGAAACTGTTGGTAATTTTTTATTTCCTCTATTACCCCAAAGAAATTGACTGGTGTTGACTGAGTAACATGGCCATTGTCTTTTTTGATACAGGGACTGTTGACACTTCAAATGCACCTGGGTTTACCTTGTTTTTTGGTGAAGTTCATTTTGCTCATTGTTTTAATTTTCTATTTTATGTTATTTCCTTTGTATTTCTTTTGTCTTCATTCTGCGTCTTGTCCCTAACATTTCTTGTGTCAGGATTGTCCATTCTTGTTTGCCCCTTTGGTTTTCTCTGTCATTTATTTGATATAAATGACTGAAAGTACTTGTTACTTTTCCTTGATAGTAACATTTTTTAGTATGATTTAAAGAGTCCTACTTTTCCTTTCCAGCTGTTGATGGTCAATTAATATTTACATATCACATGTCTGTTTGCATGATAATTAAGTCTCCCAAACAACGTTTGGAGACTTATTGTTTTTGCTCCGTTTCTTATTATTATTATTCTCATTATTCTCCTTTCTTTCTTTGGCACATGAACGTATCCACAGTAGATCTCAGGAACTACTGGACAGAATTTCATGAAACTTGGTGGAGTTATAGATATATGTTTCTAGTTGGTCCTAAGGTTTACAGCTTTGTGGTAAAGGGGGTCAAAGTCATATTTTGAGGGGTTCAAAGGAGGTGAGGGTTACTATAGAATCCTATGGGAAAGTTGAAATTTCGTACATTAATGTTGATAACTTCTAAACGGATAATGGTAGAGACATAAAATTTGACATATTGATAGGTCCCCATTAGAGGAGCAATTCTGCGTTTTCAAAATTTTCAAGATGTCTGCCATTTTCAAAATGGCTGCCAAAACACGGCATACAAAATGGGTGGTAAAAATTCAGCATTGTCCGATATCATCAACATTTCATATGTGGGTACATAATGATGTCCTGACATTGAACAATTTCTACCGGGCGCCATTTTAAAAATGGCCGCCACAATACCATACAAATTCAACATTGTCCGATTTCAACGACATTTCATATGTAGGTAGATTATGATGTCCTGAATTGATTCCTGACATCGCAAAATTTCTACCTGTCTCCATTTTTAAAATGACTGCCACAATACCACAAAAAATCAAGCTCAGAATTTGTCACAATGCAAAGTGTTCATTTAAACCTGTTGTCAGTGGCCGGTTTGGGAGACTTCATAATCGTTAGATTATAATCATATTTTGTTCATTTAGCAATTGGATTTTCTACAGAATAGATTTTTGTTTCTTTTCAAGATAATCTTGAAAATGTTTAAGGTAAAGGTAAGTGTAGATTTTGAAGGTGTTCAGTTGTATGAAATAATAGATAAACAAGGTGTATAGCAGGACATGAGATACTGTTGATGTTATCTGTGTTTAAAGTAAGTTTTTTAGTATAAATTTGTTAAAATATTTAAGGAAATCAGTGTTATTTAAAGTTATTATATCATATAGATATCTAGACTAATTGTTAAATAAAGAAACAAGTTTGTATATAGATTTTGATTAAATATCAATGTTTTAATGTGTGCACACTCCTGATCATAATTCCATTCTTCGTTTACAGAAGTAGGACCAGGAGGATCTTGTACCACTGCAGGAACAGCTAGAGAATGTTCAGACAGTAACTCTGAATGTACAACTGTAGAAAGTAGTACTAAATGTAGATGTACAGCACAATACTATGACAATGATATGAATGATGATAATGTTGGAGGAGTCTGTGTCTCAAGTAAGTTATATTAAAATAATGTAATACAATCCACAATTTGTAATGAATGATGTTGTGATCTGTAAATAATACCACTGACATACAGGACACTTGCTAAATTTAGTTAAGGTCATCATATGGCAGATCCATCAATTAATTTTTGACCTAATATTTTTCGAAACTGTTGGTAATTTTTTCTTTCCTCTATTACCCCAAAGAAATTGACTGGTGTTGACTGAGTAACATGGCCATTGTCTTTTTTGATACAGGGACTGTTTACACTTCAAATGCACCTGGGTTTACCTTGTTTTTTGGTGAAGTTCATTTTGCTCATTGTTTTAATTTTCTATTTTATGTTATTTCCTTTGTATTTCTTTTGTCTTCATTCTGCGTCTTGTCCCTAACATTTCTTGTGTCAGGATTGTCCATTCTTGTTTGCCCCTTTGGTTTTCTCTGTCATTTATTTGATATAAATGACTGAAAGTACTTGTTACTTTTCCTTGATAGTAACATTTTTTAGTATGATTTATAGAGTCCTACTTTTCCTTTCCAGCTGTTGATGGTCAATTAATATTTACATATCACATGTCTGTTTGCATGATAATTAAGTCTCCCAAACAACGTTTGGAGACTTATTGTTTTTGCTCCGTTTCTTATTATTATTATTCTCATTATTCTCCTTTCTTTCTTTGGCACATGAACGTATCCACAGTAGATCTCAGGAACTACTGGACAGAATTTCATGAAACTTGGTGGAGTTATAGATATATGTTTCTAGTTGATCCTAAGGTTTACAGCTTTGTGGTAAAGGGGGTCAAAGTCATATTTTGAGGGGTTCAAAGGAGGTGGGGGTTACTATAGAATCCTATGGGAAAGTTGAAATTTCGTACATTAATGTTGATAACTTCTAAACGGATAATGGTAGAGACATAAAATTTGACATATTGATAGGTCCCCATTAGAGGAGCAATTCTGCGTTTTCAAAATTTTCAAGATGTCTGCCATTTTCAAAATGGCTGCCAAAACACGGCATGCAAAATGGGTGGTAAAAATTCAGCATTGTCCGATATCATCAACATTTCATATGTGGGTACATAATGATGTCCCGACATTGAACAATTTCTACCGGGCACCATTTTGAAAATGGCCGCCACAATACCATACAAATTCAACATTGTCCGATTTCAACGACATTTCATATGTAGGTAGATTATGATGTCCTGAATTGATTCTCGACATCGCAAAATTTATACCTGTCACCATTTTTAAAATGACCGCCACAATATCGCAAAAAATCAAGCTCAGAATTTGTCACAATGCAAAGTGTTCATTTAAACCTGTTGTCAGTGGCCGGTTTGGGAGACTTCATAATCGTTAGATTATAATCATATCTTGTTCATTTAGCAATTGGATTTTCTACAGAATAGATTTTTGTTTCTTTTCAAGATAATCTTGAAAATGTTTAAGGTAAAGGTAAGTGTAGATTTTGAAGGTGTTCAGTTGTATGAAATAATAGATAAACAAGGTGTATAGCAGGACATGAGATACTGTTGATGTTATCTGTGTTTAAAGTAAGTTTTTTAGTATAAATTTGTTAAAATATTTAAGGAAATCAGTGTTATTTAAAGTTATTATATCATATAGATATCTAGACTAATTGTTAAATAAAGAAATAAGTTTGTATATAGATTTTGATTAAATATCAATGTTTTAATGTGTGCACACTCCTGATCATAATTCCATTCTTCGTTTACAGAAGTAGGACCAGGAGGATCTTGTACCACTGCAGGAACAGCTAGAGAATGTTCAGACAGTAACTCTGAATGTACAACTGTAGAAAGTAGTACTAAATGTAGATGTACAGCACAATACTATGACAATGATATGAATGATGATAATGTTGGAGGAGTCTGTGTCTCAAGTAAGTTATATTAAAGTAATGTAATACAATCCACAATTTGTAATGAATGATGTTGTGATCTGTAAATAATACCACTGACATACAGGACACTTGCTAAATTTAGTTAAGGTCATCATATGGCAGATCCATCAATTAATTTTTGACCTAATATTTTTAGAAACTGTTGGTAATTTTTTCTTTCCTCTATTACCCCAAAGAAATTGACTGGTGTTGACTGAGTAACATGGCCATTGTCTTTTTTGATACAGGGACTGTTGACACTTCAAATGCACCTGGGTTTACCTTGTTTTTTGGTGAAGTTCATTTTGCTCATTGTTTTAATTTTCTATTTTATGTTATTTCCTTTGTATTTCTTTTGTCTTCATTCTGCGTCTTGTCCCTAACATTTCTTGTGTCAGGATTGTCCATTCTTGTTTGCCCCTTTGGTTTTCTCTGTCATTTATTTGATATAAATGACTGAAAGTACTTGTTACTTTTCCTTGATAGTAACATTTTTTAGTATGATTTATAGAGTCCTACTTTTCCTTTCCAGCTGTTGATGGTCAATTAATATTTACATATCACATGTCTGTTTGCATGATAATTAAGTCTCCCAAACAACGTTTGGAGACTTATTGTTTTTGCTCCGTTTCTTATTATTATTATTCTCATTATTCTCCTTTCTTTCTTTGGCACATGAACGTATCCACAGTAGATCTCAGGAACTACTGGACAGAATTTCATGAAACTTGATGGAGTTATAGATATATGTTTCTAGTTGATCCTAAGGTTTACAGCTTTGTGGTAAAGGGGGTCAAAGTCATATTTTGAGGGGTTCAAAGGAGGTGGGGGTTACTATAGAATCCTATGGGAAAGTTGAAATTTCGTACATTAATGTTGATAACTTCTAAACGGATAATGGTAGAGACATAAAATTTGACATATTGATAGGTCCCCATTAGAGGAGCAATTCTGCGTTTTCAAAATTTTCAAGATGTCTGCCATTTTCAAAATGGCTGCCAAAACACGGCATGCAAAATGGGTGGTAAAAATTCAGCATTGTCCGATATCATCAACATTTCATATGTGGGTACATAATGATGTCCCGACATTGAACAATTTCTACCGGGCACCATTTTGAAAATGGCCGCCACAATACCATACAAATTCAACATTGTCCGATTTCAACGACATTTCATATGTAGGTAGATTATGATGTCCTGAATTGATTCTCGACATCGCAAAATTTATACCTGTCACCATTTTTAAAATGACCGCCACAATATCGCAAAAAATCAAGCTCAGAATTTGTCACAATGCAAAGTGTTCATTTAAACCTGTTGTCAGTGGCCGGTTTGGGAGACTTCATAATCGTTAGATTATAATCATATCTTGTTCATTTAGCAATTGGATTTTCTACAGAATAGATTTTTGTTTCTTTTCAAGATAATCTTGAAAATGTTTAAGGTAAAGGTAAGTGTAGATTTTGAAGGTGTTCAGTTGTATGAAATAATAGATAAACAAGGTGTATAGCAGGACATGAGATACTGTTGATGTTATCTGTGTTTAAAGTAAGTTTTTTAGTATAAATTTGTTAAAATATTTAAGGAAATCAGTGTTATTTAAAGTTATTATATCATATAGATATCTAGACTAATTGTTAAATAAAGAAATAAGTTTGTATATAGATTTTGATTAAATATCAATGTTTTAATGTGTGCACACTCCTGATCATAATTCCATTCTTCGTTTACAGAAGTAGGACCAGGAGGATCTTGTACCACTGCAGGAACAGCTAGAGAATGTTCAGACAGTAACTCTGAATGTACAACTGTAGAAAGTAGTACTAAATGTAGATGTACAGCACAATACTATGACAATGATATGAATGATGATAATGTTGGAGGAGTCTGTGTCTCAAGTAAGTTATATTAAAGTAATGTAATACAATCCACAATTTGTAATGAATGATGTTGTGATCTGTAAATAATACCACTGACATACAGGACACTTGCTAAATTTAGTTAAGGTCATCATATGGCAGATCCATCAATTAATTTTTGACCTAATATTTTTAGAAACTGTTGGTAATTTTTTCTTTCCTCTATTACCCCAAAGAAATTGACTGGTGTTGACTGAGTAACATGGCCATTGTCTTTTTTGATACAGGGACTGTTGACACTTCAAATGCACCTGGGTTTACCTTGTTTTTTGGTGAAGTTCATTTTGCTCATTGTTTTAATTTTCTATTTTATGTTATTTCCTTTGTATTTCTTTTGTCTTCATTCTGCGTCTTGTCCCTAACATTTCTTGTGTCAGGATTGTCCATTCTTGTTTGCCCCTTTGGTTTTCTCTGTCATTTATTTGATATAAATGACTGAAAGTACTTGTTACTTTTCCTTGATAGTAACATTTTTTAGTATGATTTAAAGAGTCCTACTTTTCCTTTCCAGCTGTTGATGGTCAATTAATATTTACATATCACATGTCTGTTTGCATGATAATTAAGTCTCCCAAACAACGTTTGGAGACTTATTGTTTTTGCTCCGTTTCTTATTATTATTATTCTCATTATTCTCCTTTCTTTCTTTGGCACATGAACGTATCCACAGTAGATCTCAGGAACTACTGGACAGAATTTCATGAAACTTGGTGGAGTTATAGATATATGTTTCTAGTTGGTCCTAAGGTTTACAGCTTTGTGGTAAAGGGGGTCAAAGTCATATTTTGAGGGGTTCAAAGGAGGTGAGGGTTACTATAGAATCCTATGGGAAAGTTGAAATTTCGTACATTAATGTTGATAACTTCTAAACGGATAATGGTAGAGACATAAAATTTGACATATTGATAGGTCCCCATTAGAGGAGCAATTCTGCGTTTTCAAAATTTTCAAGATGTCTGCCATTTTCAAAATGGCTGCCAAAACACGGCATACAAAATGGGTGGTAAAAATTCAGCATTGTCCGATATCATCAACATTTCATATGTGGGTACATAATGATGTCCTGACATTGAACAATTTCTACCGGGCCCCATTTTGAAAATGGCCGCCACAATACCATACAAATTCAACATTGTCCGATTTCAACGACATTTCATATGTAGGTAGATTATGATGTCCTGAATTGATTCCTGACATCGCAAAATTTCTACCTGTCTCCATTTTTAAAATGACTGCCACAATACCACAAAAAATCAAGCTCAGAATTTGTCACAATGCAAAGTGTTCATTTAAACCTGTTGTCAGTGGCCGGTTTGGGAGACTTCATAATCGTTAGATTATAATCATATTTTGTTCATTTAGCAATTGGATTTTCTACAGAATAGATTTTTGTTTCTTTTCAAGATAATCTTGAAAATGTTTAAGGTAAAGGTAAGTGTAGATTTTGAAGGTGTTCAGTTGTATGAAATAATAGATAAACAAGGTGTATAGCAGGACATGAGATACTGTTGATGTTATCTGTGTTTAAAGTAAGTTTTTTAGTATAAATTTGTTAAAATATTTAAGGAAATCAGTGTTATTTAAAGTTATTATATCATATAGATATCTAGACTAATTGTTAAATAAAGAAACAAGTTTGTATATAGATTTTGATTAAATATCAATGTTTTAATGTGTGCACACTCCTGATCATAATTCCATTCTTCGTTTACAGAAGTAGGACCAGGAGGATCTTGTACCACTGCAGGAACAGCTAGAGAATGTTCAGACAGTAACTCTGAATGTACAACTGTAGAAAGTAGTACTAAATGTAGATGTACAGCACAATACTATGACAATGATATGAATGATGATAATGTTGGAGGAGTCTGTGTCTCAAGTAAGTTATATTAAAATAATGTAATACAATCCACAATTTGTAATGAATGATGTTGTGATCTGTAAATAATACCACTGACATACAGGACACTTGCTAAATTTAGTTAAGGTCATCATATGGCAGATCCATCAATTAATTTTTGACCTAATATTTTTCGAAACTGTTGGTAATTTTTTCTTTCCTCTATTACCCCAAAGAAATTGACTGGTGTTGACTGAGTAACATGGCCATTGTCTTTTTTGATACAGGGACTGTTTACACTTCAAATGCACCTGGGTTTACCTTGTTTTTTGGTGAAGTTCATTTTGCTCATTGTTTTAATTTTCTATTTTATGTTATTTCCTTTGTATTTCTTTTGTCTTCATTCTGCGTCTTGTCCCTAACATTTCTTGTGTCAGGATTGTCCATTCTTGTTTGCCCCTTTGGTTTTCTCTGTCATTTATTTGATATAAATGACTGAAAGTACTTGTTACTTTTCCTTGATAGTAACATTTTTTAGTATGATTTATAGAGTCCTACTTTTCCTTTCCAGCTGTTGATGGTCAATTAATATTTACATATCACATGTCTGTTTGCATGATAATTAAGTCTCCCAAACAACGTTTGGAGACTTATTGTTTTTGCTCCGTTTCTTATTATTATTATTCTCATTATTCTCCTTTCTTTCTTTGGCACATGAACGTATCCACAGTAGATCTCAGGAACTACTGGACAGAATTTCATGAAACTTGGTGGAGTTATAGATATATGTTTCTAGTTGATCCTAAGGTTTACAGCTTTGTGGTAAAGGGGGTCAAAGTCATATTTTGAGGGGTTCAAAGGAGGTGGGGGTTACTATAGAATCCTATGGAAAGTTGAAATTTCGTACATTAATGTTGATAACTTCTAAACGGATAATGGTAGAGACATAAAATTTGACATATTGATAGGTCCCCATTAGAGGAGCAATTCTGCGTTTTCAAAATTTTCAAGATGTCTGCCATTTTCAAAATGGCTGCCAAAACACGGCATGCAAAATGGGCGGTAAAAATTCAGCATTGTCCGATATCATCAACATTTCATATGTGGGTACATAATGATGTCCCGACATTGAACAATTTCTACCGGGCACCATTTTGAAAATGGCCGCCACAATACCATACAAATTCAACATTGTCCGATTTCAACGACATTTCATATGTAGGTAGATTATGATGTCCTGAATTGATTCCCGACATCGCAAAATTTCTACCTGTCTCCATTTTTAAAATGACCGCCACAATACCGCAAAAAATCAAGCTCAGAATTTGTCACAATGCAAAGTGTTCATTTAAACCTGTTGTCAGTGGCCGGTTTGGGAGACTTCATAATCGTTAGATTATAATCATATCTTGTTCATTTAGCAATTGGATTTTCTACAGATTAGATTTTTGTTTCTTTTCAAGATAATCTTGAAAATGTTTAAGGTAAAGGTAAGTGTAGATTTTGAAGGTGTTCAGTTGTATGAAATAATAGATAAACAAGGTGTATAGCAGGACATGAGATACTGTTGATGTTATCTGTGTTTAAAGTAAGTTTTTTAGTATAAATTTGTTAAAATATTTAAGGAAATCAGTGTTATTTAAAGTTATTATATCATATAGATATCTAGACTAATTGTTAAATAAAGAAATAAGTTTGTATATAGATTTTGATTAAATATCAATGTTTTAATGTGTGCACACTCCTGATCATAATTCCATTCTTCGTTTACAGAAGTAGGACCAGGAGGATCTTGTACCACTGCAGGAACAGCTAGAGAATGTTCAGACAGTAACTCTGAATGTACAACTGTAGAAAGTAGTACTAAATGTAGATGTACAGCACAATACTATGACAATGATATGAATGATGATAATGTTGGAGGAGTCTGTGTCTCAAGTAAGTTATATTAAAGTAATGTAATACAATCCACAATTTGTAATGAATGATGTTGTGATCTGTAAATAATACCACTGACATACAGGACACTTGCTAAATTTAGTTAAGGTCATCATATGGCAGATCCATCAATTAATTTTTGACCTAATATTTTTAGAAACTGTTGGTAATTTTTTCTTTCCTCTATTACCCCAAAGAAATTGACTGGTGTTGACTGAGTAACATGGCCATTGTCTTTTTTGATACAGGGACTGTTGACACTTCAAATGCACCTGGGTTTACCTTGTTTTTTGGTGAAGTTCATTTTGCTCATTGTTTTAATTTTCTATTTTATGTTATTTCCTTTGTATTTCTTTTGTCTTCATTCTGCGTCTTGTCCCTAACATTTCTTGTGTCAGGATTGTCCATTCTTGTTTGCCCCTTTGGTTTTCTCTGTCATTTATTTGATATAAATGACTGAAAGTACTTGTTACTTTTCCTTGATAGTAACATTTTTTAGTATGATTTATAGAGTCCTACTTTTCCTTTCCAGCTGTTGATGGTCAATTAATATTTACATATCACATGTCTGTTTGCATGATAATTAAGTCTCCCAAACAACGTTTGGAGACTTATTGTTTTTGCTCCGTTTCTTATTATTATTATTCTCATTATTCTCCTTTCTTTCTTTGGCACATGAACGTATCCACAGTAGATCTCAGGAACTACTGGACAGAATTTCATGAAACTTGGTGGAGTTATAGATATATGTTTCTAGTTGGTCCTAAGGTTTACAGCTTTGTGGTAAAGGGGGTCAAAGTAATATTTTGAGGGGTTCAAAGGAGGTGGGGGTTACTATCGAATCCTATGGGAAAGTTGAAATTTCGTACATTAATGTTGATAACTTCTAAACGGATAATGGTAGAGACATAAATTTGACATATTGATAGGTCCCCATTAGAGGAGCAATTCTGCGTTTTCAAAATTTTCAAGATGTCTGCCATTTTCAAAATGGCTGCCAAAACACGGCATACAAAATGGGCGGTAAAAATTCAGCATTGTCCGATATCATCAACATTTCATATGTGGGTACATAATGATGTCCCGACATTGAACAATTTCTACCGGGCACCATTTTGAAAATGGCCGCCACAATACCATACAAATTCAACATTGTCCGATTTCAACGACATTTCATATGTAGGTAGATTATGATGTCCTGAATTGATTCCCGACATCGCAAAATTTCTACCTGTCTCCATTTTTAAAATGACCGCCACAATACCGCAAAAAATCAAGCTCAGAATTTGTCACAATGCAAAGTGTTCATTTAAACCTGTTGTCAGTGGCCGGTTTGGGAGACTTCATAATCGTTAGATTATAATCATATCTTGTTCATTTAGCAATTGGATTTTCTACAGAATAGATTTTTGTTTCTTTTCAAGATAATCTTGAAAATGTTTAAGGTAAAGGTAAGTGTAGATTTTGAAGGTGTTCAGTTGTATGAAATAATAGATAAACAAGGTGTATAGCAGGACATGAGATACTGTTGATGTTATCTGTGTTTAAAGTAAGTTTTTTAGTATAAATTTGTTAAAATATTTAAGGATATCAGTGTTATTTAAAGTTATTATATCATATAGATATCTAGACTAATTGTTAAATAAAGAAATAAGTTTGTATATAGATTTTGATTAAATATCAATGTTTTAATGTGTGCACACTCCTGATCATAATTCCATTCTTCGTTTACAGAAGTAGGACCAGGAGGATCTTGTACCACTGCAGGAACAGCTAGAGAATGTTCAGACAGTAACTCTGAATGTACAACTGTAGAAAGTAGTACTAAATGTAGATGTACAGCACAATACTATGACAATGATATGAATGATGATAATGTTGGAGGAGTCTGTGTCTCAAGTAAGTTATATTAAAGTAATGTAATACAATCCACAATTTGTAATGAATGATGTTGTGATCTGTAAATAATACCACTGACATACAGGACACTTGCTAAATTTAGTTAAGGTCATCATATGGCAGATCCATCAATTAATTTTTGACCTAATATTTTTAGAAACTGTTGGTAATTTTTTCTTTCCTCTATTACCCCAAAGAAATTGACTGGTGTTGACTGAGTAACATGGCCATTGTCTTTTTTGATACAGGGACTGTTGACACTTCAAATGCACCTGGGTTTACCTTGTTTTTTGGTGAAGTTCATTTTGCTCATTGTTTTAATTTTCTATTTTATGTTATTTCCTTTGTATTTCTTTTGTCTTCATTCTGCGTCTTGTCCCTAACATTTCTTGTGTCAGGATTGTCCATTCTTGTTTGCCCCTTTGGTTTTCTCTGTCATTTATTTGATATAAATGACTGAAAGTACTTGTTACTTTTCCTTGATAGTAACATTTTTTAGTATGATTTATAGAGTCCTACTTTTCCTTTCCAGCTGTTGATGGTCAATTAATATTTACATATCACATGTCTGTTTGCATGATAATTAAGTCTCCCAAACAACGTTTGGAGACTTATTGTTTTTGCTCCGTTTCTTATTATTATTATTCTCATTATTCTCCTTTCTTTCTTTGGCACATGAACGTATCCACAGTAGATCTCAGGAACTACTGGACAGAATTTCATGAAACTTGGTGGAGTTATAGATATATGTTTCTAGTTGGTCCTAAGGTTTACAGCTTTGTGGTAAAGGGGGTCAAAGTCATATTTTGAGGGGTTCAAAGGAGGTGGGGGTTACTATAGAATCCTATGGGAAAGTTGAAATTTCGTACATTAATGTTGATAACTTCTAAACGGATAATGGTAGAGACATAAATTTGACATATTGATAGGTCCCCATTAGAGGAGCAATTCTGCGTTTTCAAAATTTTCAAGATGTCTGCCATTTTCAAAATGGCTGCCAAAACACGGCATACAAAATGGGTGGTAAAAATGTCAGCATTGTCCGATATCATCAACATTTCATATGTGGGTACATAATGATGTCCCGACATTGAACAATTTCTACCGGGCACCATTTTGAAAATGGCCGCCACAATACCATACAAATTCAACATTGTCCGATTTCAACGACATTTCATATGTAGGTAGATTATGATGTCCTGAATTGATTCCCGACATCGCAAAATTTCTACCTGTCTCCATTTTTAAAATGACCGCCACAATACCGCAAAAAATCAAGCTCAGAATTTGTCACAATGCAAAGTGTTCATTTAAGCCTGTTGTCAGTGGCCGGTTTGGGAGACTTCATAATCGTTAGATTATAATCATATCTTGTTCATTTAGCAATTGGATTTTCTACAGAATAGATTTTTGTTTCTTTTCAAGATAATCTTGAAAATGTTTAAGGTAAAGGTAAGTGTAGATTTTGAAGGTGTTCAGTTGTATGAAATAATAGATAAACAAGGTGTATAGCAGGACATGAGATACTGTTGATGTTATCTGTGTTTAAAGTAAGTTTTTTAGTATAAATTTGTTAAAATATTTAAGGATATCAGTGTTATTTAAAGTTATTATATCATATAGATATCTAGACTAATTGTTAAATAAAGAAATAAGTTTGTATATAGATTTTGATTAAATATCAATGTTTTAATGTGTGCACACTCCTGATCATAATTCCATTCTTCGTTTACAGAAGTAGGACCAGGAGGATCTTGTACCACTGCAGGAACAGCTAGAGAATGTTCAGACAGTAACTCTGAATGTACAACTGTAGAAAGTAGTACTAAATGTAGATGTACAGCACAATACTATGACAATGATATGAATGATGATAATGTTGGAGGAGTCTGTGTCTCAAGTAAGTTATATTAAAGTAATGTAATACAATCCACAATTTGTAATGAATGATGTTGTGATCTGTAAATAATACCACTGACATACAGGACACTTGCTAAATTTAGTTAAGGTCATCATATGGCAGATCCATCAATTAATTTTTGACCTAATATTTTTAGAAACTGTTGGTAATTTTTTCTTTCCTCTATTACCCCAAAGAAGTTGACTGAGTAACATGGCCATTGTCTTTTTTGATACAGGGACTGTTTACACTTCAAATGCACCTGGGTTTACATTGTTTTTTGGTGAAGTTCATTTTGCTCATTGTTTTAATTTTCTATTTTATGTTATTTCCTTTGTATTTCTATTGTCTTCATTCTGCGTCTTGTCCCTAACATTTCTTGTGTCAGGATTGTCCATTCTTGTTTGCCCCTTTGGTTTTCTCTGTCATTTATTTGATATAAATGACTGAAAGTACTTGTTACTTTTCCTTGATAGTAACATTTTTTAGTATGATTTAAAGAGTCCTACTTTTCCTTTCCAGCTGTTGATGGTCAATTAATATTTACATATCACATGTCTGTTTGCATGATAATTAAGTCTCCCAAACAACGTTTGGAGACTTATTGTTTTTGCTCCGTTTCTTATTATTATTATTCTCATTATTCTCCTTTCTTTCTTTGGCACATGAACGTATCCACAGTAGATCTCAGGAACTACTGGACAGAATTTCATGAAACTTGGTGGAGTTATAGATATATGTTTCTAGTTGGTCCTAATGTTTACAACTTTGTGGTAAAGGGGGTCAAAGTCATATTTTGAGGGGTTCAAAGGAGGTGGGGGTTACTATAGAATCCTATGGGAAAGTTGAAATTTCGTACATTAATGTTGATAACTTCTAAACGGATAATGGTAGAGACATAAAATTTGACATATTGATAGGTCCCCATTAGAGGAGCAATTCTGCGTTTTCAAAATTTTCAAGATGTCTGCCATTTTCAAAATGGCTGCCAAAACACGGCATACAAAATGGGCGGTAAAAATTCAGCATTGTCCGATATCATCAACATTTCATATGTGGGTACATAATGATGTCCCGACATTGAACAATTTCTACCGGGCACCATTTTGAAAATGGCCGCCACAATACCATACAAATTCAACATTGTCCGATTTCAACGACATTTCATATGTAGGTAGATTATGATGTCCTGAATTGATTCCCGACATCGCAAAATTTCTACCTGTCTCCATTTTTAAAATGACCGCCACAATACCGCAAAAAATCAAGCTCAGAATTTGTCACAATGCAAAGTGTTCATTTAAACCTGTTGTCAGTGGCCGGTTTGGGAGACTTCATAATCGTTAGATTATAATCATATCTTGTTCATTTAGCAATTGGATTTTCTACAGAATAGATTTTTGTTTCTTTTCAAGATAATCTTGAAAATGTTTAAGGTAAAGGTAAGTAGATTTTGAAGGTGTTCAGTTGTATGAAATAATAGATAAACAAGGTGTATAGCAGGACATGAGATACTGTTGATGTTATCTGTGTTTAAAGTAAGTTTTTTAGTATAAATTTGTTAAAATATTTAAGGAAATCAGTGTTATTTAAAGTTATTATATCATATAGATATCTAGACTAATTGTTAAATAAAGAAATAAGTTTGTATATAGATTTTGATTAAATATCAATGTTTTAATGTGTGCACACTCCTGATCATAATTCCATTCTTCGTTTACAGAAGTAGGACCAGGAGGATCTTGTACCACTGCAGGAACAGCTAGAGAATGTTCAGACGGTAACTCTGAATGTACAACTGTAGAAAGTAGTACTAAATGTAGATGTACAGCACAATACTATGACAATGATATGAATGATGATAATGTTGGAGGAGTCTGTGTCTCAAGTAAGTTATATTAAAGTAATGTAATACAATCCACAATTTGTAATGAATGATGTTGTGATTTGTAAATAATACCACTGACATACAGGACACTTGCTAAATTTAGTTAAGGTCATCATATGGCAGATCCATCAATTAATTTTTGACCTAATATTTTTAGAAACTGTTGGTAATTTTTTCTTTCCTCTATTACCCCAAAGAAATTGACTGGTGTTGACTGAGTAACATGGCCATTGTCTTTTTTGATACAGGGACTGTTGACACTTCAAATGCACCTGGGTTTACCTTGTTTTTTGGTGAAGTTCATTTTGCTCATTGTTTTAATTTTCTATTTTATGTTTCCTTTGTATTTCTTTTGTCTTCATTCTGCGTCTTGTCCCTAACATTTCTTGTGTCAGGATTGTCCATTCTTGTTTGCCCCTTTGGTTTTCTCTGTCATTTATTTGATATAAATGACTGAAAGTACTTGTTACTTTTCCTTGATAGTAACATTTTTTAGTATGATTTATAGAGTCCTACTTTTCCTTTCCAGCTGTTGATGGTCAATTAATATTTACATATCACATGTCTGTTTGCATGATAATTAAGTCTCCCAAACAACGTTTGGAGACTTATTGTTTTTGCTCCGTTTCTTATTATTATTATTCTCATTATTCTCCTTTCTTTCTTTGGCACATGAACGTATCCACAGTAGATCTCAGGAACTACTGGACAGAATTTCATGAAACTTGGTGGAGTTATAGATATATGTTTCTAGTTGGTCCTAAGGTTTACAGCTTTGTGGTAAAGGGGGTCAAAGTAATATTTTGAGGGGTTCAAAGGAGGTGGGGGTTACTATCGAATCCTATGGGAAAGTTGAAATTTCGTACATTAATGTTGATAACTTCTAAACGGATAATGGTAGAGACATAAATTTGACATATTGATAGGTCCCCATTAGAGGAGCAATTCTGCGTTTTCAAAATTTTCAAGATGTCTGCCATTTTCAAAATGGCTGCCAAAACACGGCATACAAAATGGGCGGTAAAAATTCAGCATTGTCCGATATCATCAACATTTCATATGTGGGTACATAATGATGTCCCGACATTGAACAATTTCTACCGGGCACCATTTTGAAAATGGCCGCCACAATACCATACAAATTCAACATTGTCCGATTTCAACGACATTTCATATGTAGGTAGATTATGATGTCCTGAATTGATTCCCGACATCGCAAAATTTCTACCTGTCTCCATTTTTAAAATGACCGCCACAATACCGCAAAAAATCAAGCTCAGAATTTGTCACAATGCAAAGTGTTCATTTAAACCTGTTGTCAGTGGCCGGTTTGGGAGACTTCATAATCGTTAGATTATAATCATATCTTGTTCATTTAGCAATTGGATTTTCTACAGAATAGATTTTTGTTTCTTTTCAAGATAATCTTGAAAATGTTTAAGGTAAAGGTAAGTAGATTTTGAAGGTGTTCAGTTGTATGAAATAATAGATAAACAAGGTGTATAGCAGGACATGAGATACTGTTGATGTTATCTGTGTTTAAAGTAAGTTTTTTAGTATAAATTTGTTAAAATATTTAAGGAAATCAGTGTTATTTAAAGTTATTATATCATATAGATATCTAGACTAATTGTTAAATAAAGAAATAAGTTTGTATATAGATTTTGATTAAATATCAATGTTTTAATGTGTGCACACTCCTGATCATAATTCCATTCTTCGTTTACAGAAGTAGGACCAGGAGGATCTTGTACCACTGCAGGAACAGCTAGAGAATGTTCAGACGGTAACTCTGAATGTACAACTGTAGAAAGTAGTACTAAATGTAGATGTACAGCACAATACTATGACAATGATATGAATGATGATAATGTTGGAGGAGTCTGTGTCTCAAGTAAGTTATATTAAAGTAATGTAATACAATCCACAATTTGTAATGAATGATGTTGTGATTTGTAAATAATACCACTGACATACAGGACACTTGCTAAATTTAGTTAAGGTCATCATATGGCAGATCCATCAATTAATTTTTGACCTAATATTTTTAGAAACTGTTGGTAATTTTTTCTTTCCTCTATTACCCCAAAGAAATTGACTGGTGTTGACTGAGTAACATGGCCATTGTCTTTTTTGATACAGGGACTGTTGACACTTCAAATGCACCTGGGTTTACCTTGTTTTTTGGTGAAGTTCATTTTGCTCATTGTTTTAATTTTCTATTTTATGTTATTTCCTTTGTATTTCTTTTGTCTTCATTCTGCATCTTGTCCCTAACATTTCTTGTGTCAGGATTGTCCATTCTTGTTTGCCCCTTTGGTTTTCTCTGTCATTTATTTGATATAAATGACTGAAAGTACTTGTTACTTTTCCTTGATAGTAACATTTTTTAGTATGATTTATAGAGTCCTACTTTTCCTTTCCAGCTGTTGATGGTCAATTAATATTTACATATCACATGTCTGTTTGCATGATAATTAAGTCTCCCAAACAACGTTTGGAGACTTATTGTTTTTGCTCCGTTTCTTATTATTATTATTCTCATTATTCTCCTTTCTTTCTTTGGCACATGAACGTATCCACAGTAGATCTCAGGAACTACTGGACAGAATTTCATGAAACTTGGTGGAGTTATAGATATATGTTTCTAGTTGGTCCTAATGTTTACAACTTTGTGGTAAAGGGGGTCAAAGTCATATTTTGAGGGGTTCAAAGGAGGTGGGGGTTACTATAGAATCCTATGGGAAAGTTGAAATTTCGTACATTAATGTTGATAACTTCTAAACGGATAATGGTAGAGACATAAAATTTGACATATTGATAGGTCCCCATTAGAGGAGCAATTCTGCGTTTTCAAAATTTTCAAGATGTCTGCCATTTTCAAAATGGCTGCCAAAACACGGCATACAAAATGGGCGGTAAAAATTCAGCATTGTCCGATATCATCAACATTTCATATGTGGGTACATAATGATGTCCCGACATTGAACAATTTCTACCGGGCACCATTTTGAAAATGGCCGCCACAATACCATACAAATTCAACATTGTCCGATTTCAACGACATTTCATATGTAGGTAGATTATGATGTCCTGAATTGATTCCCGACATCGCAAAATTTCTACCTGTCTCCATTTTTAAAATGACCGCCACAATACCGCAAAAAATCAAGCTCAGAATTTGTCACAATGCAAAGTGTTCATTTAAACCTGTTGTCAGTGGCCGGTTTGGGAGACTTCATAATCGTTAGATTATAATCATATCTTGTTCATTTAGCAATTGGATTTTCTACAGAATAGATTTTTGTTTCTTTTCAAGATAATCTTGAAAATGTTTAAGGTAAAGGTAAGTAGATTTTGAAGGTGTTCAGTTGTATGAAATAATAGATAAACAAGGTGTATAGCAGGACATGAGATACTGTTGATGTTATCTGTGTTTAAAGTAAGTTTTTTAGTATAAATTTGTTAAAATATTTAAGGAAATCAGTGTTATTTAAAGTTATTATATCATATAGATATCTAGACTAATTGTTAAATAAAGAAATAAGTTTGTATATAGATTTTGATTAAATATCAATGTTTTAATGTGTGCACACTCCTGATCATAATTCCATTCTTCGTTTACAGAAGTAGGACCAGGAGGATCTTGTACCACTGCAGGAACAGCTAGAGAATGTTCAGACGGTAACTCTGAATGTACAACTGTAGAAAGTAGTACTAAATGTAGATGTACAGCACAATACTATGACAATGATATGAATGATGATAATGTTGGAGGAGTCTGTGTCTCAAGTAAGTTATATTAAAGTAATGTAATACAATCCACAATTTGTAATGAATGATGTTGTGATTTGTAAATAATACCACTGACATACAGGACACTTGCTAAATTTAGTTAAGGTCATCATATGGCAGATCCATCAATTAATTTTTGACCTAATATTTTTAGAAACTGTTGGTAATTTTTTCTTTCCTCTATTACCCCAAAGAAATTGACTGGTGTTGACTGAGTAACATGGCCATTGTCTTTTTTGATACAGGGACTGTTGACACTTCAAATGCACCTGGGTTTACCTTGTTTTTTGGTGAAGTTCATTTTGCTCATTGTTTTAATTTTCTATTTTATGTTATTTCCTTTGTATTTCTTTTGTCTTCATTCTGCATCTTGTCCCTAACATTTCTTGTGTCAGGATTGTCCATTCTTGTTTGCCCCTTTGGTTTTCTCTGTCATTTATTTGATATAAATGACTGAAAGTACTTGTTACTTTTCCTTGATAGTAACATTTTTTAGTATGATTTATAGAGTCCTACTTTTCCTTTCCAGCTGTTGATGGTCAATTAATATTTACATATCACATGTCTGTTTGCATGATAATTAAGTCTCCCAAACAACGTTTGGAGACTTATTGTTTTTGCTCCGTTTCTTATTATTATTATTCTCATTATTCTCCTTTCTTTCTTTGGCACATGAACGTATCCACAGTAGATCTCAGGAACTACTGGACAGAATTTCATGAAACTTGGTGGAGTTATAGATATATGTTTCTAGTTGGTCCTAATGTTTACAACTTTGTGGTAAAGGGGGTCAAAGTCATATTTTGAGGGGTTCAAAGGAGGTGGGGGTTACTATAGAATCCTATGGGAAAGTTGAAATTTCGTACATTAATGTTGATAACTTCTAAACGGATAATGGTAGAGACATAAAATTTGACATATTGATAGGTCCCCATTAGAGGAGCAATTCTGCGTTTTCAAAATTTTCAAGATGTCTGCCATTTTCAAAATGGCTGCCAAAACACGGCATACAAAATGGGCGGTAAAAATTCAGCATTGTCCGATATCATCAACATTTCATATGTGGGTACATAATGATGTCCCGACATTGAACAATTTCTACCGGGCACCATTTTGAAAATGGCCGCCACAATACCATACAAATTCAACATTGTCCGATTTCAACGACATTTCATATGTAGGTAGATTATGATGTCCTGAATTGATTCCCGACATCGCAAAATTTCTACCTGTCTCCATTTTTAAAATGACCGCCACAATACCGCAAAAAATCAAGCTCAGAATTTGTCACAATGCAAAGTGTTCATTTAAACCTGTTGTCAGTGGCCGGTTTGGGAGACTTCATAATCGTTAGATTATAATCATATCTTGTTCATTTAGCAATTGGATTTTCTACAGAATAGATTTTTGTTTCTTTTCAAGATAATCTTGAAAATGTTTAAGGTAAAGGTAAGTGTAGATTTTGAAGGTGTTCAGTTGTATGAAATAATAGATAAACAAGGTGTATAGCAGGACATGAGATACTGTTGATGTTATCTGTGTTTAAAGTAAGTTTTTTAGTATAAATTTGTTAAAATATTTAAGGAAATCAGTGTTATTTAAAGTTATTATATCATATAGATATCTAGACTAATTGTTAAATAAAGAAATAAGTTTGTATATAGATTTTGATTAAATATCAATGTTTTAATGTGTGCACACTCCTGATCATAATTCCATTCTTCGTTTACAGAAGTAGGACCAGGAGGATCTTGTACCACTGCAGGAACAGCTAGAGAATGTTCAGACAGTAACTCTGAATGTACAACTGTAGAAAGTAGTACTAAATGTAGATGTACAGCACAATACTATGACAATGATATGAATGATGATAATGTTGGAGGAGTCTGTGTCTCAAGTAAGTTATATTAAAGTAATGTAATACAATCCACAATTTGTAATGAATGATGTTGTGATCTGTAAATAATACCACTGACATACAGGACACTTGCTAAATTTAGTTAAGGTCATCATATGGCAGATCCATCAATTAATTTTTGACCTAATATTTTTCGAAACTGTTGGTAATTTTTTCTTTCCTCTATTACCCCAAAGAAATTGACTGGTGTTGACTGAGTAACATGGCCATTGTCTTTTTTGATACAGGGACTGTTGACACTTCAAATGCACCTGGGTTTACCTTGTTTTTTGGTGAAGTTCATTTTGCTCATTGTTTTAATTTTCTATTTTATGTTTCCTTTGTATTTCTTTTGTCTTCATTCTGCGTCTTGTCCCTAACATTTCTTGTGTCAGGATTGTCCATTCTTGTTTGCCCCTTTGGTTTTCTCTGTCATTTATTTGATATAAATGACTGAAAGTACTTGTTACTTTTCCTTGATAGTAACATTTTTTAGTATGATTTAAAGAGTCCTACTTTTCCTTTCCAGCTGTTGATGGTCAATTAATATTTACATATCACATGTCTGTTTGCATAATAATTAAGTCTCCCAAACAACGTTTGGAGACTTATTGTTTTTGCTCCGTTTCTTATTATTATTATTCTCATTATTCTCCTTTCTTTCTTTGGCACATGAACGTACCCACGGTAGATCTCGGGAACTACTGGACAGAATTTCATGAAACTTGGTGGAGTTATAGATATATGTTTTTAGTTGGTCCTAAGGTTTACAGCTTTGTGGTAAAGGGGGTCAAAGTCATATTTTGAGGGGTTCAAAGGAGGTGGGGGTTACTATCGAATCCTATGGGAAAGTTGAAATTTCGTACATTAATGTTGATAACTTCTAAACGGATAATGGTAGAGACATAAAATTTGACATATTGATAGGTCCCCATTAGAGGAGCAATTCTGCGTTTTCAAAATTTTCAAGATGTCTGCCATTTTCAAAATGGCTGCCAAAACACGGCATACAAAATGGGCGGTAAAAATTCAGCATTGTCCGATATCATCAACATTTCATATGTGGGTACATAATGATGTCCCGACATTGAACAATTTCTACCGGGCACCATTTTGAAAATGGCCGCCACAATACCATACAAATTCAACATTGTCCGATTTCAACGACATTTCATATGTAGGTAGATTATGATGTCCTGAATTGATTCCCGACATCGCAAAATTTCTACCTGTCTCCATTTTTAAAATGACCGCCACAATACCACAAAAAATCAAGCTCAGAATTTGTCACAATGCAAAGTGTTCATTTAAACCTGTTGTCAGTGGCCGGTTTGGGAGACTTCATAATCGTTAGATTATAATCATATCTTGTTCATTTAGCAATTGGATTTTCTACAGAATAGATTTTTGTTTCTTTTCAAGATAATCTTGAAAATGTTTAAGGTAAAGGTAAGTGTAGATTTTGAAGGTGTTCAGTTGTATGAAATAATAGATAAACAAGGTGTATAGCAGGACATGAGATACTGTTGATGTTATCTGTGTTTAAAGTAAGTTTTTTAGTATAAATTTGTTAAAATATTTAAGGATATCAGTGTTATTTAAAGTTATTATATCATATAGATATCTAGACTAATTGTTAAATAAAGAAATAAGTTTGTATATAGATTTTGATTAAATATCAATGTTTTAATGTGTGCACACTCCTGATCATAATTCCATTCTTCGTTTACAGAAGTAGGACCAGGAGGATCTTGTACCACTGCAGGAACAGCTAGAGAATGTTCAGACAGTAACTCTGAATGTACAACTGTAGAAAGTAGTACTAAATGTAGATGTACAGCACAATACTATGACAATGATATGAATGATGATAATGTTGGAGGAGTCTGTGTCTCAAGTAAGTTATATTAAAGTAATGTAATACAATCCACAATTTGTAATGAATGATGTTGTGATCTGTAAATAATACCACTGACATACAGGACACTTGCTAAATTTAGTTAAGGTCATCATATGGCAGATCCATCAATTAATTTTTGACCTAATATTTTTCGAAACTGTTGGTAATTTTTTCTTTCCTCTATTACCCCAAAGAAATTGACTGGTGTTGACTGAGTAACATGGCCATTGTCTTTTTTGATACAGGGACTGTTTACACTTCAAATGCACCTGGGTTTACCTTGTTTTTTGGTGAAGTTCATTTTGCTCATTGTTTTAATTTTCTATTTTATGTTATTTCCTTTGTATTTCTTTTGTCTTCATTCTGCGTCTTGTCCCTAACATTTCTTGTGTCAGGATTGTCCATTCTTGTTTGCCCCTTTGGTTTTCTCTGTCATTTATTTGATATAAATGACTGAAAGTACTTGTTACTTTTCCTTGATAGTAACATTTTTTAGTATGATTTATAGAGTCCTACTTTTCCTTTCCAGCTGTTGATGGTCAATTAATATTTACATATCACATGTCTGTTTGCATGATAATTAAGTCTCCCAAACAACGTTTGGAGACTTATTGTTTTTGCTCCGTTTCTTATTATTATTATTCTCATTATTCTCCTTTCTTTCTTTGGCACATGAACGTATCCACGGTAGATCTCAGGAACTACTGGACAGAATTTCATGAAACTTGGTGGAGTTATAGATATATGTTTTTAGTTGGTCCTAAGGTTTACAGCTTTGTGGTAAAGGGGGTCAAAGTCATATTTTGAGGGGTTCAAAGGAGGTGGGGGTTACTATAGAATCCTATGGGAAAGTTGAAATTTCGTACATTAATGTTGATAACTTCTAAACGGATAATGGTAGAGACATAAAATTTGACATATTGATAGGTCCCCATTAGAGGAGCAATTCTGCGTTTTCAAAATTTTCAAGATGTCTGCCATTTTCAAAATGGCTGCCAAAACACGGCATACAAAATGGGCGGTAAAAATTCAGCATTGTCCGATATCATCAACATTTCATATGTGGGTACATAATGATGTCCCGACATTGAACAATTTCTACCGGGCACCATTTTGAAAATGGCCGCCACAATACCATACAAATTCAACATTGTCCGATTTCAACGACATTTCATATGTAGGTAGATTATGATGTCCTGAATTGATTCCCGACATCGCAAAATTTCTACCTGTCTCCATTTTTAAAATGACCGCCACAATACCGCAAAAAATCAAGCTCAGAATTTGTCACAATGCAAAGTGTTCATTTAAACCTGTTGTCAGTGGCCGGTTTGGGAGACTTCATAATCGTTAGATTATAATCATATCTTGTTCATTTAGCAATTGGATTTTCTACAGAATAGATTTTTGTTTCTTTTCAAGATAATCTTGAAAATGTTTAAGGTAAAGGTAAGTGTAGATTTTGAAGGTGTTCAGTTGTATGAAATAATAGATAAACAAGGTGTATAGCAGGACATAGATACTGTTGATGTTATCTGTGTTTAAAGTAAGTTTTTTAGTATAAATTTGTTAAAATATTTAAGGAAATCAGTGTTATTTAAAGTTATTATATCATATAGATATCTAGACTAATTGTTAAATAAAGAAATAAGTTTGTATATAGATTTTGATTAAATATCAATGTTTTAATGTGTGCACACTTCTGATCATAATTCCATTCTTCGTTTACAGAAGTAGGACCAGGAGGATCTTGTACCACTGCAGGAACAGCTAGAGAATGTTCAGACAGTAACTCTGAATGTACAACTGTAGAAAGTAGTACTAAATGTAGATGTACAGCACAATACTATGACAATGATATGAATGATGATAATGTTGGAGGAGTCTGTGTCTCAAGTAAGTTATATTAAAGTAATGTAATACAATCCACAATTTGTAATGAATGATGTTGTGATTTGTAAATAATACCACTGACATACAGGACACTTGCTAAATTTAGTTAAGGTCATCATATGGCAGATCCATCAATGAATTTTTGACCTAATATTTTTAGAAACTGTTGGTAATTTTTTCTTTCCTCTATTACCCCAAAGAAATTGACTGGTGTTGACTGAGTAACATGGCCATTGTCTTTTTTGATACAGGGACTGTTGACACTTCAAATGCACCTGGGTTTACCTTGTTTTTTGGTGAAGTTCATTTTGCTCATTGTTTTAATTTTCTATTTTATGTTATTTCCTTTGTATTTCTTTTGTCTTCATTCTGCGTCTTGTCCCTAACATTTCTTGTGTCAGGATTGTCCATTCTTGTTTGCCCCTTTGGTTTTCTCTGTCATTTATTTGATATAAATGACTGAAAGTACTTGTTACTTTTCCTTGATAGTAACATTTTTTAGTATGATTTATAGAGTCCTACTTTTCCTTTCCAGCTGTTGATGGTCAATTAATATTTACATATCACATGTCTGTTTGCATGATGTTTGGAGACTTATTGTTTTTGCTCCGTTTCTTATTATTATTATTATTCTCATTATTTTCCTTTCTTTCTTTGGCACATGAACGTATCCACGGTAGATCTCAGGAACTACTGGACAGAATTTCATGAAACTTGGTGGAGTTATAGATATATGTTTCTAGTTGGTCCTAAGGTTTACAGCTTTGTGGTAAAGGGGGTCAAAGTCATATTTTGAGGGGTTCAAAGGAGGTTGGGGTTACTATAGAATCCTATGGGAAAGTTGAAATTTCGTACATTAATGTTGATAACTTCTAAACGGATAATGGTAGAGACATAAAATTTGACATATTGATAGGTCCCCATTAGAGGAGCAATTCTGCATTTTCAAAATTTTCAAGATGTCTGCCATTTTCAAAATGGCTGCCAAAACACGGCATAAAAAATGGGCGGTAAAAATTCAGCATTGTCCGATATCATCAACATTTCATATGTGGGTACATAATGATGTCCAGAATTGATTCCCGACATTGAACAATTTCCACCGGGTGCTATTTTGAAAATGGCCACCACAATACCATACAAATTCAACATTGTCCGATTTCAACGACATTTCATATGTAGGTAGATTATGATGTCCCGAATTGATTCCTGAGATCGAAAATATCTACTGGTCGCCATTTTCAAAATAGCCACCACAATACCTCACAAATTCTACATTGTTCGATTTCAACGAAATTTCATATGTAGGTAGATTATTATGTCCCGATTTGATTTCTGACATCGAAAAATTTCTACCGGTCACCATTTTCAAAATGGCCACCTCACAAATTCTACATTGTTCGATTTCAACGAAATTTCATATGTAGGTAGATTATGATGTCCCGAATTGATTCCTGACATCGCAAAATTTCTACTGGTCGCCATTTTCAAAATGGTCACTACAATACCTCACAAATTGAACATTGTTCGATTTCAACGAAATTTCATATGTAGGTAGATTATGAAGTCCTAAATTGATTCTCGACATCGCAAAATTTCTACCTGTCTCCATTTTCAAAATGACTGCCACAATACCGCAAAAAATGATCTAGATGATAGTAATGTTGGAGGAGTCGGTGTCTCAAGTAAGTTACATTAAAGTAATGTAATACAATCCACAATTTGTAATGAATGATGTTGTGATCTGTAAAGAATACCACTGACATACAGGACACTTGCTAAATTTAGTTAAGGTCATCGTATGGCAGATACATCAAATCATTTTTGATCTAATATGTTTAGAAACTGTTGGTAATTTTTTCTTTCCTCTATTACCCCAAATAAAGGACAAGGTAGGATAAGGGGCATTTTTGGCTCCCTTTAAATAATATTCATTTTGACATATGTGTTAGGGATGACCTTAAAACTAAAAGAAATGGGAACAAAAAATGTTCTGACTTTTACTTTGGTTGCCTGGCAACCAAAATGAATATAACCCTGAATTTACACTGAAAATACTTGCATTTAAGTCCAGAAGTTTCTTTTAAGCAACAACTATAAACTCAATAATCATGAAAGTGAATTAAAATCTTAATACTGTTATATGAAGGGTATTTTTCCTTATAATTCAATGCCAAATAGATAGTGTGGAACTTCCATAGCAACAGATTTTTACCCATAGCAACAATACAAAAAAGTGTTCCATTTTACTTTAATTAGCTTTAAGTTTACTAATTTCTAGTAGTTTTTTGCTCAGAAGTGTACCTATAAATACTTTTCTTAGTATTTGAGGTAACAAAAGGTTTGTGAGATTCCATAGTAACAGATTTAGCCTTAGCAACCAGAAATGCACAGTGAAATGGTGTGTCTTTCAGTCCATAATATACTCTCAATACTCAAACAATCAATGATCTTGAAAATGTTCTTCTTTCTTGCTAGACAGATATGAAGGGTATCATTTCTAATATTTCTTAACAATTTTTAATGTGTCCTTTCCATAGCAACGGATTTAACACCTAGCAACAAGGAAAATATGTTTCATTTTACATAAAATGACTTCCAGATCATGAATTCCAAGTATTTTTATACGAATTAATTCATAGTGCCCCAAGAAGTATTATTCTAAGTAGTTCAGGTAGATTATGGGCAGAATAATATCCTTAGCAACGAATTTTACCCTTAGCAAGCAGAAGGAAACCCTGAAAAGATGTGTATTTCAGTCTTGCAGACAGACATGGGTCAAACTTAATGAACCTATGGTTATTGGTAGGAAGTGAAAATCATCCAAAATGATAGTGTATAGTATTCCGACATGAAACAAAAAAACTCAACAATATACAGTATCTCGATCAACAATCACATGTATTACTGGAAACACAGATGTTAAAAACTAGTAAACAATTTTAAATACATATAAAAATACATACAATTCAAAGTTGGTTCGGTATTGCTTTATAAGGATCAATCTAACTAAAATTAAATCTACGCACTTGCTCCTCGTTTTCATTTGGTTTTATCATGTCGCAGCATGTCGCTGTGACATGATATGACCGCATGAAAAAGAGGAGCAAGTGCGGAGATCTATTTTTAATTAGATTTAGGAATAATCGACAATTGTTAAAATTGATAAAATGTAGTCAGATATATCGAAATTAATTCTTCAACAATGCATGAACTTTCAGGTTGCAATTAAGTAGTCACTGCTACTATACTATTACATGTATCTGACGGTCTTTACTATGATTCTTTTTTCATAGCTATATAGCAAGTTTTAATAAATGTAACATGCACATACATTGTGTACTGTTTAAAAAACAAGAGTTTTTATTTTGGAGTGGCAAAAATTGTAGTCTGCAATGAAAAATGGATACTGAAGATTATGAAAATTCAATTTTGCTGCTGCCATCCAAAATCATAGGAAGTAAAGTTATGACATCAGTTTAACACCAGTGATTATGTGTCTGCATTGTTTTGCAATGATGTAAAGTATCTATGTAAGAATTAAGATTTTCCGAGAGTTACAATATCAATGTAAGTTCACAGCATAGGGACTCAAGGTCAAGGTGCAAAAATCGTCATTCCTCCACAGCACTATCACCATCACTTTCACTGTCTGTTACTGGCAAATCACTAGCATCTGTGACAACTGACAAGAATTTGGATGACTGAGTGGATTTCATTTCTGAGTATCTTTGATAGCCCAAATACCAAACAACACTCGCCACGTGGGCACAGCATCCCACAGCCCTGGCACCGATCTTACATGTGCAATACCACCCAGTAACATTGCTTGAGCTGATTTCTACTCATAAAGTATGAACAGCTGAATTTGTATGTCTAGATTGAATTTTGCATCTTATTATCCCCTTGCCAACGAAGTTGTGAAGGGATATAGTAACGCTACCATCCGTCCGTCCTTCCGTAACATCCTTGTGAACACTATAGAAAGGTCATAGGTTAAAGGTCAAGGTCACCGGGTGAAATTTTTACCGTGTGACATCCTTGTGAACACTCTAGAATCAACATCCTTCAATGGATTTTGACCAAACTTAGTACATACTTAGTCCTTAAGGAAATCTGGAACCCTATTGATTTTCAAGGTGAAAGGTCAAGGTCACCGGGTCAAATTTTTACCATGTGACATCCTTGTGAACACTCTAGAATCAACATCCTTCAATGGATTTTGACCAAACTTGGTACATACTTAGTCCTTAAGAGAATCTGGAACCCTATTGATTTTCAAGGTTAAAGGTCAAGGTCACCGGGTCAAATTTTTACCATGTGACATCCTTGTGAACACTAGAATCAACATCATTCAATGGATTTTCACTAAACTTGGTACATACTTAGTCCTTATGAGAGTCTGGAACCCTATTGATTTTCAAGGTCAAAGGTCAAGGGGTCAAATTTTTACCGCATAACATCCTTGTGAACACTCTAGAATCAACATCCTTCAATGGATTTTGACCAAACTTGGTACATACTTAGTCCTTAAGAGAATCTGGAACCCTATTGATTTTCAAGGTCATAGGTTAAAGGTCAAGGTCACCGGGTCAAATTTTTACCGTGTGACATCCTTGTGAACACTAGAATCAACATCATTCAATGGATTTTCACCAAACTTGGTACATACATAGTCCTTAAGAGAATCTGGAACCCTATTGATTTTCAAGGTCAAAGGTCAAGGTCACCAGGTCAAATTTTTACCATGTGACATCCTTGTGAACACTCTAAAATCAATATCCTTCAATGGATTTTGACCAAACTTGGTACATACTTAGTCCTTAAGAGAATCTGGAACTTTATTGATTTTCAAGGTCATTGGTCAAAGGTCAAGGTCACCGGGTCAAATTCTTACCATGTGACATCCTTGTGAACACTCTAGAATCAACATCCTTCAATGGATTTTGACCAAACTTGGTACATACTTAGTCCTTAAGAGAATCTGAAACCCTATTGATTTTCAAGGTCAAAGGTCAAGGGGTCAAATTTTTACCGCATAACATCCTTGTGAACACTCTAGAATCAACATCCTTCATTGGATTTTGACCAAACTTGGTACATACTTAGTTCTTAAGAGAATCTGGAACCCTATTGATTTTCAAGGTCAAAGGTCTAGGTCACAGGGTCAAATTGTTAGGCGAGGGGATACACCACGCTTTGCGTTGCCCTTGTTAAATTAGGGTTATCTTTCCCTAAGAATAGTTCATACTCTGGCTCAAGGTGTTCTCTTGTATACTGTGGAGCTTGCTTTGTCAAATCTCGTAAATCGTCCATCGTCAAAACTGGGAAATCTGTCAAGTCAAAAGTGTTGATTGCCTCGTACTTGGATCCCTTCCTAACAAGATTTCCCTCTTCAACCAAACATTTTACATGGTTTTCCATGCGTGGTCGCACAAGCAACTGCTGTGCCAAAGCCTCACCTTCTGCATCGAGGCTTAGTAATGGTGGTCTGTTATCATTGCGTATTGCGCAAGAAATCCGTACAAAGTCTGCTATAGACTTAACGTAGTGATTGTGCATGGCCTTGTCGAGCAGTCGCCAGTGTTTTATCCTATATGACCCTAGGACATTCAATATATACCCGTCTGACGCAACAATGACCATCATTTTAACGAGGGGTCGATGTTTATGCAGACTGTAACTAACTCTGGAATTGATAGTTGGAAGTTTTTTGTACATGTATGTAGATATAAGTTCCATCAAGCATCAAAACGGCTGATTTTTCATTGCTGGTAAACAAGGTTTTTGCCAATGGAGTATTATGTTCACGGACAAATGTTTCATGATCAATATGACTGAAGCCCAAATGGTGTGGTACGTAATTGGACATCATTGCGTTTTTGGCAGAATGGATGGAGCGCTGAATTTGGCTTTTTGTGAGAGAAAATATAGTTGATAGAATGGAATTTGGGAGTCCGGTTCTAAGTTTTACAAGGAGGATATGGTAGATACCAAGACAAGATTCTACAGATCGGACGGATGAGTTGCGTAATGATGACAATCTGGAAGATATCTGTGAAAACTGATATTTTGTGACTCCGGTCAAACTGTAGTAATCCTCATCAGAAAGGCAATTTGGGTGGTCAAAACTAAGCCTTGACAATTTCTGTGACAATGTGGCCCGTACATTTTGGAAAAGAGTGAAAATATCTGTCCGATTCATATAGGATTGATTATATTTTGCTTTACCAGTAATTTGATTTAGTGAGTCTTCCTTAAAGTATTGATGAAACAAGTGGAATGGACAACATCTTGCCTTAGAATCTATAAAAATGGCTCTGTCGATGAAAGCTTGTGTCCTGGCCTTTATCGGAATGACAGAAAGTCTGACACGGCTGTTTGCCTTTTTTTTACATACTATACAATACTTGTGTGAGATTTGAGTGGACAATATATTAAGGTGTATGTTTTTTGGACTGATCATGTCATTTTTACATGCAGCTGAGTCAACAACGACAAAATCATCATCACTTCCTTCAGTATCATGTGTTTCATTATGTGAATCTCTTACAGAGAGCTTATAAGCAGATCTACATTTTGAGCATATAACATCATCTTCATTCGTTGAACGACCAATTGTTTTTTCAACGTATTCTTTTAATGACCGAGTCCTTTTTGGGCGACGGTGTTTCAATCTGTATTTTCCACAGATGGCACGTTTGTAGTGCTTTGGCATCTGAAAATGATAATATGTAACAATGTAAAGACACTTACTGCAGTCAGATAATTTTACTTTTCTTTCAATTTACTGTCTATGGAAGAAAAATAAAAACAAAAATGTAAAGATCATTGGGTCGTTGTCTCAATGACATTTATTCTATCTCAGTATTTCCCATTTGATGCACTTATTGCAGACTTAGCAGCAACATTCATTTTCCAAAAGATATGTGTGTGTGACACCCCAGGGGGGGGGGGGGGGGGGTACTCTTAAATTTTATCCATACGTAGGCTCGACCCAAGGAAAAAATTTTACCCCAAAAAATATTAAATTATTAAGAAAATTATTACCAAGAAAATAAAAAGCACCCAAAAAAATACCCCCATAGTTTTTCTACCCCCAAAAAATACTAAAATTTTTATAGACCCCAGAATTCAAAATTGTTACCCCAAAAAAATTGTCCGAGCCTACGTTTTGCAACTATTTTAGAGAACCCAAAGGATGATTGTGACCTGATCTGGTTACAACCCACTCTGTGGTTTCAGAGGAGGATATAATTAAAGAAAGGTTTACAACTTAACGACGATGACAGATGACAGCGGGGGTAAAGTGACGGCAATAGCCAACATAGACCTCTACCCCAGGTGAGCTAAAAAGGCAAACTTTTAAACTTTTAAATACAAATAGAAGTTTCCAAAGTTTATTTACCCCAAAAAGTGTGTGTTTGTGAATATTGTGTGTGTGTGACATTTGTTAGTGTAAGTTTGGTTTTAATGATATTTTCATAAAACAGTGGTGAAACAAAGAACTTGTGTTACATGTGTTAAACGTCTGAAGAATTTAGATTTTCTAGCATACCGTAAAATTGAATAAATATCAAGTCTTGTTATTCAAGTATCTATACAATCCAGGTTCCAATGATTATAACTGTGATATAATATATTTTAAAAGACTTCATCGCTATAATTAACTTTTTATTCATTGTATGCCCGTAAACTACACGTAAACAACATGATATGAATCTCAGTCACTTACAATTAACGATCAAATAATCAGTGCCCATCTAAGGATCTGTTATGCTTAACATGTTTAGACATCATCCATAAGTCTCTTCAATGTGCGCGGACCCATTTCTTTTATACTTTTGTAACTTTTTTGTGTCTGAAAGGAAAACATTGCATGTACAATATCTAGTAAAGAATTTCACAGCAGAATTTGATGTACATGTACATGTATATAAATCTATGCTTTGAAATCAAGGGTAACCACAGTTATATTCATACTGTCACTAACGAGTGTCGTTTGTACTTATATTCGTAATAATACAATAGGAAGGGAAACCCAGATATGTTTACTGTTCTCTATAATTTCATCTCCAAAGAAGTTAGATTTGTCTATCGTATACATTATTTGTATATTATATACAAATAAATGGAGGCGACAGTTGCGACTGGAACTCCAAATTTTTCGATCCTGACTTTAACTATCCAAATGAGCTATTTCAACCTCATGGATGATTGGTTGACCATATCAATATAAATCTTTACTGCCACTTGTGAATGTTGTCTGTTTAATAAGATTAAGCACTACTGGGAGAAGTTATCTTGTCCATAAATCCGATAATTTAAAACTTCTCTTGTCTGCTAATGACTTCACCACCCTGGTAATGTACAAAAAGGATTGTAATCATCGTATTTTTTTTCAGTGTTCTATATAATATTTTATATAAATCTACATTGTATTAGCGAGTGTCATCTAAGAATAGACATTGAACGGAAAACTAACTTTTTTGGAAGAAAATTACGATTTTTTTTTATTATTGTTTTCTCTTTTATTCATCTATCATAAAGTTATTTTGATCCCTTTATCCGATAATTCAAAACTTATCTTATCTGTTAACGACATAACGACTTCATCGTCCTGGTATTGTACAAAAACATTGTAAACATCGTAATATTTTCAGTGCTCTATATAAAATCATCTTCACAGACGTTATAATCGTCTTCCATATCATATACTTATTTTAAAAAAAAAGAAAAAAAAAAAACCCAATTGGCCTGTGTGAGATTCAAACTGCGAACCTTTCACTCTATGGAAAACTGTCGATTCGATTGGGCTACGACAACTGGTGTAGAAAATGTGTAAAATATGTATATTAATATACATTGCATTCGCTAGTGTCGTCTGTCTAAAACTAGACATTGAATGGAAAATTAACTTATTTGGAAGAATACTACGATTATTAAGTCTCCCAAACAACGTTTGGAGACTTATTGTTTTTGCTCCGTTTCTTATTATTATTATTAAGTCTCCCAAACAACGTTTGGAAACTTATTGTTTTTGCTCCGTTTCTTATTATTATTAAATTATTATTATTATTATTCTCCTCCTTTCTTTCTTTCCATGGCACATGAACTTGTCCACGGCAGATCTCAGGAACTACTGGACAGAATTTCATGAAACTTGGTGGAATTATAGATATATGTTTCTAGTTGGTCCTAAAGTTTTCAGCTTTGTGGTCAAAGTCATATTTTGAGGGGTTCAAATGGGGTGGGGGTTACTATAGAATCCTATGGGAAAGTTGAAATTTCGTACATTAATGTTGATAACTTCTATAGTGATAGGTCACCATTAGAGGAGCAATTATGCGTTTTCAAAATTTTCGAGATCTCTGCCATTTTCAAAATGGCTGCCAAAACACGGCATAGAAAATGGGCGGTAAAAATTCAACATTGTCCGATATCATCAAAATTTGATATGTTGGTAGATAATGATGTCCCGACATTGAAAATTTTCTACTGATCACCATTTTCAAAATGGCCGCCACAATACCTCAAAAATTCAACATTGTCCGATATCATCTAAATTTGATACGTGGGTAGATTATGATGTCCCAAATTTATTCCCGACATTGAAAAATATCTAGTGGTCGCCATTATCAAAATGACTGCCACAATACCGCATAAATTCTACATTGTCCGATTTCAACGACATTTCATATGTGGGGAGATTATGATGTCCCGAATAGATTCCTGACATTGAAAAATTTCTAGTGGTCGCCATTTTCAAAATGGCCACCTCAATACCGCACAAATTCAACATTGTCCGATTTCAACGACATTTCATATGTAGGTAGATTATGGTGTCCCGACATTGAAAAATTTCTACCGATCGCCATTTTCAAAATGGCCACCACAATACAGCACAAATTCAACATTGTCCGATTTCAATGGCATTTCATATGTGGGTAGATTATGATGTCCCGAATTTATTCCTGACGTTGAAAAATTTCTAGCGGTCGCAATTATCAAAATGGCCACCACAATACCACACAAATTCAACATTGTCCGATTTCAACGACATTTCAAATGTGGGTAGATTATGATGTCCCGAATTTATTCCCGACATTGAATTTTTTTTTGCGGTCACCATTTTCAAAATGGCCGCAAAATTTCAACATTTTCCGATATTATCAAAATTTGATATGTGGGTAGATAATGATGTCCCGAACTGATTCCTGACATTGAAAAATGTCTACCGGTCGCCATTTTCAAAATGGCCACCATAATACAGCACAAATTCAACAATGTCCTATTTCAACGACATTTCAAATGTAGTAGATTATGATGTCCCGAATTGATTCCTGACATCGAAAAATTTCTACCGGTCGCCATTTTCAAAATGGCCAACACAATACTGCACAAATTCAACATTGTTCGATTTCAACGAAATTTTATATGTAGGTAGATTATGATGACCTGAATTGATTCCCGCAATTGAAAAATGTCTACCGGTCTCCATTTTCAAAATGGCCACCACAATACCACAAAAATTCAACATTGTTCGATTTCAAAGGTAGCTTTTGATTTATTTTTTATACCTGTTGTCAGTGGCCGGTTTGAGAGACTTGAGACTTCATAATCGTTAGATTATAATCATATCTTGTGATTATTATTATTATTATTATTTTTCTTCTTTTCCTCCTTTCTTTCCGTGGCACATGAACTTGTCCACAGCAGATCTCAAGAACTACTGGACAGAATTTCATGAAACTTGGTGGAGTTATAGATATATGTTTCTAGTTGATCCTAAAGTTGACGGCTTTGTGGTAAAGGTCATATTTTGAGGGGTTCAAATGGGGTGGGGGTTACTATAGAATGCTATGGGAAAGTTGAAATTTCGTACATTAATGTTGATAACTTATAAATGGATATAATGATAGAGACATAAAATTTGACATATTGATAGGTCACCATTAGAGGAGCAATTCTGCGTTTTCAAAATTTTCAAGATATCTGCCATTTTCAAAATGGCTGCCAAAACACGGCATAAAAAATGGGCGGTAAAAATTCAACATTGCCCGATATCATCAAAATTTGATATGTGGGTAAACAATGATGTCCCGAATTGATTTCCGACATTGAAAAATATCTACCGTTCACCATTTTCAAAATGGCTGCCACAATACCACACAAATTCAACATTGTACGATTTCAACGACATTGCGTATGTAGGTAGATTATGATGTCCCGATTTGATTCCTGACATCGAAAAATTTCTACTGGTCGCCATTTTCAAAATGGCCACCACAATACCTCACAAATTTAACATTGTTCGATTTTTTTTTATTTCGACGAAATTTCATATGTAGGAAGATTATGATGTCCTGAATTGATTCCCGACATCGCAAAATTTCTACCTGTCTGCATTTTCAAAATGGCCACCACAATGCTGCAAAAATTCAACATTGTTCGATTTCAAAGGTAGCTTTTGATTTATTTTTTATACCTGTTGTCAGTGGCCGGTTTGAGAGACTTGAGACTTCATAATCGTTAGATTATAATCATATCTTGTGATTATTATTATTATTATTATTTTTCTTCTTTTCCTCCTTTCTTTCCGTGGCACATGAACTTGTCCACGGCAGATCTCAAGAACTACTGGACAGAATTTCATGAAACTTGGTGGAGTTATAGATATATGTTTCTAGTTGATCCTAAAGTTGACGGCTTTGTGGTAAAGGTCATATTTTGAGGGGTTCAAATGGGGTGGGGGTTACTATAGAATGCTATGGGAAAGTTGAAATTTCGTACATTAATGTTGATAACTTATAAATGGATATAATGATAGAGACATAAAATTTGACATATTGATAGGTCACCATTAGAGGAGCAATTCTGCGTTTTCAAAATTTTCAAGATATCTGCCATTTTCAAAATGGCTGCCAAAACACGGCATAAAAAATGGGCGGTAAAAATTCAACATTGCCCGATATCATCAAAATTTGATATGTGGGTAAACAATGATGTCCCGAATTGATTTCCGACATTGAAAAATATCTACCGTTCACCATTTTCAAAATGGCTGCCACAATACCACACAAATTCAACATTGTACGATTTCAACGACATTGCGTATGTAGGTAGATTATGATGTCCCGATTTGATTCCTGACATCGAAAAATTTCTACTGGTCGCCATTTTCAAAATGGCCACCACAATACCTCACAAATTTAACATTGTTCGATTTTTTTTTATTTCGACGAAATTTCATATGTAGGAAGATTATGATGTCCTGAATTGATTCCCGACATCGCAAAATTTCTACCTGTCTGCATTTTCAAAATGGCCACCACAATGCTGCAAAAATTCAACATTGTTCGATTTCAAAGGTAGCTTTTGATTTATTTTTTATACCTGTTGTCAGTGGCCGGTTTGAGAGACTTGAGACTTCATAATCGTTAGATTATAATCATATCTTGTGATTATTATTATTATTATTATTTTTCTTCTTTTCCTCCTTTCTTTCCGTGGCACATGAACTTGTCCACGGCAGATCTCAAGAACTACTGGACAGAATTTCATGAAACTTGGTGGAGTTATAGATATATGTTTCTAGTTGATCCTAAAGTTGACGGCTTTGTGGTAAAGGTCATATTTTGAGGGGTTCAAATGGGGTGGGGGTTACTATAGAATGCTATGGGAAAGTTGAAATTTCGTACATTAATGTTGATAACTTATAAATGGATATAATCATAGAGTCATAAAATTTGACATATTGATAGGTCACCATTAGAGGAGCAATTTTGCGTTTTCAAAATTTTCAAGATATTTGCCATTTTCAAAATGGCTGCCAAAACACGGCATAAAAAATGGGCGGTAAAAATTCAACATTGCCCGATATCATCAAAATTTGATATGTGGGTAAACAATGATATCCCGAATAGATTTCCGACATTGAAAAATATCTACCGTTCACCATTTTCAAAATGGCTGCCACAATACCACACAAATTCAACATTGTACGATTTCAACGACATTGCGTATGTAGGTAGATTATGATGTCCCGATTTGATTCCTGACATCGAAAAATTTCTACTGGTCGCCATTTTCAAAATGGCCACCACAATACCTCACAAATTTAACATTGTTCGATTTTTTTTTATTTCGACGAAATTTCATATGTAGGAAGATTATGATGTCCTGAATTGATTCCCGACATCGCAAAATTTCTACCTGTCTGCATTTTCAAAATGGCCACCACAATGCTGCAAAAATTCAACATTGTTCGATTTCAAAGGTAGCTTTTGATTTATTTTTTATACCTGTTGTCAGTGGCCGGTTTGAGAGACTTGAGACTTCATAATCGTTAGATTATAATCATATCTTGTGATTATTATTATTATTATTATTTTTCTTCTTTTCCTCCTTTCTTTCCGTGGCACATGAACTTGTCCACGGCAGATCTCAAGAACTACTGGACAGAATTTCATGAAACTTGGTGGAGTTATAGATATATGTTTCTAGTTGATCCTAAAGTTGACGGCTTTGTGGTAAAGGTCATATTTTGAGGGGTTCAAATGGGGTGGGGGTTACTATAGAATGCTATGGGAAAGTTGAAATTTCGTACATTAATGTTGATAACTTATAAATGGATATAATCATAGAGTCATAAAATTTGACATATTGATAGGTCACCATTAGAGGAGCAATTTTGCGTTTTCAAAATTTTCAAGATATTTGCCATTTTCAAAATGGCTGCCAAAACACGGCATAAAAAATGGGCGGTAAAAATTCAACATTGCCCGATATCATCAAAATTTGATATGTGGGTAAACAATGATATCCCGAATAGATTTCCGACATTGAAAAATATCTACCGTTCACCATTTTCAAAATGGCTGCCACAATACCACACAAATTCAACATTGTACGATTTCAACGACATTGCGTATGTAGGTAGATTATGATGTCCCGATTTGATTCCTGACATCGACAAATTTCTACTGGTCGCCATTTTCAAAATGGCCACCACAATACCTCACAAATTTAACATTGTTCGATTTTTTTTTATTTCGACGAAATTTCATATGTAGGAAGATTATGATGTCCTGAATTGATTCCCGACATCGCAAAATTTCTACCTGTCTGCATTTTCAAAATGGCCACCACAATGCTGCAAAAAATCAAGCTCAGAATTTGTCACAATGCAAAGTGTTCATTTAAACCTGTTGTCAGTGGCTGGTTTGGGAGACTTCATAATCTTTAAATTATAATCATATCTTGTTCATTTAGCAATTGGATTTTCTACAGAATAGATTTTTGTTTCTTTTCAAGATAATCTTGAAAATGTTTAAGGTAAAGGTAAGTGTAGATTTTGAAGGTGTTCAGTTGTATGAAATAATAGATAAACAAGGTGTATTGCAGGACATGAGATACTGTTGATGTTATCTGTATTTATAATCCCACTCGTAGAGTGGTGGGTATATTGAAATACCCTTGTCTGTCCGTCCCTCCACCTGTCTGTCCGTTCGTTCGTCCGTCCCTAAACCTTGTGTACGTAACTAGTCATTTGTCTTTTGTTGGATTTTATTCATATTTGGTATCTTCGTTGAGCATGATCTGAGCATGCACATATTATACCGATTTCACGGATGGTTGATTTTTGTGAGAGTTATTGCCCTTTTCATGTTTGTTTGACCATATGTCCGTTCGCACATCTTGTGTACGCAACTAGTCATTTGTCTTTTGTCGCATTTTATTCATATTTGTTTTCTTGATTGGCCATGATCTGAGCATGCACATATTATACCGATTTCATGGATGGTTGATGTTTGCAAGAGTTGTAGCCGTTTTCATGTTTGTTCGACCATTATAACGTCCGTCCACACATGTTGTGTACGCAACTAGTCATTTGTCGTTTCTCGCATTTTAATCATATTTGGTATCTTGGTTGGCCATGATCTGAGTATGCACATATTTTACCGATTTCACGGATGGTTGATTTTTGCGAGAGTTATAGCCCTTTTCATGTTTGTTTGACCATATGTCCGTTCGCACATCTTGTGTATGCAACTAGTCATTTATCTTTTGTCGCATTTTATTCATATATGGTCTCTTGATTGGCCATGATCTGAGCATGCACATATTATACCGATTTCATGGATGGTTGATTTTTGCGAGAGTTATAGCCCTTTTCATGTTTGTTTGACCATTATAACGTTCGTCCGCACATCTTGTGTACGCAGCTAGTCATTTGTCGTTTGTCGCATTTTATTCATATTTGGTATCTTGATTGGCCATGATCTGAGCATGCACATATTATACCGATTTCACGGATGGTTGGTTTTTGCGAGAGTTATAGCCCTTTTCATGTTTGTTTGACCATATGTCTGTTCGCACATCTTGTGTACGCAACTAGTCATTTGTCTTTTATCGCATTTTATTCATATTTGTTTTCTTGATTAACCATGATCTGAGCATGCGCATATTATACCGATTTCACGGATGGTTGACTTTTGCGAGAGTTATAGCCCTTTTTAACTCACCTGACCCAAAGGGTCAAGTGAGCTATTGCCATCACTTGGCGTCCGTCATACGTCGTTAAATTTTTCAAAAATCTTCTCCTCTGAAAGTACTAGACCAATGGAAAGCAAACTTGGCCTGAATCATCACTAGGGTGTCTAGTTTCAAAATTGTGTCTGGTGATACCGTGCACCAACCAACATGGCTGCTGTTACTAAAAAAAGAACATATGGTAAAATTGCAGGTTTTGGATAATAACTCAAAAACGTTAATAATATCAAAAATCTGAAGTGACCCATGTCTATGAGGCAGAAAATGGTGTGCACCTCCTGTATTCATAAGTATTGGAAACATTTTATCATGAACTTTCCGTATAATTATGTGTATTAAACTTATTGGTTTGTTCACTGAAACATTAGTTTGTGTAATTGTTAATGATCCTTTAATTTTGTTCATCACTTTTCTAATGTACACAGTGTTACCCACCCATGTATTTGTGGATAGATTCAAGATGTGCATTGGAAAAGGGGGGAGGGGGGTATTTCCAGCATGTTGAACTTAGTTATTGGTTTGTTGTCTGGAACAAGGGCAGTAACTGGTTTTTGTGATCTAGAATTGATCTGGTTTATATTCTGGCTGCATGAAATAATTGCACACCTCCATAGGTGATTTTTTGGTGGATTTTCCCACAACTGAAACACTAATGGTACATTGTACATGGGTGAAAATCCTACATGTTATAATTAAATGTGGCCTTCTTTAGTTGTTTGCCACCTTGAATCTTTGAATCTTGAATTGAAGTAGAAGATTTTCTGCATGTGCGACTTGCTCAGGGTATGGCTGTATCTATTGTTTGGGACAACAGTGAGTAGAGTGGGTATGAATTCAGTGTTGGTCTTGTATCTTAATTGATAAATATAATAGAAATGATATGTATAATACTGATAACTTATTTAATTTTTGTTTTGTTTACCAGTTACATTTTAACAGAATGAAACAGATTATTGATGTGTATGATTTTGATTTTGCTGATACTCTATGAAATTAAAAGGATATAATTTATAACTGTAAAAATTGCAATATATTATGTTGCTTAGCTTTTTGTAGCCATGTTTGATTACAGTCATTGTTTTTATTGTCTCTTTCTTTTGTCTTCTTTCTCTTTGTACTACTGTTCATTACATTTTTTCTGTTGTCTTCTTTCTTTTTGTACTACTGTTCATTTCATTTTTGTGTACTTATTATTATATTGGTTGGTCTGGTGCAGAATTTATGTATATTGTCTGTTTATTTATGATAATCAATCAGTGTGTTATGTTATAAGATTACTTAATGGCTAGTGTAAGAATTCTTTCAGTAAACTGTCAGGGACTCGGTAACATTGTAAAAAGAACAGATGTCTTTAATTATCTAAAAAAAAAGCAGTGCAACATCTACTGTCTACAAGATACTCATTTTACTTGTGAAAATGAAAAGAGCATACGATCAAGTTGGGATTATGAATGTTATTTTAGCTCATTTATATCAAATGCCAGGGGTACTGCTATTCTTTTTAACAATAATTTTGAATTTAATATTCTTAAAGAGAAAAGAGACATAAATGGGAATTATCGTGTTTTAGATATTAATGTTGACAAAATCAACTTTACACTTGTTTCTATTTATGGACCGAATGATGATAATCCTCAATTTTATGAGAATATCATGTCAATAGTTGAGGAATTTGGAAATGAAAATTTTATAATTTGTGGTGATTTCAATCTTGTATTATGTCCAGAGTTAGATTACTGTAACTATTTGCATGTAAATAACCCAAAGTGGAGAGAGAAGGTTTTAGAATTAATTGAAGAAAGAAGTCTAATAGACCCTTATAGGCAACTTTATCCAGATAGTTATCGTTATACTTGGAGGAAAAAAAATCCATTTAGACAGGCTAGATTGGATTTTTTCCTTTTTACAGAAAGTATGCTTACTAATTTAAAAAATTGTACTATTGATCCAAGTTACAGATCTGATCATCCAATGATTATTTTAAGCCTTGTGTTTAATCCCTTCAATAAAGGTAAGGGCTTGTGGAAGTTTAACAACTCACTATTACACGAAAAGGACTACAGCAAAATTGTAAGGGAAAAAATCATTGATCTGAAAAAACAATATGCAGCATTAATCTATAATAGGGATAAAATTCAAGAAATTGATGATAATGAACTGCAACTCACTATTAACTTTCAACTGTTTTTGGAAATGTTACTTTTAGAAATACGAGGAAAAACAATTTCATTTGCAAGCTATATAAAAAAAAATTAAGGAACAGAGATTTAGAGATCTTCAAGAAGAAATTTCTACCCTTGAAAAAAATGTTACTGAAAACTCAATTGAAAATTTAGAAACAGCATGAATTGGAATCTCTTAGAAATGAAAAAAATGAAAGGTAAGTTAGTAAGATCAAGAGCTCAATGGGTAGATGAAGGAGAAAAGCCAACAAAATATTTTTGTGGGCTAGAGTCTAAAAATTATACCAGTAAGATAATTCCAAAAGTTGAAAAAGATAATTGGGAAATTGTTACAGATCAGAAGGAGATATTAAAAGAAGTACAATATTTTTATGAAAATTTGTACAAAAATAAAGATGAAGATAAGGGTTGCAGTCTTAAAGATATAGTGGAGGGTTTGAAGGGGGCAAGTATAAGAAAACTCACAGAAGAAGAAAAAGATAATTTAGAAGGGGAAATTGGGAGCTTTGAAGCTGGGGAAATTTTGATAAATATGAAAAATAACAAAAGTCCTGGATCAGATGTGTTTACATCAGAGTTTTTAAAGTTTTTTTGGAAAGATCTGAAAATTTTTGTTATTGGTTCTTTAAATTATGGGTATAGTTTAGGAAGTTTATCTGTTACACAAAAACAAGGTATAATCACATGTTTACCAAAGGGAGACAAATCAAGACATTTTCTAAAAAATTGGTGGCCAATCTCATTGTTGAATACAGTATATAAGATAGGGTCTGGGGTGATAGCAAATAGAATTAAAAAAGTTCTCCCCACATTAATTAATAATGATCAGACTGGTTTTATTGCAGGGGGAAATATTAGGCTTTTGTTTGATATAATGGAATATGCAGAGGAGAATGATATACCTGGTTTATTTTTGTTAATAGATTTTGAGAAGGCTTTCGACTCAATATCATGGAACTTTCTTAATAACATTTTAAAATTTTTCAATTTTGGGGAATCTATTCAAAAATGGGTTAAAACGTTTTATAACAACATTAAATCTGCAGTCAATCAGAGAGGGAATTTATCTGAGTTTTTTCGTATAGAGAGAGGCTGTAGCTAAGGGGATCCATGTCCCCTTATTTATTCATACTATGTGCTAAAATAATGGCTAAAAAAATAAGAGAAAACCCTAAAATAAAAGGAATTAAAGTCTTGCACTCAGAACATGAAATTTCTCAATTCGCTGATGATACATCAGTAATTTTGGATGGATCAGAAGAATCATTAAATGAAACACTTTTGGAATTGGAATGGTTCAAAAAGATATCAGGCCTTTAAATAAATTTTTAAAAAACACAAGTTATTTGGATAGGAAGCAAAAAATACAGCAGTGATAGACTATGTGAAAACTGGAATCTCTCCTGGGGAAAAACTACATTTACTGTTCTGGGAATAAATTTTGATGTTGATATTTCTAATATTACAAAGATCAATTATGAAAAATATTTAAAAAAAATGAAAGGACTCTTTAAACAGTGGAACAAAAGAAATTTAACTCCTATAGGTAAGATTACTATGGTTAAATCACTAATTCTGCCATTACTTAACCATCTTTTTATTGCACTTCCAAACCCTAGTATAGAAATTATTAAAGATATTGAAGATATGTTATATACATTTATTTGGAAATCATCTGTTAATAGAGTGAAAAAGGATATCATGCAAAAGGAGTATCAAGAGGGGGGACTTAAGATGATTAATATACATTCTTTTATTTTGGCTTTGAAGTCCACATGGATCAGGAGACTCTTTTTCAACAATTGTAAATGGCAGAATATTTTTATGTCATCAATTGATATAAATAAACTATCATGTGGCGGTAGTGGATATATAGAACAAGTAATAGAAAGTGTAAAAAATCAATTTTGGAAGGATGTATTATATGCTTGGAAATCTGTTATTGAAAAAGACGAAAACAAAGATTGGACAAACTTGCATGCCAATACAGTTTGGTTGAATAAACAGGTAAAAATTGACAAAAGAACTATCTTTTATCCAGAGTGGTTCAACAGGGGTGTAAAGTTTGTTAACGATTTTGTCAATGATGATGGTTCTTTTCTGACTTTAGATCAGTTTTCAAACAAATTTGGATTTTGTGTAAATTTTTTGCAATATAATGGGGTTATTAGTTCTTTACGACAAATGCTAAAATTATATCCATATGGAGACAAATCATCTAACTTACAGACTCCTTTTGTCCCATCATCTCTACAAAATATTTTTCGAAGTTCTAAAGGTTCAAAAGATATGTACACAATTCTAAATGAAAACAGTAGTTTTCCTACAGCTCAAAGAAAATGGAATACAGTTTTCGATATTAAAGGGAAACTTCGCGATTTTTTACATGTTAGCTAAATATGTTCCTGGTGATATAAAATACATATTCACAAAGTTTTATCGACATATTTCCACAAATAACGAAGCAAATCGCAAATTTGTAATTTTAATTTCTAATTTTTCAACTAGTTTGTGACGTTTTAAACTAAAAATGCATTGCGGGATTGAAATTTGAAGTCTGGGTCGCTGATGTTAAATTCGCTTCATTTAAAGCGCTCCGAGGACTGTAATTTAAATCTAATAACCGTTGGAAAATTAAATACTGAAGTGAACAGCTACGTACCTTTTTGAAAAACAACTATTTTAAATGAACAAAATGTTTCATTTCCTTTATATTTACAACGGAAAGAGTGTTTTATAACAGTCACCTATATTCGCTATATATCGGATCCCTTTTACAATTATGTTCATTTTGTTTTACTGCTAATGTGCTGAAAAATATAATGGATAATTTTGATGACGCGTAACTTGTGTATTGATTTCTAGATTCTGTTTTAATTCCTTTTTTATAATCATTATTCGGCATGCTGTTTACTGTTATTTTGATCTCCGCATGTAGATGTCCACTTGTGTGTTTTCTAGCCGGAGGGTAAAATTATACAGGTGTAAAATTCAAGGTGACCGGATTAATAAAATGGGAATTTGAATACACACTATTTGCTTTATAAGAGAGTTGGTAGATCGTTTATTATCTATTAAAGATAAAATATTCTTAAAACATTAGAATAAATATAATGTTGAAATAACAGGAACAATTTATGTTTTAGATGATAAAAAAGTATACACCATCCTTGAAATTATAAGTTTTCATTATGAGAGGCGCCAAATTGGCCTAACTCATCATAATAATTTAACGATCGATGTTCATAAAAGATGTTTTAATTTTAATATTAAATAAAATGATTTAGGCCTAAACGTTTAGAAATTAATTTTTCTTTTTAACAATAACAAAAAATGATTATGATTTTACTCAATCATTATTTTAACAGTCGGTGTTCATAAAAGATGTTTTAATTAATTTAATTTTGATCAAAGGATTATGATTTTACTCAATCATTATTTGAACAGTCGGTGTTCATAAAAGATGTTTTAACAGTCAGTGTTCATAAAAGATGTTTTAATTAATTTAATTTAATGAAATTATTATGATTTTACTCAATCAATATTTCTTTACTTTTCTTTTGTTCAACGCGTTTTGTTTGTTTGGGAACATTTCTATATAAAGCACCAAAATTAACGTTTTAGTTATAGATTAAATATGTCGAGCTCAGGTACGGAAATTGACTCTAGCGCCTCAAGTGATGTAGATTTCGACGACTATGGAGAGTTTGGTTACCAACTTGAACCAGAATATATGGAAGAAGAACTCAGACAAATGGAAGAGGCAGCGAGTGCCCAACGTCGGGAAATAGGGAACAACCCACGTCAGAACGACACAAATTGGTGCTCATGCTCAAAATGCATTTCACTACCTTTGCCGTCAGAATGCCTCTGCTGCCATGAATTTTCATTGTTTGATGGTCAATTGGAACCCAGCGACTGCATTACCGATAACACCAACTTTAGAACAGTTTGTCTCAACTCTGTTGGGCTTGGAACAAGCTATATTAGTTTTTTGAGGTACAAACGTCACGGAGGAAGAGCTCCAGATGTGTTAACTAACCGACAGAGTAGACTCATGTCTTATCGTCAGTTTGTTTGTTGGGCCAGAAAAGGTCAACCACTTGGCAAGAAATACAGAGTGACCCTACCAGCCTGCGTTGTCAAAACTATAAGGGAAGAGTTTCTGTCACCAGATGGAAATTATGAAGGTTTTAAAGAGTGTGCATGTGAAAGTGATATATCAGATTATGACTAGTTTAAAATAAAATGGACATAATTAAACTGTAACTAATATGAAGATTTCAATTACATACAATATATTATTTATTTATTTATTTAATCAAATTTGTTTAAGCATATTCGGTTTATTGTAGTTTACAAAAGTAGTGTTTGAAGAAAAAAACCTCTTTGCTCAGTGACCCCCAAAAGGCACAAAACCTAAATATATGATTTTTTCAGCTCGGAACCCTGTAATCAAACTTGACCTATAATTTTGATATCCACTGATATTCATTTAGACAAAGTTCGAAAGAGATCATGATCATGAGCGGTATAAACAGATGAAGGTCAGTCAAAAATTAAAAAGAGATTAGGCCACACCAGATTTACTTCTTGTTCTTCGGATTTTGTGCTAAAAACGTTGTCCAGAGCGAGCAAAGTGATTTAAAAATGTTAATTTCTTTTCCTTTTTTTGCTTGTCATATTTGATGAGCGAAACGTAAAATATTATGCGAAAAATATTTTTCATGTATTTTCAGAAGCGAGAGACCATATTTTAAATATTTTATTCTTCAATAAATTAAGGCAAATAATTCCTGAAGTAAGAAGTAAAATGCGGAATTTACTTATTTTTATCTTCATTCTGAAAACGACAGGTACATTCACACCAGTTCACTCAGCAGGGTACCTAATATTGCGTAATGAGTTTAGGTCCACACAGGAAATCGCCAGGCAGAATATACAAGTGTCATTATACATCCGGTCGACGGGCCTCTGACCGAATACCTGAATACATGTGTCACAATATTTGGCAATAATCAGAAACGCAATGCACATTTTGTGACCCGTTAACTAACTAACTTTATTAATGCTCAATTTTACCCCTAAGGGTTGAAGGCATGTACAAGGAATATATACAAACAACGTACACAAGTCAAATAGACAAAAACATAATATGAACAGAAAATAAAATGAAAACAAATTACGCTCCCCGTGACTAGAATAGCAGATGCAATACACATTTTAAAGGTTCTAATAGGTGATCAAAATACACCACCCTGATCACGTTGAAGTATACATTAGGAATGGGAGCATATTTATGCACACTGCCGGATCAAGGGGGTGTTCGACAATTTAGTAAAATTTGTGTATAAATTGGGTAAAAATTAGCAAACAAGAGCCTGGCACCCCGTTTTCAAAACTGCTGGATCCGCACCTAATGCAGCAATGATTCATGGGCTATTTTCACAAAAAATCTTAAGATTACCATTGATCGTAAGCTATTTTGAATTGTTCATTTTTATCTTGATTTTGTTGTGCCCCATCAGAATGATGTAGCAACAAACAAAATTATGAAATAAAGCAGGGTGAACAGGGCAGGGTAGAAATTCTTCTTGCAAAATAGACAAAAAACCATTCGTAAGCAATTTTTCCTTATAGAAATAGAAATAAGTTTATTAATCGAATCAGTGCCCCAGGAGGGCATATACAAATAACAATTATGATTGATACACAACAACAATACATCAAACTAAATATTCGCGGTGATATATCAATAATTGTGAAGAACAAATTTTTTATGACTATTCTGAGATTAATCAGAAGGGTCCGTCAGTTCGAAAGACGTGAATAAAATAAACAAAAAATGTTTTCTTTGCGCAGAGACATTATATGTTACGCTTTGTTCAAATCAGAAATAACCGTTATGAAAACAGATTAATCTTTTTCTGTTGGCGAATACGAATATTGTATTACCATAAACAAATTATTATATTACGTAATAAGATGTACCCCGAAGTTTTGTATAATAAACTTTAAAAGTATTTATAATACTCATCGTCTGTAATATCGACACTGAATGAGGACCCTGGTTTGTCACACTTGTTTTGGGGCGTGGTGGTATTTAGACGTCACGTGATACTTGGTATTGAGATGCTATCAAAATGGCGACTTCCATGTATCGTTGACAGAATTTTAAAATCGATTTCATTCCCTTATCCAACATAATAAAATGCTAAAATACATATAAACATCCATATTTATACATCAGGAAAAACATATAAAAAAATATTTTGTTTGCAAAGTTTCCCTTTAATTCAAATGAGTGGAAACAAATTTATATATAGCTACAGCATGTACAAAATTACATTGGTTTCAATTTAGAATAAACCACAATATTCTGGCTACTAATTATTTCCTGAAAAAAATTAAAATTATTGATGATGCAAATTGTAATTTTTGCCAAAAGGAAAATGAAACCACTGAACACATTTTTTGGGGTTGTGAAAATGTACAAAATCTGCTAGGGCAAGTAAATTCTTGGTTCGGTGACAAAGACATAAACCAAACATTTTTTAAGAAGACTCTAATTTTTGGGGATGTTGATAAAGTATATAAAGATGATGTATACAATGCCATTTTACTAAGCATAAAATACTATATATATACAAACAGATGTCTGAAGAAAAAATTATCCTTCCTTTCGCTTAAAGCCTGTTTGATAAATTTATATAAAACTGAAAAAATGATTGCTGTCCGAAATCAAAGAATTGCAGAATTTCAATTACATTGGAGTACTTTTGAAAAACTGTTTGAGGATTGTTGACATAGTTTTTATTCTTATGTAAATTCCCTTTCCATAGAGACACCACTAAATACTAACTGATATAGTCTATCTAAATATACTTTTCTTGTTTATATTTACTATACTATAGTATACTTTATAGTATACTCATTACGGGATAATTAAAATAATATGAATGTTTGATCCATCCAAATAATACTTTTGTATATCTGGTACAGTGTTATAGTCCAATTGATTGTTTGCACCAGGTCAGACCATAAAAGTTTTACATATAAATGCCAATATAAAGTACAATCTCATCTTCTCAATGTCTTTTTTTTTTTTTTTCTTTTTTTTTAAATACACTAAAATTCCTATCTACTTTTTTTTCCTAATTATACAAAAAAAATATTTATCACATATATCAATAGTAAACAATTTTAAACTCTGCAAAATACCCCTTTTCTCATCTTTTATATTCTAAAAAAAAAACAACCTCCACTGCAATATACATATGATTATATATTGGAAAAGATTGTAAGAAGATTTAATTGTACTTTACGATATAGATTGTATGATGTTTTATATGTTATTATATTATTGTACTCTATTCTGTATTGATGTATTTTGCAGTTAAGAAAAAAAAAAAAAAAAAAAATCTGAAGTGGGTAAAAATGATCAGCACATCAATATCTACTGCAATTTTGAAGTAAATCTGATTACCCATCTTGGAGTTATTGCCCTTTTTTCATCAAATTTGTATAATCTTAATACTTTTCGTTTTATATTGCAAAAACTATAAGAGATAAAGGTTAACTTTAAATTGCAAATGTGTGGCATATCAAGAGCTACCCACCCTGCAATTTTGAAGTAAATCCCATTACCCATTTTGGAGTTATTTCCCTTTTTTCATCAAATTTTCAAAATTTTAATACTTTTCGTCCTTTATTTCAAAAACTATAAGAGACAGATGGTAAGTTGGAACTGCAAACATGTTCAGCATGTCAAGATCTACCTACCCTGCAATTCTGAAGTAAATTTGATTACCCATCTTGGAGTTATTGCCCTTTTTTCATTTTTTTTTTTTTAAATTTTAATACTTTTCGTCTATATTTCAAAAACTATTTAGAGATAGATGTTAAGTATAAATTGCAAAAATGTGCAGCATGTCAAGATCTACCTACCCTGCAATTTTGAAGTAAATCCCATTACCCATTTTGACCGATTATGCAAATTAGAAAAAAGGGGGATGAAATTTAAAAAAAATCTTCTCCTCTGAAACTACTGAGCCAATCTCAACCAAACTTTGCTGAAATGATTCTTGGATGGTCCTCTTCCAAAATTGTGTCCGGCATTTCAAAACACCGACCAAGATGGCCGCCACAGCCGAATTTAATTTAACATAGGACCCTATGGGAAATTCCCATAAAAATCTTCTTGTCTGAAACCATTTGCTCAATAAGAACAAAATTTTGATGAAATAGTCATTGGATGGTTCTCTTCCAAAAATGTGTCTGGCGGTTCGGGCCTTTGATCAAGATGGTCCCCACAGCCGAACTTAGCTTAACATAGGACCCTATGGGAAATTCACATAAAAATCTTCTCCTCAGAAACCACTGGGCCAATTGCAACCAAACTTTTGTGGAATGATCCTTGGATGGCCGCCTTTCAAAATTGTGTCCAGTGATCCCGACTTCCAACCAAGATGGCCACCAAGCTAAAAATAGAAAAAAGGGGGGATAAAATTAATTCGCTTGAAATGCATTTTTTTTGTTGACTCACTGCTTTTGATTACTCAAATAATCAAAGGGAAGCAACTCTATTACAAAATGAGAAGTAGGAAAAGCTAAATTTTGAGAATCATTGACATATATGTTTTTTTTACAGCAATTTTGATAACTTACATTAAAGGGGGAACCCCTGCCCAAATTTTTTGGTAGAAGGGGTCTGCAATGAAGGCTACATTTGTTAATTTTTTTTACCAAAGTTATTAAATTTTATTGACATGTTATTATACCCAGGTGAGCTATACAAGCTCCTGGGAGGCTCTAGTCATGTTTGTTCGACCATTATAACGTCCGTCCACACATCTTGTGTACGCAACTAGTCAATTGTCGTTTCTCGCATTTTAATCATATTTGGTATCTTGGTTGGCCATGATCTGAGCATGCGCATATTTTACCGATTTCACGGATGGTTGATTTTTGCGAGAGTTATAGCCCTTTTCATGTTTGTTTGACCATATATCCGTTCGCACATCTTGTGTATGCAACTAGTCATTTATCTTTTGTCGCATTTTATTCATATTTGGTATCTTCATTGGCCATGATCTGAGCATGCACATATTATACCGATTTCATGGATGGTTGATTTTTGCGAGAGTTATAGCCCTTTTCATGTTTGTTTGACCATTATAACGTCCGTCCGCACATCTTGTGTACGCAGCTAGTCATTTGTCGTTTGTTGCATTTTATTCATATTTGGTATCTTGATTGGCCATGATCTGAGCATGCAGATATTATACCAATTTCACGGATGGTTGATTTTTGCGAGAGTTATAGCCCTTTTCATGTTTGTTTGACCATATGTCCGTTCGCACATCTTGTGTACGCAACTAGTCATTTGTCTTTTGTTACATTTTCATATTTGGTATCTTGATTGGCCATGATCTGAGCATGCGCATATTATACCGATTTCACAGATGGTTGATTTTTGCGAGAGTTATAGCCCTTTTCATGTTTGTTTGACCATACATCGTCCGCACATCTTGTGTACGCAACTAGTCATTTGTCTTTTGTTGCATTTTTTTCATATTTGGTATTTTGATTGACCATGATCTGAGCATGCACAAATTATACCGATTTCATAGATGGTTGATTTTTGCGAGAGTTATAGCCCTTTTCATGTTTGTTTGACCCTACGTGCGTTCGCACATCTTGTGTACGCAACTAGTCATTTGTCTTTTGTCGCATTTTATTCATATTTTTTTAGCTCACCTGGCCATAGGCCATGTGAGCTTTTGTCATGGGTAAGCGTCCGTTCGTCCGTTCGTTAGCTTTTCACATTTAAATCTTCTTCTCTGAAACCGCTGAACAGAAATCAGCCAAACTCGCCAGAAATGTTCACTGGATGGTCCTCTACCAGATTTGTGTTTTTGGTGCTGATTTGAAATCCAACATGGCAGCCAGGGTCCATAATGTGTTCTCATTGGCTGAAATTTTAAAAATCTTCTTGTCAGAAACCACTAAGACAATTGAATTGTGACTTTGCAGGAATGATCATTGGGTGGTCCTGTGCTAAAATTGTGGATCGTTTGCCGATCGGAAATTCAAGATGGCCACCATGACTCGACTTAGTTTAACATTGGACCCTATGGGAATTTCACATTTTCATCTTTTTTTCTGAAACCACAAAACAGATTTGAACCAAACTTGGCAGAAATGTTCATTGGATGGTCATATACAAAATTTTGTTTTTGGCGCTGATCGGAAATCCAACATGGCTGCCAGGGCCCATAATGTGTTCTGATTGGTCAAAATTTAAAAAATCTTCTTGTTAGAAACCACTAAGCCAATTGAATTGTACTTTGCAAGAATGATCATTGGGTGGTCCTGTACTAAACTTGTGAATCGTTTGCCGATTGGAAATTCAAGATGGCCACCATGACTCGACTTAGTTTAACATTGGACCCTATGGGAATTTCACATTTTCATCTTTTTTTCTGAAACCACAAAACAGATTTGAATCAAACTTGGCAGAAATGTTCATTGGATGGTCATATACAAGATTTTTGTTTTTGGCGCTGATCGGAAATCCAACATGGCTGCCAGGGCCTATAATGTGTTCTGATTGGTCGAAATTTTTAAAATCTTCTTGTTAGAAACCACTAAGCCAATTGAATTGTGGCTTTGCAGGAATGATCATTGGGTGGTCCTGTACTAAACTTGTGAATCGTTTGCCAATCGGAAATTCAAGATGGCCACCATGACTCGACTTAGTTTAACATTGGACCCTATGGGAATTTCACATTTTCATCTTTTTTTCTGAAACCACAAAACAGATTTGAACCAAACTTGGCAGAAATGTTCATTGGATGGTCATATACAAGATTTTTGTTTTTGGCGCTGATCGGAAATCCAACATGGCTGCCAGGGCCCATAATGTGTTCTGATTGGTCGAAATTTTAAAAATCTTCTTGTTAGAAACCACTAAGCCAATTGAATTGTGACTTTGCAGGAATGATCATTGGGTGGTCCTGTACTAAACTTGTGAATCATTTGCCAATCGGAAATTCAAGATGGCCACCATGACTCGACTTAGTTTAACATTGGACCCTATGGGAATTTCACATTTTCATCTTTTTTTCTGAAACCACAAAACAGATTTGAACCAAACTTGGCAGAAATGTTCATTGGGTGGTCATATACAAGATTTGTGTTTTTGGTGCTGATCGGAAATCCAACATGGCTGCCAGGGCCTATAATGTGTTCTGATTGGTCGAAATTTTAAAAATCTTCTTGTTAGAAACCACTAAGCCAATTGAATTGTGGCTTTGCAGGAATGATCATTGGGTGGTCCTGTACTAAACTTGTGAATCGTTTGCTGATCGGAAATTCAAGATGGCCACCATGACTCGACTTAATTTTAACATAGGACCCTATAGAAAAAATGTTTAAAAGTCTTCTCCTCTGAAACCTAGTCAGCAACCATCAGCGAACATAGTTTTAACATAGGACCCTATGGGAAATATATTTAAAAATCTTCTTCTCTGAAACCAGTAAGCCAATTTAAAGCAAACATGGCATGGATGGTCCTTAAGTGGTCAACTTCCAAAATTGTGTTCAGTGATCCCGATCTCGGTTCAAAATGGCGGCCGTCAGCAGACATAGTTTTAACATAGGACCCTATGGGAAAATTGTTTAAAATCTTCTCTTCTGAAACCAGTCAGCCAATTTAAAGCAAACATGGCATGGATGGTCCTTGGGTAGTATACTTTCAAAATTGTGTCCGGTGACCACGACCTCCATCCAAGATGGCTGCCATGAGCAGACATAGTTTTAACATAGAACCCTATGGCAGTATGGGATTTGAATAGTAACTTAGATGTATTCAGCATGCAGACATTCTTAAGAGGACTTATTTATGTCAGGTGAGCGATACAGGCTCACCTGAGCCTCTAGTTTATTTTTTTTTATTTATTTTTTTTCTCAACTGCAAAATACATCAATACAGAATAGAGTACAATAATATAATAACATATAAAACATCATACAATCTATATAGTAAAGTACAATTAAATCTTCTTACAATCTTTTCCAATATATAATCATATGTATATTGCAGTGGAGGTTGTTTTTTTTAGAATATAAAAGATGAGAAAAGGGGTATTTTGCAGAGTTTAAAATTGTTTACTATTGATATATGTGATAAATATTTTTTTTGTATAATTAGGAAAAAAAGTAGATAGGAATTTTAGTGTATTTAAAAAAAAAAGAAAAAAAAGAAAAGACATTGAGAAGATGAGATTGTACTTTATATTGGCATTTATATGTAAAACTTTTATGGTCTGGCCTGGAGCAAACAATCAATTGGACTATGACACTGTACCAGATATACAAAAGTATTAATTGGATGGATCAAACATTCATATTGTTTTATTTATCCCGTAATGAGTATACTATAGTATAGTAAATATAAACAAGAAAAGTATATTTAGATAGACTATATCAGTTAGTATTTAGTGGAATCTCTATGGAAAGGGAATTTACATAAGAATAAAAACTATGTCAACAATTTTTCAAAAGTACTCCAATGTAATTGAAATTCTGCAGTTCTTTGATTTCGGACAGCAATAATTTGTTCAGTTTTATATAAATTTATCAAACAGGCTTTAAGCGAATGAAAGGATAATTTTTTCTTCAGACATCTGTTTGTATATATATAGTATTTTATGTTTAGTAAAATGGCATTGTATACATCATCTTTATATACTTTATCAACATCCCCAAAAATTAGAGTCTTCTTTAAAAATGTTTGGTTTATGTCTTTGTCACCGAACCAAGAATTTACATGCCCAATAAGATTTTGTACATTTTCACAACCCCAAAAAATGTGTTCAATGGTTTCATTTTCCTTTTGGCAAAAATTACAATTTGCATCATCAATAATTTAATTTTTTTTCAGGAAATAATTAGTAGCCAGAATATTGTGGATTATTCTAAATTGAAACCAATGTAATTTTGTACATGCTGTAGCTTTAAAAGGGAGTATATAAATTTGTTTCCACTCCTTTGAATTAATATTGAAAACTGTATTCCATTTTCTTTGAGCTGTAGGAACACTACTGTTTTCATTTAGAATTGTGTACATATCTTTTGAACCTTTAGAACTTCGAAAAATATTTTGTAGAGATGATGGGACAAAAGGAATCTGTAAATTAGATGATTTGTCTCCATATGGATATAATTTTAGCATTTGTCGTAAAGAACTAATAACCCCATTATATTGCAAAAAATTTACACAAAATCCAAATTTGTTTGAAAACTGATCTATTTTATTCATATTTGGTATCTTGGTTGGCCATGATCTGAGCATGCATATATTATACCGATTTCACGGATGGTTGATTTTTACGAGAGTTATAGCCCTTTTCATGTTTGTTTGACCATTATAACGTCCGTCCGCACATCTTGTGTACGCAGCTAGTCATTTGTCGTTTGTCACATTTTATTCATATTTGGTATCTTGATTGGCCATGATCTGAGCATGCACATATTATACCGATTTCATAGATGGTTGATTTTTGCGAGAGTCATAGCCCTTTTCATGTTTGTTTGACCCTACGTGCGTTCACACATCTTGTGTACGCAACTAGTCATTGTCTTTTGTCGCATTTTATTCATATTTGGTATCTTGGTTGACCATGATCTGCGCATGCACATATTATACCGAGTTCATGGATGGTTGATTTTTGCAAGAGTTATATAGCCCTTTTCATGTTTGTTTGACCATATGTCCGTTCGCACATCCTGTGTACGCAACTAGTCATTTGTCTTTTGTTACATTTTATTCATATTTGGTATCTTGATTGGCCATGATCTGAGTATGTGCATATTATACAGATTTCACAGATGGTTGATTTTTACAAAGGTTATTACCCTTTTCATGTTTGTTTGACCATACGTCCGTTCGCACATCTTGTGTACGCAACTAGTCTTTTGTCGCATTTTATTCATATTTGATATCTTGATTGGCCATGATCTGAGCATGCACATATTATACTGATTTCACGGATGGTTGATTTTTGCAAGAGTTATAGCCCTTTTCATGTTCCCTAAAATCCCATACGTGCTGCTATAAATTATTTCCTTAATTAGCTATGTATAATATTTATATCTAATAATCTGTAATACATCATTTTTCATCATTCCAAATGTTTACCCACTATAATCTAATACTTTACTACACATCAACTTATGTAGAGCGAGTGGGGGTATCACAGCACGACATCGCGTGGAGTTTCATTAAAGTAAGTTTTTTAGTATAAATTTGTTAAAATACTTTGCTCCGTTTCTTATTATTATTATTATTATTATTATTCTCCTTTCTTACTTTGGCACATGAACGTGGCCTAGTGGAGTTACAGATATATGTTTCTAGTTGGTGGTAAAGTTTACAGCTTTGTGGTAAAGGGGGTCAAAGTCATATTTTGAGGGGTTCAAAGGGGGTGGGGGTTACTATAGAATCTTATGGGAAAGTTGAAATTTCGTACATTGATGTTGATAGCTTCTAAATGGATAATGATAGAGACATAAAATTTGACATATTTGATAGGTCACCATTAGAGCAGGAATTCTTCATTTTCAAAATTTTCAAGATGTCTGCCATTTTCAAAATGGCTGCCAAAACGGCATAAAAAATGGGTGGTAAAAATTCAACATTGTCCGATATCATCAAAATTTCATATGTGGGTAGATAATGATGTCCCGAATTGATTCCCGACATAGAAAAATTTCTACCGGTCGCCATTCTCAAAATGGCTGCCGCAATACCACACAAATTCAACATTGGCCGATTTCAACGACATTTCATATGTAGGTAGATTATGATGTCCCGAAATGATTCCTAAGATCGAAAATTTCTACCGGTCGCCATTTTCAAAATGCCCACCACAATACCTCACAAATTCAACATTGTTCGATTTCAACGAAAGTTCATATGTAGGTAGATTATGATATCCTGAATTGATTCCTGACATCGCAAAGTTTCTACCTGTCTCCATTTTCAAATTGGCCACCACAATACCGCAAACAATCAAGCTCAGAATTTGTCACAATGCAGTGTTCATTTAAACCTGTTGTCAGTGGGTGGTTTGGGAGACTTCATAATCGTTAGATTATAATCATATCTTGTTCATTTAGCAATTGGATTTTCTACAGAATAGATTTTTGTTTCTTTTCAAGATAATCTTGAAAATGTTTAAGGTAAAGGTAAGTGTAGATTTTGAAGGTGTTCAGTTGTATGAAATAATAGATAAACAAGGTGTATAGCAGGACATGAAATACTGTTGATATTATCTGTGTTTAAAGGAAATTTTTTTGTATAAATTTGTTAAAATATGTAAGGAAATCAGTGTTATTTAAAGTTATTATATCATCTAGATATCTAGACTAATTGTTAAATAAAGAAATAAGTTTGTATATAGATTTTGATTAAATATCAATGTTTTAATGTGTGCACACTCCTGATCATAATTCCATTCTTCGTTTACAGAAGTAGGACCAGGAGGATCTTGTACCACTGCAGGAACAGCTAGAGAATGTTCAGACAGTAACTCTGAATGTACAACTGTAGAAAGTAGTACTAAATGTAGATGTACAGCACAATACTATGACAATGATATGAATGATGATAATGTTAGAGGAGTCTGTGTCTCAAGTAAGTTATATTAAAGTAATGTAATACAATCCACAATTTGTAATGAATGATGTTGTGATCTGTAAATAATACCACTGACATACAGGACACTTGCTAAATTTAGTTAAGATCATCATATGGCAGATCCATCAATTAATTTTTGACCTAATATTTTTAGAAACTGTTGGTAATTTATCTTTCCTCTATTACCCCAAAGAAATTGACTGGTGTTGACTGAGTAACATGGCCATTGTTTTTTTTGATACAGGGACTGTTTACACTTCAAATGCACCTGGGTTTACCTTGTTTTTTGGTGAAGTTCATTTTGCTCATTGTTTTAATTTTCTATTTTATGTTATTTCCTTTGTATTTCTTTTGTCTTCATTCTGCGTCTCGTCCCTAACGTTTCTTGTGTCAGGATTGTCCATTCTTTTATCCTGTAATCAGTACATTTCCTGTAAAAATGTGCTATACGAATATATTTTTGTTTTATTCGTACTAGACGAATAAACTTTTCGTACTATGAATAAACTTTTCAGCCTACGAATAAACTTTCCTGGTACCCTGTAGCTATGTACAGCGGAGGGCACAGACAAGTATGAAACTGGTACTAATTTAACGCGGACCACGAAGAAGACACCCTTGACAACATTTATGAAAGGCGAGGAATGACGCTTGTTTCTGTCCTTTTTGTTTAAATCTGACAAGTTTTCCGACTTTTTTGACATTGCAGGATAAACACAAAATATGTACATTGTCGTTAAATATAAAATTAATTTGTACTTGCTGTGAAACAGGCCTGAAAATCTCGTCAAAGGCTCGCTATTCTGCCTGTTTCTAAAGCTTGTACAAATAAATTTTATATTTACCGACAATGTACGTATATTGTATATGTATGCCTATTTTGTTTTCTCTGTCATTTTTTTTATATAAATGACTGAAAGTACTTGGATGGGTTTTTACATGGAAATATTTGAAGCAAGGGATTTGGGAGAAAATCTTAGTTTTTGGTTGAAAAATCACCGATTTTGAGAATTGTGTCTTGTTTCCACAATAACTTCAGTAAACATGGATAGATTTGAATAATTTTTTTGCATGTGGCTTGTAATTATCATTATCTTGGGTGGGTTCTAACATGGAAATATTTGAAGCAAGGGTGTTGGGGGGGGGGGGGAAATCTTAATGTTTGGTTGAAAAATCACTGATTTTGAGAATTGTGTCTTGTTTACGTGATAACTTCAGTAAATATGGATAGATTTGAATAATTTGTTGGATGTGGCTTGTAATTATCATTATCTTGGATGGGTTCTTACATGGAAATATTTGAAGCAAGGCTTTTGGGGGAAATCTTAGTTTTTGGTTGAAAAATCACAAATTTTGAGAATTGTGTCTTGTTTATGCGATGACTTCAGTAAACATGGATATATTTGAATAATTGTTTGCATGTGGCTTGTAATTATCATTATCTTGGATGGGTTCTTACATGGAAATATTTGAAGGAAGGGTTTTGGGGGAAAATCTATATTTACATGAGAGGTTTACACAGTGTTCAAAGTGGAGTACTTCCTGTATATTATTCAGATCATGCTGCAATGTACTCCATTCTTCAATAAAGTACGTTATACATTAAGACTGCAAGGCTGCTTTCTATAAATATATAAAGCTAAATATTATGCAAGTGTGGGGGGATACGTCAAGCATTTATGCGCTAGGAATGCGCTAAGATCACATTTAAATCTTCTCCTCTGAAACCACTGAACCAAGTAAAACCAAACCTGGCAGGGATGGTCCCTGGGTGGGTCCCTTTCAAAATTGTGTCCGACAGCCCCGCCCTTCATTCAAGATGGCTGCTGTTACTAAAAATAGAAATTTCTTCAATTGTCCATTGCTGCTTTAGTATAAGTCAAAATGAGCTCAAATTTTAACTGCAGCTACATAGCAAGGTGTAGTTTAACATATGTTGGGGTTTTTTGTGTGAAATTTTTCTTTCAGCCGATTTTGACCGATTATGCAAATTTGGCATATTTTGATAAAATATCACATTTAAATCTCCTCTGAAACCGATGAACCAAATTAAACCAAACCTGGCAGGGATGGTCCCTGGGTGTGTCCCTTTCAAAATTATGTCTGATAGCCACGCCCTCCATCCAAGATGGCCACCATTACTAAAAATAGAAATTTCTTCAAATGGCCAAAACTGCTTTATTTTAAGCCAGAATGTGCCGAAATTTGAACTGTATAAGCATAATGATGAGCTTTTTAACATATATTGTGGGATTTTTTTATGAACTTTTGCCGATTTTGACCGATTATGCAAATTAGAAAAAAGGGAGGATGAAATTTAAAAAAAATTACTGAGCCAATCTCAACCAAACTTTGCTGAAATGATTCTTGGATGGTCCTCTTCCAAAATTGTGTCCAGCATTTCAGAACTCCAACCAAGATGGCCACCACAGCCGAACTTAATTTAACATAGGACCCTATGGGAAATTCCCATAAAAATCTTCTTGACTGAAACCATTTGCTCAATAAGAACAAAATTTTGATGAAATAGTCATTGGATGGTTCTCTTCCAAAAATGTATCCGGCGGTTTGGCCCTTCGACCAAGATGGCCCCCACAGCCGAACTTAGCTTAACATAGTACCCTATGGGAAATTCCCATAAAAATCTTCTTGTCTGAAACCATCTGCTCAATAAGAACAAAATTTTGATGAAATAATCATTGGATGGTTCTCTTCCAAATTTGTGTCCGGCGGTTCGGCCCTTCGACCAAGATGGCCACCACAGCCGAGCTTAACTTAACATAGGACCCTATTGGAAATTCCCATAAAAATTTTCTTGTCTGAAATCATTTGCTCAATAAGAACTAAATGTTGATGAAATAGTCATTGGATGGTTCTCTTCCAAAAATATGTGAGGCGGTTCGACCCTTCGACCAAGATGGCCCCCACAGCCGAACTTAGCTTAACATAGGACCCTATGGGAAATTCACATAAAAATCTTCTCCTCAGAAACCACGGGGCCAATTGCAACCAAACTTTGGTGGAATAGTCCTTGGATGGCCCCCTTCCAACTTTGTGTCCGGTGATCCCGACTTCCAACCAAGATGGGCGCCAAGCTAAAAATAGAAAAAACGGGGGATGAAAAAAAAAAAAATCTTCTCCTCTGATACTACTGAGCCAATCTCAACCAAACTTTGCTGAAATGATCCTTGGGTGGTCCTCTTGCAAAATTATGTCTGGCATTTCAGACCTCCAACCATGATGGCCACCACAGCCGAACTTAATTTAACATAGGACCCTATTTGAAATTCCCATAAAAATCTTCTTGTCTGAAACCATCTGCTCAATAAGAACAAAATTTTGATGAAATAGTCATTGGATGGTTGGTTCTCTTCCATAATTGTGTCCGGCGGTTCGGCCGTTCGATCAAGATGACCGCCACAGCCGAGCTTAGCTTAACATAGGACCCTATGGGAAATTCACATGAAAATCTTCTTGTCTGGAACCAGTTGCTCAATTGGAACCAAACTTTGATAAAATAGTCATTGGATGGTCCTCTTCCAACATTGTGTCTGGTGGTCCCACCCTCTGACCAAGATGGCTGCACAGCTGTACTTAGTTTAACATAGGACCCTATGGGAGATTCACGTAAAAACCATCTTGTCTGGAACCAGTAGCTCAATTAGAACCAAACTTTGATGGATTAATCATTGGATGGTCCTCTTCCAAAATTGTGTTCGGCGGTCGCGCTCTCCCACCAAGATGGCCACCACAGTGCATTTGCGTTGTTATTGAAAGCAGCTTTGATCCAGGTGAGCGATTACAGGCTCCTGGGAGCCTCTGGTTAGCCCACCTTGCCAAAGGCAATGAGCTTTTGCCATCACTTGGCGTCTGTCGTCCGTTAACTTTTCACATTTTAATCGTCTCCTCTGAAACCTCTCAGCCAAATGAACTGAAATTTGGTAGGAAGCATCTATGGAAGGTCCTTTATCAAGATTGCTAATTTTGTCCCGATCCATTTATAAACATGACCACCACAGGCAATTCTTGTTTCTGATTGGCCGATTTAAAAAAATCTTCTCCTCTGAAACTGCTTGGCCAAATGAACCGAAACTTGATAGGCAGCATCTATGGAAAGTGCTCTATAAAGATTGCTAATTTCGTCCCGATCCGTTAACAAACATGGCCGCCAGAGGCCATTCTTGTTTGTGATTGGTTGATTTCTAAAAAATCTTCTCCTCTGAAACCGCCGGGCCAAATGAATCAAAACTTGGTAGGAGGCATCCTTGGAAGGTCCTCTATCAAGATTGCTGATTTACTATCGATCCGTTAACAAAGATGGCCACCACAGGTCATTCTTGTTTCTGATTGGTTGATTTCTAAAAAATCTTCTCCTCTGAAACTGCTTTCCCAAATGAATTGAAATTTGGTAGGAAGCATCTATGGAAGGTCCTCTATAAAGATTGCTCATTTTGTCCCGATCCATTAATAAACATGGCCGCCACAGGCAAGTCTTGTTTCTGGTAGGCCGATTTTTAAAAATCTTCTCCTCTGAAACCGCTTGTCCAAATGAACCGAAACCTGGTATGAAGCATCTATGGAAGGTCCTCTATAAAGTTTGCTCATTTTGTTGCGATTGGTTAACAAACATGACCGCCACAGACAATTCTTGTTTCTGATTAGTTGATTTCTAAAATATCTTCTCTGTTAAAGAAAGATAACTCTTGTTTAATTATAGATATCTGTATTCAAAATGCAGTTATCTCTATACAGATTTTTAAAAATCTTTTCCTCTGAAACCATTTGGCCAAATGAACCAAAACTTATTAGGAAGCATCTATGGAAGATTCTCTGTAAAGATTGCTAATTTCGTCCTGATCCGTTAACAAACATGGCCACCACAGGCGACTCTTGTTTCTGATTGGCTGATTTTCTAAATTCTTCTTCTCTGAAACTGTTTAACCAAATGAACCGAAACTTGGTAAGAAGCATCTAAGGAAAGTCCTCTGTTATGATTGCTCATTTCGTCCCGATCCATAAACAAACATGGCCACCACAGACAATTCTTGTTTCTGATTGGTTGATTTCTAAAAAATCTTCTCCTCTGAAGCCGCTTTGCCAAATGAACCGAAACTTGATAGGATGCATCTATGGAATGTTCTCTATAAAGATTGCTCATTTTGTCCTGATCCATTAACAAGATGGCCACCACAGGCAATTCTTGTTTCTGATTGGTCGATTTCTAAAAAATCTTCTACTCTGAAACAGCTAAGCCAAATGGACCGAAACGTGGCATACCTGTTAACCCTCCCCCTTTGCGTGGGAGTCTCCCGCATAAGAGCCTTATCTCCCGCATGGACTGGGTCTCCTGCGCGGGAGACATTAATCTCCCGCGCACACCTTTTCCTCCCGCACGATCTTTCCCCAACAAAAAAATCAAGTACAATAAAATCTTGACCTACATTTTGCGATCAATATTTCTGGAAATTCCCCATTTGGAACTCGTGCACTGATGAAAAACGCAGAGAGATACGAATTGTAAAGGTGTTTAAATGATATCCGGTTATTGATCTGTTTGACACCTTTACAGGTAAATTGGGTCATGGAGATTAATTAAGGTGTTGATGATTATACAACAATTATCTACTGATTGACAGTTAATTGGGGATAAGGAAGTGGGTTTGTGGCAGACGCTTAGATGATTAGAAGTGTGATAGCGGTAATTAAAAATAGTTATAAACTGTTGTGCAAACAGGAGTCGGACAACCTCTGATGCAGAGGAAAAGTTCTTATTTCGATCAAACGTGCAATGAATTCATCTCGGATTGAGTTGTTATGACTTGTGTGGGACCAAAGCCGATCAAAGTTTTATTTTAGGACTAAGTTCCAGGATGGAATTGATAAACCACAAAAATGCCGAAACGTATGCTATCACCCAACGCACCAGCAGCAAAGTGACTTTTTAATTTTAGTGCTCTATGACTTTATTGTTCAGAACATTCTGTCTTCATTGTTATTGCTTTGTTATAACCTTATGATTATGAATGATTATGAATAAATTATAAATACAGTTTTTATCCTTCATTCATCATATGAAACACTACTAATAAAACAGAAATGTAAACAAATATTCTAACAATTAGAAAATAAAGCGAACTACAATCAAAATAGGAAAAAGCAACACCGCAATCGTGCATGTAATCCACCAGCATGAACAATTAACCATTCGACCGTGATCGGTTTGAAAGTGTCAAATATCCGGATATTGTCAACAAAAAGCATGTGAAATCACCATAGACAGCTATTATATGTTTATTACATGTCAGAATTACAATATATACTGGATATTAACTGTATAAGTGTACTAACAACATTTATTTTGAACTAAGCTTCACTAAATAACAAATCCCTTGCTATTTAATGATTAACAACTAGGGATGCTAGGTAAAAGCTGTATATCTAGTAAATTGTTAACAGCAATTAGTGCAATAAAATCTGTGATTAAAAAAAAAGAAAAGAAATGTAAACAATATATATTGAAATGGGATGCAGTTGGTTCAATACTGAAACAAACAAAAAGAAAACATCAATTAACAATAAAAACATGTGTCGATAAAAAATCTCCAGTTATGAGACCAAATCTCCAGCCAAAAATTTACAAATCTCCAGTTATAGCATAGCAACTCTTATCACATGTATGCAACTACAAGGTACAATTTTGTACGTTTAAAGGCGATGCACAAAATCTCCCCCTTAGAAGAGTTGATAGGGGGGAGATCTCCCCCCTAGCAGTTCCCAGAGGTTAACAGGTATGACGTGGTAGAAATCATCTATGGAAGGTCCTCTATGGGAATTGCTCATTCCGTTTTGATCCGTTAACAAACATGCATGGCCGTCATAGGCAATTCTTGTTTCTTATTGGTCGATTTCTAAAACAGCTTTTCCTCTGAAACCGCTAGCCCAAATGATATGAAACTTGGTAAGAAACATCTATGGAAGGTCCTTTATAGAATTTGCTCATTTCGTTTTGATCCATTAACAAACATGGCTGCCACAGGCAATTCTTGTTTTAGATTGGTTGATTTCTAAAAATTTTCTTCTCTGAAACTGCTTTGCCAAAATGAGCCGAAATTTGGTGGGAAGCACCTATGGAAGGTTCTGTATTAAGTTTCCTCAAAGCAGAATGAAAGGTGAGCGACACAGGCTCAGCTCAGTGCTGAGCCTCTAGTTGTAATTTACAAAGCCTGGCGCGAACCCATGGCATATTGGTGATAGGCTTGTATGAGTTGTTTGGTAATCCAACTACCTAACCCATTGAGCCACCCAGGCCCTAATTGGGAGGGGTTGATAGTTTTGTGCATTATATATATAAATAACTTCATGATATAGTTCTATCATGCATGTTTATTGTAAGAATGTAGGCAAAATTAACTGTAAAACATATTCATTCAATACTATGAACATTCTCTGAACCAAGTTAATATCCTGTAGTGTTACAGAATCATATCTTTGTTTTTAGAAAGTGCACTAGGTGAAGTGTGTATCAATGGACAGTCACCAAACCAATGTTCAGTGATAAACAGTGAGTGTATTCCAGCAACAACAGGAGGCTCAGAATATAGATGTATATGTATGGCAAGTTATTACAGAGATGGACAGGAATGCAAACTATGTAATTTATTTACCTTACAATAGAATTTCATTTTTCTATGAACATTGGTCAGTTGATGACATTTACTTACATATACAGTCAATCTGGCAAAAAGGCCAAACAAGCTTTTGTCATCACTTGATGTCTGTCATTTATTGTCTGTTTATTTTCAGTTCGGCTACCGACAGTGTGGTATTGTTTGTTTTTCTGTTTTTTACCACCTCATCAGGCCATGTGAGTTAATATTACATATTTGGAATATTCCTTATATTGTATACATTAAAGTTTTAAGTTGGTGGTTGGTTTTTTTAGGCAATCAGGAATTCAAGGTATCTGCCACAGTTTTACATTGTTTATCACAGGTACATATGGGACATTGAATTAAAAGCCTTTTCTCAGGAACTAAAATTTTATTGAATCTAAACTTTGCTTGCATAATCCACGAATGCTGTCTTGCAAAATTTATTTAATTGGAAATTCAAGATATATTCCACTGTGGAGCAAAGTTTAAAATAGAACCTTTGGGAAAAGGATTTGAAACCATTCTTCTCTGAAACCATGGAAATATTTTTAGTATGTTGGAAGCAGCACTCATTTGATAGTCCTCTACAATTATGTCTTTATTTCGATCTAATATATTGTTTAATGAACTTTTCCTGAGAAATTACTAAGTTAACAGAACCCAAACACGAATGTTGAACACAGTTTCCTTTTGTAATTAAGATCTGAAATATACAGCGGTGACCTCATCAGGACATAGTTTAACATAGGACCTCATGCTGAACATGTTTAAAACTGTCTCTGAAACAACTGAGCAGACTTGGCTGGGTTGTGTACATTTTTTGTTTTTATTGCACAATTGCAAGATAACCCTAACAGCATGCTTTATTATTGAACCTTATTTTATTATTTAAAAAACACTTCTTCCATGAAACTAAAAACTTTTGATTAAATCCAAGCTGAACACAAAGTATTATTAGATTGTCTGTTACAACATTTGATATGTGGATGAGAAATTTAAGATGTCTTCCTCCAGAAAAAATGTAACATAGGACTCTAAGGCAAGAAATGATTCACTTTTACCACTAATCTGTTTGAAATCAAATTTGGCTGAAATATTCCATTGACGGTCATCCGTTTTTTTGATCAGACACCAATGATAGCCACCACTACAGGAAAAGGTTAATATGAACAGCATGAACATGTTTACATATCTTTTTGTCATATAGGAACATTGGGAAAAATGTTTTAAAACATCTTCTTAGAAACTATTGATCCAAAACTGTAAATGAATGATCAAATGACAATAGAAAGTACATTTATTAGACCAGGTGAGCTACAAGGTTCAGGTGAGCATTCAGATTATTTTTTTTTGGGGGTGTAACTTCCATTTACTCATTATACATAATTAATATTTGTATGTGAATGAGTGATTCTACAAACTCTCAAATATTTGTCATATAAAGAGGAATCCTGATATTGGTCAAACAATAGGAACATTTATACTACAGAAGTGCATCACCACAGCTGGTGAAAATAACTGAGGTGTGTTTTAATTTTCATTTGTAGTTCCCAACTGACAATTTGTTATGCTTGACTTGCAAACTGTATTATTGACAGCTAACAATTGCTATACTGGTATTTAAGTCATTGGTTTGGTAAACTGCATGATCTGGCCAAGTTTACCAGCATTGGTACAGATATACTGCATTTGCTTACAGTTACACACAGTAAAAGTAATGCAGTTTGTTGCTAGAGTTATTAGGCATGCATCTCCATGTATCAAATACTAAAGCAATTTGAAATATTTCTTTCTTAATTTTATAGTGACTGGATTGAAAGTTCTGAACCTAGATGTTCCTGATGTTACTACTGGTGAGACCTTCTTTGTGGTAAAATGGACTAACCCATTCACTGTCAACTTTATATACAAATATGAATTGATACTAGAATTCAATAGTCAAAGTGAAAATCCTGTTGACATAGATAAAACTGATACTAACTATAATATAAGTAACAGAGTACCAGGAAGAACTTATACAATAATTCTCAGATCTGTGGAAACACTAACTCGACCAACACAACAGACTACAAATGTCATCATCACAGATGGAACTAGTAAGTGATCAGTATTAGTTTTCCAATTCTTCTATACAATTTGTCCATGTAAAAAACTTGATAAAAAAAAACTTTGCAAATTTATATTAGATATTATTGAATACTGTATATTTGATTATGTCCTCCAGGTTAATCACTTTTCTATTTTATTAAGTCCTCCAGGTTAATCACTTTTCTATTTTATTATGTCCTCCAGGTTAATCACTTTTCTATTTGATTAAGTCCTCCAGGTTAATCACTTTTCTATTTGATTATGTCCTCCAGGTTAATCACTTTTCTATGTGATTATGTCTTCCAGGTTAATCACTTTTCTATTTGATTAAGTCCTCCAGGTTAATCATTTTTCTATTTGATTATGACCTCCAGGTTGATCACTTTTCTATTTAATTATGACCTCCAGGTTAATCACTTTTCTATTTAATTATGACCTCCAGGTTAATCACTTTTCTATTTGATTATGACCTCCAGGTTAATCACTTTTTCTATTTGATTATGACCAGGTTAATCACTTTTCTATTTGATTATGACCTCCAGGTTAATCACTTTTCTATTTGATTATGTCCTCCAGGTTAATCACTTTTCTATTTGATTAAGTCCTCCAGGTTAATCACTTTTCTATTTGATTATGTCCTCCAGGTTAATCACTTTTCTATTTGATTAAGTCCTCCAGGTTAATCACTTTTCTATTTGATTATGTCCTCCAGGTTAATCACTTTTCTATGTGATTATGTCTTCCAGGTTAATCATTTTTCTATTTGATTATGACCTCCAGGTTGATCAGTTTTCTATTTAATTATGACCTCCAGGTTAATCACTTTTCTATTTAATTATGACCTCCAGGTTAATCACTTTTTCTATTTTATTATGACCAGGTTAATCACTTTTCTATTTGATTATGACCTCCAGGTTAATCACTTTTCTATTTGATTATGTCCTCCAGGTTAATCACTTTTCTATTTGATGAAGTCCTCCAGGTTAATCACTTTTCTATTTGATTATGACCTCCAGGTTGATCACTTTTCTATTTAATTATGACCTCCAGGTTAATCACTTTTCTATTTGATTATGTCCTCCAGTTTAATCACTTTTCTATTTGATTATGTCCTCCAGGTTAATCACTTTTCTATTTGATTATGTCCTCAAGGTTAATCACTTTTCTATTTGATTATGTCCTCCAGGTTAATCACTTTTCTATTTGATTATGACCTCCAGGTTAATCACTTTTCTATTTGATTATGTCCTCCAGGTTAATCACTTTTCTATTTGATTATGTCCTTCAGGTTAATCACTTTTCTATTTGATTATGACCTCCAGGTTAATCACTTTTTTATTTGATTATGACCTCCAGGTTAATCACTTTTCTATTTGATTGCATTCTATTTCTTATGTATGTATATGTTAAAGGTATATAATCATAAAGGTAGCCCTGTGGTATAGAAATAAACTCTCAGTGTACAACCCCTTTAGTGAGGACATCCTCTAGTTACGAGGGACCAACAAGATACACAACTTGTCTTTAGTGAGGACATCCTCTAGTTACGAGGGACCAACAAGATACACAACTTGCCCTTAGGAATGGACATAAAAAGTGTCTCTTTTATGGAAAATGTCAAGCACTACAATAAAAAGTGGCAGGGTTAAACTAGTTTTACTGGCACCAATCAAAAGGATATAATTGTATGATATTAGATTACAGTACACATATTGTTGCAGGATAGGAAAATTATTTTTATAAGGCACAAAGGAAAGGTTGTCTTGGCTTTTCTTCTTTCTTTGCTTCATTCATTTCTATCTGTAACAATTAAACTGATGCCCACAAGAATGTGTATATTATATTTTTATTGCAATCTTTCATATTAGTGAAGAAATGTCAGCATATCTTGAATTAAGAACAAATACATTTATGTGACAATACAAGGACATTACCAAGATATTACTTATGGCATTACAATAAATAGACTGGCATAGCCAGGATGGTTTGTTAGTTGAATTTACTATCGTTGATTAGCCAACGATAAAACTGACCAATGTGATTTAACTAAAATAGAAATCGACATTAATCAAATAATTCTAATCCTGCGTCATTCTTCTGTGTACCACGTACACAGGTATGTTTATTTTTAATGTGAAAAAAATCCTTCTTCTTAAACAGTTAATGATGTAGTGGCACTAATCATAGTTGAGAGCGAATTGATGGCATAATGGTTAGCGTGCTCGCCTCGAGTGCGGTAGATCATGTGTTTGAGCCCTGGTCAGGTCAAACCAAAGACTAGAAAATTGGTATTTGTTGCTTCTACGCTAAGCACACAGCATTAAGAAGAAAGAATAAAGACTGGTTGGCTCACAATCAGGATGATGTGTCCGAATGTGGCGTCATGTCTCTCCGCGGACTGTTGTTTCAGTGAGCTAGCACTATAAAAATCCAACTCAGCATGTTGGTCTAGTACAAAGCGCACCTCATCATCATCTCATTGAAAATTAACTTGTTTTTGCCACGATATAGCTGAACAAATTGTCGAATTGGCGTTAAACAACAATCACTCACTCACTCATAGTTTTAGATCCCATTACTCATTTACAGTGACAATTAGGTTTTTGTTGTTGAAATGTTATATCAATATCTGCCTATAGACTCCAAGGAATCAACTTGTCTCATAAAGTTTCATATTTATTGACAAAAAGCAGATGAAATTTTCAGTAATTATTATTTTACTAAAATATATACGGTATTATCAAAATGAAATACTATCATTCAGCATTGTGTTTGATAGTACAATATTGTATCTTTGTGGAAATAACATTTGTACAAAGAGCACAATGTTTGAGTACACAATTTGTATCTGGTTTGTCAATTTGGACTGTGATTATGTATTTTTTAGGACCTGCTATACCTGGTGCTATTATAAAGAGTGAGTTCAATGGACCAGCAATCAGTATTTCCTGGGCCATCACTGGTGATTTAGAATATTTAAGTGGAATAATTAATGATACTACAGCATCTCCATCCACATTTAATAAGACATTACAGCAACTTCCTTTGACAGTAACAAACCTGAGACATGGAGATAAATACACATTTACAGTTACAGCTATCAGTAATGGATTTAGTAGTGGTGCCTATACACAGACTATCAGGACCAGACCTACAAGTTAGTACATGTAGTAAACTATACTTTGTTCTGGTATTTAAATGTTTATACACAGACTATCAGGACCAGACCTACAAGTTAGTACATGTAGTAAACTATACTTTGTTATGGTATTTAAATGTTTATACACAGACTATCAGGACCACACCTACAAGTTAGTACATGTAGTAAACTATACTTTGTTCTAGTATTTAAATGTTTATACACAGACTATCAGGACCACACCTACAAGTTAGTACATGTAGTAAACTATACTTTGTTTTGGTATTTAAATGTTTATACACAGACTATCAGGACCACACCTACAAGTTAGTACATGTAGTAAACTATACTTTGTTCTGGTATTTAAATGTTTATACACAGACTATCAGGACCACACCTACAAGTTAGTACATGTAGTAAACTATACTTTGTTCTGGTATTTAAATGTTTATGCACAGACTATCAGGACCACACCTACAAGTTAGTACATGTAGTAAACTATACTTTGTTCTGGTATTTAAATGTTTATACACAGACTATCAGGACCACACCTACAAGTTAGTACATGTAGTAAACTATAATTTGTTCTGGTATTTAAATGTTTATACACAGACTATCAGGACCACACCTACAAGTTAGTACATGTAGTAAACTATACTTTGTTCTGGTATTTAAATGTTTATACACAGACTATCAGGACCAGACCTACAAGTTAGTACATGTAGTAAACTATACTTTGTTCTGGTATTTAAATGTTTATACACAGACTATCAGGACCACACCTACAAGTTAGTACATGTAGTAAATTATACTTTGTTCTGGTATTTAAATGTTTATACACAGACTATCAGGATCACACCTACAAGTTAGTACATGTAGTAAACTATACTTTGTTCTGGTATTTAAATGTTTATACACAGACTATCAGGACCACACCTACAAGTTAGTACATGTAGTAAACTATACTTTGTTCTGGTATTTAAATGTTTATACACAGACTATCAGGACCAGACCTACAAGTTAGTACATGTAGTAAACTATACTTTGTTCTGGTATTTAAATGTTTATACACAGACTATCAGGACCACACCTACAAGTTAGTACATGTAGTAAACTATACTTTGTTCTGGTATTTAAATGTTTATACACAGACTATCAGGACCACACCTACAAGTTAGTACATGTAGTAAACTATACTTTGTTCTGGTATTTAAATGTTTATACACAGACTATCAGGACCACACCTACAAGTTAGTACATGTAGTAAACTATACTTTGTTCTGGTATTTAAATGTTTATACACAGACTATCAGGACCAGACCTACAAGTTAGTACATGTAGTAAACTATACTTTGTTCTGGTATTTAAATGTTTATACACAGACTATCAGGACCACACCTACAAGTTAGTACATGTAGTAAACTATACTTTGTTCTGGTATTTAAATGTTTATACACAGACTATCAGGACCAGACCTACAAGTTAGTACATGTAGTAAACTATACTTTGTTCTGGTATTTAAATGTTTATACACAGACTATCAGAACCACACCTACAAGTTAGTACATGTAGTAAACTGAGCCTCTAGTTTTGGGATCCTTCTGAAATTTAAACACAATGATCTTTGACACAGTATAATGGTTTGGTCACATTTAGTGGATTGTAGCTGTACCGGTTTCCAAACAAGAGGAATACATGTGTCAAAATAGGGTGATTTTTTTTTTTCATATGTGGAGTGTTTATTTGTCATCCAATTTTGATGATTCTTGTAAAATTCTCTTTATGTATTATGCAACAAAGTTTGTATGGGACCAATACCCTAGTTTATAATTTTTTATTACAAGTCAGATTTTGTTAGGGTTTTTCCTTTAGATTCTTGATGAAATTTTCTGCTTGCTTTATTCAAACAGAATTGACCTTGCCCTTAGATTTCTAAGCTGGTTTTTTTCCCACTCATTTCCTCAGAAAAATTCCAACTTGGAGTTTTCCCACAGATTTGCTTTAGCTTTTACCATTTCATGTAAAGGAGCTAATTGGGGTCAATGCCCAATTTTTTTTTTAAATTTCAAGTCTGAATAATGATTTGTTTTTATAAATTCCCTATGAAATCGCTTCCTGCACTCTTCAAACAGACGAAACCTTAGTGATGATTTTTCTGGACATAATCACCCATCATAGTGCTTTATTTAACATAACAGTTGTAGAATAAATACAACTAATACAGTTCTAACTTCTATTTGATTATAAGGGTTGAAATAATTTATAACTTCTTGAAAGCTGTGACGAAGAATTTCCTCATTTTTCTTGAATTAATACTTGTCATAACCAATTGGTTAAGATCTATTTATCCATCACATAAATCGATTTCAATTATCGACTCATCATGTTAAGACAAACATTTTTGACCTCAAGGTTCTTACCGGTGCTAAACAGTAAAGAAATATATAGTCTCTGATATCAGTTTATACCCTATGTCGTATGATAACTTGAGTAGTGTTTCTCAGAATGTTTTGAAATTTTATTAGCAGCTTACAAGTGAAGAGAGGAGGATCCCTTTCATTTTTGACAATTGTCACTTTTGCCGTTCCAGAGTTATTGGACTTGATATGACGGAGAATAGGATTTTTACACGATGTCGTACGATAACTTGAGTAGTGTTTCTCAGAATGTTTTGAAATTTTATCAGCAGCTTACCGGTGAAGAGAGGAGGGTCCCTTTCATTTTTGGTCGGAACAATCAGTAATATTTTGGTTATGAAAATAGGTTGGACAGATGTGGGGAGTGGGGGGTATATCTTAGTGAGCTGTGCTCACAGTAATACTAGTTGATAGTATTTTTATTACAGGACCACCACCACCTACAGTATTCAGTGTGGGAATGTATTTCTTTTAATTGATGTTAATTTTATTACAGCCCCACCCCCACCTACTGTATTCAGTGTGGGAATGTATTTCTTTTAATTGATGTTAATTTTATTACAGACCCCACCACCACCTATAGTGTTCAGTGTGGGAATGTATTTCTTTTAATTGATGTTATTTTTATTACAGGACCACCACCAACTACAGTATTCAGTGTGGGAATGTATTTCTTTTAATTGATGTAAATTTTATTACAGCCCCACCCCCACCTACAGTATTCAGTGTGGGAATGTATTTCTTTTAATTGATGTTAATTTTATTACAGGACCACTGCCACCTACAGTATTCAGTGTGGGAATGTATTTCTTTTAATTGATGTTAATTTTATTACAGCCCCACCCCCACCTACTGTATTCAGCACAGTAATGTATTTCTTTTAATTGATGTTAATTTTATTATAGCACCACCCTACCTACAGTGTTCAGTGTGGGAATGTATTTCTTTGAATTGATGTTAATTTTATTACAACCCCACCTACAGTATTCAGCATAGTAATATGTGTTTCTTTTAATTGATGTTAATGTTATTACAGCCCCACCCCCACCTACAGTATTCAGCTTTGGAATGTATTTCTTTTAATTGATGTTAATTTTATTACATCCCCACCCCCACCTACAGTATTCAGCATGGGAAAGTATTTCTTTTATTTGATGTTAATTTTATTATAGCCCCACCCCCGCCTACAGTATTCATCATAGTAATGTATTTCTTTTAATTGATGTTATATTTATTACAGCCCCACCCCCACCTACAGTATTCAGCTTAGGAGTGTATTTCTTTTATTTGATGTTAATGTTATTACAGCCCCACCCCCACCTACAATATTCAGCGTGGGAAAGTATTTCTTTTATTTGATGTTAATTTTATTATAGCCCCATCCCCACCTACAATATTCAGCGTGGGAAAGTATTTCTTTTATTTGATGTTAATGTTATTACAGCCCCACCCCCACCTACAATATTCAGCGTGGGAAAGTATTTCTTTTATTTGATGTTAATTTTATTATAGCCCCACCCCTGCCTACAGTATTCATCATAGTAATGTATTTCTTTTATTTGATGTTAATGTTATTACAGCCCCACCCCCACCTACAATATTCAGCATGGGAAAGTATTTCTTTTAATTGATGTTATATTTATTACAGCCCCACCCCCACCTACAGTATTCAGTGTGGGAAAGTATTTCTTTTATTTGATGTTAATTTTATTATAGCCCCACCCCCGCCTACAGTATTCATCATAGTAATGTATTTCTTTTAATTGATGTTATATTTATTACAGCCCCACCCCCACCTACAGTATTCAGCGTGGGAAAGTATTTCTTTTATTTGATGTTAATTTTATTATAGCCCCACCCCCGCCTACAGTATTCATTATAGTAATGTATTTCTTTTATTTGATGTTAATTTTATTACAGCCCCACCCCCACCTACAGTATTCAGTGTGGGAATATATTTCTTTTAATTGATGTTAATTTTATTACAACTCCACCCCCACCTACAGTATTCAGTGTGGGAATGTATTTCTTTTAATTGATGTTAATTTTATTACAGCCCCACCCCCACCTACAGTATTCAGTGTGGGAATGTATTTCTTTTATTTGATGTTAATTTTATAACAGCCCCACCCTAACCTACAGTGTTCAGCATAGTAATGTATTTCTTTTAATTGATGTTAATTTTATTACGCCCCCACCCCCACCTACAGTGTTCAGCATGGGAATGTATGTTTTTAAATTGATGTTGATTTTATTACAGCCCCATCCCCACCTACAGAATTTGCATGCAATGATACCAACATATATGACAGATCGATGACATTGACATGGAAGGAGCCAGCAAAACCTAATGGATACATTCAAAACTACACAATCTATGATGTAACCAGAAATAAGCAGATACAAACAACTGGGAGTGTTTTGGAACAAAAGATTGATGGATTAATACCGGGTAAGAAAATCTCCATAAATAATAACCATTATTTACTGTGATTTATGGCTTTTTTGCTCACCTGCCCAATGACCACGTGAGCTTTTGTGAAAACATGGCATCTGTCATCTTCCATTATCAATGTTAGCTTTTTGCATTTTAATCTTAGCTTATTACAAATTATTTTCTGATTAATCCACTTGGTAAATATAAACAAGCATATCCGTGGTAGTTCTTCAACAGTCACCTTTGAAAATTATATCCGGCAATCTCTGACTCCATTCAAAACGTCAACTTATGTTGATTTCTGACAGTGAGTTATTTGTGGTATAATTATACCCCTGCTCGACGAGAGTCAGGGTTATATAGGGATCCTCATATCCGTTCGTCCGTCCATCCGTCACACTTTTGGTTTCGGGATAATAATTAAAGTACCGCTCAGCCAAATCTTTTCAAGCTTTCACACATTGCTGTGTACAATAAAATACAGGATAAGTTTGATTACGGTGTATTTCACATTTACCATTTATGAGTTATGGCCCTTTTTCTCCTAGAAAATAGGGACTTTTTAGGTTTCTGGATGATATTTAAAGTATGGCTCAACCAAATCTTTTCACACTTTAGCACAATGCTGTGGACCATTAAATACAGGTTAAGTTCAATTACGGTGTATTTCACATTTACCTTTCCTGAGTTATGGCCCTTTTTAGCTCACCTGGCCCAGAAGGCCAGGTGAGCTATTGCCATCACTTGGCATCTGTCGTCGTCGTACGTTGTAAACTTTTTCAAAGATCTTCTCTGAAACTACTAGACCAATTGAAACCAAACTTGGTCTGAATCATCAGTAGGGTGTCTAGTTTCAAAATTGTGTCCGGTGATGCCGTGCACCAATCAACATGGCCACTGTTACTAAAAATAGAACATGGTAAAATTGCAGGTTTTGAGTAATAACTCATAAACCGTTAATGCACATATATTCTATATCTTGGTTGTCTGATGCATCATCTGGCATATTGGTGTCGGACATGTGTTGAAATCTGGCTTTGGCGAAACAGTTTGCTATTGTCTGTTGTTTTACATTTTTCCATGCCGTTGTTAACATGTGGATGGCCTCCAGGACAGTGAGCTTCTTTGTGAGTTGATTGGCATTGAGCTCTACAGAGTCAACGTCAGCTATTATCTTGTGTACAACCTGGGATCTGTAGTGGCCTTTCAAGTTGCGAAGTATCCCTTGGTCACAGGGCTGTATCACAGCAGTTGTATTGGGTGGTAGAAAACTGAGTTTGATGTTAGTAAGTCGATCAGTTGATGTTGACGGATGAGCACTACAAATTACAATTATCTACCAGATGAAGTATTTGTTGTCGTTGACGTCTCATATCTTTGTTGAAGTCCTGTAACCATTCTGAAAAGATGTCACCATTCATCCAGGCATTCTTGTTGGTGCGGTAGGTGACTGGTAAGTTTTTTACGCCTCTGAAACAGCGTGGGTTTCTGCTTTTACCAATGACGAGTAGGCATCGTCGATCTGTCCCAGTCATGTTGCAGGTCACCATCACTGTAATACGATCTTTTGCTTTTTTACCACCACAGAGTTGTTCAGTCTTTTGTGTAAGTGTGCCATCAGGTAGAGTTCTGTAGTAGAGACCCGTCTCATCAGCATTGTATATGTCTTGTGGTTGGTAGGTCTCGAGTAGGTTTGGCAGGACGTTGGTAACCCAGTGGTCAGCTGCAATAAAATCAGAGTCTTTCTTCTCTCCGTGAAGTCGTTTGTAGACTATGTTGTTTCTGGTTTTCCATCTAGACAGCCAGCCAGAGGTTGCGTTAAAGTCAGGTTCTTGAAGTGCCTGGGCTAGGTCTTTGGCCTTCTCCTCTTGTATTGGACCAGATATAGGTATATCTCTGGCTCTGGCATCGATAAACCACGTCGTGAGTGCTGCTTCCATGTTGCTGGCTTTACCGTATCTCTGGCATTTACGGTCAGGGTTTGAGTTTGACTCGTACTGGGTACGTATGTCATCTTCCTTGGAGTTGATGCGACAGATCTGAGAGATTGAACAACCCAGTCTCTTAGATATCTCGGTCTGGGTTAGCTTCTGGTCTAACAGTTTTACAACTTCATAGCAGTCAGCTAGGGTAAGATCGTTACGTTTGATTTTTTGTTTGATGTTCTAATTTACATTAATTAATTAACTAACTAAGTAAACATATTTTAATTTCTCTTGAAGTTTTTAATCACTGATCAGCATTCATATTAATTTCTTTGATCACTAATTAAGTGTTTTGAATTGCCACGTGACTGATTGTTACAAATCTAAAAATAGACACCAGGGCTTTTTCCTGTAAGGTCACACACCAGGGTCACACGTTTAATTATTGAATCAAAATGGTGGACGATCAACACTGATTGAGGAACACAAAACGTTCTTTATTAGAGCTTTATTGAAGTTCAGGAAAAGGATTAAGCACAAATAAACATGTAAATGGATTTTTATTAAAATATTCAATAGTTCAAAACGTCTCCAAATGTCTGATCAGGTTATCACCACACGACGTTTCAACATCGATCTACAAGAAAAAAAATCAAACAATTAGTTTAAAGGTGTATTGGATTTTTTTTTCTCCTTCTTTTTTTATCAGCTCTAGGGTAGTTTTGCAAATAACCGACACTTTTATACATTTTTGGCAAAAATTGTCTTTGCAATGAAGTGAATTTTGCCATTAACCGCTTTGCAATTAACCGGGTGTTTTAACGTTAAATGAATGGTAAATGGATCGGTGTTTAAGCTTTTTTTGCAATTAAGTGGAGTCTACTGTAATATCAGAAACCTGATAGGGTAAAAATGATCAGCACAGCAAGATCTAACTACCCTGCAATTTTTAAGAAAATATGATTACCCATCTTGGAGTTATTGCCCGTTTTTCATCAAATTTTCAAAATTTTAATATTTTTGTCTTATATGCGAGCGTCAGTAAGCTGTTTATGGTATACAATGTGTACTTAGGATTTTTTGACAAACATGGCTGCACATACTGATGGATTAAAAAAAATTGACGCATTGTAAACATGTTCCATGTAACACATTAACACACTCAACTAATGAAGATCTTCTTTGCATAAAGTGCAAAGGTGATCCTAAGTCTTGTACCCTCTCTCGTACGTCCGATACCACTGAAACCCGGAACTTGTGTGTAATAAAAGTCATTTTGTTAGCTTGTTTTACTTATATTGATATTTTTTCATTTATTAAATCTCTTCTGACATACTGACAAGAATTTTTGTTTCTACGCGGAAGTTAACTTTTGAGATTTCGTTAGGAACGACAGTTCGATTGAATGAGACTAGATTCGGCCCTAATAAAAAGTCGTCCCCGATATATCTCGGCCTAAAAAATCTCGACACTTTTTGATGGACTCAATGAGCGTGAAATTGGCATATAATTTTCAGATTCACAAGCATTCATGGCCATGCCTGTTTCATATTATTTTGATAACTATAAGAGATAGAGGTTAAGTTAAGTTATGTTCAGCATGTCAAGATCTACCTACCCTGCAATTTTGAAGTAAATCCGAGTACCCATTTTGGAGTTATTGCCCTTTTTTTCATCTAATTTTTAATACTTTTCGTCCTTTATTTCAAAAACTATAAGAGATAGATGTTAAGTTTAAACTGCAAACATATTCAGCTTGTCAAGATATACCTACCCTGCAATTTTGAAGTAAATCTGATTACTCATCTTGGAATTATTGCCCTTTTTTATCATTTTTTTTTTTATTTTAATACTTTTCGTCTTATATTTCAAAAACTATAAGAGATAAAGGTTAAGTTTAAATTGCAAAAATGTGCAGCATGTCAATATCTACCTACCCTGCAATTTTTAAGTAAATCCTATTACACATTTTGGGGTTATTGCCCTTTTTTCATCAAATGTTTTAAATTTTAATACTTTCATCTTAATTCTCAAAAACTATTAGAGATAGAGGGAAAGTTTAAACTGCAAAAATGTTCAGCATGTCAAGATCTACAAAAAAAAGTTCCTACAGTTGAAAATGTTCGACAACTGTGTGAAGAGTTATTCCTCTTCAAATGCATTATTTTGTTGACTTTCACTGCTTTTGGTTACTCAAATAATCAAAGGGAAGCAACACTATTACAAAATGTGAAGTAGCAAAAGCTAAATTTTTAGAATCATTGATATTTATGTTTTTTACATTAAAGGGGGAACCCCTGCCCAATTGTTTTTGAAGAGGGAGTCTGCAATGACGAGGGCTACATTTGTCATTTTTTGGTTGAAGTTATCAAGTTTTATTGACTGATGTTGTTATTATACCCAGGTAAGCTATACAGGCTCCTGGGAAACTCTAGTTCTCTTAGAAAATGGAGACTTTTTAGGTTTCCGGATGATATTTAAAGTATGGCTCAACCAAGTCATTTCAAGCTTTAACACAATGCTGTGGACCATTAAATACAGGTCACGTTTGATTACAGTGTACTTCACATTTACTGTTCCCGAGTTATGGCTCTTTTTCTCTTAGAAGATAGGGACTTTAAAGCTTTCTGGATGAAAATAAAAGTAATGCTCAACCAAATCTTTTCAAACTTTAACATCATATGTATACATACCTTCCAACCTCTGAAACCTTCAATGAGGGAGATTTTGTGCAAACGACATTTTCAGCCTAAATATATGACCTATACACCATATACATCTACAAAACACCAATAAGAGTTAATAAATATACTTTATTTCTTCAATTCATTGTTATAATCTATACAAGCTGTTTTGCCTTTTTCAATACCTCGGAGTCAGGACAATACTCATAACATTCCATATTTTGATTTTGTTTGGCACAAATAAGTGAGCATATAATGTCATTTGCCAATTCTGACCTATGTTCAGTTTGAATATATTTTAGCATCGAGAAAATACGTTCACTATCTGCATTACTATTTGGCAGAACAAGACATGCCAGGGTTAACTTAGACAAATTGGGATATCTAGGTTATTTGGGAAATAACTCCTTTATATCACACATTTCCCCCCAAAAAGTTGCAACATCCGAAAAGTTGACTAAACATAATGTGCAAAATGAAGATTCATTGTCGAGTGAAGGTCGTAAAAATTGAAAATCCTTCATCCAATCTGCTTGAAATTTGCAGTTATATTTCTTCTTTTTTGCACTGCCGCTTGGTCCAGACAAAGACATCTTTCTTGTTGGGGTTGACATGGCAGAAATGATTTCCGATTACTTATAAATCGAACATGAAAACTACTCACCAAAGTTTTCAAATGATCGCCCATTGTTTGTTTACTTCTATTGACAGTAATGAAAAATCCCGAGAAATACGAATGCGGGTTAAAATATCTGAATGCGGGAGATTATATACTCCTGCGCGGGAGCGGACCGTCAAGTAGGAGATTTCTGGAATTTCATTGTTTGTGCGGGACAATACCGCATAATACGGGAGGGTTGGCAGGTATGATGTCTATCAACTTTGATCTTCCTGGAGACATTACACCAATTGTTACACCAGTTCACTTTTCTCAGCATTCCTTCATTACAAGTGTGTTTCCATCATATGTCTTATAATCAGTGTTTTGATGTAAATAGTGAAAGAAAAAAAAAAGGAAATCAATACAGGTATTCTGGTTATATTAATTTGGCAAGCAATAAAAAGTTTACTACATTGTCAAGGCCATGAAATGAATAAGTTGTAAGATAAATCACAACATGTTTCATTCCTTTCATTGCCTCATTCAAAATTTGGAATGCGAGGGTATCTGTGATCACCAGATCAACTTTCTCTAGTTATTTTTTATGAACATTTGCGTTATATTAATCATACCTTTTAATGGATTTCAAAAATATTATCACCCTGTATATAAATGTTGATGGCATATAAAATTATCTTTCTTGTTTAATATTGCCCATTTTGAAATTGTCATTTATTTTAATAGTGCCATTTCTTTGTATTGAGCACACAACAAGTAACAATTGTGTTCAATATTTACAAAATTAATGTGAAAAAAACCCTAAAACAAGTGAGTGTAAAGGCTGTCATGTTGATCATGTTTAATATATAGTGAAATATGTACATATTTTCATAATAACCACTAAGGGTTAAGGTTAGGTTGTTTTACACCACTTTCAACAATATTTCAGTTATATCGTGGCAGTCATCTTTATTGGTGGAGGAAACAAGAGTACCTGAAGAAAAGCACTGGCCTGTTTAATGCCACTTTCAACAATATTTCAGCTATATCTGTTGTTCAGATTTATTGGTGGAGGAAACCGCAGTACCCGGAGAAATAACCCACCTGCCTCAAATCACTGACAAACTTATCACATGATGTTGTATCTAGTACACCTCATCTGAGTGGGATTTGAACTCACAACATTAGTGGTGATATATTCTGATTGCATAGGTAGTTGAAAATCCAACTACATACTATTTACTCCTAATAAACACTTAAGAAAAAGAATAAAACGTATATGTCTAATTTAGTACACATGACAGGTTTATGGAAAAGCTTCAAATGTTAGCTGTCAATAGAAAACAAACAGGATTTTCTTGTGTGGCAGCATACAAGCTGTTTACATTATTGTGTCCACACCATTATATCGTGTCCAGCAATTTACTGTGTCAACCAAAATACTGTACCCACACTTGTTTTTAACTTGTACATTTAAAAAAAATTTCATCAAATTTTAATGCAGTTGCTTTGAAAATGATCATCTTAATGGGTTATTGATGGGCGATAAAAATATTTTTGTATTTTATTTAAAAAAGGCGAAATTTTGCATATTTGGAAGAAATATTAATTTTTATTTTACATCCAATTTTGATGCAGTTTTTTCTGTGAATTAATTGCAGTGAGTGCTTATGGTCATATGTCGACGAATTTCCTCTGTCTCTTACGGTTTCAGAGATAAACTCAACTGAAAGGGCAACAAAAGCCAAATTCCAAAATTTTTAATATATTATTTTTCATCTAATTTTAATGTAGTTTTTTGCAAGATGATCACCTTTATAGGTGGACCATTAAACAACTTTGCTATTTTATTTTGAAAATGTGTCTTAATGTCCAAAATTTTCATATTTGGAAGCCATATTTAACACTTGAACTAGTAAAACAAGACAAATCTCTAAAATACAATGGGTCCAGCATATTACTGTGTCCAACACTTTATTGTGTCCAACCAATTTACTGTATCAACTAAAATACTCTGTCCACACTCGCTTTTAATATACACTTGTCCAACTTTCCCTTGTTGACAAGCTGTGGCCGTTTCATACTTTGCTCTGTGTAGCCTTTTTTTCATTCTGGAATCATACCCTTATTAATATTAGCTGGAAGCAGGGGCATCTGTGTCCTATGCACATATTTTTCCATTTCTTGGGAATTCAACATTTAAGATGAACACAGTTGAACAAAGGACATTGATATGAAAACTATTAATTTGATAAAGCTGAAACTACAGGAAAGATCTTTGGATAGTCCCTTAAACATTTGTATTCAATTCAATTCAATATTTTATTTAAGTCTCATCTCTGAATATAATATTTATACAATAAAAAATGTTAAAGGCACATACACATAGATATTGAGAGCCATTCAATGCACAATTATAAGAAACTATATACATTTAAATAATGTCATAACATCATAAAAACTACAATTCAAGATGGCTGCTGTTACTAAAAATAGAAATTTCTTCAATTGTCCATTGCTGCTTTAGTATAAGTCAAAATGGGCTCAAATTGTAACTACAGCTACATGGCAAGGAGTAGTTTAGCATATGTTCGGGGTTTTTGTATTGAAATTTTTCTTTCAGCCGAATTATACCGATTATGCAAATTAGGCATATTTTGATAAAAGATCACATTTAAATCTTCTCCTCTGAAACTGCTGAACCAAATTAAACCAAGCATGGCAGGGATGGTCCTTGGGTGGGTCCCTTTCAAAATTGTGTCCGTCAGCACCGTCCTGTATCCAAGATGGCCGCCATTACTAAAAATAGAAATTTCTTCAAATGGCCAAAACTGCTCTATTTTAAGCCAGAATGTGCCCAAATTTGAACTGTATAAGCATAATGATGAGCTTTTTAACATATAGTACTGGATTTGTTATGAACTTTGAACTTTTGCTGATTTTGACCGATTATGCAAATTAGAAAAAAGGGGGGATGAAATTTTTTAAAAATCTTCTCCTCTGAAACTACTGAGCCAATCTCAACCAAACTTTGCTAAAATGATTCTTGGGTGGTCCTCTTCCAAAATTGTGTTCAGCATTTCAGAACTCCGACCAAGATGGCCACCACAGCCGAAGTTAATTTAACATAGGATCCTATGGGAAATTCCCATAAAAATCTTCTTGTCTGAAACCATTTGCTCAATAACAACAAAATTTTGATGAAATAGTCATTGGATGGTTCTCTTCCAAAAATGTGTCGGGCGATTCGGCCCTTCGACCAAGATGGCCCCCACAGCCGAACTTAGCTTAACATAGGACCCTATGGGAAATTCACATAAAAATCTTCTTCTCAGAAACCACTGGGCCAATTGCAACAAAACTTTGGTGGAATAGTCCTTGGATGGCCCACTTCCAAAATTGTGTCCGGTGATCCCGACTTCCTACCAAGCTAGAAATAGAAAAAAAGGGGGGATGAAATTAAAAAAAATCTTCTCCTCTGAAACTACTGAGCCAATCTCAACCAAACTGTGCTGAAATGATCCTTGGGTGATCCCCTTCCAAAATTATGTCTGGCATTTCAGACCTCCGACCAAGATGGCTGCCACAGCCAAACTTAATTTAACATAGAACCCTATGGGAAATTCCCATAAAAATCTTCTTGTTTGAAACCATTTGCTCAATAAGAACTAAATGTTGATGAAATAGTCATTGGATGGTTCTCTGCCAAAAATTTGTCAGGCGGTTCAGCCCTTCGACCAAGATGGCCCCCAGAGCCGAACTTAGTTTAACATAGGAACCTGTGGGAAATTCACATAAAAATCTTCTTGTCTGGAACCAGTTGCTCATTGGAACCAAACTTTGATAAAATAGTTATTGGATGGTCCTCTTCCAAAATTGTGTCTGGTGGTCCCGCCCTCTGACCAAAATGGCTGCACAGCTGAACTTAGTTTAACATAGGACCCTATGGGAAATTCACATAAAAACCATCTTGTCTGGAACCAGTAGCTCAATTAGAACCAAACTTGGATGGTCCTCTTCCAAAATTGTGTCCGGCAGTCGCGCTCTCCCACCAAGATGGCCACCACAGTGCAGTTGTGTTGTTATTGAAAGCAGCTTTGATCCAGGTGAGCGATTACAGGCTCCTGGGAGCCTCTGGTTAAAGGACATAAAATCAATGGTATAACTTTATGCAATATTAAGCAAATTTTATCTGAAATCATCATAAAATGGACAATGTAAAGTTTCATCCTCTATTATAAAATCACTGCAAAAACAACCAATTCTCAGTGGTGCAACTCCACATCTTAATTTAGCAAATGCACTCTTTGTGTGAAAATCGTAAAGCCATTATACAATAAATTTCTGTTTCAAAACTGTGTAGGTGTCTATCCAAAATTCAAGATGGCCACAACTGCAGGACTGGTTGTTTTTAACTGGATACTATCAAGTTTTTTTAAAGTAGAAAATCATATTGTGAAAGGTATAAAATATATTCTGTGATACCTCTGAGCTAATTTACATTTTTTTTTAAATCTTGAACTAAGAATGATCTATGGGTGGTTATTTAAATTGTTCTCTACATTATCAAATATGATTACAGTTTGGCATACAATTGTTTGATTAGATGAAATATTACAAAACAGTCTACAAAATTTGATTTCTGATTACTGAAATCTGAAAACGTTTTAACAGTCATTGACAGTAAAGTGCTTTAATGATCAGTTGTTGGTCCTGATCTCATCCTGGTTGAATGTCAAATTTGGACAATCATAATAACTTTCTTATCATGTTCAGATCCTACAACCAATATAGGTTGACAATATTCTCTTCACAACCACCGACACATTATAAATCATATATTATATTGAATTTATTTCTGAATATTTATAAGAAAAGTTTCTCTAATTTCATTCTGCATAACATACAGTTATATGACAGCGACAGAAAAACAACATTGCTTTCTGATTTAATAAGACACGAGAAAACTCTGGTGATAAACCAATCCCACATCAAATATGGCGGCCTTTGTTTCTATACTATATTGATCTTTCTTTTATTTCAGAACAGGATTATTATTTCACCATTACAACAGTTAATGATGCAACAGATGGAGAAAGTTCACATTCTAATCAAATTATGTGCCGTACAAAAACAGTCTGTAAGTTAATTATTGTATTACATCATTTTGATAAGAAGAACACAAGCTTGTGTGTTATGAAAAGACAACACATCTATTTTGCGTGTTATGCATGTGTTGGACTTACTAAGGTTTTGCATTTTGCCTGATAGTATCATTACCGTTTGTCAAGTTTTCTGAATGTCAAAAGGAGCGTAAATGAGCCTGTGCCTAAAATAATTCAAATTCAAATACTTTATTGGATAAAGCACAGTAGCCCATGTATTTGTGTAATCCAATACAATCACAAACATACAAGGACATTGCATATAAACAAGTAATTGGAGTTACCTTTAAATGTTTCTCTTTTGGTGAATGATTCTTTGATAAATAAACAGATATCTTTGGTATCTTGAGGATTAATAGGGTTTATTATTTGTAATAATAAGTCATCCTCTGTAGAATTTTGTGAATTTTTGAAAATAGATTGAAAACTTTCTCTAATGCAGTTATATAAAGGACAATAAAGGAGAAAATGTTTTTCATTTTTATCTTGGTTAAGGCAATATTTGTATTTTTATATTAAGTCCAGCATTTATGTGTTTCTCTGTTATTCAATTTCTCAAATAAATTCTTTTTTTTTAATATTTGAACAGATTCTCTGTAGCTCTTGTCATATCCAAGATATGAGTGAACCAATAGCAGTGAACTCCCAAAATTTTCAATTTTTATTTTACGATTGATTTTAATTTTGTGATTGTACTATACAATTAGTCTGTCATCATCCATCTGTAGACACAATGGTTTCCATACAAAAACATTTATTCTAGTTGATCAAACTTTCTAACTAAGTTGTAAACATTTCTTTTTGCAAATTTCATTTATTTAAAAAAAAAAAAAAAAAAACACTTTTCACAGGAATTTTAATTATAATGTTTAAATTGAATGGGAACAAATAATTGTTTCAGAGGCCATGGTGGTTGAGATCATATGGTAGTTTGATTTACAATTACCTATGCAATCAGTGCCTATCAGTACTAAAGTTGTGAGTTCAAATCGCTCTCATGCCAAGGTGTACTTGATACAACATTTTGTCAGGAAGGTTGTCAGTGACTTGCGACAGGTCGGTGATTTTCTCTGGCTATGATTTCCTTCACCAATAAAAATGACTGCCACAATATGACTGAAATATTGTTGAAAGTGGCATTATACACCATAACCCTAACACTTCTTATTGTTTCAACGACCTTTTGTAGGACAAAATATATAATATTATATACTCATATAAATATCTTGAATCTGATTTGATAAAATACTGTCATGTGATATTTATCCATTCGTTGGGTCAACTGCTAATAGTAAGGTCTCTTAGTAAGGTCCACTGCTCGCAAGGAAATCCCAAGGAAATTCCCACATGACCCTCACATGTTTCCAATTATAGTTACTTCCCTTGATTCAACAGACAACAAGCATGGCGTCCAGCGACAGGTTTGTCGTTGTAGGCGAAGAAGAAATTTTATATATTATATCAAATGTTTTCGCAAAGCCGCAGGTATTCTATTACTTGGTGTCTGATGCAAAAATATTTGATATAATATACCAATTATCACCCTTGTTGGAGTGTGACCCGACGGTTTGTCTCCCAGGGAAAAGTTAGGTCACCCTCGGGCAAGCCCTCAGGTGACCTTACTTTTCCCTGGGAGACAAACCGTCGGGTCACACTCCAACAAGGGTGATAATTGTATAATATTTGTCAATAAACATTAATGATTTCTGCAGATATTGCAATATGAGACACTATCAGAATCCAGCAGTAAACATGAGAAATTGGCTAGCCACTTGGACTAAACAGTCTGTTGGGTGTTTTTCCTCAAATTATGTGTCCTTTTTACGCTAGAGTTTGGTTGTTCATTGTGGCCAGTCTTTTTTATTATTTGTCCAATGTAATAACGACTGCAACCCGATTTGTATTATATGTTTACGGATGTTAGACCATGTTTGTTTACGAAAAGTTATGGACAAGCAAGGAAACGTCATATTCGGAACTCCAATAAAAACCTGATACACAGTCCCGGTGTCATATGGTATTTTGACCCCCATGGTATATTGATCCCAGGGTCAATTTTGATAATGATATATTGACTGCGAGGTCGATTTTTCGTCATTGTATTTTGAACCCCCTCATGGTAAATTGACCCCCCTCATTTCTACCAAAAGAGAGGGGTTCATAATACCATAAGAGAGGTTTTGATATACCATAGGTAGGGAAGTCGGTATACCATGGATAAGGGGGTCAAAATGCAATGTACCATGGGTAGGGGGGTCAATATACCATGGATAGGGGGCAAAATACCATGGATATGGGGGGCAAAATGCCATGGAAAGGGGTTTTGATATGCCATGGGCAGGGGGGGTAAAAATACCATGAGTACGGGGTAAAAATACCATGGATAGGGGGGTCAAATTTCCATGGGTAGGGGAATCAATATACCATGGGTAGGGGGGTCAAAATACCATGGATAGGGGGTCAAAATACCATTAGTAGGGAGGTCGATATACCATGGGTAGGGGGTTAAATTACCAATGGATAGAGGGTCAAAATACCATGGATAGGGGGGTCAAAATACCATGGGTAGGTTGGTCAAAATTCCATGGGTAGTGGGGTCAAAATACCATGGATAGGAAATCTCGACTTGATTGAACATTAGGAAAGATCAGGTCAGCGATACTGGCTCAGGTGAGCCTTTAGTTTTAGAATACAAGTACCTGTAATCGTAATTTATCAATTACATTGATTTTGACCCTTCATGATTACATTTAGAATTACCTTTTCACTATTTTGACATATATTTTTCTTATCTGATTTATATATTTCCATATATATATATATTTATTATATAGATAGGTTGAATTATGGGGATTTATCTGTGAAATAAATTCCGGTATTTTCACATGTGAAAATATCAGTTTTTACCTGCCGAAACTACTTTTACATAACTACAAGTGTAGTGGTTACGTCCCTTGTTGTGTTACAGTGAATATCATTGCTCGTAGATGCACGCGCCTGGAATGAAATATACAAATGACAAAAATAATATATCAGAAATTTTGAAAGTCTATATAATATATAGAGAATATTATATGGCTCTTTCCGTATCACATCCCGTATCAACCCGAGACACCAATATCATCCCGAGAGCTTTAGCTTGAGGGATGATATTGGTCGAGGGTTGATACAGGATGTGATACGGAAAGAGCCATATTATATTACCGGTATGTTTATCATATACTTAAACATGAGAAAGTCTTGTTCTGTATTATGAATCGTGACATCGACGTAGTCACATGATCAATATCATTTTAAGGGGTATGATAAAGGGGTGATGATATCGATATCAGTCACGGCAGACATATACAGTCGTAATGTTCTTTCTGTATTATATATGCAAATTTCCTTTATTTAGTACTAAGTATATGATAAACAGTATAACTAAATCATGCATTTTGAATATTAAAATAAGACCACTCGTGACCGAATACGCATTAACGATTAAACTTGTGGGTGGAACTCATTTAATCCTTATGCGTACTTCGGTCACTCCTGGTCTTATTTTGATATTCAAAATCTACGATTAGTTATACTATATTTATTAAATGATAAGGAATTTTGTTTTTCGCTGATTGGCCTAAACAGCATTTTCTCAACTCTACCTCAGAGTGAGTACACCTCGCGTGAGGTATATTCGGGCTTGTTTCTATTTTTGTCTATTGTCTATTCAGTGTTTCAATGTTGTCCAACCAGAGATGAGATTTCATTTCCAATTGCCGAATCAAATTGCAATAAATGTCAAAAATTTCAAAATTTCAAAATTTTACAAAGTTTAAAAAAATTGCAAAAATTTCATATAGAATTTTAAAATTTTATATGAAATTTTTGAATTTTTTTTTTTAAAGAGGCATTAGCTACGATTTTGACCAAAAAAATTATATGTTTTGGAAATTGGTAAATAGCTTTAAAATGATGAAATAAAGGTAAATATTTCACATTAAACAGCTTATCGTTCCACTTTTCGCCTTTTGAGAACAAAAATTACCATAGATTTATTATTTCCTTGCAAGCAAATAATTTGACTTTGCTTTCTCCGTATGCAACTGACCTTACTAGTGACAGGTAAAAACGAATAATTTGTATTTTGTCGCTTATTAACTGCAAACTTGCATGGTTCTTTGTCCGTAATTAACGCCGACTAAAAGCAGATTCACAGAAAATAAGAAATAAGTGCATTGTTGTGCTGATTTAATGACGATTCGGCAAACTCCGTAAACAATGCCGATAATTAATAAGATGGTGTCCATTTCTTGATCGATCTCAAAACAAGAGCAGTTGCACCTTTTTTCCCCCGATGCTCGTACATTTCATAACATTTATAAGTTACAGAAACACGTTTTATTAAGGCATCAATCATATCTGATTGTTTTTATGGGTAACAAAAATTACGATTTTGGCAGATAATGGCCCCTTTAAATAATCTTGAAAAATGATAAAACAATTGTAGCCTATTTTGTTGAATATACTTTTGAAAAGTTTGAAAAATTCCTTATTATTTAATAAACCAGTTATTCACTTTTAATTTCAGTCTACTCATGACTATACAGACCTGGTCAATGATTGATTAACCTCGGCCATTGGCCTCGGTCAATCAATCATTGACAAGGTCTGTATAGTCATGAGCCTCTGTCAATTAATCATTGACCAGGTCCGTATAGTCATGAGTAGACCTCATTAAAAGTCAATAATTGTATAATATACATATATTTATCATTTTTGTATATTATTTGGAAACGTTGATTGGCTGAAAACAGGTCACATGACGTTCTATGAAAATGATAATTAAATAATAAGGAATTTTGCTTTTTTTCTGATTGGCCTAAACAACATTTTCTCAACTCTACCTCAGAATGAGTACACCTCACGTGCAGTGAGTACGCCTCACGTGTGGTATAATCGGGCTTGTGTCTATTTTTGTCTATTGTCTATTCGATGTTTCAACGTTGTCCAACCAGAGACGAGATTTCATTTCCAGTTGGCCAATCAAATTGCAAAAAAAGGTCAACATTTTTTAATTTTTTACAAAAAGTTGAAAAAATTTCAAAATTTTAATATTTAAATAATAATATTGAAAAATGATAAAACTATTATAGCCTACCATTTCGGCCAATACATGGATTTATAGACCTAAAAATATATATCGACGTCGGACTTCGTCCTTGGTCTATAAATCCATGTACAGTCAAACCTGTCGTAACGGTCACCTTGGTATAATGGTCACCTGCTCATAACGGTCACTTTCGTGCTCTCCCGGTGCATTTTACTCCATATTTTAATTCGATATAGCGGTCACCTGTTCAATGTGGTCAGCGGCCACCATTTATATGTAATTTTCAGCGTAAAACCTTTGTATAGCGGTAAGTTTATTTTAAAAATAATACCGGAAGTGATTTCGGAAGATCAGTATTTTTCTCAAATGTACCAAAAATCCTGAGGTGTTACAAAATATATTGATTAATTTAATTAACTAAATAAACAAACACCATGAATTTTGTGAATAGTAAATTACATAAAAGACAGTTTATCTCCGGGCGTTATTGGAGATTTTTATTCATTACGATGAGTGTAGAAATTCACTCGCCAAAAATATTTTGTATTTAGTACATCATGTCAAAATCATCAACATCCGTAAATAGGAAAACTTTGAAATTAGACAACAAAGTGAAAGCGATAAATCATTGTGAAGTTGGGAAAAGTTGTCGAGCTGTGGGCGAGGAGATGGGTATTGGTCGTACCCAGATAATGAACATTCTTAAAAGAAAACGTGAGATTCTTGACGATTTTGAAAACAATGCTTCCAGTTCAATGTCGTGTTACTGGAAATTGTACTTTCGTTTATTAAATATCTTTATTTATTTATTTATTATCATATTGAGATAATTTCATCAACAATATATGTAAACAAGAGTAATATTACGACAGGAACAAAGTAGCAAGTAAAACATTATTAAAAACATAAGATGTAATGAAAAATGTTTATTTACAACTAGCGTGCAATATTTTGTCAAAAAATCAAAACCCTTCATATAAAGGTCACCTGTATATAGTGGTCAATTTGTCAATCTCCCCCAGGTGACCACTATAGACAGGTTTGACTGTATTGACCTCAATGGAAGGCTATATTTGTAGACAATGCATATATTTTAATCAAATTGATTAAAAAATAATGTAGAAAGGTTTATAAATATAAATAAGAAAGAAAGATATGTTTGCTATTCAATTGTAAAGTAAAATTGATTTTTGTTTATACCAGTGTCATATGGTATTTTGAACCCCATGGTAAAACCCTGGGGTCAATTTTCATACGATATTTTGACCTCGGGTTCAATTTTCCATATGGTATTTTGAACCTGGGGTCAATTTTTTGTCATTGTATTTTGAACCCCCTCATGGTAAATTGAACCCCCTCATTTCTACCAAAAGAGTGGAGTTCATAATACCATAAGAGAGGGTTTGATATACCATAGGTAGGGGGGGGGGTCGATATTCCATGGGCAGGGGGGTCAAAATACCATGGGTTGGGGGGTCGATATACCATGGGTAGGGGGGTCGATATACCATGGGTAGGGGGGTCAATATACCATGGATAGTGGGGTTGATATACCATGGGTAGGGCGGTCGATATACCATGGGTAGGGGGGTCAATATACCATGGGTAGGGGGGTCGATATACCATGGGTAGTGGGGTTGATATACCATGGGTAGGGGGTCAAAATACCATGGGTAGGGGGGTCGATATACCATGGATAGGGGGGTTGATATACCATGGGTAGGGGGTCAAAATACCATGGATAGGGGGGTCAATATACCATGGGTAGGGGAGTCAATATTCCATGGGTAGGGGGTCGATATACCATGGGTAAGGGGGGTTCAAAATACCATGGGTAGGCAGTTTGATACACCATGGACAAAAAATACAGCAAAATAAATAATATGAGATTGTAAATGAAGACATAAAGATATAATTGATCAATAAAGATGTCTTTAAACTTTTTTGTCAGTTAATAAAGTTTATTCAAATTTACCTTTTGTTAATTAGCAAATGACAATACATATGTTTATTTAGCATTCAATGATGACACTATAATATAATGCATCACCTTCTATTTTAACACCTATTTACCTAACCTCATATATCCTGGGTAATGGTGTCAAAAAGGTGATCAAAAGCCAGTTTTTTTATTTAGAGATTGATGAAAATTTTGAAATCTTATGAAATTTTGGAAAGTTTTGAAAATTTATGAAAATTTTGAAATTAAAATTATTATTTTTTGATAATTTAGAAATTTTATATGAAATTTTTCAAAAATTTTGACCGAATATACCTCACACGAGGTGTACTCACTCTGAGGTAGAGTTGAGAAAATGCCAATCAGAAAAAAGCGAAATTCCTTTTTTTTTTTATATAAATGGTATTTTGACCCTCCTACCCATGGTATATTGACCCCTCTACCCATGGTATATCAACCCCCCTACCCATGGTATATTGACTCCCTACCCATGGTATTTTGACCCCCCTACCCATGGAATATCAACCCCCCTATCCATGGTATATCGATACCCATGCCCAGATGGTATATTGATCCCCTTACCCATGGTACATCGACCCCCCTATCCATGGTATTTTGACCCCCCTACCCATGGAATATTGATCCCCCTATACATGATATTTTGACCTCCCTGCCTATCTCTTGATTAGAAATGGGGGGGTCAAAATACCATGGGGGTTCAATTTATCATACAAGGGGAGTCAGTTTTCAATAAGGGGGTTCAATATACCATGGATGAAAATTGACCATGGGGTTCAAAATACCATATGACACCGGATTTCCTGTACCATTTAACGAATGTATTTACCAATTGTTCAATGAATATTGACCTCTTTAAACATTCCCTCTGGTAAAGAGTCTGAGGATTTACCCTATTTATATTGGATACCTAAACTCCATAAGACACTATGCAAAGAAAGGTACATAGCGGGATCATCAACTTGTTCAATGAAAGAATTGTCTATTTACCTGACAAAGATTCTGTCTGCAGTAAAAGAGGGACAACAGAAATATTGTGAAACTGTTTACTCGCGTAGTGGCATAAATCACATGTGGATTTTGAAAAACTCTAAAGATCTTTTGGGTAACCTGAAATCAAGACCTTTCTCTCAGGTATCCTCCATCAAAACTTTTGATTTTTCAACTCTATATACCACCCTACCGCATGACAAATTAAAAACCTGCCTAAAAGAAACAATTCATAAAGCTTTCAGTCATAGAAACTATGGCTCAAAATTTGTTGTGTTAGGCTACAATTCCACATATTTTTCAAACAAAATTCCAAAAGGTAAAACATGCTACTCCGAGGAACAAGTGATCAGTATGCTGGAGTTCCTCATCGATAACATATTTGTCTCCTTTGGAGGGACACTGTTTCAGCAGGTCGTCTGCATACCAATGGGTACGAATTGTGCCCCTCTTCTAGCCGATTTATTTTTATACTCATATGAGTCGAAGTTTCTTCAAAAGCTTGTAAAAGATAAGAAGATTCATGAGCCTAGAGCCTTTAATTTCACATACAGGTATATTGATGACGTTTTATCTATCAATAATTCTAGATTTGCAGAATTTCTTCCATTGATATATCCTCCAGAGCTGGAAGTTAAAGAGACCACAGATACAGCTTCGTCCGCATCATTTTTAGACTTATACCTCGAATTTGACGACTGGTCAACTCAGTACTAAAATTTATGATAAACGGGACGACTTCAATTTTAAAATCATAAATTTTCCAAACATGTGCAGCAATATACCAGCTTCTCCTGCATATGGTGTTTACATCTCACAATTGATTCGCTATGCAAGGGCCAGTAGCAATTATTCTGATTTCCTGAAACGTCATCTTCATCTGAGAAACAGGCTACTGGACCAGGGCTATTAAAAGATTCGCCTTATTTGATCTCTTAAAAAGTTTATATTCCGATACCAAGATCTTGTCGAAATATATTCCGTCTCTGCAGAAACGATTATAAGCGATGCATTTTCATATAGTGAAAATGTATAAAGATAAAGAAGTCAAGAAAAATGTCAAAAATATTTGTTTATCAATGTGTGACGTAAAAGTGTTTTTGACATTTACATTCACTGATTTGACAACTATTTTACCTATTTTGTTCCTGTATTTAAATACTGTTATAATGACAGCCAGAGACTTTGAACTGTAATGAGAGCGGGAGGTTTGACGCTTTAGAATCTGATTCAACCCACCATTTCTTTAGAAATGCCTGTACCAAGTCAGGGTCATTACGGTTTTCACAGTTTTCTGGTTGTTGACTGATATTGTCTGTTTATATAATTATGAGTTTTGACTTTCCCTTTGTAAGATTGTTCGGAGTTCGGTAATTTGTTATTACCCTTATTTAAACTCCTAGAAGTCACATTGGTGTTGGTCAGAAAAAATTTAAAGTTCCTATTGTAGAGAAATCAAGTTCCTATTGTTGGGCAATCAATGAACAATAGGAACTGTGTTTTATAAACTTCTTTACTGATGAAAACATCCTCTGTGATGAAACTTCTTTCATTTTATTTCCAGTTTAAAAATTTCTTCTTTGGAATTCATTTCTTTGGTATAATTGGAATTATACATATGAAAAATAATTATTCTTTTCTAATTTTCAAAATAGGAGTTCAATAGGTAACTTTTTTATTTTGAGTCCAAAAAATCTGTAAATATTTGCTCAAGTTTGTATATATAGTATACAAGCTGAAATATCTACATTGTATAAAGAAAAAAAATATATAATTAAATCCAATTTTTAATAAAAAAAAATTCCCCTATTTTCAGATTCGCCAAATGGACTATAAACTATGTAAATGTCTGCATTATGGATACTGCATCCTCCCAAGTCAAAGTGTTTTCGATCTACTTCTCCCCACAAACAGATGGTGAACACAATCAGATAAAAAACACTTGACTTGTGAAGATGTGATACAGTGGATCCTGGTGTGGACTATCAATTTCACCTTCATGCATCTTATATATAATGTCAGGGATATAAACCGAATTAGTACCAGATTGCCGAATCCCAGATTGCCGAATACCATATTGCCGAGTCCATTTTGGCCCATCCCATATTGCCGACTTTTGTTAAAAATGACAGTTTCATAATATTATTTTTTATTTAAAAAAATATTTTGATGATGTGTACATATTTTATTGAAAGCAGTAATTTTTCGCACAATTTTAATTAGAAAAACCATAATCAAATGCACTGATGAAAGGAGATGCCGATCCTCATTACTCAAATAATTGAAGAACAATGGAAATAAACTACAAATAAGTAAATGTTTATTTAGAGTTTTTCTCGCTCAAATGCAAAATTTGGGACCTATTTACAAAACAAACAAAAATGTGTATTCTCTCATGTTTATGCTAGTTATTATTCACAGAGCATATGTTTTGAAATTATTTCTTGGCATCCTTCATCTTGACAGAAATCATGGTTGTCTGCAGGACTAATCCACCGTATAACCTTTTGACTTTGAGCTCAAATGCTATAATCTAAACTCCCTTGTATGTCGGACCATTTCAAAAGAAATATTTATTTAATTATTTACAATATTCCTTCATAAATTAGAAGCACTATTCTACTTGCAATAACAATATTTTTCATATGTCGGCAATTTGGGAATCGGCTAATTGGACTCGGCAATTTGGGATTTGGCAATTTGGGATGCTGCCGTGCAAACCTGGCAAAAATATGGAATTTGGTCATTGTTGTTACATGAAATCAGTATTTTGCAATATTTTATAAATTTAAATATTGTATACATACATGTACTATATATATCCATATCTAGATATTGTTATTGTGAAAATGAGCAATTCACAAAACATTATTTTCCATATCTGCATGAATTCCAAATATAAAAGAAGAAAAAAGGAAAAATATAAATGTTAGAAAAATGTTTACCAGCTATCTAAATTGAAAACAATGGGAGTTATTTCTCAAATTAGGAAAAGATTATAATATGATATAAATACTGTTATACAGTGCCTGTTATCAGGTATATGAAAGAAAGATAATCATTCTAATGAAGGAATATTTCAATATGAAATAACATCAAAGAAATTTCACCAGAGGGAAAGTTTTCATCAGGAAAGAAGTTTAAACACAGTTCCTATTAATGTTCATTGATTGCCCAACAATAGGAACTTGATTTCTTAAAACAATAGGAACCTTAAACTTTTTCTGACCAACACCAATGTGACTTCTAGGAGTTTAAATACCAGTTGGTCAAAATTCATTGAGCAATTGGTAAATACATTGGATAAATGGTACAGGAAATCGGGTATCAAATATTACTCTTCATTTCAATCACAAAAAAATCTGAAGAAATTAATCTACAGTTTTCTAATTTTAATTTATATCAAAACTATGCTGTTGTAAAAAATAATGGCTTCATATGACTTGATATACATTTGTAAACACAAATAATATCTCATTTAAATTTTCTAGTTTTCAAAATTTCAGTAAAAACAGACTGTTAAACAACATTCTTTCAAAATCATACATTGTCTTATCATGAAACAACTTTCAAAATTTCATTTATGGTATGTCCTTTCCACATAATTTTTTGTTTAATATTAAAGAGAAAGACATTACATGATTCATGGAAATCCTTTTTTGTATCTATTTGCTTTAAATACACATATTTTATTTGTCAAAAAAGAATGATATTTTTCACTGAAAACAGATTAATCGATTGAAAAGGTGTGAAAGTAGAACTTGTAATTATTGGTGTCATAATAACACCTTAATTACCTTTTATACCTGTGTGACAGGTTAACTGAACTAGTTTATTATGTAATGGCCCATTGTTTTTAAGGAATGGAGAGATAAGAGGACATTCTCCAACATAAAATCCACCCATTGTACTTTATTAATTTTATTAATTATTAATCTTGTAACAAAAAAAAGTCTGTGTATAGTATCTAAGGTACAAAGAGAACAGGTACAAAGAGAACAATAACTCTCCATTCCTTAAAAATAATGGAGAGTTTTGACAATAGATTTACATCACAGGTGGATTTTAACTACAATAAACTTATCACAGGATGTTTGAGATTATTTGATACATTTTTAGCTCACCTTGCCAAAGACAATGTGAGCTTTTGCCATCACTTGGCATCAGTCATCTGTCATCCGTTAACTTTTCACATTTTAATCTTCTCCTCTGAAATCCCTCAGCCAAATGAACTGAAACTTGATAGGAAACCTCTATGGAAGGTCCTTTATAAAGAGTGCTCATTTTTTTCCGATCCATTAACAAACATGGCCGCCACATGCAATTCTTGTTTCTGATTGGCCGATTTTTAAAAATCTTCTCCTCTGAAACTGCTTGGCCAAATGAACCGAAAGTTGGTAGGAAGCATCTATGGAAGGTCCTCTATAAAGATTGCTCATTTCGTCCCGATCCATTAACAAACATGGCCACCACAGGCCATTCTTGTATCTGATTGGTTGATTTCTAAAATAATATTCTCCTCTGAAACCGCCTGGCCAAATGAATCAAAACTTGGTAGGAAGCATCCTTGGAAGGTCCTCTATAAAGATTGCTCATTTACTTCCGATCCATTAATAAACATGGCTGCCACAGGCCATTCTTGTTTCTGATTGGTTGATTTCTAAAAAGTCATCTTCTCTGAAACCGCTTTCCCAAATGAACTGAAATTTGGTAGGAAGCATCTATGGAAGGTCCTCTATAAAGATTGCTCATTTGGTCCCGATCCATTAACAAACATGGCCATCACAGGCAATTCTTGTTTCTGATAGGCCGATTTTAAAAAATCAGCTCCTCTGAAACCGCTTGACCAAATGAACCGAAACTTGGTAGGAAGCATCTATGGAAGGTCCTCTATAAAGATTGCTCATTTTGTCCCGATTAGTTAACAAACATGGCCGTCACAGGCAATTCTTGTTTCAGATTGGTTGATTTCTAAAATATCTTGTGAAAAGATAGTTAACTTAGCCAAATGAACCGAAACTTGGTAGGAAGCATCTATGGAAGGTCCTCTGTAAAGATTGCTAATTTCGTCCTGATCCGTTAACAAGCATGGCCGCCACAGGCGACTTGTTTCTGATTGACTGATTTTTTTAATTATTCTCCTCTGCAACCACTTGGCAAAATGAACCGAAACTTGGTAGGAAGCATCTATGGGCGGTCCTCTATAAAGAGTGCTAATTTCGTCCCGATCCATGTACAAACATGGCCACCACAGGCAATTCTTGTTTCTGATTGGTCAATTTATAAAAAAAAATTCCTCCGAAACCGCTTGGCCAAATGATCCGAAACGTGGTAAGAAGCATCTATGGAAGATCCTCTATGAAGATTCCTCATTCCGTCCCGATCCATTACAAACATGGCCACCACAGGCGATTCTTGTTTCTGATTGGCTGATTTTTTAGATTCTTCTCCTCTGAAACCGTTAGGTCAAATGAACCGAAACATGGTAGGAAGCATCTATGGAAAGTCCTCTGTTACGATTACTCATTTCATCCCGATCCATTAACAAACATGGCCACCACAGACAATTCTTGTTTCTGATTGGTTGATTTCTAAAAAATCTTCTCCTGTGAAACCGCTTGGCCAAATGAACCGAAACTTTTTTTTTTTTTTATTTATTTTTTTTTTTTCTGAACTGCAAAATACATCAATACAGAATAGAGTACAATAATATAATAACATATAAAATATCCTACAATCTATATAGTAAAGTACAATTAAATCTTCTTACAATCTTTTCCAATATATAATCATATGTATATTGCAGTGGAGGTTTTTTTTTTTTTTTTTAGAATATAAAAGATGAGAAAAGAGGTATTTTGCAGAGTTTAAAATTGTTTACTACTGATATATGTGATAAATATTTTTTTGTATAATTAGGAAAAAAAGTAGATAAGAATTTAATGTATTTTTAAAAAGAAGAAGAAAAAAAAAAAGAAGACATTGAGAAGATGAGATTGTACTTTAGCATTTTTATATAAAACTTTTATGGTCTGGCCTGGTGCAAACAATCTTTTGGACTATACAAAAGTATTATTTGGATGGATCAAACATTCATATTGTTTTAATTATCCCGTAATGAGTATACTATAAAGTTACTATAGTATAGTAAATATAAACAAGAAAAGTATATTTAGATAGACTATATCAGTTAGTATTTAGTGGTGTCTCTATGGAAAGGGAATTTACATAAGAATAAAAACTATGTCAACAATCCTCAAACAGTTTTTCAAAAGTACTCCAATGTAATTGAAATTCTGCAATTCTTTGATTTCGGACAGCAATCATTTTTTCAGTTTTATATAAATTTATCAAACAGGCTTTAAGCGAATGAAAGGATAATTTTTTCTTCAGACATCTGTTTGTATATATATATATAGTATTTTATGTTTAGTAAAATGGCATTGTATACATCATCTTTATATACTTTATCAACATCCCCAAAAATTAGAGTCTTCTTTAAAAATGTTTGGTTTATGTCTTTGTCACCGAACCAAGAATTTACTTGCCCTAGCAGATTTTGTACATTTTCACAACCCCCAAAAATGTGTTCAATGGTTTCATTTTCCTTTTGGCAAAAATTACAATTTGCATCATCAATAATTAATTTTTTTCAGGAAATAATTAGTAGCCAGAATATTGTGGTTTATTCTAAATTGAAACCAATGTAATTTTGTACATGCTGTAGCTTTAAATGGGAGTATATAAATTTGTTTCCACTCATTTGAATTAATATCGAAAACTGTATTCCATTTTCTTTGAGCTGTAGGAACACTACTGTTTTTATTTAGAATTGTGTACATATCTTTTGAACCTTTAGAACTTCGAAAAATATTTTGTAGAGATGATGGGACAAAAGGAGTCTGTAAATTAGATGATTTGTCTCCATATGGATATAATTTTAGCATTTGTCGTAAAGAACTAATAACCCCATTATATTGCAGAAAATTTACACAAAGTCCAAATTTGTTTGAAAACTGATCTAAAGTCAGAAAAGAACCATCATCATTGACAAAATCGTTAACAAACTTTACACCCCTATTGAACCACTCTGGATAAAAGATAGTTCTTTTGTCAATTTTTACCTGTTTATTCAACCAAACTGTATTGGCAAGAAAGTTTGTCCAATCTTTGTTTTCGTCTTTTTCAATAACAGATTTCCAAGCATATAATACATCCTTCCAAAATTGATTTTTTTACACTTTCTATTACTTGTTCTATATATCCACAACTGCCACATGATAGTTTATTTATATCAATTGATGACATAAAAATATTCTGCCATTTACAATTGTTGAAAAAGAGTCTCCTGATCCATGTGGACTTCAAAGCCAAAATAAAAGAATGTATATTAATCATCTTAAGTCCCCCCTCTTGATACTTCTTTTGCATGATATCCTTTTTCACTCTATTAACAGATGATTTCCAAATAAATGTATATAACATAGCTTCAATATCTTTAATAATTTCTATACTAGGGTTTGGAAGTGCAATAAAAAGATGGTTAAGTACTGGCAGAATTAGTGATTTAACCACAGTAATCTTACCTATAGGAGTTAAATTTCTTTTGTTCCACTGTTTAAAGAATCCTTTCATTTTTTTAAATATTTTTCATAATTGATCTTTGTAATTTTAGAAATATCAACATCGAAATTTATTCCCAGAACAGTAAACGTAGTTTTTCCCCAGGAGAGATTCCAGTTTTCACATAGTCTATCACTGCTGTATTTTTTGCTTCCTATCCAAATAACTTGTGTTTTTGAAAAAATTATTTTAAGGCCTGATATCTTTTTGAACCATTCCAATTCCAAAAGTGTTTCATTTAATGATTCTTCTGATCCATCCAAAATTACTGATGTATCATCAGCGAACTGAGAAATTTCAGCACATAGTATGAATAAATAAGGGGACAACGGATCCCCTTGCCTACAGCCTCTCTCTATACGAAAAAAACTCAGATAAATTCCCTCCCTGATTGACTGCAGATTTAATGTTGTTATAAAACGTTTTAACCCATTTTTGAATAGATTCCCTAAAATTGAAAAATTTTAAAATGTTATTAAGAAAGTTCCATGATATTGAGTCAAAAGCCTTCTCAAAATCTATTAACAAAAATAAACCAGGTATATCATTCTCCTCTGCATATACCATTATATCAAACAAAAGCCTAATATTTTCCCCTATGTACCTACCTGCAATAAAACCAGTCTGATCATTATTAATTAATGTGGGGAGAACTTTTTTAATTCTATTTGCTATCACCCCAGACCCTATCTTATATACTGTATTCAACAATGAGATTGGCCGCCAATTTTTTAGAAAATGTCTTGATTTGTCTCCCTTTGGTAAACATGTGATTATACCTTGTTTTTGTGTAGCAGATAAACTTCCTAAACTATACCCATAATTTAAAGAACCAATAACAAAAACTTTCAGATCTTTCCAAAAAAACTTTGAAAACTCTGATGTAAACCCATCTGATCCAGGACTTTTGTTATTTTTCATTTTTTTCAAAAATTTCCCCAGCTTCAAAGCTCCCAATTTCCCCTTCTAAATTATCTTTTTCTTCTTCTGTGAGTTTTCTTATACTTGCCCCCTTCAAACCCTCCACTATATCTTTAAGACTACAACCTTTATCTTCATCTTTATTTTTGTACAAATTTTCATAAAAATATTGTATTTCTTTTAATATCTCCTTCTGATCTGTAACAATTTCCCCATTATCTTTTTCAACTTTTGGAATTATCTTACTGGTATAATTTTAGACTCTAGCCCACAAAAATATTTTGTTGGCTTTTCTCCTTCATCTACCCATTGAGCTCTTGATCTTACTAACTTACCTTTCATTTTTTCATTTCTAAGAGATTCCAATTCATGCTTTTTTGTTTCAAAATTTTCAATTGAGTTTTCAGTAACATTTTTTTCAAGGGTAGCAATTTCTTCTTGAAGATCTCTAAATCTCTGTTCCTTAATTTTTTTTATATAGCTTGCAAATGAAATTGTTTTTCCTCGTATTTCTAAAAGTAACATTTCCAAATACAGTTGAACGTTAATAGTAAGTTGCAGTTCATTATCATCAATTTCTTGAATTTTATCCCTATTATAGATTAATGCTGCATATTGTTTTTTCAGATCAATGATTTTTTCCCTTACAATTTTGCTGTAGTCCTTTTCGTATAATAGTGAGTTGTTAAACTTCCACAAGCCTTTACCTTTATTGAAGGGATTAAACACAAGGCTTAAAATAATCATTGAATGATCAGATCTGTAACTTGGATCAATAGTACAATTTTTTAAATTAGTAAGCATACTTTCTGTAAAAAGGAAAAAATCCAATCTAGCCTGTCTAAATGGATTTTTTTTCCTCCAAGTATAACGAAAACTATCTGGATAAAGTTGCCTATAAGGGTCTATTAGACTTCTTTCTTCAATTAATTCTAAAACCTTCTCTCTCGACTTTGGGTTATTTACATGCAAATAGTTACAGTAATCTAACTCTGGACATAATACAAGATTGAAATCACCACAAATTATAAAATTTTCATTTCCAAATTCCTCAACTATTGACATGATATTCTCATAAAATTGAGGATTATCATCATTCGGTCCATAAATAGAAACAAGTGTAAAGTTAATTTTGTCAACATTAATATCTAAAACAAGATAATTCCCATTTATGTCTCTTTTCTCTTTAAGAATATTAAATTCAAAATTATTGTTAAAAAGAATAGCAGTACCCCTGGCATTTGATGTAAATGAGCTAAAATAACATTCATAATCCCAACTTGATAGTATGCTCTTTTCATTTTCACAAGTAAAATGAGTATCTTGTAGACAGTAGATGTTGCACTGCTTTTTTTTTAGATAATTAAAGACATCTGTTCTTTTTACAATGTTACCGAGTCCCTGACAGTTTACTGAAAGAATTCTTACACTAGCCATTAAGTAATCTTGTAACATAACACACTGATTGATTATCATAAATAAACAGACAATATACATAAATTCTGCACCAGACCAACCAATATAATAATAAGTACACAAAAATGAAATTAAAAGTAGTACAAGAAGAAAGAAGACAACAGAAAAAATGTAATGAACAGTAGTACAAAGAGAAAGAAGACAAAAGAAAGAGACAATAAAAACAATGACTGTAATCAAACATGGCTACAAAAAGCTAAACAACATAATATATTGCAATTTTTGCAGTTATAAATTATATCCTTTTAATTTCATATAGTATCAGCAAAATCAAAATCATCCACATCAATATTCTGTTTCATTCTGTTAAAATGTAACTGGTAAACAAAACAAAAATTAAATAAGTTATCAGTATTATACATATCATTTCTATTATATTTATCAATTAAGATACAAGACCAACACTGAATTCATACCCACTCTACTCACTGTTGTCCCAAACAATAGATACGGCCATACCCTGAGCAAGTCACACATGCAGAAAATCTACTACTTCAATTTAAGATTCAAAGATTCAAGGTGGCAAACAACTAGAGAAGGCCACATTTAATTATATGAACTATAACATGTAGGATTTCCACCCATGTACAATGTACCATTAGTGTTTCAGTTGTGGGAAAATCCACACAAAAAAAATCACCTATGAAAAGGAGGTGTGCAATTATTTCATGCAGCCAGAATATAAACTACATCAATTCTAGATCACAAAAAAAACAGTTACTGCCCTTGTTCCAGACAACAAACCAATAACTATGTTCAACATGCTGGAAATACCCCCCCCCCCCCCCCCCCCCCTTTTCCAATGCACATCTTGAATCTATCCACAAATACATGAGTGGGTAACACTGGGTACATTAGAAAAGTGATGAACAAAAGGATCGTTAACAATTACACAAACTAATGTTTCAGTGAACAAACCAACAAATTTAATACACATAATTTTACGGAAAGTTCATGATAAAATTTTTCCAATACTTATGAATACAGGAGGTGCACACCATTATTCCGCCTCATAGACATGGGACAAATCTAAGACATGTTATACCAAAAACTCAGAGTTCCAGATTACATAACCTACCTAGGTACATGTATATATATATTTGGGCAAACAGGTGGAGTCATATGGCCCCTAAGCCTATGTCCACTGTTGGTAGCGCAGGTAATAGTATATATTATCTTCAATATGCAAATGTAAATAATTAAAATTTTGTGCTAAGACAGTTGCAAGTAGTCACAATATGTATTTCTGAAAAAACCAAAGAATCCATACAGAATCAAATACAGGGTACTACATGTATACGGTAATAAAAATCATAAATTGAATGTAATGTATATCAATAATCATGACAGTATATTTTCTGGTACCAGTATGTAGATATCATCTTATGTACATTCTATATAATCTTTTTTACTGTGTATTCAATATGCATATCATAACAGGTAAAGACAAATTAAATATAAAGTTAAATAAATATGGACAGTTAATGTATGGTAAAAAAGTAAGCATTTACCTTCTCTGTCTGATTTTAATGTCAATGTCATCATACAAACCAAATTTGAATTGTTTATCATCAGATGTTCTTCCATATATGCCACAATTGTAGAACCACACAGAGTCAAATCTATTGGAATCACGTATCCTTTTCATTAGTTCATGATTTTGTTTTGTAATGTCGTCTACAAAACGAACATTGTTTTTCCAGTTTTTCTTTGCACGCATGACATTCCTTTTGGCATCACTGTTAAATAGTCTGACAATAATTGTTTTTTCTCCTGGTCGATCTGAAGGTAAACGGTGTATGGCTACAACATCCCTTAGTTCTAAATCCACATTAAGGTCTTTCTTGACAAGATCAATGAAATCCTCTCTCAGGTTTTGTTTGTCTCATTTTTAGCTCACCTGGCCATAGGCCATGTGAGCTTTTGTCATGGGTAAGCGTCCGTCGTTCGTCCGTCCGTTAGCTTTTCACATTTAAATCTTCTTCTCTGAAACCGCTGAACAGAAATCAGACAAACTTGCCAGAAATGTTCACTGGATGGTCCTCTACCAGATTTGTGTTTTTGGTGCTGATTTGAAATCCAACATGGCTGCCAGGGTCCATAATGTGTTCTCATTGGCTGAAATTTTAAAAATCTTCTTGTCAGAAACCACTAAGTCAATTGAATTGTGACTTTGCAGGAATGATCATTGGGTGGTCCTGTACTTAAATTGTGAATCGTTTGCCGATCGGAAATTCAAGATGGCCACCATGACTCGACTTAGTTTAACATTGGACCCTATGGGAATTTCACATTTTCATCTTTTTTTCTGAAACCACAAAACAGATTTGAACCAAACTTGGCAGAAATGTTCATTGGATGGTCATATACAAGATTTTTGTTTTTGGCGCTGATCGGAAATCCAACATGGCTGCCAGGGCCCATATTGTGTTCTCATTGGGTGGTCCTGTACTAAACTTGTGAATCGTTTGCCGATCGGAAATTCAAGATGGCCGCCATGACTCGACTTAGTTTAACATTGGACCCTATGGGAATTTCACATTTTCATCTTTTTTTCTGAAACCACAAAACAGATTTGAATCAAACTTGGCAGAAATGTTCATTGGATGGTCATATACAAGATTTTTGTTTTTGGCGCTGATCGGAAATCCAACATGGCTGCCAGGGCCCATAATGTGTTGTGATTGGTCGAAATTTAAAAAATCTTCTTGTTAGAAACCACTAAGCCAATTGAATTGTGACTTTGCAGGAATGATCATTGGGTGGTCCTGTACTAAACTTGTGAATCATTTGCCAATCGGAAATTCAAGATGGCCACCATGACTCGACTTAGTTTAACATTGGACCCTATGGGAATTTCACATTTTCATCTTTTTTTCTGAAACCACAAAACAGATTTGAACCAAACTTGGCAGAAATGTTCATTGGATGGTCATATACAAGATTTTTGTTTTTGGCGCTGATCGGAAATCCAACATGGCTGCCAGGGCCCATAATGTGTTGTGATTGGTCGAAATTTAAAAAATCTTCTTGTTAGAAACCACTAAGCCAATTGAATTGTGACTTTGCAGGAATGATCATTGGGTGGTCCTGTACTAAACTTGTGAATCATTTGCCAATCGGAAATTCAAGATGGCCACCATGACTCGACTTAGTTTAACATTGGACCCTATGGGAATTTCACATTTTCATCTTTTTTTCTGAAACCACAAAACAGATTTGAACCAAACTGGGCAGAAATGTTCATTGGATGGTCATATACAAGATTTTTGTTTTTGGCGCTGATCGGAAATCCAACATGGCTGCCAGGGCCCATAATGTGTTCTGATTGGTCGAAATTTTAAAAATCTTCTTGTTAGAAACCACTAAGCCAATTGAATTGTACTTTGCAAGAATGATCATTGGGTGGTCCTGTACTAAACTTGTGAATCGTTTGCCGATCGGAAATTCAAGATGGCCGCCATGACTCGACTTAGTTTAACATTGGACCCTATGGGAATTTCACATTTTCATCTTTTTTTCTGAAACCACAAAACAGATTTGAATCAAACTTGGCAGAAATGTTCATTGGATGGTCATATACAAGATTTGTGTTTTTGGTGCTGATCGGAAATCCAACATGGCTGCCAGGGCCTATAATGTGTTCTGATTGGTCGAAATTTTAAAAATCTTCTTGTTAGAAACCACTAAGCCAATTGAATTGTGGCTTTGCAGGAATGATCATTGGGTGGTCCTGTACTAAACTTGTGAATCATTTACTGATCGGAAATTCAAGATGGCCACCATGACTCAACTTAATTTTAACATAGGACCCTATGGAAAAAATGTTTAAAAGTCTTCTCCTCTGAAACCAGTAAGTCAGTTTAAAGCAAACATGGGATGAATGGTCCTTAGGTGGTCAACTTTCAAAATTATGTCCTGTGACCCGGACCTCCATCCAAGATGACAACCATCAGCGAACATAGTTTTAACATAGGACCCTATGGGAAATATATTTAAAAATCTTCTTCTCTGAAACCAGTAAGCCAATTTAAAGCAAACATGGCATGGATGGTCCTTAAGTGGTCAATTTTCAAAATTGTGTCCAGTGACCCTGACCTCCATCCAAGATGGCCACCTTCAGCAGACATACTGTAGTTTTAACATAGGACCCTATGGGAAAAACTGTTTTAAAATCTTCTCTTCTGAAACTAGTAAGCCAATATAGCAAACATGTCATCAATGGTCCTTAGGTGGTCAACTTCCAAAATTGTGTTCAGTGATCCCAATCTCGGTTCAAAATGGCCGCCGTCAGCAGACATAGTTTTAACATAGGACCCTATGGGAAAATTGTTTAAAAGTCTTCTCTTCTGAATCCAGTCAGCCAATTTAAAGCAAATATGGCATGGGTGGTATACTTTCAAAATTGTGTCCGGTGACCACGACCTCCATCCATGATTGCTGCCATGAGCAGACATAGTTTTAACATAGAACCCTATGGCAGTATGGGATTTGAATAGTAACTTAGATGTATTCAGCATGCAGACATTCTTAAGAGGACTTATTTATGTCAGGTGAGCGATACAGGCTCACCTGAGCCTCTAGTTTCATGTTAAACACTTTTATATTGTTTTTCCTCGAATACTGTTCATTGTAGTTACTTTGTATGGTAGCGTCTTTGGTCAGTATAACATTCCTATTAAGAGTTGTCTTTACATTTCCAAGTACATTTTTTGTGGCATCTAGTTGGCCTTTCAAGTTTTCATTTTCCAATGATAATGCATCTATTTTTTCCTGCATATTGTTTGTAACTTGTGTAAGTTTAGTTTCAAATTTTGTTTCCAATTTACTTTCAAAATTGTTGAGTAGTTTGTTAACTATAACAGTAACTAATGTTTCTAATTCAGTACTTTTTACCAGATCTTTTGTTGCCTCGTTAAGATCAGTTATCTTTGTCACACCTTGAAGACTTGATTTTATTTCCACAAGGTCCTTTTGTATATGGTCCAATCCTGACAGATCAAATTCAATACTATTGTTTGAGTCATTAGATAGCTGAGAATGTGTTCTACCCTTCTTAGGTGCTTTCTCCTTTGTTGAACCCAATTTTGCTTTGAGCAGTGTTTGAACAGTATTTATATTTGTACTTCTAGGTTGTCCAGGTTTAAGTGAATTACTGCCTCCAGACATAATGTCAATTTCACTAACAATAAATTCCAATGAAAATATCTGTACACACTCAATAAATGTTCAAAAATCCAAAATTTTCATCAACAGAAACATCATCCTTTAACACATTATATAGGCAATTATCTTTCCAAAAATTTTTTGCATTAGAACTTCATAAAACATCAAAAAACTGCAAAAATTGCTGAGCTGTTTTTCAAGCTGCCATCAACTCAGCCGCCATTTTTAAAATATCTGATAAATGATCCGAAACTTGGTAGGAAGCATCTATGGAAGATTTTCTATAAAGTTTGCTCATTTAGTCCCGATCCATTAACAAACATGGCCACCACAGGCAATTCTTGTTTCTGATTGATTGATTTCTAAAAATCTTTTACTCTGAAACAGCTTGGCTAAATGGACCGAAATGTGGTAGGAAGCATCTATGGAAGATCCTCTATGGTAACTGCTCATTCCATTTTGATCCGTTAACAAATATGGCCGTCTTAGGCAATTCTTGTTTCTTATTGGTCGATTTCTAAAACAGCTTTTCCTCTGAAACCGCTTGGCCAAATGATATGAAACTTGGTAAGAAGCATCTATGAAAGGTCCTCTATAGAGATTGCTAATTTCGTCTTGATCCATTAACAAACATGGCTGCCACAGGCAATTCTTGTTTTAGATTGGTCTATTTCTAAGAATGTTCTTCTCTGAAACTGATTGGCCAAAGTGAGCTGAAATTTGGTGAGAAGCACCTATGGAAGGTTCTGTATTAAGTTTCCTCAAAGCAGAATGAAAGGTGAGCGACACAGGCTCAGCTCAGTGCTGAGACTCTAGTTAAGATGTGTTAATACATGTAATAATATTTACTACATGTATAAGATTGAATGAATATTAGAAGGAAGCTTCAATTGCTGTCTCAATTTTGCATGGCTTTATAACAGTAAATACTGAATTGGAATTCTACCCATGGTATTTTGACCACCTTACCCATGGTATTTTAACCCCCTACTCATGGTATATTGAACCCCCTACCCATGGTATTTTGACCCCCTATGCATGGTATTTTGACCCCCTACCCATGGTATATCGAACCTCCTATCCATGGTATGTTGACCCCCCTATCCATGGTATTTTGACCCCCTATCCATGGTATTTTGACCCCCTACCCATGGTATATCGACCGCATTACCCATGGTATTATGACTCCCCTATCTATGGTATATTAAACCCCCTACCCATGGTATGTCAAACCTCCTACCCATGGTATATCAAACCTCTTATCCATGGTATTTTAACCCCCTACCCATGGTATTTTGACCCCCTATCCATGGTATTTTGACACCCCTACCCATGGTATTTTGACTCCCTTCCCTACCCATGATATTTTGAACCCCTACCCATGGTATATCGACCCCTTACCCATGGTATTTTGATTCCGCTATCTATGGGATATTGAACCCCCTACCCATGGTATATCAAACCCCCTTTCTATCTCTTGATTAGAAATGAGGGGGGGTGGTCAAAATACCATGGAGGTTCAATTTACCCTACAGGGGGGGGGGGGGTCAATATACTATGGATGAAAATTGACCCTGGGGTCAAAATACCATATGACACCAGTTATCGTTATGTAAATGCATTACAATTATCATTGCAATCAGGTCGTAATACTCAACTTAGTATTGTTATTATTATTATTATTAGTATTGGTTATTTTAAGCTGCTTTTGGAACACCAATTTAAAAAAATCACAAAACATTTATCTATATAACCGTCAATATTTACGATATATTATCATTTAAGGAATTGTCTTTCTAGAGTACTTTAATCAGAAATTATTTTTATTTGTTGATCTTTACTTGTCCCCAGACAAGCTAGCCAGGAAAATCTATTTGTCTGGCAGGTTCTATGTACGAGTCGGACGAGTCGGGCATGGCAATTCCACACCCCTGGGTGAGCATAATAGCCCATGGACTCTTGTTTGTAAGTTGAGAGTTTACTTTTCATTTGATTCTGATGAGATTTTTTAAGGAATCCTTTGGAAAATCATTTTTAGAAAATGTCTAGCGTTATTATATAACTGTAAGTGTTTGACATAAAAGGTGCCAAAAAAAGAGGGATGTTAAAAATTTGAACCTTTTAATTTTTCATCTAGCAATGATTATATGCACAACAGTTATATTTATGAGTATATACTTGTCTGTATCTCTTTATCTACAGTGTCAACACCACCACAGAATTTTGTAGCAACTGAAGTAACCTCCAAGAGAATAACAGTACAATGGGATTATCCCGAGGAACCTGGTGGTGCCCTATGGGGATATAGAATACATGTTAAGAATGAGACTGATCACACATGTGTACAAGAAATAATTTTTCAGTGTGTCAGTGATTGTGCTGGAGTACAGGTAAATAAATGACTTATAAATTATATCTTTAGGGTAAAATGTGTGTAAAATCCAATAAATGGTACATTTCAGATTACATTTTAAAATCGACTCAACATTTTGCATAAAAATAAGTAAGAAAAGGAGTAAGATTTTAAGCTGCTGATTCAATTAACCAATGCTTAATGTGAAATGCAGCTAAATATTTGAAATCTAATACTGTTAACATTGTAGTGATATTATGCAAGACATATTGCCAATGTTACCTAATATAAATCAGACATGTTTCTCTCCAGGATGCACTTATCAAATAAGTTTTCTCTAAAATGGTATATATGGTTATAGACCTCAATAATGTTTGTAATTTGGTATGTATTTTTGTTTTCAGAATCTTACCTATACGAATAATTGTATAAAGAAGATAACATTGAATACAGATTCTACACAAATCAACCAAACAATGAGTTACAATATAGAAGATCTTTTACCTTATGTTAACTATGAAGTCACAATACAAGCTGTCAATGCAGTGGGTAATGGAAATCCTGCAGACATAAGCAATATAACTGCTGAGGAAGGTAAGTATTTGTAATTTAGATGTTAAATATGGATGTCATTTACATGTTATCAGTTTATTATTGATGTTTATTTATAGTTTAAATACATGAACATTTTTATAACATGTACATCCAAAGGATATCATAGACTGGTGAAACAACACACTAGGAAATAGAAAATGCAAATATGCCTGTTTTTTTTGCAAATATAACCGGTAAAATGCAAATAATTAAAGATTACCAGTTATATTAGCGTTTACCAGTTAAATTAGCGAATTGTCTTGTTATATTTGCGTTTTACCTTTTAAATTTGCATTGTTGTGGCATTTTAGCGTTTTTCCTTTTAAATTTGCATTGTCGTGGCATTTTTGCGTTTTTCCTTTTAAATTTGCATTGTCGTGGCATTTTAGCATTTTTCCTTTTAAATTTGCATTGTCGTGGCATTTTAGCGTTTTTCCTTTTAAATTTGCATTGTCGTGGCATTTTTGCGTTTTTCCTTTTAAATTTGCATTGTCGTAGCATTTTAGCGTTTTTCCTTTTAAATTTGCATTGTCGTGGCATTTTAACATTTTTCCTTTTAAATTTGCATTGTCGTGGCATTTTAGCGTTTTTCCTTTTAAATTTGCATTGTCGTGGCATTTTAGCGTTTTTCCTTTTAAATTTGCATTGTCGTGGCATGTTAGCGTTTTTCCTTTTATATTTGCGTTTTTCCTTTTAAATTTGCATTGTCGTGGCATTTTTGCAATTGTCGAGGCATATTTGCATTATCGTGGCATATTTGCATTTTACCAGTTAATATATCTGTTAACCCTCCCCCTTTTCGCGGGAGACTCCCGCGTAAGAGCCTTATCTCCCGCATGGACTGGGTCTCATGCGCGGGAGACATTAATCTCCCGCACACACCTTTTCCTCCCGCAGGACCTCCCCCCAACAAAAAAATCAAGTACAATAAAATCTTGACCTGCATTTTGCGATCAATATTTCTGGAAATTCCCCATTTGGAACTCCCGAGCTGATGAAAAACGCCGAGAGATACGAATTGTAAAGGTATTTAAATGATATCCGGTTATTGATCTGTTTGACACCTTTACAGGTAAATTGGGTCATGGAGATTAATTAAGGTGTTGATGATTATACAACAATTATCCACTGATTGACAGTTAATTGGGGATAAGGAAGTGGGTTTGTGGCACACGCTTAGATGATTAGAAGTGTGATAGCGGCAATTAAAAATAGTTATGAACCGTTGTGCAAACAGGAGTCGACAACCTTTGATGCCCAGGAAAACTTCTTATTTCGATCATACGTGCAATGAATTCATCTCGGATTGAGTTGTTATGGCTTGTTTGGGACCAAAGCCGATCAAAGTATTATTTAAGGACTAAGTTCCAGGATGGAATTGATAAACCACAAAAATGCCAAAACGTATGCTATCACCCAATGTGCCAGCAGCCAAGTGACTTTTTAATTTTAGTGCTCTATGACTTTATTGTTCAGAGCATTCTGTCTTCATTGTTATTGCTTTGTTATAACGTTATGATTATGAATGATTATGAATAAATTATAAATACAGTTTTTATCCTTCATTCATCATATGAAACACTACTAATAAGACAGAAATGTAAACAATATATATTGAAATGGGATGCAGTTGGTTCAATACTGAAACAAACAAAAAGAAAACATCAATTAACAATAAAAACATGCATCAAATACGTCGATTAAAAAATCTCCAGCTATGAGACCAAATCTCCAGTTGTAGCATAGCAACTCTATCACATGTATGCAACTACAAGGTACAATTTTGTGCGTTTAAAGGCGACGCACAAAATCTCCCCCTTAGAAGAGTTGGTAGGGGGAGATCTCCCCCTAGCAGTTCCCAGAGGTTAACAGGTATGAGTTAAATCGCACGGTCATCTAAACCACCCGCTGAGTAGAGAGATTACATAATACTGTAGTCATCACTAGCTCATTGAATATGATGATCTATAGTATTATATTATCGTGTATCTATATGTATTTATTTATTAATTTATTATTATTATTATTATTTATGTTATACTAGTCTGGCCCTTAATAAATTTAGTGTATTCAATACACAATAATCCATCAATTTGATTTTCATGTCGTATTTTAACTTAATGCGATGTTTATTAAGAAATGTGACTTTAAATGTATTAAAATATTAGCAAAGTGTGATACACATACAGAATACGTATATACTGTTGTCACTTCACTATTACTTGTTTTTGATTATCATGCGAGAATTACATTAACCTTGTATTACCTATACTGAGACTATTTACTAAGAAATAAATTAAGTATATATTAAACTATCAGTCTCTATTAAACTATTTATGTCTTGTTTTATAGCACAGGATTGCATATGTACAACGTCAAAGTTATTGTGCTTTAAAAGTTCTGATTATTGTAATGAGGCACCTTAATGAACAATAAATATTTTTGTTTATGATATAAAACAAATAATCATATCCCTATGTAAACGCCGTAACGCACCCTTATCCGATCCAACAGAAATATGCAATTTACATGTAAACACTATTTTGTCAGTTAATTAGATTGATCAATAAATACAGGATTTTTTTTTTAAATGTTTATATAATTCCCTGATAAATATAAGAACAATCTATAATAGTATTATATTATTGTTTATTTATTTGTACCATTCTGGATGATAATAACTTTAGCTATTCAATACACAATAATCCATCAATCATTGTGTATTTTACAGTAAAGTTATGTATATTTGATTTCTTGATTTTGTTTTTCAGGATCTAGAACTATGCACTCATATTTATTTCAATTTGATGTTGATTTAAATGTAAATGTTTAATATTTTCACAGAGATTCAACATAATAATTTATGTTTATTTATTTTACAGGCGATTGATGCCTTTTAGTGGCCTTATCATTCATCATTACGAACATATTGTTATATGGTAAATTACTTCAAGCTTACAAATCGGGTAGTCTATTGTGCGTCATTATATCCAACTTAATCATGATTCGCTTCGATAACTCTGTAATTTATTAGGGGCTTGTTTTCGATAAAAAAAAATATGTATATGGATATTTCTTTTAAATAATCGCTAATACAGTGTTAAACATCGATTTGTATGCATCTGAAAGCAAAGCTCGGAGCTAAGAAATTATTCATATGAATATTTTACGTTAAGTTTAACGTTTAAAAAAATGAAATTCACTTCTGTAAACATCTGTTTTATAGGCCTTGTATTAAAATGTGTTGAAATAGTGTAAAAACAATTGAATTTTCTATAATTCAGAGAGAACACAATTGTTGTCCCCACAAGAGTTACATGCCTAGAGGTCTTTTCCCTAGGTGTACCACCTGTTGTGTTTACTGCTAAAGTGTATATTGTATTGGAGTCAGCTGTAAGTAATGAATTACTAAAGTAATAAAATTTTATGATTTCCTGTATCCCTCAAGGCCAAGTTATAGTTAGAGTATATTAAGTGAAATTTTAATGGTTAAGAAGGGACAGAGCGAGCGGGATGTAATTGATAAACCACAAAAATGCCAAAACGTATGCTATCACCCAATGCGCCAGCAGCCAAGTGACTTAGAATGTAACCTACTTTTTCATTGGTTCAATGTTCCAGACATTTCTTACGTCACACCCTAGACGTTTGCTGGAAAGTGCACGGCATGATGGAGGACGTGTTGAATGATGAAAGTGAAAATATATCTTTGTCTCAACTACTTGACATCCCCACACAACAGCTGCATTAAAAATGAAACGCGTGTGCGCGAAGCCGAAGAATTTTTTTTAATTGAAGTGCCTGACAACGTAAGGAAAATTGTGATCGTAAAAGCACAGGTACATGGGGTCATGACCTACATTACCCTCCTTTTTTTTCATTTTTTTTTTCATACACTTCTCAACATAATTTTGGTATCAAATAATCATAAATCTACTATTTCTAACTCTCTGTATTGATTTATTTACCAATTTGTGCCATTTTGCTATCAAGCTATTTTTACGAATTAGTATAGCATCGTGTTATCGGTTTTCGTGCTATTATCGATTTTCAGATATAGCGATTAACATTCATATGACGATTGGAATTTTCAAAGAATGGCTAGTTAAATATTTCTTTGTACATAAGATTGTTTTTAAAGCCATTCTTGTATTTTAATATACTCTCGATTATCTGGCAACTTTTGCTGTCAGTAAAATGGCGTCATCTGTTTTCGTTTGAAGTAAAAACAGGGCCGATATACGGGATGAAAACGAATATAAAATCCAGAAATGGCTAGTTTTAAAATTTCATGGTTCTGGCCATCTACCAAATCATACTACATCTAAATAAAATAACAGAATGTCTGAAAATGACCACTTTCAAAATTGTGTTTACTTTTGATGTTTTTCTTAGTGCTGGAACCACAATGCACTGCAAAGTGACATGTATTTTATATAAGAAACAGGCACATTTCAGTCAGCTCTTTTGTTTACAAGTACGATCAGTGACCCCATGACAGTTACATGACAGGAAGAGCCGGTGCCTGAGAGGCAGACGACATAGTTCAATTTTATATAGCCCTTCTGGATTTTTTTCCAGCTACTTTATAAATGAAGTAAATTTTTAGCATTACAAAAAGTATGGTTCAGTAGGTAGGTTCACTGTTCTTGGTGCTTAAGTCTTTAAAAGCAAACTTTAACATCTTTTACAGATGTCACGCTGTAGTCTTGTTTATATTCCATAAATAGAAACCAGAAGACACGTCAAAAATAATGCGTGCGCTGTGGAAATCAAAATAAAATGGATAAAACGAAAACAGATGACACACGAAAACACATTACGTGACGATACTATTATATAGGTGATATAAAAAATGGACATGGAAATTTATATTTTCTTAATGGATTTTTTTTCATTATTTTTTTCATGTTTAATGCTTGGTAAAGCTCATTGAATATTGTTTTGACCACCAGATATTTGTAATATTAAAGTTGTCTCGAAAGTACATAATGTTTATTTTTTTAGCAGCAGTTGTCAATCAAAACAGTCACCTGACGTCTATTTCAGCTGCATCACTTTGAAAAACTTAATGATTAAGTGTGGCACTTAATGGGTCACTTCTCGAAATCTGAATGGTCGAAAAAATAGGTTATATTCTAAAAAATGTTTTTCCAGATTTTAGCATTAGGTTATATGACAAAAACTCTGAATCAGATTATTTTTTTTTTCCTCCACCAAAATCAGAATATTTTTTTCAGCAACATTGGGAATCAGAATATTTTTTTGAAAAAAGCCATAACCCCCCCCCCCCCCCCTTCAAGTTAAATGGTCGTTCCCTTAAATCAATCAAGAAGCCTGTGAGAGCACAGAATTATAGACATTTACATTTTACACTTACAATGATTTTGATGATGTATGCAAAAGGGGGTAACGTAAATATGACTGATAAATTGTGTGTTGAAATTTACTGAAACTATCAACCTTTTCCGATAAACATTCATGCAAATGTTCTGTTAAATTTTCTTACTTATATAAATATGAGATATTTTTGTCTTTATTTTGTACGTAAATACCCTAGTGTATTTCTACCTTGCACCATATTCGTGCCAGGAAAGGTAGTTCAAAGGTCAATATATAGCTGAAATATTGTTGAAAAGTGACGTTTAAACACCCATAACCTCATATAAACTATTGCAATAAAATATCGATTAAGTAACGAAATCGATATAAATTATTTTCCAGTTTATTTAGTATAAAAAGCTTGTTCTACACGTTTACTGTGAGATGTATTGCAACCGCCATTTTTTACTACATCCACATGCGCATGCTCGTGTTTGATAGAAAAGCTATAGCTATATTTAGATATTTTGTGATAATAATTTTATATTGTAAATCGATCCACCCTGTGATTTTTTTCAACAAGATACATTTTTTATAGTATATATTTTATTATAAAATACAATATTGAACTGATTTTCGCTAACACTTCAATCATTGAATATTGATTTTTTTCGGATGTTGAATATTTTTCCCCCAGAATTGCACCCCCTGTTAGCAGAGGAGGCACGACGCTTTGCACACGACATGCATATACCAAGTATATTATCGACAACCAGATGTTTACGATTCAGTTTGAAAATGGACTTTGAAGTGAAAACATCTCGTTAAAAAAAATACTTAAATTAAACGTGAATTTATCCAGCTGTCTAAATTTATTTTCAATATGGGATCTCTTGAAATGTATGATCCAATACAAAATGTGTGCAAATATTCTTATTCCCTCCCCCCAAAAGTTGAACTCTATTGATTATGATTATTTTTCTGTTCTGTTATGGAGTTTTAATGAAATTGTGTTTTTATTTAAAGAAATCATAATCAATTGTTCAAATACATTTTTTCTTCTCACTTATTTGACTTTTTTTTTTAATAGAAAAATGGTTATAGTTGAGTTGTTGCACAATACACAAACATGTCTCTGCAATACACATCTACAACATGTATCATAAATCCACAATTATTAAAGATCATTAAACTTTAGTTATGCATTCTTATCAAAATCACATACATATGCACTAATTAGATCTCAGGTAAAATATAGGTAACAATACTTCGACAATACTTGTACTTTTTTTTTTATTTTATTTTTTTTTTTATATATTTGTATACATAAAGTTCACGTGATCCTCAATATGTTTTAGTGTGAAATCGTATAATCACCATTAAAAAGGCTAAAATATGATATTCTGTGGATTCAAATTGTCACAGGAGATGTTTGATACAACACAAATCACGAAAGATTGGGGGATTTTTCAAGGTCAATTGTGGCGCAATGGATGGAGACTTAAGGAGACTTAAGAATATATTGGAAGCCCCATGATTGATCCATGTCATACTAAAAGGGATAGGAAAAGTCTCCAACAGATTTTACAAATTTTCATTTTTAATGTTGATCGGTTGAGGATGCCATGAATGAAAAAAAAGATGGCGACAAAATGTCCCTCTCGAAAATTGCAGATGATCACATTTAACATTCAACCCAAACATTCTTATGTTAATTCCATTCATATATAGATATCTATCAATAATTTACCGAGAGGGACTCGCCATTAATCATCCATGAACGCAGTAATCGGCCTTGTAAAACACTGAAAATTCGATAATGTCACCCTCATCAGATAACGATAGATTGATGCCGACTTCCGGTTGAGCAACATGTAAATTTTTGCACATGCCTCCTCTGCCCTGTTAGTATACATAAATTTTATTGCTTTATTTAGAAAAAAATAACACCAAGAACATCGATGATACGAGTGTTCTTATTCAGAAATAAACCTACAGCAAAATAAAGGTATACTGTAAACAAAATCTTCATTTTTATCTAGATTTATTGTCCGAAAAATACGGTACTCCTCTACTATACTAATTTGGATTAGGTGATGGGAATAAGGTGCCATCATCAAAATAAAGTATTTTATGATAATGATGGCTGATTAAAATTGTTTGTCCTGCATTGGCTGTCAGTTGTAATATACAGGAAGAGCTCCTACTGTGAAGCCATCTATTTTGAGATGCCATTCAATGAAAATAACAACCTGACCATATTGTTACATAATAAGAATAAGAATTAGATAAGAAATTAAAATTTATAGAAGGCAAGGATTTATGTAATTAACACATTATGTCACATTTCATTTATTTAGCTTGGGTCAGTTATAAATTTATTTTTTAAGTACAAATAAATTGGAAGACGGCTTGAAAATCGAAAATGCAAAATAGTTATCTATGTTTATAAGTCTTAGTAAAAGGAGTCTTGAGCAATGTTTTTTTTTCACACCTGTGATAGGTGTATTTGTATATCATGAATGCACGATGCAACGACATGCTGAGATGGGTGATGTTTTGACAGGTAAACTGTAAAAAAAACCTTTAGAATACACCAATAAAATATTATTTCACCTATATCAGGACTCCGCAGACTGCCAATTTTCAAGAAAGAAAAAAACAGGATTTACGGATTTATGACCCATTCGCCATAAACAAAATAAAACTTAAATTTTACTAATTAATTTTAATCCAAATTTGCCTAAGAAATAAATGAAAAATTATAATTATTTACCCAGGTTCGTTCGCCCTACATTTGGCGAACACGTAAAAGAGCAAACGTACGCATCCGATATCGTAAACCGGCAACTGTCTGCAGCAAGTGAAAGGGCCTTCTTGGCATCAATTGTCGCGAGTACATAGGGACATATTAATATTCACTTCTAGTGCACTTAAAACATGGGTACTGCATGTTAATACATTTTATTCATGGATATTATTGTATATATCGCCCGTGACAGCCGTTAACATATCTATTCTTTCCGTACTGTATATCTCTCATTTACTTCAGCTTTACTAAGATACGCATGTTTCTTTATGCACAAATTTATTGGTTAGCAGAATTTGGGGACGTTTCCTGTTTACAGTTTAACTATCTGAGAGTGGAGACTCTCGCTCTCACTCCGACCTGGGAGGATTTTGTCGGACAATTTTAAGAGTGACACTCTCTTCAAGACCGACGAAACTCTGTGTCCGACCTGAGAGTATGATCGTTGATACACTTGGAGGGATCTGTATGTTTTGTTTTTGTTTTTGTTTTTTTTAAATCTGTCCCAATAAGTATTTACCTAAATAACGATATTGTGTTTGGTATTTCTTAATAAATTGTATTAAAAATCATTTTAATTTATTAATTAATAAACTTTCTATCAAAAAAATAAATAAAAAAATATCGTTAACTAATGAAATAGAAAATTGAAGAACAACTTTTTAAAATATTTTTTTGAATAAAAATACAATAATGAATGGAGTATGTGATCTGAGCTCTTCCTGTCCAAAAAATATGTAGAAGAATATTCGATTATTAGCATCGTGTTATCGGTTTTCGTGCTATTATCGATTTTCAGATATAGCGATTAACAGTGTTAACCCTTCATTCATATGACGATTGGAATTTTCAAAGATTGCCTAGTTAAATATTTCTTTGTACATAAGATTGTTTTTAAAGCCATTCTTGTATTTTAATATACTCTCGATTATCTGGCAACTTTTGCTCTCAGTAAAATGGCGTCATCTGTTTTCGTTTGAAGTAAAAACAGGGCCGATATACGGGATGAAAACGAATATAAAATCCAGAAATGGCTGGTTTTAAAATTTCATGGTTCTGGCCATCTACCAAATCATACTACATCTAAATAAAATAACAGAATGTTTGAAAATGACCACTTTCAAAATTGTGTTTACTTTTGATGTTTTTCTTAGTGCTGGAACCACAATGCACTGCAAAGTGACATGTATTTTATATAAGAAACAGGCACATTTCAGTCAGCTCTTTTGTTTACAAGTACGATCAGTGACCCCATGACAGTTACATGACAGGAAGAGCCGGTGCCTGAGAGGCAGACGACATAGTTCAATTTTATATAGCCCTTCTGGATTTTTTTCCAGCTACTTTATAAATGAAGTAAATTTTTAGCATTACAAAAAATATGGTTCAGTAGGTAGGTTCACTGTTTTTGGTACTTACGTCTTTAAAAGCAAACTTTAACATCTTTTATGAATTTATTACACAATCACTTTTTGCAGATTTACGTTTTGTTTCTATATACTTATGGCAAAACAAACGAATCGGAGAAAACGATCCGTCTTTAATAAGACACATTTACAAAAGATTTTTTTCGAAAATTGAAGAACTACGAAATTATGTGAAAAAAAAACCAGACATCGGAACAATGCCATGAATTCGTAAAAAAAAATAAAAATAGGCCTATGCTATGGAGCAAAATTGTTTTAATGCTATTATTTATAAGATCGCACTTTGTAATCAATCGTTCATGCACTACAATAAAGCTACACATAAACTCTGCTTCTTAGCTAAAAGCACAGAAAGTTACAGGGTAGGAAGCCATAAAATTGAGAGGACATATAATTTGTAATAGTTTTCATTTGACAATTACAGACGATGAGTATTATAAATACTTTTAAGGTTTATTATACAAAACTTCAGGGTACATCTCTTACGTAATATAATAATTTGTTTATGGAAATACAATATTCTTACTTGCCAACAGTATAAAGATTAATCTGTTTTAATGACGGTTATTTCTGATTTGAACAAAGCGTAACATATAATATGCCTGCGTAAAGAAAACATTTTTTGTTTATTTTAATCACGTCTTTCGAACTGGCAGATCCTTCTGATTAATCTCAGAATAGTCATAAAAAATATGGTTGTTGTTTTTATAAGGAAAAATTGCATATGAATGTTTTTTGTCTAATTTGCTTTTTGGGGTTTGCAAGAAGAATGTTCTACCCTGCCCTGTTCACTCTGCTTTACTTCATAATTTTGGTTGTTGCTATATCATTCTGATGATGCACAAAAAAAATCAAGATAAAAATGAACAATCCAATATAACTTACGATCAATGTTAATCTTAAGATTTTTTTGTGAAAATAGCCCCAGAATCATTGTTGCATCAGGCGCGGATCCAGCAGTTTTGAAAACGGGGTCCCAGGCTCTTGTTTGCCAATTTATACACGAATTTGACTAAATTGTCGAACACCCCCTTGATCCGCCAGTGTGCATTAATATGCACCCATTCCTAATGTATACTTGATCAGGGTCGTGTATTTTGATCACCTATTAGAACCTTTAAAATGTGTATTGCATCTTCTATTTTAGTCACGGGTACCGTTAAATGGTCACAAAATGTGTATTGCGTTTCTCATTATTGCCAAAGATTGTGACACATGTATTCAAGTTTCGGTCAGAGTCTTGTCGACCGGATGTAAAATGACACTTGTATATTCTGCCTGGCAATATTAGGTACCCTGCTGAGTGAATCGGTGTGAATGTACCTGTCGTTTTCAGAATGAAAATAAAAATAAGTAAATCCAGCCTTTCACTTCTTATTTCAGGAATTATTTGCCTTAATTTATTGAAGAATCAAATATTTCAAATTAAAATATGGTCACTCGCTTCTGAAAATACATGAAAAATATAAGAAATATATTTTCCGCATAATATTTTACGTTTCGCTCATCAAAAATGACAAACAAACAAAAAAAGGAAAAGAAATTAACATTTTTAAATCACTAAAGGCCACTAAAAGGCATCAATCCCCTGTAAAATAAATAAACATATATTATAATGTTGAATCTCCGTGAAAATATTAAACGTTTACATTTAAATCAACATCAAATTGAAATAAATATGAGTGCATAGTTCTAGATCCTGAAAAACAAAATCAAGAAATCAAATATACATAACTTTACTGTAAAATACACAATGATGTGTTTTCGTGCGTCATCTGTTTTCGTTTTATCCATTTTATTTTGATTTCCACAGCGCACGCATTATTTTTGACGTGTCTTCTGGTTTCTATTTATGGAATATAAACAAGACTACAGCGTGACATCTGTAAAAGATGTTAAAGTTTGCTTTTAAAGACGTAAGCACCAAGAACAGTGAACCTACCTACTGAACCATACTTTTTGTAATGCTAAAAATTTACTTCATTTATAAAGTAGCTGGAAAAAAATCCAGAAGGGCTATATAAAATTGAACTATGTCATCTGCCTCTCAGACACCGGCTCTTCCTGTCATGTAACTGTCATGGGGTCACTGATCGTACTTGTAAACAAAAGAGCTGACTGAAATGTGCCTGTTTCTTATATAAAATACATGTCACTTTGCAGTGCATTGTGGTTTCAGCACTAAAAAAACCATCAAAAGTAAACACAATTTTGAAGGTGGTCATTTTCAAACATTCTGTTATTTTATTTAGATGTAGTATGATTTGGTAGATGGCCAGAACCATGAAATTTTAAAACCAGCCATTTCCGGATTATATATTAGTTTCCATCCCATATATCAGCCTTGTTTTTACTTCACACGAAAACAGATGACGCCATTTTACTGACAACAAAAGTTGCCAGATAATCGAGAGTATATTAAAATACAAGACTGGCTTTAAAAACAATCTTATGTACAAAGAAATATTTAACTAGCCATTCTTTGAAAATTCCAATCGTCATATGAATGTTAATCGCTATATCTGAAAATCGATAACACGATGCTATACTAATTCGTAAAAATAGCTTGATAGCAAAATGGCACAAATTGGTAAATAAATCAATACAGAGAGATAGAAATAGTAGATTTATGATTATTTGATACCAAAATTATGTTGAGAAGTGTATGAAAAAAAAGGAGGGTAATGTAGGTCATGACCCCATGTACCTGTGCTTTTACGATCACAATTTTCCTTACGTTGTCAGGCACTTCAATTAAAAAAAATTCTTCGGCTTCGCGCACACGCGTTTCATTTTTAATGCAGCTGTTGTGGGGGGATGTCAAGTAGTTGAGACAAAGATATATTTTCACTTTCATCATTCAACACGTCCTCCATCATGCCGTGCACTTTCCAGCAAACGTCTAGGGTGTGACGTAAGAAATGTCTGGAACATTGAACCAATGAAAAAGTAGGTTACATTCTAAGTCACTTGGCTGCTGGCGCATTGGGTGATAGCATACGTTTTGGCATTTTTGTGGTTTATCAATTACATCCCGCTCGCTCTGTCCCTTCTTAACCATTAAAATTTCACTTAATATACTCTAACTATAACTTGGCCTTGAGGGATACAGGAAATCATAAAATTTTATTACTTTAGTAATTCATTACTTACAGCTGACTCCAATACAATATACACTTTAGCAGTAAACACAACAGGTGGTACACCTAGGGAAAAGACCTCTAGGCATGTAACTCTTGTGGGGACAACAATTGTGTTCTCTCTGAATTATAGAAAATTCAATTGTTTTTACACTATTTCAACACATTTTAATACAAGGCCTATAAAACAGATGTTTACAGAAGTGAATTTCATTTTTTTAAACGTTAAACTTAACGTAAAATATTCATATGAATAATTTCTTAGCTCCGAGCTTTGCTTTCAGATGCATACAAATCGATGTTTAACACTGTATTAGCGATTATTTAAAAGAAATATCCATATACATATTTTTTTTTATCGAAAACAAGCCCCTAATAAATTACAGAGTTATCGAAGCGAATCATGATTAAGTTGGATATAATGACGCACAATAGACTACCCGATTTGTAAGCTTGAAGTAATTTACCATATAACAATATGTTCGTAATGATGAACGATAAGGCCACTAAAAGGCATCAATCGCCTGTAAAATAAATAAACATAAATTATAATGTTGAATCTCTGTGAAAATATTAAACATTTACATTTAAATCAACATCAAATAGAAATAAATATGAGTGCATAGTTCTAGATCCTGAAAAACAAAATCAAGATATCAAATATACATAACTTTACTGTAAAATACACAACGATTGATGGATTATTGTGTATTGAATAGCTAAAGTTATTATCATCCAGAATGGTACAAATAAATAAACAATAATATAATACTATTATAGATTGTTCTTATATTTATCAGGGAATTATATAAACAATAAAAAAAGAAATCCTGTATTTATTGATCAATCTAATTAACTGCCAAAATATATGGGTGGATTCAGGGGGGGGGGGGTGGCACACACCCAGCGTCCACCCCCCTAAAATTGGAAAAAAATATAATTTTTTGGCATAAAATCGTGATTTTTCACACGAAATACCCCAAAAGTTTTCTTGCCTCCCTCCGCTCGGCGCATTTTTTTTAAGTACACCCACCCCCCTAGCTTGAAATCCTGGATCCGCCCCTGAAATAGTGTTTACATGTAAATTGCATATTTCTGTTGGATCGGACAAGGGTGCGTTACAGCGTTTACATAGGGATATGATTATTTGTTTTATATCATAAACAAAAATATTTATTGTTCATTAAGGTGCCTCATTACAATAATCAGAACTTTTAAAGCACAATAACTTTGACGCTGTACATACACAATCCTGTGCTATAAAACAAGACATAAATAGCTTAATAGAGACCGATAGTTTAATATATGCTTAATTCATTTTTTTAGTAAATAGTCTCCGCATAGTTAATGTATTTCTCGCATGATAATCAAAAACAAGTAATAGTGAAGTGACAACAGTATATACGTATTCTGTACGTGTATCACACTTTGCTAATATTTTAATACATTTAAAGTCACATTTCTTAATAAACATCGCATTAAGTTAAAATATGACATGAAAATCAAATACGCAACAGACTAGTATAACATAAATAATAATAATAATAATAATAATAAAGAAATAAATAAATACATATAGATACACGATAATATAATACTATAGATCATTATATTCAATGAGCTAGTGATGACTACAGTATTACGTAATCTCTCTACTCAGCGGGTGATTTAGATGACCGTGCGATTTAACTGGTAAAATGCAAATATGCCACGATAATGCAAATATGCCTTGACAATTGCAAAAATGCCACGACAATGCAAATTTAAAAGGAAAAAGACTAAAATGCCACGACAATTCAAATTTAAAAGGAAAAACGCTAAAATGCCACGACAATGCAAATTTAAAAGGAAAAACGCTAAAATGCCACGACAATGCAAATTTAAAAGGAAAAATGCTAAAATGCCACGACAATGCAAATTTAAAAGGAAAGACGCAAAAATGCCACGAAAATGCAAATTTAAAAGGTAAAAAGTAAATATTACAAGACAATTCGCTAATATAACTGTAATCTTTAATTATTTGCATTTTACCGGTTATATTTGCAAAAAAACGGGCATATTTGCATTTTCTATTTCCTACTGACACCATTATCACTGCTCTGATAAGATATAGATCTAAAGGATATCATAGACTGGTGAAACAACACCATTACCACTGCTCTCTGATAAGATATAGATCTAAAGGATATCATAGACTGGTGAAACAACACCATTATCACTGTTCTGATAAGATATAGATCTAAAGGATATCATAGACTGGTGAAACAACACCATTATCACTGCTCTGATAAGATATAGATCTAAAGGATATCATAGACTGGTGAAACAACACCATTATCACTGCTCTGATAAGATATAGATCTAAAGGATATCATAGACTGGTGAAAAAACACCATTATCACTGCTCTGATAAGATATAGATCTAAATGATATCATAGACTGGTGAAACAACACCATTATCACTGCTCTGATAAGATATAGATCTAAATGATATCATAGACTGGTGAAACAACACCATTATCACTGCTCTGATAAGATATAGATCTAAAGGATATCATAGACTGGTGAAAAAACACCATTATCACTGCTCTGATAAGATATAGATCTAAATGATATCATAGACTGGTGAAACAACACCATTATCACTGCTCTGATAAGATATAGATCTAAAGGATATCATAGACTGGTGAAACAACACCATTATCACTGCTCTGATAAGATATAGATCTAAAGGATATCATAGACTGGTGAAACAACACCATTATCACTGCTCTGATAAGATATAGATCTAAATGATATCATAGACTGGTGAAACAACACCATTATCACTGCTCTGATAAGATATAGATCTAAAGGATATCATAGACTGGTGAAACAACACCATTATCACTGCTCTGGTAAGATATAGATCTAAAGGATATCATAGACTGGTGAAACAACACCATTATCACTGCTCTGATAAGATACAGATCTAAAGGATAGCATAGACTGGTGAAACAACACCATTATCACTGCTCTGATAAGATGTAGATCTAAAGGATATCATAGACTGGTGAAACAACACCATTATCACTACTCTGATAAGATGTAGATCTAAAGGATATCATAGACTGGTGAAACAACACCATTATCACTGCTCTGATAAGATATAGATCTAAAGGATATCATAGACTGGTGAAACAACACCATTATCACTGCTCTGATAAGATATAAATCTAAAGGATATCATAGACTGGTGAAAAAACACCATTAAACTGTTCTGATAAGATATAGATCTAAAGGATATCATAGACTGGGGAAACAACTCCATTATCACTGCTCTGATAAGATATAGATCTAAAGGATATTATAGACTGGTGAAACAACACCATTATCACTGCTCTGATAAGATATAGATCTAAATGATATCATAGACAGGTGAAACAACACCATTATCACTGCTCTGATAAGATATAGATCTAAATGATATCATAGACTGGTGAAACAACACCATTATCACTGCTCTGATAAGATATAGATCTAAATGATATCATAGACAGGTGAAACAACACCATTATCACTGCTCTGATAAGATATAGATCTAAAGGATATCATAGACTGGTGAAACAACACCATTATCACTGCTCTGATAGGATGTAGATCTAAAGGATATCATAGACAGGTGAAACAACACCATTATCACTGCTCTGATAAGGTATAGATCTAAAGGATATCATAGACTGGTGAAGCAACACCATTATCACTGCTCTGATAAGATATAGATCTAAAGAATATCATAGACTGGTGAAACAACACCATTATCACTGCTCTGATAAGATGTAGATCTAAAGGATATCATAGACTGGTGATACAACACCATTATCACTACTCTGATAAGATATAGATCTAAATGATATCATAGACTGGTGAAACAACACCATTATCACTACTCTGATAAGATGTAAATCTAAAGGATATCATAGACTTGTTAGAAAACAATACTTTTGCTTCACCAGTCTATGATATCTTCCTGATTATTGTACATTTACCTTTGTTTCCCCAGTCTATGATATCTTCCTGATTATTGTACTGTGCCTTTACTTCACCAGTCTATGATATCTTCCAGATTATTGTACATATACTTTTGCTTCACCAGTCTATGATATATTGCTGATTATTGTACATGTGCCTTTGCTTCCCCAGTCTATGATATCTTCCTGATTCTTGTACATGTGCCTTTACTTCACCAGTCTATGATATCTTCCTGATTATTGTACATGTACCTTTGTTTCCCCATTCTATGATATCGTCCAGATTATTGTACATGTACCTTTGCTCATGTACCTTTGTTTCCCCATTCTATGATATCGTCCAGATTATTGTACATGTACCTTTGCTTCACTAGTCTATGATATCTTCCTGATTATTGTACATGTACTTTTGCTTCACCAGTCTAAAGGATATCATAGACTGGTGAGAAAACACCATTATGACTGCTCTCATCAGATACAGATCTAAAGGATATCATAGACTGGTGAAACAACTCCATTATCACTGCTCTGATAAGATATAGATCTAAAGGATATCATAGACTGGTGAAACAACACCATTATCACTGCTCTGATAAGATATCGATCTAAATGATATCATAGACTGGTGAAACAACACCATTATCACTGCTCTGATAAGATATAGATCTAAAGGATATCATAGACTGGTGAAACAACTCCATTATCACTGCTCTGATAAGATATAGATCTAAAGGATATCATAGACTGGTGAAACAACACCTTTATCACTGCTCTGATAAGATATAGATCTAAAGGATATCATAGACTGGTGAAACAACACCATTATCACTGCTCTGATAAAATATAGATCTAAAGGATATCATAGACAGGTGAAACAACACCATTATCACTACTCTGATAAGATATAGATCTAAAGGATATCATAGACTGATGAAACAACACCATTATCACTGCTCTGATAAGATATAGATCTAAAGGATATCATAGACTGGTGAAACAACACCATTATCACTGCTCTGATAAGATATAGATCTAAAGGATATCATAGACTGGTGAAACAACACCATTATCACTGCTCTGATAAGATATAGATCTAAGGGATATCATAGACTGGTGAAACAACACCATTATCACTGCTCTGATAAGATATAGATCTAAAGGATATCATAGACTGGTGAAACAACACCATTATCACTGCTCTGATAAGATATAGATCTAAAGGATATCATAGACTGGTGAAACAACACCATTATCACTACTCTGATAAGATATAGATCTAAAGGATATCATAGACTGGTGAAACAACACCATTATCACTGCTCTGATAAGATATAGATCTAAAGGATATCATAGACTGGTGAAACAACACCATTATCACTGCTCTGATAAGATATAGATCTAAAGGATATCATAGACTGGTGAAACAACACCATTATCACTGCTCTGATAAGATATAGATCTAAAGGATATCATAGACTGGTGAAACAACACCATTATCACTGCTCTGATAAGATATAGATCTAAAGGATATCATAGACTGGTGAAACAACACCATTATCACTGCTCTGATAAGATGTAGATCTAAAGGATATCATAGACTGGTGAAACAACACCATTATCACTACTCTGATAAGATATAGATCTAAAGGATATCATAGATTGGTGAAAAAACACCATTATCACTGCTCTGATAAGATATAGATCTAAAGGATATCATAGACTGGTGAAACAACACCATTATCACTGCTCTGATAAGATATAGATCTAAAGGATATCATAGACTGGTGAAACAACACCATTATCACTCCTCTGATAAGATATAGATCTAAAGGATATCATAGACTGGTGAAACAACACCATTATCACTGCTCTGATAAGATGTAGATCTAAAGGATATCGTAGACTGGTGAAACAACACCATTATCACTGCTCTGATAAGATATAGATCTAAAGGATATCGTAGACTGGTGAAACAACACCATTATCACTGCTCTGATAAGATATAGATCTAAAGGATATCGTAGACAGGTGAAACAACACCATTATCACTGCTCTGATAAGGTATAGATCTAAAGGATATCATAGACTGGTGAAGCAACACCATTATCACTGCTCTGATAAGATATAGATCTAAAGAATATCATAGACTGGTGAAACAACACCATTATCACTGCTCTGATAAGATATAGATCTAAAGGATATCATAGACTGGTGATACAACACCATTATCACTACTCTGATAAGATATAGATCTAAATGATATCATAGACTGGTGAAACAACACCATTATCACTACTCTGATAAGATGTAAATCTAAAGGATATCATAGACTTGTTAGAAAACAATACTTTTGCTTCACCAGTCTATGATATCTTCCTGATTATTGTACATTTACCTTTGTTTCCCCAGTCTATGATATCTTCCTGATTATTGTACTGTGCCTTTACTTCACCAGTCTATGATATCTTCCAGATTATTGTACATATACTTTTGCTTCACCAGTCTATGATATATTGCTGATTATTGTACATGTGCCTTTGCTTCCCCAGTCTATGATATCTTCCTGATTCTTGTACATGTGCCTTTACTTCACCAGTCTATGATATCTTCCTGATTATTGTACATGTACCTTTGTTTCCCCATTCTATGATATCGTCCAGATTATTGTACATGTACCTTTGCTCATGTACCTTTGTTTCCCCATTCTATGATATCGTCCAGATTATTGTAAATGTACCTTTGCTTCACTAGTCTATGATATCTTCCTGATTATTGTACATGTACTTTTGCTTCACCAGTCTAAAGGATATCATAGACTGGTGAGAAAACACCATTATGACTGCTCTCATCAGATACAGATCTAAAGGATATCATAGACTGGTGAAACAACTCCATTATCACTGCTCTGATAAGATATAGATCTAAAGGATATCATAGACTGGTGAAACAACACCATTATCACTGCTCTGATAAGATATCGATCTAAATGATATCATAGACTGGTGAAACAACACCATTATCACTGCTCTGATAAGATATAGATCTAAAGGATATCATAGACTGGTGAAACAACTCCATTAGCACTGCTCTGATAAGATATAGATCTAAAGGATATCATAGACTGGTGAAACAACACCTTTATCACTGCTCTGATAAGATATAGATCTAAAGGATATCATAGACTGGTGAAACAACACCATTATCACTGCTCTGATAAAATATAGATCTAAAGGATATCATAGACAGGTGAAACAACACCATTATCACTACTCTGATAAGATATAGATCTAAAGGATATCATAGACTGATGAAACAACACCATTATCACTGCTCTGATAAGATATAGATCTAAAGGATATCATAGACTGGTGAAACAACACCATTATCACTGCTCTGATAAGATATAGATCTAAAGGATATCATAGACTGGTGAAACAACACCATTATCACTGCTCTGATAAGATATAGATCTAAGGGATATCATAGACTGGTGAAACAACACCATTATCACTGCTCTGATAAGATATAGATCTAAAGGATATCATAGACTGGTGAAACAACACCATTATCACTGCTCTGATAAGATATAGATCTAAAGGATATCATAGACTGGTGAAACAACACCATTATCACTACTCTGATAAGATATAGATCTAAAGGATATCATAGACTGGTGAAACAACACCATTATCACTGCTCTGATAAGATATAGATCTAAAGGATATCATAGACTGGTGAAACAACACCATTATCACTGCTCTGATAAGATATAGATCTAAAGGATATCATAGACTGGTGAAACAACACCATTATCACTGCTCTGATAAGATATAGATCTAAAGGATATCATAGACTGGTGAAACAACACCATTATCACTGCTCTGATAAGATATAGATCTAAAGGATATCATAGACTGGTGAAACAACACCATTATCACTGCTCTGATAAGATGTAGATCTAAAGGATATCATAGACTGGTGAAACAACACCATTATCACTACTCTGATAAGATATAGATCTAAAGGATATCATAGATTGGTGAAAAAACACCATTATCACTGCTCTGATAAGATATAGATCTAAAGGATATCATAGACTGGTGAAACAACACCATTATCACTGCTCTGATAAGATATAGATCTAAAGGATATCATAGACTGGTGAAACAACACCATTATCACTCCTCTGATAAGATATAGATCTAAAGGATATCATAGACTGGTGAAACAACACCATTATCACTGCTCTGATAAGATGTAGATCTAAAGGATATCGTAGACTGGTGAAACAACACCATTATCACTGCTCTGATAAGATATAGATCTAAAGGATATCGTAGACTGGTGAAACAACACCATTATCACTGCTCTGATAAGATATAGATCTAAAGGATATCGTAGACTGGTGAAACAACACCATTATCACTGCTCTGATAAGATGTAGATCTAAAGGATATCATAGACTGGTTAGAAAACATTACTTTTGCTTCACAGTCTGATATCTTCCTGATTATTGTACATGTACTTTTGCTTCACCAGTCTATGATATCTTCCTGATTATTGCACATGTGACTTTGCTTCACCAGTCTATGATATATTCCTGATTATTGTACATGTACCTTTGTTTCACTTGTCTGATATCTTCCTGATTACCGGTATTGTCCTTGTGCCTTTGTTTCACTAGTCTGATATCTTCCAGATTATTGTACATGTACCTTTGCTTCAGTCTATGATATCTTCCTGATTATTGGGCATGTGCCTTTGCTTCACCTGTCTATGATATCTTCCAGATTATTGTGCATTTACCATTGCTTCACCAGTTTATGATATATTCCTGATTATTGTACATTTACCTTTGCTTCACCAGTTTATAATATCTTCCGGTTTATTGTACATGTGACTTTGCTTCCCCAGTCTATAATATATCACTATCATTATACATGTACCTTTGTTTTTCTTGTCTCCTGATTATTATACCTGTACCTTTGCTGTACCTGTCTATATATATATTTATAGCTCCAAAGAAACCTTTAAATGTAACTGGTGTTGCAACGTCTCATCCTGAAACTCTACAGGTTACATGGCAACAACCGTTACCAAGACCAGGAAATACAACCTATACAGTCAAAGTGTATGAAGAAAACGATCAGAAAATTACATTTGTCTACAAGGAAGGCTTTAAGAAAGAAATTTCAGGTATTATCATCTAGAGTCTCTGATTATTTTAACACAGAAATCAGCCATTTTGAATAGTTATGAATTGATTTACATGTCATATTTACCTCTTGTATTTTAAGGATCGTTTCTATTGTATATGACAATGAATTTGCTCACACTTCGGTAGTTTCAAAGAAAGAAGTTATGTGAGGGAAGGCAGCTAGCCATTATTAAAACTATTTTCTGTGTTTCAGTAATTTTCTATTTTTAGCTCACCTGACCGTAAACATTTCAATCTTCTTCTAGAGAACCACTGAAGCAAATGGGACCAAACGTGGCAGGAATGTTCATTTGCATGGTCTAACCAAGTTTTGTTACGATCGGTTATCCAACATGGCTGCCAGGGGCCATGAAAGCCTCAGATTGGCTGAAATTTTTAATGATCTTCTTCTCTGATACTACATGGAGGATGGAATTGAAAATTGTCATGAATGATCATTGCAAGCTGCTAACCAAGTGTTGTTACTTTTTGGACCGATTGAAAATCCAAGATGGCTGCCAGCGGGGGACATATTTTAACATAGAGACCCTATAGGAAATATGTAAAACAAACTTCTTCTCAAGAACCACAGGATGGATTGGAATTATGCTTGGCAGAAATGTTCCTGACAAGGTTCTGATCAATTGTTGTTACTTTTTGTTCCGATCGGTTATCCAATATGGCTGCCAGGGGCCATAATATTCTCTGATTGGCTGAAATTTGAAAGATCTTCTTTTCCGATACTACATGGAGGATGGAATTGAAAATTGTCATGAATGATCATTGCAAGCTGCTAACCAAGTGTTGTTACTTTTTGGACCAATTGAAAATCCAAGATGGCCACCAGGTGGGGACATAAGTTAACATAGCGACCCTATGGGAAATATGTAAAACAAACTTCTTCTCAAGAACCACTGGATGGATTGGAACCATACTTGGCAGAAATGTTCCTTGCAAGGTCCTTATCAAGTGTTTTTGTTCTGACCGTCCTCCGTTAAAGATGGCTGCTGTTACTAAAAATATAAATTTCTTCAATTATCCAATGCTGCTTTAGTATAAGTCAAAATGAGCTCAAATTTTAACTGCAGCTACATGGCAAGGAGTAGTTTAACATTTATTCCTGGTTTTTCTATGAAAGTTTTCTTTCAGCCGATTTATACAGATTATGCAAATTAGGCATATTTTGATAAAAGATCACATTTAAATCTTCTCCTCAGAAACTGCTGAACCAAATTAAACCAAACCTGGCAGGGATGATCCCTGGGTGGATCCCTTTCAAAATTGTGTCCGACAGCCCCACCCTCCATTCAAGATGGCTACTGTTACTAAAAATAGAAATTTATTCAATTGTCCATTGCTGCTTTAGTATAAGTCAAAATAAGCTCAAATTTTAACTGCAGCTACATGGCAAGGAGTAGTTTAGCATATATTCCATGTTTTTCTGTGAAATTTTTCTTTCAGCCGATTTATACTGATTATGCAAATTAGGCATATTTTGATAAAAAGATCACATTTAAATCTTCTCTTCTGAAACCGCTGAACCAAATTAAAGCAAATTTGGCTGGAATGGTCCTTGGGTGGTCCCTTTTCAATATTGTGTCTGACAGCACTGCCCTCCATTCAAAATGGCTGCTGTTACCAAAAATAGAAATGTATTTAGTTGTCAATTTCTGCTTTATTACAAATCAAAATGAACTCAAATTTTAACTGCAGCTACATGGCAATGAGTAGTTTAACATATATTCTGGGTTTTTCTGTGAGATTTTTCAGCCAGTTTATTCCGTTTAGGAATATTATGAAATAAAAATTACATCAAAATCTTTTGCTCAGAAATTTGAGTTAGAATGATCTTTGGGTGGCCCACTTTCAAAATTATGTGTAACACCCCCATTTTCTATCAACTTTCGATGTCAAATTGAAAACCAGGTGAGCGATTACAGGCTCCTGGGAGCCTCTAGTTTATGCATTAGTTAAAAAGATATTTGTATATTATTTATCATCATTAACTTGTTTCAAGACTGCAGCCAAACCTTTTGTTCAAGACATCAGACTTTGACATAGCAAGATTTACCAATAATGTTATTGTTACAATAGCTTAATTTACTAAAGGCAGGAAGATTAAAACAAGTAAGATTAGGTCGTTTATACATAAAGTATATATCAACAAATGTCCAGCATTCTTCGTAAACTGATCATTTTATTTTCTTCAATGCAATTAATTACTGGAATTCCCTCCTTAGCCATATAAAATCTATATCTGTTCTAGATTGTTAAGAAAGAGAAATTAAAATCCACATGAAGTAGATTGTTTTTAAAATCTATTTCTATATTTATTATGTTGCCATTTATTGATTCCAATACCCCTGATATTATTTACAAGAATAATATTAACTTTATGTTATGCAATAAGAAATTAAACGGGAAGCCTTTCATGGGTCTATCCTCCGTTACAGCATCATTGATATAAGGTATTCAGAAGTTAGTTGTCTTGTATGTTTTTTGTTTTTATTTAAACATATTTTTATCTGATCCTGTGCATTTCAGATATGTTAACCTAAACAAATTTTAACATTTACCTTGACCATGTTCTATGTTTAACACTGTAAATTAAATTAAAACAATCATTTAGATTTACTTGTCTTTTCTTCATCCTGTTGTTAGATAAGAATGAAAAGATGTTTTTGTTTATGGATTTCAAACGACATATGACTTACCCCCCCCCCATTCTTTTATGTTCAGTGAGTTAAGGTGAGAGGTGGTTGTCTGTCTTGTTGATATTGGTGGAATTATTGACTGTTTAAACTTTCTTTTCATAATTACACAGGTTATTATACTCAGACTGCAACAATAGCTGGTTTGGAGGAGTACTGGAATTATACATTTGTTATAGAAGCAGCAACATTAATAGGTTCTGTAGAGTCTGATATGTCAACAGCTGTAATGACAAATTATTCAGGTATTATGTTACGGTCCTTAAACCAATCAAAGTAAAGGTCTTTGGGTTATTTCCTTTCATTGATATATCTGATGGTCCCTACCTTTAGGTCAACTTAATTGATTGTCATTAATGTACTTGTGGGGCACCTTGTGTAATTGTATTTCATTTTTTGTTGGAGTGTAAAAATTAAAGAAATCTTATAAAAACCATGTTTGATGTGTTTGTAGATAACAGTGCATGTATAATGAACCAGGTTAATGGGGGAGGTTATTGTGTTTAACACAACTTTCAACGATGATTATTTCAGGTTATAGCATGGCGGTCAGTTTTATTGGTGGAGGAAACTGGAGTATTCAAAGAAAACCACCTCCCTGTCACAAGTCAATGACAAACTTTATCACATAATGTTGTATCTAGTAAACTTCACCATACATATATATATATATATACGAGGGTTGTCCGTAAAGTTTGTGGACTATCTCAATAAAATCTGACTGACATGTCCGAAATAATTGAAACTAGGATATAATTAATTACATGATTTACTGATTAATTGTACAAAATTTTATCACAGTACATGCTTAAATAATTGTATTCCGTCAATTTAAAAATCAATAGAAACTCACACCCGGAGCACGACAAAAATACCACATAACATGTGAGTCGCTGTTTTTAATTTTTGTTTTTCTAAGTATCAAACTCTGCGAAAAATTCACCTGAAAATTACACTATGACGTCGACAATACTCTTGACGTTACACCTGCTAAATTTGAAAAGTCAAAGTTTCGAAATGGCTGAGAAATCTGGATTTGAAGCGCTGAAGACAGGATCGGCATTACTAAAAAAAAGGGACGTTTGCGGAAAAGGTGGAGCAGCGGGCGGTGATAAAGTTTTGCGTGGACATCGAAAAAACGCCAACAGATACGCACAAGTTCTTAAAGCAGTCAGAGAAACATAGTAAAGTAAGCCGTTCATTGATATTCAAGTGGCACAAAAGGTTTGCGGACGGAAGAGACAGTTTAGCAGACGATGAGCGGGAAGGCAGACCATCTTTTAGAGAATCCGATGCTGTAAAAAATGAAGTTCGGGACGTTATTAACGGTGATCGGCGGCTAACAGTCCGTGAAGTTGCAGACAAATGTGGAATTTCTAAGACTACAGCGCACCAAATTTTAGGAAATGATTTGAATATGAACCAAGTATGTGCTAGATGGGTACCGCGAATTCTTACAGCTGAACATTTAACAAAAAGAGTGGAATTGTCAAAACAATTTATCAAAAAAGTTAATCGTGGTGGCATAAGATTTCTAGACCGAATAATTACAACCGACGAAAGCTGGTTCCACTACTATGATCCGGAAACTAAACAACAGTCAAGTCAGTGGAAAAACTGTAACTCTCCTCCACCAAAAAAGGCAAAAATAACCAAATCACTGGGAAAGAATATGTTTATTCTCTTTATGGACAGGAAAGAAATGCTACTGACACACGCTGTTCCCCGTGGCCAGACTGTCAATTCTGAATACTACTCCAAGGTAATAAACATAATAATTACTTTTGAAATTAATGAATTAATTATTTTCCCTGTAAATTTAAACTAATATAATAAACATTTCAAAAATGTGTTCATCTGAAAGAGTTAATTTTATATTATCAATTCGATTTTATTTTATAGATACAATACAGTAAAAAGTCTGTTTATCTTGTTAGGTACTGAGGCGAGATTTGGCACAAGCTCTGAGAAAGAAACGTTCTTATTTAGCTGCCAATCTAGACCAAGTGATACTACACCAAGATAATACACCGGCACATACTTCCCAAACAACTCAACTAGAATTAGATTTACTTTGATTCAAGTGTCTGAAGCATTCTCCATATAGCCCTGACTTAGCGCCAATGGATTTTGCAGTATTTCCATATATTAAATCATTTCTCTGTGGACAGAGGTTCGATGATTTACCGGAACTAAGACAGGAAGTGATCAATATAATTCTAAATATGAAAACGGAACAATTTGAGAAAATATTTGATGACTGGTTAAAGAGATGTAAGAAATGTGTTGAGTTGAACGGGGACTACGTCGAGAAACGTTAACTTTTACTACTGTTGACGTCATTGAACGTCAGGAATTTTTTCCGTGCTCCGGTGTGAGTTTCTATTGATTTTTAAATTGACGGAAATACGATTATTTAAGCATGTACTGTGATAAAATTTTGTACAATTAATCAGTAAATCATGTAGTTAATTATATCCTAGTTTCAATTATTTCGGACATGTTAGTCAGATTTTATTGAGATAGTCCACGAACTTTACGGACAACCCTCCTATATATTGCTTAGACGTTTGTATATATATATACAAACGTCTAAGCAAGTGACAACCATACAATATATTCCACTGGATCTCAAAGTTATTTGTGATACTAGGTTAATACTAAATATTAAATATATAGGTCGGAAAATTAAACCAAGCAGTGTTTAGAATTAGATTTTTGAGCTGTCAAATTTTTGTTCTTCCCTAGACGGGATTTGAACTCACACCATTGATACACTGCAGCACCAATCGTTTAGCCTTACGACCAGCGCCCTAGACCACTCGACCACATCCACTCCATAAAAATGAGCTTCAATAATCGAAGTGTTACCTTGTCTCGTAAGGAAAATCTAGAGATAGACATAAGACATGTGTCTAAGCGTGTGTAGATGGTACATATATACTTAATATTATAATTTGACGGCAATCTAACTCAGCAATTTTTGATATATTGTATAGGATAATGAAGAATTCATTATACAGTCACAGGAAATAAAGTATATAGTATATATATATAAAAGAAATTAGTAAAAAATGAACAAAACGGATTTTTCACAACATTCTTGTACTAACGTTTTCACTGATGTTGCAGATCTTCAGGTACAATGTTTATAAGTGTATATATATGACGTTAACAATAGTGTGACGTTAACAATATAAAGGGAGACTATTTTCATTTGACTTTTTATATATATATATATATATATATATATATAAGTCTAGAAGATTGTGCAACGATACCGATAAAGGTGTTACAAAAAATATATTGACAAAATTGTCGATCAACAAATGACCTTCCTCAGTGTTTATCAAAGTTAGACTGAGTTTGTAAAGATTGGATGGTATAATTACAACTCACTAATTAGTCAGGTGACAAAATGTGACGTATTAAAAATCTTTAACTCCCTCATTTCACTGTAAAGATATGATGGTATAATTGTCACCTGGTAAAGTGTGATGCATTTGAGAATGCTAAGGATAATCGTTAATGAAAGGTGGTGAGCACAAATCTTTAACTTAGTGACAGTAGTAAAATATTCGTTAACTATAAACACTGTGAAAGAAAATATACATAAAAACTTATTGTTTTCTGTTAATACCGTTCGGATGTAAAACACGGAGTTCTTTAATCCAAAATCTTTCCCGATTCTCACGTTGAAAATCACTCCACAGACAGTTCTGTTCAATGATGAGGATTTTCATTCTGTTGAAATCCTCGAGACTGTGGTCAGACATGTCTGGAGTGCTGGCTCACAGGAAGAAATGTCTTTTTTGTATGGTCACTCCTGTGTCCATTCAGGCGTTTGTATATATATATATAAAGTGCTGCTTTGGACATTTCCACAATTATATTTAAAACAGTTGCCTTGGATTAACAGCAGCATGATTTATAAATGATGTTTCACTTATAGCTATTGCATACAAAACTTCTTCCTCTAATATCATCTTCGCTAGCCAAGGGTTACGATCCACTCTACTCGTCTTCACCCTTGGCATCATTAGTCAGATTTTCGTAATTCCCGTGCACTGCCACCTGCTGGATTTTGACAGTTATGCCCCTTGTAATGATGTTATTTTCAACCAGTCGACGCGAGGCTTTCATTTCTTTTCGCTTGAATGCCCTGAAAATTGACTCAAGATTATAATATGGCTGATTTTCAAGCGAAGATTTGACGAGGCTCATACTGTTATTCAATGGTAAGCTAGTGCTTTTATTTCAAACTTACAACATTATTTTATATGTACACGTATTTTTATTTTGTTGACATTTTTCCTACAGAACATGTGCTTTTTGTAAAGCGCGTTCTGATTGGTTGCAGCTACCACTAACTGCAATACATATAAACCGTCACCGTGTGACCTCGAAAATTCATCTAACGATGCCAAGGGTGAAGATGAGTAGAGCGGATCGTAACCCTTGACTAGCGAAGATGCTCTAATATATGCATTAAGCAACATTATCTCTTCAACTGTTGGGTTGGATTTTTTTAGTAATGCTAGCTCACTGAAACAACATTCCGCGGATAGACATGTCGTCCCACTCGGATACATTATCCTGATTCCGAGCCAACCAGTCTTGGCTCTTTGAGTCTTTCTCCTTAATGCTGCATGCTGTTGGTATAGTACAAAGCAGACCTCATCATCTCATTGAAAATTGACTTGTTCTTGCCATGATATAGGTGTCAAACCAATAATTCACCAATCAGAGCTTAGAACATATACGAAAGTAGTCCTTTTTAAAGAAAATAGTTCCTTTTTGCTTTGTTGTATTGTAAAATATACTGAATGGAATGGAATAATTAAAATTGATAATTGAAGTTAAATATATATGGATTATTTTGAGCCCAAATTTGATGGATTTAGTTGTATTTTGATACCTCTATGATGCATGACCTATAAATATTGAATTTCCCAGGGATGATGGAGCTATTTTTTAGAGTAGGTGTTTTCCATAGCCTGGCATTTCACTGCAAGACTTTAAACATCCCCTGATATTTTCACAGAATGTAGAGGAATCATGTACGTTTCAGAAAATGTATGGTCATGAAAAGATTAAACTTAAGATAAAATAGCCAGGCAGGCTCGAAAAAACACAAATTTAGTAGAAAATGCTAAAGAAATTAATTATAGGTTTCACAAGCTGAAAAATTGCTGAATACACAACTGTATATATAAATGGTTTTAAACAGCAATCACTCACTCACTCACTCAACAGTTGTGTACTTTGCTTGCTCGGCTGAAATTTAAACAATCTAGTGTTAAACTGATTTTGAATGTGAAATTAACATTAGTAGATATGATTTCATCATATTTTACCACTGATGCCATTATCACATACAAATTGTGTGACAATAATCATTAGATGATTGTACAATCAACAATATTGTATTTTAATTGTTATCACATTTTATTGAATATTTGTATATCGTTCTTCAATTGTTTGCTAAAATCATAAAAATCTATGAAATTTGGTCCCTATTTAAAACTGTTCATGTAGGATTATGTTAATGTTCAATATCATGAATTATTTAAACTAAATATGATTTCTGTTTTAAGTTAATTAGTAAGTAAACACTATACAATTGTTTTCAGCTCCAGGAAATGTGGTAAATTTCATGATAAATCACCCAAGTGAGATATATAATCAGATGAATGTGATGTGGAGTATTCCCCCGATACGAGAGAGAAATAGTGTAATCATGAAGTATGTGATCTCTCATAATATCTCAGGAGTAAGTATAAAACTTATGTTTTAAATTATATGCTTGAGCTTGCAGTTTGTATGCAGATTTTTTACAATCAGCAGGGATGATTTTTTTCAGTTATTTAACTGATTTCAGCTATTTTCCTCTGAATTTTTTTCTCTGAAAGTTGCAGGACATAGTCAGAACAGGTCAAAAATTAATCTATTGAAAGTGGGTGTAGATGGTTTCAGCTTTTTTTTCATTGATTTTCAGTTATTTTATTTTCTAGCCAGAATCATCCCTAACATGTTTTAGTATTATGAGTACGGAACTATTGAATCAAGGATTTTTAAAGAATCGTCTCATCTTTCCAAAAGGTTTTTCCGGGTGATTTCAATATCTTGTAGAAAAGTATTCTGTCAGTTGCATACAGATGATTAAAGATGGTATTGGCAATTAGATTTTGATTCAAAGTTGACCATTGTTTTCACTATTATGTCTTATGATGGCCTTGTATATTATCAAAGATCTAGATAATGGTTGACTGCATCATTACATTGACTGATACACAAATCTTGATTGAAAACTTTACTGTGATTATTTTTTAGAGTCTGCATGACCTTGAGAATCATCATTAAAAACAATTTATCAAATTTTAATGTTCAATGACAATATTTATTAATTTAAAAAAATCCAACATTTGTATATGTTCGGAGTTGAATATTTACTTATGATCTTATTTATGTCGAAACTATGGCATCCTGTATAGCAGAAGGAGGATAATTAGTCCAATTTATTTATCTTATAATGATAATACATTTAGATTTTTAAATTACTTTAAAGGTTTAAACGTAAAAAAAAAAAATCCTCAAATTTTCTGTGTTGTATTAAAAAATGTGTATGTTTATTAAATTGTCCACAAAAACCAATATTAGATGATACCTGGACTCTATCCCATATTAATGTGCTTGAATAATATGCTTTATTATACCCCCCCCCCCCCCCCCCCCCCCGCAAACAAAGTTTGGGGGGATATATAGGAATCACCCTGTCCGTCCGTCGATTCGTCCATCTGTCCATCCGTCCATGTACCTTGTAAGCACAACTCCTCCTAAACGAATTATTGGATTTTTATGAAACTATACACATTTGTAATACACTACCTGCAGATGTGTATGAAGGAATATGGTTGCTGTCCAAAATTTAAAAGGTGAGTTAATTCAACTTATATTTTCACGAAAGGGGGGGGGGGGGGGGGCATGTACCTTGTAAGTGCAACTCCTCCTAAACGGCTTATTGGATTTTTATGAAACTTTACACATTTGTAGTACACTTCCTGCAGATGTGCATGAAGGAATATGGTTGCTGTGCAAAATTTATAAGGGGAGCTAATTCAACTTATACTTTCATGAAAAGGGGGGAGGGGCATGTACCTTGTAAGCGCAACTACTAAACTGCTTATTGAATTTTTATGAAACTTTACACAGTTGTAGTACACAACCTGCAGATGTACATGAAGGAATACTGTTGCTGTCTAAAATTTAGATGGGGAAATAATTCAACTTATACTTTCACGAAAAGGGGGGTCGTGTACCTTGTAAGCACAACTCCTCCTAAACGACTTATTGGATTTTTGTGAAACTTTTCACAGTTGTAGTACACTACCTGCATATGTGCATGAAGAAATATGGTCGCTGTCCAAAATTTGGAAGGGGAGATAATTCAACTTGTACTTTCACGAAAAGAAGGAGGGCATGTACCTTGTAAGCACAACTCCTCCTAAACAGCTTATTGGATTTTTATGAAACTTTACACAGTTGTAATACACTACCTGCAGATGTGCATGAAGGAATATAGTTGCTGTTCAAAATTTGGAAGGGGAGATAATTTAACTTATACTCTGAAATACGTTCTGTATGGAGAGATGGGCTTGTAAGTGCAACTCCTCCTAAACGGCTCATTGGATTTAAATGAAACTTTACACAGTTGTAATACACTGCCTGCAGATGTGCATGAAGGAATATGGTTCCTGTCAAAAATTTGGAAGGTGATGTAAGCGTAACTATTCCTGAATGAAATAAGATTTTAATTGACCTTTTCACATCTGGATATTTGCAATATAAAAACTACTCAAGAATAAATAATTAATTTTGAATCAATAACATTTGATGTGACCTATATCCTCTTGTACAAAAGTTAGGAAATGTTGTAATCCTCATGTATACTTATGAAACCGTATTGGTTTTAAACAATCCCACTTTGTTGAAGACCTTGTGGCGACCCCTAGATGTATGTTCTTGGTTAGTTTTTTTTCGAGATGGGATGTTGTCTCCTTGACATTACTCCATATCCGTTCTTTTTTCATAGGTAACTTGCTAATATACCTGTATTCCAAAGTTTGAACATCATAGTATTGCAAGCAGAGGGTATCACTCAGTGAGGTCACTCACAGATCTAGTTAAATTTGTTGTTGTCCGAGTCACTTTGATGTGTAAAAGCAAAGTTGTCAAAACTTTATTCAAACTTATATATGTTGTTTCCCTTGATACATGTGAGTGGAAATATGGTTTATTTTTAGCTCACCTATGTGAGCTATTGCCATCATTTGGCGACCGTCGTCCGTCTGTAAACATTTTAAAAAATCTTCTCCTCTGAAACCACTGGGCCAATTTAAGCCAAACTTGGCCTGAATCATCCATAGCGGGTTCCCTTTAAAAGATATGTCAGATGATCCTGCCGACCAACCATCATGGCTGCCATGTCTATAAATAGAACATAGAGGTAAAATCAGCAAAAAAATCAATTAAAAAATCCAGAAAAATCCTTTAGAGTATATTGCAATTAAATTTGATACATATGTAATATTCTTTCAGAATTATGGTTGAGGACCCCATCCCCCATCAAACATGGCCACCATCATTACTATAAATGGAAAATTAATGGAAAAATTCATTAAAACATTATTTTAAAATCCTGTAAAGAGTCAAATGCAATCAAACCATATGGAAAGAATGCATATGTGGTCTTCTTTCAAAACTTTGATTGAAGACCTCCGGCTGTCATCCAACGTGGCCGTCACTGTTACAAAAAATAGAAAATTATGGTCAAAAAAAATATTTTAAAAACCGGTAAAAAGCCAGTTGCCACCAAACTTTATGGAAATGATGCATATATGATCCACTTTCAGACTTATGGTTGCTAACCCTGGTCGCTTATGAAAAATGGCTGCTATCGTTACTAAAAATATATTTTTTTTTTTTAAATTCTTTAAATATTGTAAAGAGCCAATGTTGCTACCAAACTATAAAGGAACAATGCATATATAATTCTCTTTCAGACCATGAATGATGACCCCCGACTGCCATAAAACATGGCTGTTGTCGCTTCTCAAACTTGAAAATTAGTGAAAAAAATCAATAAAAAATAGAAAACTATTGAACAAATTCCCCCAACAAAGTTTTTCTTAATACATATATAAAAAAAAAATTCATAAAGTAAATGTTAAAATCTTATATACTCTATACTGGAAGTAAATCCACCAGATTATAAAAATGATAAATAGGTTTCTCAGGACATTTTCATGGCATTAGTGTAACCCGTCAGTTACATGACCAGTAAAACGTTTTAGAGTAAATAACAGACTTGGAATTGTTTCAAGCTTTTTAAGGATATTGATGGATGAAGGAAACTTTCTACAGTAAATTATTCCAGAATCCTGCAAACATCTGTTTTAACCTTTATTTTGCATGAAAAGTGTTTTATTTACTTTTAAGGGTAAGTTGTGCAAAACGTGTATATTTTTGTATGCAGTTTTCAATATGAGCTGATGTGTCGTCGAATTTGTACTAGGTAGATCTAAAAAAACAAATGAAATCTTTGGGATTTTTCATACAAATTAATCTAAATTAAAATAATTGTGAAACAGAGTTTAATTATTTTGTTGTAGCATTCAACTGCATACACTCAGTATAAGTTAAAGTCAGCTACAAAATATAAATGGGGTTTGTTTTTACCCCATTTTTAAAATGAATTTTTTAATCACTTGGACATTCAGAATAAGTGTAAACATCAGTAAAAGCATACCGTCTGTGGTGACAACAAACCCCCCCCCCCCCCCCTTCCCATAAACTAGACAACTAGTTGCTAGTCCTTAGTTTGTAAATGGTGCAGCAAAAATATGCAAAGAAAGGTTGGTACTGTTGCTGTCATTTTGTCATTTGTTGGTGTTGGTGTTGGTGATCCTCTTCAAAAATCAAGTTTTTTATGCCAATCAGAAATCCCTATGGGAAAAATGTTCAAATGTGAAACCAAACTGTACTTGATTGTTCATTGGATAGTCCTCTACAGGGACGGATCCAGGGGGGGGGGGGGTGTGCACCTGGCATGCAACCCCCCTAAAATTGGAAAAAATATGATTTTTTGGCGTAAAATCATGATTTTTCACACGAAATACCCCAAAAATGTTCGCGCCTCCCTCCGCTCGGCGCAATTTTTTTAAGTGCGCCCTCCCTAACTTGAAATCCTGGATCTGCCCCTGCTCTACAAAGTTTAACTTTTTTGTTCAATATGGAATTCAAGATGGCGGCTACGGCATGACTTGGTTTAACATCAGACCCTATGGGAAAAATGTTTTAAAAGGCATCTGGGACAATTGAAACTTAACCTTGAAACTGAACTAAGAAGGAATGTTGTTGGTGCCTGAGGTGAGCAATACAGGCTCTTGAGATCCTCTGGTTATTAGTTGTTAGCTAAATTTCCTTGGATATCTTGAACACTTGATTAATTCAAATTACAATCGACTTTGACACAGCTAGGCACTACTGAGTACTGTACAATTAGGAAGAGTTTGAAGATATCAAATGGGTAAGCAGAAGCCATAAATCGAAGAACAGACAGTAGAATGGCCAAATGAAAAAGGACAAACAACATGAAGAATGTTGTACAAAATACTACACAGATAACTAAGATTGAGAACACGAACCCACTAAAAAAAATGGTGGTGAACTCTGGTACTTCAGAAAGGTAAGCAGTTCCTAATCTATATGTGGCACCTGTTATGTTGCTCATGTTAAAACCCATATGATAAGTCATGAAAGTGGATTGTGATTACAACAAATGGAACATATATGTGGTCATTAGTGACACATATTATGTAACTGTTAACCAAGTCATGGACCGTAAAACTTTTGTAGTGATGACTTCAACTTAACCACTTGGAACCCTTAGTTGAGTAGCATCTTTGTTAGCAACAACCTTCTATCAAGGAAATCATGATAGGAACCACAAAGTCTGGAATATCGTATCAACTGAGAGATATATACTCCATATGCAGCAGCTGCTGAAATGTTGCTACATATAAAACTAAAAAGAAAAGTTCACAATGAGAAAATTGAAATCATCTTTTGTCATAACGTTTTAGTTGCAAAGATGAGAATGTTATGAAATTGTAAAATTCACTCATATTTAGGACTTTTCTAAAAATTCATATGTATGTGGTCTGTTTAATCTTTAATGATAGAATTTCAAGTATTGACTAAGTTTACACCTTTCTCTTATCTTATTAAGATTTTGAGCCATTTATGGATCTGCATAGAGAAATGTAATTTGTTATAAAAAAAAAATTTTTTGAAATACTTGACTCAACTTTTTTTTCTGACATATCTATGTATTAATTACACCCTGCAAGAGAAATTATTTCAGAAAACTATTTGATTTACTTTGTGGTGAAGTCAATCATTATATTGATGAAAATATTAAGAAGATCATAACCTAAGACTTTGTTATAATAAGACCAAATTTTAATACTTTTGTGATCAGTTTAAATTTGTAGATGAGAATTTTACTACAAATCATATTTTATTGTCAACAAATTAGAAAAGGGACCGGACATACACAGTTTTTCATTGTTTTTCAAATTTTACCTAATGTTGATTTTGTTGTCGAAAAATCAGATACATATGTATTCACAGATTATGTATTTATTTGAAATTTTCTATGTTAAGAATAAAATATTTTCCTTTTCAAAGAAAATCTTATTTCAATAAGCTTGCTTAATTTCAGACTATGGAATCACTGAATGTGTCAGCTAACGCTGAGGTGTCTTTTATGAAAACATTGAATGTCACAGCAGAACAGTCATATGAGGTTGAGGTAATACTTGAAAATTAACACTATCATCCTTTGATATTGCATAGCAATTGACGGTTTATGGTGTTTAATGCCACTTTCAACAATATTTCAGTCATATCGTGGCGGTCAGTTTTATTGATGGAGGAAACCGAAGTACCCGGAGAAAACCACTGACTTGTTGCAAGTCACTGACCAACTTTTTCACATAATGTATCGAGTACACCTGGTCATGAACAGGATTCGAACTCACAACTTTAGTGGTGATAGGCACTGATTGCACAGGTAGTTGTAAATCCAATTACCATATGATCATGACCACGATGGCTCTTATATACAATTGAAGAAGAAAATGATTTTACAATTTGTCAAAAAGAAACTTTGTGAAATTAAAACGTAGATATCTAAATTATTGTGTGCGACTCGTGTCTGGAATTATCTTCATCAGATACACTCAAAGGCAAAAGATTGAGAAATCGTCTTTGAAATAAGTAGTAATGGCCACAAAATATCCATCCATGAGATGCAAACATGCATCATTGTGTTTGTATATTATAGTCAGAAATAACTTTTATCGATCTTATTCTTTTCAACATTTTATTGATATTTAATTCATTGCTCAGACATCTATTATATACATGTATGTACATACATTGTAGAATACTCTAGTATTACAGTTTGTTGTTTTTTTTTACATCAAATGACATTTTTTGTGAAATATGTCAATTGATCGGTGAATTTAAATTTGTTATTTTAAACATATTTAATTGTAATATACAAGAAAATTTAGATTAGGAACAAATTCATAAATGTAGTATTAATTTTGAATTTAAATTTATTTCCAGGTGTATGCAGTAAACATACAAAATCAGAATGGATCTATAATAAACAAGATATATTATGCAAAACCTGGACGTAAGTATTATATGTTATAATTAGTAAATTTTCAGTAGGTTGAATTTGAATGGCTCACACAACATGTATTCTTTGTAATAATTTTACAGTTAAGAAATTTTTGCTGTATATTCTATATTGAATAAACTATGGTTCCTCTCACTATCTGAATGGGGCATTTTGTATTTGGATTTACAGCTACCTGTGCAATCAGTGCCTATCACCACTAAAGTTGTGAGTTTGATCCCGCTCATGGCAAGGTATTTGATACAACATAATGTGATAAAGTTTGTAAGTGGTTTGCTGCAGGTCGGTGGTTTCCTCCACTAATAAACCTGACTGCCACGATATAATTGAAATATTGTTGAAAGTGGTGTTAACCATCATCACCTCCTAACTCTAACCACTCTGTCTAAAGCAAAAATAAAACATAAACATTGGACGTTTTTGGCTATTTGAATAAATATTTCATAACAGCTGATATTTGAGGTAGGTAGTGTTTTTATTAAATCATATTGCAATAATTAGACACAAAATTTTGGATTTCACGAATTCAATATGGTGGCTAATTTAAAGTACAACCATTAGTTATGACATGTCAACTAGATTTGACAGTAAATAGTATCCAGTGATAACACCTAGTACATAAAAGATGTATTATAATGAGTGTACAGGTATCATTTTAAGAAGGGTTTGAAGATACCAAAGGGGTAATCAGAATCCGTAATATCAAAGAAGAACAGACAACACAATGGCCAAAAGAAAAAGGACAAAAGGACAAACAATGATCTACAAAACATATATATAAAACTAAAGATCGAGTAACACGAACCCCACTAAAAAACGGGGGTGAACTCAGGTGCTCCGAAAAGGTAAGCAATTCCTGCTCCACTAGTGACAACCGTGGTGTTAATCTATTTACCCTATGTAGTTGTAATAATGTACAGAAGTTTGGAAGCAAAGACAATAATTTTGCTGGAAACTGCATGCAGCTTGGCTTCTACAGTAGGTACAAGACAAGGATATCTCATACAGATAAAAATAGGAACCATACGATCTCATCTGTGAGATTTCCTCTTCACTTATAGAAAAAGAAAACTGAATTTTTTTTCAAAATATGAAGCAATAAATTGTATACAAATGTACACATTTACAATTAAAAAAAGCAGCAAAGCACTATACACAATACAACAAATAACTGTTTATTCTGATTTCTGACAGTGTTTTAGAATTCCATTTCCCGTCACCATGGCAGGTGAAATTTGATCAGGGAAATGTGGATTTCCAAAACTTAGTTCTCCTTGATCAAGTAAATTTCAACTACTGGATTGAAGAGTTCATTTCAAAGGATTGCAAACTTTTTGCATAATTGTACAAATGAAGAATCAAAACTTTTATTTGAAATATTGTTTTCAGACAAGATCGTCATCAGCAGTCTGAGGGGATATTATACAGGGATGAAAATTAGCACTCACCCAGTCGCCCATGGCGAGTAAAAAATCACATGGGCGAGAATTGTGTTAGCCCAGGTGGCGAATGGTTTTAATCCCGGGTGTTAGCCTAATTTAAGTCATTAAACTGCTACTAAGCCAAATGTTTTGTCAAAGTTTAATTAAGTCTCTCAAACAACGTTTGGAGACTTATTGTTTTTGCTCCGTTTCTTATTATTATTTTTATTTTTATTATTCTTTCTTTCCGCGAAGCATGAACTTGTCCACGGCAGATCTCAGGAACTACAGGACAGAATTTCATGAAACTTGGTGGAGTTATAGATATATGTTTCTAGTTGATTCCAAAGTTTTCAGATTTGTGGTAAAGGGGGTCAAAGCCATATTTTTGGGGGGTTCAAAGGGGGTGGGGGTTACTATAGAATCCTATGGGAAACTTAAAATTTCGTACATTAATGTGGATAACTTCTAACTGGATAATGATAGAGACATAAAATTTGACATAGTGATAGGTCACCATTAGAGGAGCAATTCTGTGTTTTCAAAATTTTCAAGATGTCTGCCATTTTCAAAATGGCTGCCAAAACACGGCATAAAAATGGGGGGTAAAAATTCAACATTATCCGATATCATCAAAATTTGATATGTGGGTAGATAGTGTCAATGGCCGCTTTGGGAGACTTCATAATCGTTAGATTATAATCATATCTTGTTATACATGCTTCCGTCTGAAAATTTGCGGTCAATAAACTGGTTCTTGGCATATTTTCTCCACTTGTCATTTATGAAAATGTCGATATCGTGCACGTGTTTATTGAAATCTATCGTATCCGTTAAGTATTTTTAATGTGATTTTCTTGGAAAGTAATCCATTAAGGTTCATAGATACTTTAATTTCGTTCATTAGAGCTTATGTTTATATATGCCCGACTTAAAAAAACTATTTGTATTTGTTTTTCGTAAAACAAACAACATTTTGGCACCAGTTTGGAAAGAGGACGCAATGCGGTATTCTGCTACGGGAAATGTTGACCAAACTTTTTGTCCGAAGCTACTTTCAACAAAACAAACTTTTAATTGATTTTTTCTCATTTCTGTGACATAAAATTATAGTTCTCATATCAAAATTCGTTGAAATGCACGGGACGCTTCCGGATGCTTATCCATCCGCATTGGTATTCTATACTAGACACCGGGTTAATATTATGATCTATCGAACTGCTTATTTACATCCAGACATGTGTAAGCGTACAGTAGCTTTACTCCATTGTTGCAATCTGAATTGAGGTCTGGCAAATGATAATTACTTTCTTCAGTTTTTGACTGGCAGTGAAAATTTACGTTTGTGCTATATTTTCATTCCGAAGCTATATATAGTTGGACCATTGAGCAAATTGACAGAGACATCGTTCTTCTGCTAAAGATTACACAAATATGAGTTATTACAATTTGTGTGGTATTTGATCACAGCACAGTAATATTTATTTCAGAAGGAAAAAGGGGAGGGGGGCATATAAAACATCATTGGTATGCAAGACTCAAATAGTCATGGTAGACAGAAATAAAAATGTGACATTGAATAGATGTCCTCAAGGTAGTTATGAATAAAAAAAAAACCAGAACAAATCAGTTCAGACGCCTTTTTAACTATTTACTCAATTTGGGCAGGGTAACTTTCTATTATTTTTTATATATATGCCTGGGCCCCTCAAATTGATTCTGGGCCCCTGGATTTTAAATTTCAGGGGCCCAGCTGGCTACTAGGTTCATAATTTTAGTTTTCATCCCTGTTATAGTGTCGGGAAAGGAAACATATCTGGTGTTGTCATCAATGATAGGGAAATGCGTTAAGTAACAATTACTCCCCAACACAAAAATAATTTATGATACCATAGGTCCCACACATATTTTACCTAAATTATCAACACCCATTAAGTGTTAGCTGGTCACCACTTATTTATGCATATTCTTATAAAATTGTAACCGCATCGATGGTGTAATGGTTAGCATTCTCGCCTCGAGTGAGGTGGATCATGGGTTCGAGCCCCGATCGGGTCAAATCAGACTATAAAATTGGTATTTGATGCTTCAACATGCAGCATTATGAAGAAAGTGCAAAAACTGGTTGGCGTGGAATCAGGTAATGCATCTGAGTGGGCCGACATGTCAGTGAGCTAGCACTATTAAAATTCAACTAAGCATGTTGGTCTAGCACTACAAAGTCAAGAGATTCTGAATAGACCAGTTTTTGTGCTAGATATTCTGAAAAGTGTCTGAAAATTACTAAAAATTTTGGAAAGATTCTGAACATTACTGATAATTCTGAACAGATTCTGAAAATTCTGAAAATTGCTGAAAATTCTGAACAGATTCTGAACATTACTGAAAATTCTGAACAGATTCTGAACATTGCTGAAAATTCTGAACAGATTCTGAAAATTGCTGAAAATTCTGAACAGATTATGAACATTACTGAACAGATTCTGAACATTATCTTTCTTCTTAAATCAATATATTTTACTTCATTTTCATTAGATTTTAACTAAATATAGAATGTGATATTTCACTAATTAATTATTTTTAAAAAAAATTAGAACAGCTATATTATTTCATTTCCCATTAAATTTGACATTTTCTTTATTTCAATCTTTCTTCTTAAATCAATATATTTTAACAACAATCTACACTAAGTATGTAAGTAAGAGCAAAACATTTTTTGTGACCTGTATATCATAAAACAGTATGGTATCAATTGCCAATTGATAAACCTGTATCCAATTAAAATATATTAGAGAGGTGTCATATCCCTGCATGGATTCTGCTGAAAATTCTGAACAGATTATGAACATTTTAACTAAATATATCATGTAATATTTCACTTATTAATTACATTTTAAAATTAAATTACAACAAATATATTATTTCATTTCTCATTAAATTTGACATTTTCATTATTTCAATCTTTCTTCTTAAATCAATATATTTTATTTCATTTTCATTAGATCTTAACTAAATATAGAAAGGGATATTTCACTAATTATTTTTTTTAATTAGATAACAATAGCTATATTATTTCATTTCTTATTAAATTTGTCATTTTCTTTATTTCAAATTTTTCTTCTTAAATCAATATATTTTACATCATTTTCATTAGATTTTTACTACATATATAGATTAACTACATTATAGCATGTGATATTTCACTAATTAATTAATTTTAAAAGATTAAATTACAACAACTATATTATTTCATTTTTGATTCAATTTGTTATTTTTTATATCAATTTTTTCTTCTTAAATCAATATATTTTACTTCATTTTTAAAAATTGATTAAAAACCTTTAAGTGGCCCCAACTTAAGTGCTAAAGCAACAATCTACACTCACTATAAGCAGAGGAGGCACGACACGTTGGTGTCGTGTGCAAAAAATTACATGTTGCTCAACCGGAAGTCGGCATCAATATATCGTTATCTGATGATGGTGACATTATCGAATTTTCAGTGTTTTACTAGGCCGATTACTGCGTTCATGGATGATTAATGGCGAGTCCCTCTCTGTAAATTATTGATAGATATCTATATATGAATGGAATTAACATAAGAATGTTTGGGTTGAATGTTAAATGTGATCATCTGCAATTTTCGAGAGGGACATTTTGTTGCCATCTTTTTTTTCATTCATAGCGTCCTCAACCGATCAACATTAAAAATGAAAATTTGTATAATCTGTTGGAGACTTTTCCTATCCCTTTTAGTATGACATAGATCAATCATGGGGCTTCCAATATTTTCTTAAGTCTCCTTAAGTCTCCATCCATTGCGCCACAATTGACCTTGAAAAATCCCCCAATTTTTCGTGATTTGTGTTGTATCAAACATCTCCTGTGACAATTTGAATCCACAGAATATCATATTTTAGCCTTTTTAATGGTGATTATACGATTTCACACTAAAACATATTGAGGATCACGTGAACTTTATGTATACAAATACACGTATATAATAAAAAAAAATATATGATAAAAAAAAGTACAAGTATTGTCGAAGTATTGTTACCTGTATTTTACCTGAGAACTAATTAGTGCATACACTGTATGTGATTTTGATAAGAATGTTTTAGTATTGTTGTGTAACTAAAGTTTAATGATCTTTAATAATTGTGGATTTATGATAGATGTTGTAGATGTGTATTGCAGAGACATGTTTGTGTATTGTGTAACAACTCAACTATAACCGTTTTTCTATAAAAAAAAAAAAAAGAGTCAAATAAGTGAGAAAAAAAAATGTATTTGGACAATTAATTATGATTCTTTAAATAAAAACACAATTTCATTAAAACTCCATAACAGAACAGAAAAATAATCATAATCAAGTTCAACTTTTGGGGGGAGGGAATAACAATACTTGTACACTTTTTGTATTGCGATCATACATTTCAAGAGATCCCATATTGAAAATAAATTTAGACAGCTGGATAAATTCATGTTTAATTTAAATATTTTTTTTAACAAGATGTTTTCACTTCAAAGTCCATTTTCAAACTGAATCGTAAACATCCGGTTGTCGATAATATACTTGGTATATGCGTGTCGTGTGCAAAGCGTCGCGCCTCCTCTCCACTATAAGTAAGTATGTAAGTGAGAGCAAATTATTTTATTGACCTGTATATCATAAAAACAGTATGGTATCAATTGCCAATTGATAAAACCTGCATCCAGTGAAATATTACATGATATATTTAGTTAAAATGTTCATAATCTGTTCAGAATTTTCAGCAGAATCCATGCAGGGATATGACACCTCTCTAATATATTTAAACTGGATACAGGTTTATCAATTGGCAATTGATACCATACTGTTTTATGATATACAGGTCAAAAAAATTGTTTTACTCTTACTTACATACTAATAGTGTAGATTGTTGTTTTAGCACTTAAGTTGGGACCACTTCAAAGTTTTTAATTAATTTTTAAAAATGAAGTAAAATATATTGAATTAAGAAGAAAAAAATTGATATAAAAATGACAAATTTAATAAAAAATGAAATAATGTAGTTGCTGTAATTTAATTTTTCTTAAATAATAAATTAATCTTAAATATCACATGCTATATTTAGTTAAAATCTAATGAAAATGAAGTAAAATATATTGATTTAAGAAGAAAAAATTGAAATAAAGAAAATGACCAATTTAATAAGAAATGAAATAATATAGTTGTTGTAATTTGATTTAAAAAAATGAATTAGTAAAATATCCTTTCTCTGATCCCTTTCTATAATTAGTTAAAATCTAATGAAAATGAAATAAAATATATTGATTTAAGAAGAAAGATTGAAATAAAGAAAATGTCAAATTTAATGAAAAATGAAATAATATAGCTGTTCTTTTTTTTTTTTAATAATTAATTAGTGAAATAACACATTCTATATTTAGTTAAAATCTAATGAAAATGAAGTAAAATATATTGATTTAAGAAGAGAGATAATGTTCAGAATCTGTTCAGAATTTTCAGTAATGTTCAGAATTTTCAGAATCTGTTCAGAATTTTCAGTAATGTTCAGAATCTTTTCAGAATTTTCAGACACTTTTCAGAATATCTAGCACAAAAACTGGTCTATTCAGAATCTCTTGACTTTGTAGTGGATCTAGTACAAAGCAAACCTCATCATCATCTCATTGAAAATTAACGTATTCTCGCCATAATATAGCTGAAAAATTGCTTAGTTTAACAACAATCACTAACTCACTCTATAAAATTGTAGCACCAAAGCCTCCTCCAGTAGATGCTGTAATAGAGAGTACTTCAGCTCCAGCCACTACACAAACTACTATTAAACTCAAATTTGAATTGAGTTGGTTCTTGAATACAGACAATGGGATGCGTACTGATGGTGGTGTCATGGTGTGCCAGGCATCTAAATGTACTGAATACGGTAAGATGTATAACTTTATATTAAAGTTGAAACAACAAGGTGTGTGAATCATGGTTACATTGAAATATGTCTAATATTGTTTTTTCTTAGCAGAAAAAAAAAAAACCCCAATGTTTCAAAAAGTCAAAATTTGAAACAAACAGTATTCCCAATATTCTGTGAATTCATTATTATTCTGGGTATACCAAGTTTCGTTGATTTCATGGGTGGCATCAAGCCACGAACTTAAGAACTCCAGCAGAAACTCCAAAAATTTACGTAACCACTCAAATCCATTTTTAGCTCACCTGGCCTTTAGGCCATGTGAGCTATTGTCATCACTTTTCGTCCGTCGTCCGTCCGTCAACATTTCACATTTTAATCTTCTCCTCAGAAACCACTGGACCAATTGCAACCAAACTTTGGTGGAATGGTCCTTGGATGGCCCCCTTTCAAAATTGTGTCCGGTGATCCCGACTTCCAACCAAGATGGACGCCAAGCTAAAAATAGAAAAAAGGGGGGATGAAATTTTAATTGTCCATTGCTGCTTTAGTGTAAGTCAAAATGAGCTGAAATTTTAACTGCAGCTACATGGCAAGGAGCAGTTTAACATATATTCCTGGGTTTTTCTGTGAAATTTTTCTTTCAGCCGATATATACCGATTATGCAAATTAGGCATATTTTGATAAAAGATCACATTTAAATCTTCTCCTCTGAAACCGCTGAACCAAATTAAACCAAACCTGGCAGGGTGGGTCCCTTTCAAAATTGTGTCCGGCAGCCCCGCCCTCCATTCAAGATGGCCACTGTTACTAAAAATAGAAATTTCTTCAAAACTGCTCTATTTTAAGCCAGAATGTACCCAAATTTGAACTGTGTAAGCATAATGATGAGCTTTTTAGCATATATTACAGGATTTTTTTTTAACTTTGAACTTTTGCCGATTTTGACCGATTATGCAAATTAGAAAAAAGGGGGGGATGAAATTTAAAAAAAAATCTTCTCCTCGGAAACTACTGAGCCAATATCAACCAAATTTTGCTGAAATGATTCTTGGATGGCCCCCTTCCAAAATTGTGTCCGTTGATCCCGACTTCCAACCAAGATGGCCGCCAAGCTCAAAATAGAAAAAAGTGGGGATGAAATTTTAATTGTCCATTGCTGCTTTAGTGTAAGTCAAAATGAGCTCAAATTTTAACTGCAGCTACATGGCAAGAAGTAGTTTAGCATATATTCCGGGTTTTTCTGTGAGATTTTTCTTTCAGCCGAGATATACCGATTATGCAAATTAGGCATATTTTGATAAAAGATCACATTTAAATCTTCTCCTCTGAAACCGCTGAACCAAATTAAACCAAACCTGGCAGGGATGGTCCCTGGGTGGGTCCCTTTCAAAAGTGTGTCCGACAGCCCCGCCCTCCATTCAAGATGTCCGCTGTTACTAAAAATAGAAATTTCTTCAAATGGCCAAAACTGCTCTATTTTAAGCCAGAATGTGCCCAAATTTGAACTGTATAAGCATAATGATGAGCTTTTTAACATGTATTACAGGATTTTTTATGAACTTTGAACTTTTGCCGATTTTGACCGATTATGTAAATTAGAAAAAAGGGGGGATGAAATTTTAAAAAAATCTTCTCCTCTGAAACTACTGAGCCAATCTCAACCAAACTTTGCTGAAATGATTCTTGGATGGCCCCCTTCCAAAATTGTGTCCGGTGATCCCGACTTCCAACCAAGATGGCCGCCAAGCTCAAAATAGAAAAAAGGGGGGATGAAATTTTAAAAAAATCTTCTCCTCTGAAACTACTGAGCCAATCTCAACCAAACTTTGCTGAAATGATTCTTGGATGGCCCCCTTCCAAAATTGTGTCCGGTGGTCCCGACTTCCAACCAAGATGGCCACCAAGCTCAAAATAGAAAAAAGGGGGGATGAAATTTTAATTGTCCATTGCTGCTTTAGTGTAAGTCAAAATGAGCTCAAATTTTAACTGCAGCTACATGGCAATAAGTAGATTAGCATATATTCCGGGTTTTTCTGTGAAATTTTTGTTTCAGCCGAGATATACCGATTATGCAAATTAAGCATAATTTGATAAAAGATCACATTTAAATCTTCTCCTCTGAAACCGCTGAACCAAATTAAACCAAACCTGGCAGGGATGGTCCCTGGGTGGGTCCCTTTCAAAATTGTGTCCGACAGCCCCACCCTCCATTCAAGATGGCCGCTGTTACTAAAAATAGAAATTTCTTCAAATGGCCAAAACTGCTCTATTTTAAGCCAGAATGTGCCCAAATTTGAACTGTATAAGCATAATGATGAGCTTTTTAACATGTATTACAGGATTTTTTATGAACTTTGAACTTTTGCCGATTTTGACCGATTATGCAAATTAGAAAAAAGGGGGGATGAAATTTTAAAAAAATCTTCTCCTCTGAAACTACTGAGCCAATCTCAAACAAACTTTGCTGAAATGAATCTTGGATGGACCCCTTCCAAAATTGTGTCCGGTGATCCTGACTTCCAACCAAGATGGCCGCCAAGCTCAAAATAGAAAAAAGGGGGGATGAAATTTTAATTGTCCATTGCTGCTTTAGTGTAAGTCAAAATGAGCTCAAATTTTAACTGCAGCTACATGGCAAGGAGTAGTTTAGCATATATTCCATGTTTCTTTCAGCCGATATATACCGATTATGCAAATTAGGCATATTTTGATAAAAGATCACATTTAAATCTTCTCCTCTGAAACCGCTGAACCAAATTAAACCAAACCTGGCAGGGATGGTCCCTGGGTGGTTCCCTTTCAAAATTGTGTCCGACAGCCCTGCCCTCCATTCAAGATGTCCACTGTTACTAAAAATAGAAATTTCTTCAATTGTCCATTGCTGCTTTAGTATAAGTCAAAATGAGCTCAAATTTGAACTGCAGCTACATGGCAAGAAGTAGTTTAGCACATGTTTGGGGTCTTTTTTTGAAATTTTTCTTTCAGCCAATTTATACCGATTATGCAAATTAGGCATATTTTGATAAAAGTTCACATTTAAATCTTCTCCTCTGAAACCGCTGAACCAAATTTGTGTCTGGAGGTCCCGCCCTCTGACCAAGATGGCTGCACAGCTGTACTTAGTTTAACATAGGACCCTATGGGAAATTCACATAAAAACCATCTTGTCTGGAACCAGTAGCTCAATTAAAACCAAACTTTGATGGAATAGTCATTGGATGGTCCTCTTCCAAAATGGTGTCCGGCAGTTGCACTCTCCCGCCAAGATGGCCGCCACAGTGCAGTTGCGTTGTTATTGAAAGCAGCTTTGATCCAGGTGAGCGATTACAGGCTTCTGGGAGCCTCTGGTTTTCACAAACCATGAAAATTGGAATCCACAAATTTAAATAAATTAAACTTACTGATATATTTTCAGTACTATTAATTCTTTTAAATTTGTGGATTTCAACAAAATTTAATACTTATTTATTAGGATATTCTCTTGGTTGATCCTTGCAAAGCAACATTTTCTGATGCATTTCACTGTGGTAGTCAATATATCAGGTCATTTTAGCTATCCCAGTGCCACCTTTTACCAGCATGATTATTTTTTAGCCTCTTCCCATCATGAATTCAGCTGAGAAACTGCTCACATGATGTTAAATTGAAGTTTATTAATTAACTGTGTCACGAATATTAAATATTTATGATTATAATTGATGAGTTTCATTATCAAATTTGACTTTGTGTCACGAGTGACCAAATAACCCACTTACTCAACAATGTGTGCAGCTCATGATTGAGTTACAATGTTATTTAGTCATGAGTGGCATATTTTTGATAATGAAATTCATCAGTTACTTATAATATTAATTATATAAATTAAAAAAAGTTTTGATTCAAATTTAATATAAAATAAGTTTAATTACATATATTTATATTACGTGTGTAGCGTAGGGATATACTATAATGTGTATCACTTCAGAAATAATGTAGCCATACAATATGGTCGAAGTGGCATTCTTTAAAGCATACAGAAAAGTAGTTCTGACAAGGAAATGGCTAAAAATTGTAATGAGAGTGAAAATAAATATGATAATTATGGCTTCCAAACAAAGTTTGGGAGACATATTGTGTTTACTCCGTTTCTTCTTATTATTATTATTATTAAGTCCCCAAACGAAGTTTTGGGGACTTCTTGTTTTTGCACTGTTTCTTATTATTATTATTAAGTCCCCAAACGAAGTTTGGAGACTTATTGTTTTTGCACTGTTTCTTATTATTATTAAGTCCCCAAACGAAGTTTGGAGACTTATTGTTTTTGCACCGTTTCTTATTAGTATGGCTCCCAAACGAAGTTTGTGAGACATATTATTTTTGCTCTGTTTCTTATTATTATTATTATTATTACATCACCCCGACTTTTGTCGGGTGATGTATTGTTATTCTACGTTTCTTTTTCACTATTATTCTTATTATTACATCACCCCGACTGCTGTCGGGTGATGTATTGTTGTTCTATTATTATTACATCACCCCGACTGTTGTCGGGTGATGTATTGTTATTCTACGTTTCTTTTTCACTATTATTCTTATTATTACATCACCCCGACTGCTGTCGGGTGATGTATTGTTGTTCTATTATTATTACATCACCCCGACTGTTGTCGGGTGATGTATTGTTATTCTACGTTTCTTTTTCACTATTATTCTTATTCTTCCACACATTTTTGTCCGCTCGATTTCTCGGAGATGGCTTGATCAAACTTTATGAAACCTTGTAGAAATATCATATGCCATGTGAAGTTGTGCTTTTAAGGGTTTATTTTTTCAAAATGGCTGCCGTTGTCATGGAAATGGCCAAAATACTAAAAAAAATTGAAAAACACAAAAATTATCATAGCAGCTTACTCGCCAAACAGAAATTGATGACACTTGATAGGAACAACATCCACATCTAGTGGAATGAGATAAGTAAAAAAAAAAATGGAATCGGTTGGACAAACTTTGCCGCAGTTGCCATAGAAACAAAAAAGGGGGTTGAAAAAATTCAAAATGGCGGCCGTTGCCATGGTAGCCAAGGTGCAAAAAATGTTAAATTCACTCCAAACTTCACAAAGTTTTGCAGTAATGTTTCCTGTCACATCCACATCTAGTGGAACGAGATAAGCCAAAAAAAAATCGCAATCGGTAGGACAAACTTTGCTGCAGTTGCCATGGAAATAAAAAAAAAGGGAGATTTAAATTTTTTTTTTATTTCTTTCATCAAACTTCATGAAACATCGCAGGAATATTCATATTCACCGTAGTGTGTGGAAGCTTTTGGCGTGTTGATAAAATTCAAAATGGCGTTACCATGGAAACCGAGGTACCAAAATAATGGGGTGAGGTGATGTCCGCTATTGCTTTGCAATGGCAATTCTAGTTACATCACCCCGACTGCTGTCAGGTGATGTATTGCTATTCTACGTTTCTTTTTCACTATTATTATTATTCTTATTATTCTTCCACACATTTTTGTCCGCTCGATTTCTCTGAGATGCCTTGATCAAACTTTATGAAACCTTGTAGGAATATCATATGCCATGTGAAGTTGTGCTGTTAAGGGTTGATTTTTTCAAAATGGCTGCCGTTGCCATGGAAATGACCAAAATGTTAAAAAATTTAAAAACACAAAAATGATCATAGCAGGTTACTCGCCAAACAGAAATTGATGAAACTTGATAGCAACAACATCCACATCTAGTGGAATGAGATAAGCCAAAAAAATGGGAATCGGTTGGACAAACGTCGCAGTTGCCATGGAAACAAAAAAGGGGGGATTTAAAAAAAATTTGGATTCCTTTCATCAAACTTCATGAAACTTTGTAGGAATATCCACATGTGGCAGGTTTTGGGGGGGTTGAAAAATTTCAAAATGGCGGCCTTTGCCATGGTAACCAAGGTGAAAAAAATGTTAAACGGAAACCGTACAGCGGATCCATTTTAAACTTGACACAGAAATAAATCATCACTCAAAAGTTGTGCTCTTTGTTTTTAAAAGTTTCAAAATGGCCACCAATATAAAAATAAAGAAAATAAAAGTAAATTGTTAAAAATTCAAAAATGAAAAGATTTCAATGGAAATGGATATTTACACGGAGGAGCCCTTCCTGCACCATATGGCGACCATTTTGGTTTGCTATGGCAGCCATTTTGAATCCAAAATGGTTGCCAAAATACAAAAATCCTCCGATATGGATAAAATTTGGTTTCCAAGTAGATTATGATGTTGCGAATTGATATCCATTTTTTGGGAGCCATGTTATGATCATATCATATCTTGTACAATAATACCCCCAGTAATGCTATTATAAATGCGGCCTCTGATATCACATACAGGCCGGTAATAGGGTCGATGAAACGGTCCACTTCTTTTGTTTCAATAGTACTGTATCCTATACTTGTTTCACTGTGAAACTCCCAAAATCATATTATTCACAGCTATCTATTTGATATAGTATGTATAATGTTCAAGAGTATAGTATTCTTTATTAGCTCACCTGACCTGAAGGGAAATTCCCATAAAAATCTTCTTGTCTGAAACCATTTGCTCAATAAGAACAAAATGTTGATGAAATAGTCATTGGATGGTTCTCTTCCAAAAATGTGTCCGGCGGTTTGGCCCTTCGACCAAGATGGCCCCCACAGCCGAACTTAGTTTAACATAGGACCCTATGGGAAATGCACATAAAAATCTTCTTGTCTGGAACCAGTTGCTCAATTGGAACCAAACCCTGATACAATAGTCATTGGATGGTCCTCTTCCAAAATTGTGTCTGGTGGTCCTGCCCTCTGACCAAGATGGCTGCACAGCTGTACTTAGTTTAACATAAGACCCTATGGGAAATTCACATAAAAACCATCTTGTCTGGAACCAGTAGCTCAATTAGAACCAAGCTTTGATGGAATAGTCATTGGATGGCAGCATGCCCATTCACGTACTGTAGTACGTGTTTCACGTAGAATAAAAATCATGCACGTATAATTGAAAGAACCCTACGTGCGTGCACGTAGAGAACCCGTTACGAGCACTGTATAAAAATTACCTTTTGTTTACAATTCACTTCAAAGTAGGTATAATAGAGTTGTTCTGATTAGTTAATTTCGGCAATATTATCCAATCGGAGAGTTCTTTGCATAATTTAAGTGAGATGATATGAATTATAGATCGCCCAATTCTATTGGCTCCTTATTTTTATACCCCCCCGCAACGAAGTTGTAGGGAGGTATACTGGTTTCACCATGTCCGTCCGTCTGTCCGTCCGTCCGTAGACAAATCCTATGTCGTATGATAACTTGAGTTGTGTTTCTTAGAATCTTTTAAAATTTTATCAGCTGTTTACTGGTGAAGAGAGGAGGATGCCTTTCTTTTTTGATGATTTTCACTTTTGCCGTTCCAGAGTTATTGGACTTGATATGACGGAAAATAGGATTTTTACCCTATGTCGTATGATAACTTGAGTAGTGTTTCTCAGAATGTTTTGAAATTTTATCAGCAGCTTACCGGTGAAGAGAGGATGGTCCCTTTCATTTTTGGTCGGAACAATCAGTAATGTTTTGGTTATGGAAATAGGTTGGACAGATGTGGGTAGCGGGGGGTATATCTTAGTGAGCTGTGCTCACAGTAATACTACCGGTAGTTTAATTGTCCAATCATAAGAACTGTTACTGTTAAAATCCATAATTAGAGTTGGCGAAAATCGTCGGACCGGCAGAATAACAGTCGGTCCGATTAGTCAATGAACCGTGTCTATCCCAATGTCGTCACGAAAATATTACTTTGTGGTCGTCCAGTTGACAATTGAAATTTATTCACTCCCAATTTCCACTGCCAATGAAATTCCGTTTTCAGTTTTATTAAAATGTCAGACAGAGACTTCAAATTTGTTTATTTATTCTGTCAGACCGACACGTTCCTATTTGTAATCGAAACTCCTATACGTAAGTGTAAACATCCTTTTAGTAGGAATGAGCACCTGCAAAACGTGGAACATTAAAACTGAAATATATTACTGAGCACAGAAATAAGTTTACTTCCACACTCCCCAAGTATCAAAGATTGTTTGTGTTTAATTAAATATGTTTTGAGATGCTTATATATTGAAGATGACAACAGATTCATATTCTTAACTGAAATTAAAAATGTAGGTAAACCGGAAACTGACATTGATGTATACTATTCGGAACGTGATCAGACCATTAGATATGGATTGTTGGCCATATCTGCCTTATCTTTTTAGATAAAAATATGTATACAGAAAAACATTTAATTGAGTTGTTTAATGATCATGACTATATATAGGTAATCTTGCATTCAATTCTGTATAAAAAACAAAATTTGACAGGTTATATACAATATTACAAAAAATGGTGGGACAGACACAAAGGCCATGGGTCAGACAGAACCCCACTTCCTGTCTGACAGAAAAAAAAGTTTTCACCAACTGCGTAATATTTACAAAAAACAGCATGGTACATGACCTTGCGTGGAGAAAATGCAATTCATTTTCTTTGTACCCCCAAATGAAGAGTTAGAGGGTACATTGCTCCCCCAAAAATTTGGATGTATCCCCAAAAATGAAGGTAAAAGGGTACATGTACCCCCAGATGAAAAAACCTGGGCATGCTGGATGGTCCTCTTCCAAAATTGTGTCCGGCAGTCGCGCTCTTCCACCAAGATGGCCACCACAGTGCAGTTGCATTGTTATTGAAAGCAGCTTTGATCCAGGTGAGCGATTACAGGCTCCTGGGAGCCTCTTGTTATAAAACTGTTTGCCTGGATGTGTGAGGATTGGCATTGTCCTCACATGTAGAAAGCACATACATAGCCATATCATTTCACTAAGAGGTGAGATTTGGGCACATATAACTAGTTTACCCTTGCCACTTTTTATTGAAGTGCCTGTAACAAGTTAGAAATGTGAGCGGTCATGTATTTGTGTATTAGGTGTATTGATTTTGTCTCTTTCTATGATTTTGATATTGGATTTTGGAATTGTTATGACAGTGTGGTATTTTTTTATTTCTTATTTTTATTAAGTCACTTCAATAATTCATAAACATATAAAGATCAAGATTTATCCTAGAAAGATTAATACATGTACATGTATATTCAATAAAAAAAAAAATATTAATTTTCCGTTAATAGATTTCATTTTCAAAGTGATTTTTGTTTTGTGCATGAACTAATAAAGAATGTGTAAGTTTGACTTACATCACAGGTTTTGAAGGATGCTTGCTGTAAGAAAAAATTGCTGGTAACATGAATTTACAAAGAATCTATAATTTCAAGAAGATTCTTTCAGGAGAAATTCACTTGGGTAGAGTTGAATACATCGTATATCATATGAGATATTTATGCATGTACATGTGTGCAGACTAATTATTTTAATGTTAATTTTTGGAATGCAAATATGTACTTATTATATTTTTTTTTTTACAATCTTAGGGGGAAAAAATCAAGGAAAAGAAGGCTCACATTTTCGTGATCTTAGTACATGGAAGAAATCTAAGTTGGGAGGTTTTGAGAAACCATACAGAGTGACTAATATCTCATGGGTTGATGATATAAGTAAGTCAGCATTCAATTTTGAAATGAATATATTTTTAACACAAAAGAAAAATTGCAGGTTTTTTTTTGTATTTTTAGCCGAGTTGCGACGGAGTCGAACTTGGCTTATGATATGATGAATGGCGGCGCAATCGTTTCTGCACAATATCTTAAGAATGAAATGTGTGATCTAAATGAAACTTGGTACACATATGCCAGGTGCTGAGAGAAGGAAGCCTATCGATACTGAGGATCGTGGGACAAAGGTCAAGGTCACAACTTCTAAAAATAGAACAAAAATGTGATCCTTTTTTCATTTCTGCATGATATCTTAAGAACAAAATGTAGGATCTAAATGAAATTTGGTACGCATATGCCTGATGGTGAGAGGAGGAAGCCTATTGATAATAAGGTTTGTAGGACAAAGGTCAAGGTCACAACTTCTAAAAATAGAACAAAAATTTGATACTTTTTTCGCTTCTGCACGATATCTTAAGAACGAAATGTCAGATCTAAATGAAACTTGGTACACACATGCCTGATGGTGAAAGGAGGAAGGCTATCGATATTGAGGTTTGTAGGACAAAGGTCAAGGTCACAACTTCTAAAAATAGAACAATAATTTGATACTTTTTTCGTTTCCGCATGATATCTTAAGAACGAAATGTCGGATCTAAATGAATCTTGGTACACACATGCCAGGTGGTGAGAGGAGGAAGCCTATTGATATTGAGTATCGTAGGATAAAGGTCAAGGTCACAACTTTCTAAAAATAGAACAAATATTTGATACTTTTTTCGTTTCCACACGATATCTTAAGAACAAAATGTAGGATCTAAATGAAACTTGGCACACATGTGCCTGATGGTGAGAGGAGGAAGCCTATTGATAATAAGGTTTGTAGGACAAAGGTCAAGGTCACAACTTCTAAAAATAGAACAAAAATTCAATACTTTTTTCATTTCCGCACGATATCTTAAGAACGAAATGTCGGATCTACAATGTAAATGAAACTTGGTACACACATGCCAGATGGTAAGAGGAGGAAGCCTATTGATATTGAGGTTTGTAGGTCAAAAATCAAGGCCACATTGTCCATCCACATGTTCGCAACTCGGCTTTCGTACCTTTGGTGCATTACTGATTTTTTTTTTTTTTTTAAATATGAATGGCTTCGCATATTCAAAATAGAATATTTTTTTTAAGAGTTGATTGGCATGGCAAACAGTTTACTTTATATAGAATAATTGCAGTTATGAAAGGTTGTACCGGACATTGTCACTAGTATCACGAGTATGATAATATATTCACACAATAGACCTTAAAAAAATAATAATTGAAAAATAGAGAAAAAAAAAAACTTTATACACATTCACATTCTGTTCGGTAATTTTGTTATTACCCTTATCACCCTTTGTTAAGCCATTAACAAATCATGATATTTTAATGAGATGTGTATGTGATTGCAATTCTATAAGCAATTATGTAAAATATTGTTTTACATTCTGGAAAATATTTTGACTTTTCTAAGCAGTATTATTTACAAGTATTTTGAAATCTTATTTAATATAATTGCAAAGTAAAAAACTGCCTAACTGCATCGTTGGTGTAATGTTTGCACGCTCACCTCGACTGCTGCTGATTGTGGGTTCAAGCCCTGGCAGGTCAAACTAAAGATTAAGAAATTGGTATTTGCATGCAGTATTAAGGAGTAAGAGCGAAGACGGGTTGGCTTGTAATCAGGTTAATGTGTATGTAACTTGTTCTCACCATGATAATGCTGAAATTGCTCATTTGGCATTAAACAGCAATCGCTCAAAACCTGTCTGAAATGTTATTATGTATCACTACATGCAATGCACTCCTAGTTATGGTATCTAACCTATCCAAGTTATATTAAAACTTAAATTTAAACTATGCTTACTGTGCAATGTAAAAATGCCAAATTAATTTTTTTTTTCTGGATTAAATTTGCAATATTCATACATGATGTAGCCGAAACACTTTCTCCAAAGTATTTAAATTGTAATAGTTTTGTGCACAAGGCCAACAAATAATGTGTCTATATGTTTCCTAAGAAGACATTGCATGCCCAGTTACTAAAAAGTTTTCTACAAGTTGTCTGGCTATATGTTAAAATTTGCATATGCATATGTAATCTACCTACAGTTCTCTCCAAAAGCTAATAATTTCACCGAGGGTAATGAAACATTTTTTTATTTACTAATAGAGATAGATATTTTGTTCAAGGTAGACATTTTGTTATTTACTAATAGTGATCTATAGATATTTTGTTTGTTTAAGGTTTTGTTAGTTTAAAGTGCTGCTTCAGGTAGACATTTTTTTTATTAGCTCACCTTGCCAAAGGCAACGTGAGCTTTTGCCATCACTTGGCATCCGTCGTCCTTTAACTTTTCACATTTTAATCTTCTCCTCTGAATCCCCTCAACCATATGAACTGAAACTTGGTAGGAAGCGTCTATGAAAGGTCCTCTATAAAGAGTGCTAATTTTTTCCCGATCCATTAACAAACATGGCCGCCACTGGCAATTCTTATTTCTGATTGGCCTATTTTTAAAAATTTTCTCCTCTGAAACCACTTAGCCAAATGAACCGAAACTTGGTAGGAAGCATCTATGGAAGGTCCTCTAAAAAGATTACTAATTTCATCTTGATCTGTTAACAAACATGGCCACCACAGGTGATTCTTGTTTCTCATTGATTGATATCTAAAAAAATCATGTTTTCTGTTAAAAGGGAGATAACTCTAGTTGTATCTATTCAAAATGCAGTTATCTCTGAATTGAATTACAGATAAATATGCCTCTAAAACTCCTCAACCAAATGAACTGAAACTTGGTAGGAACCATCTATGGAAGGTCCTCTATAAAGATTGCTCCCGATCCATTAACGAACATGGCCACCACAGGCGACGCTTGTTTCTCATTGGCTGATTTTAAAAATTCTTCTCTTCTGAAACCACTTGGCTAAATGAACCGAAACTTGGTAGGAAGCATCTATGGGTGGTCCTCTATAAAGAGTGCTCATTTCGTCCCGATCCATTAACGAACATGGCCACCACAGGTAATTCTTATTTCTGATTGGTCGATTTCTAAAAATCTTCTTCTCTGACACAGCTTGGCCAAATAGACCGAAACTTGGTAGGAAGCATCTATGGAAAGTCCTCTTATAAAGATTGCTCATTTTGTCCCAATCTGTTAACAAACATGGCCACCACAGACAATGTTTTTTTCTGATTGGTCAATTTCTAAAAATCTTCTTCTCTGACACAGCTTGGCCAAATAGACCGAAACTTGGTAGGAAGCATCTATGGAAGGTCCTCTATGGGAATTGTTCATTCCGTTTTGATCCATTAACAAACATTGCCGTCGTAGACAATTCTTGTTTCTTATTGTTCGATTTCTAAAACAGCTTTTCCTCTGAAGCCACGTGGCCAAATGATATGAAACTTGGTAAGAATCATCTATGGAAGGTTCTCTATAGAGATTGCTCATTTCGTTTTGATCCATTAACAAACATGGCTGCCACAGGCAATTGTTGTTTTAGATTGGTCGCTTTCTAAAAATCTTCTTCTCTGAAACTGCTTTGCCAAAACAAACCGAAATTTGGTGGGAAGCACCTATAGGCTATGGAAGGTTCTGTATTAAGTTTCCTCAGAGCAAAATGAAAGGTGAGCGACACAGGCTCAGCTCAGTGCTGAGCCTCTAGTTTACTAATAGTGATAGATATTTTGTTTGTTTAAGGTGCTACATCAGGTAGACATTTTTTATTTACTAATAGTGATAGATATTTTGTTTGTTTAAGGTGCTACATCAGGTAGACATTTTTTATTTACTAATAGTGATAGATATTTTGCTTGTTTAAGGTGCTACATCAGGTAGTTTCGTGCACAAGGCCAACAAATAATGTGTCTATATGTCTCCTAAGAAGACATTGCATGCCCAGTTACTAAAAAGTTTTCTACAAGTTGTCTGGCTATATGTTAAAATTTGCATATAATCTACCTACAGTTCTCTCCAAATGCTAATAATTTCACTGAGGGTAATGAAACATTTTTTTGTTTACTAATAGTGATAGATATTTTGCTTGTTTAAGGTGCTACATCAGGTAGACATTTTTTTATTTACTAATAGTGATAGATATTTTGCTTGTTTAAGGTGCTACATCAGGTAGACATTTTTTATTTACTAATAGTGATAGATATTTTGTTTGTTTAAGGTGCTACATCAGGTAGACATTGTTTTATTTACTAATAGTGATATATATTTTGTTTGTTTAAGGTGCTACATCAGGTAGACGTAAGAGAAGTAACAAGGAAGTAGAACTGATTATAGGAGAAGATGTTTTATGTGATAAACAAGATGAAACTGTTTTCTGCAATGGTCCACTCCCTGCTGGCACAAGCTTCATGTAAGTAGAACTGATTATAGGAGGAGATGATTCATTTGATAAACAAGATGATACTGTTTTCTGCAATGGTCCACTCCCTGCTGGCACAAGCTTCATGTAAGTAGAACTGATTATAGGAGAAGATGTTTTATGTGATAAACAAGATGATACTGTTTTCTGCAATGGTCCACTCCCTGCTGGCACAAGCTTCATGTAAGTAGAACTGTTTATAGGAGAAGATGTTTTATGTGATAAAAAAGATGATACTGTTTTCTGCAATGGTCCACTCCCTGCTGGCACAAGCTTCATGTAAGTAGAACTGTTTATAGGAGAAGATGTTTTATGTGATAAAAAAGATGATACTGTTTTCTGCAATGGTCCACTCCCTGCTGGCACAAGCTTCATGTAAGTAGAACTGTTTATAGGAGAAGATGTTTTATGTGATAAAAAAGATGATACTGTTTTCTGCAATGGTCCACTCCCTGCTGGCACAAGCTTCATGTAAGTAGAACTGTTGATAGGAAAAGATGTTGTATGTGATAAAAAAGATGTTACTGTTTTCTGCAATGGTCCACTCCCTGCTGGCACAAGCTTCATGTAAGTAGAGCTGTTTATAGGAGAAGATGTTTTATGTGATAAAAAAGATGATACTGTTTACTGCAATGGTCCACTCCTTGCTGGCACAAGCTTCATGTAAGATTACTCTACCTTATCTTTAAACTGGAAAGGTTATTCTCTCTGGAGTAGTATGTCTGAGCTCACCTCACCCAAATGGTCATGTGATATACTGTCATCTCTTTGCATCATTCTTCATTGCTGTCGTCCACACTCTTGGCATGTCAATCTTCTGTTCCAAACCATTTTTCAATTGAAGCCAAACTTGGCAGGAATGTTTATTGAATGGTACTCTGCCATGTGTATATATTTTGTTTGAATCAGAAATCCACCAAAGAAACAAGAGGCCTCAAGGTGCCAGAAATGGATGTTTTCCGTTTTTGTAGGTAAAACATTTATTTTTCAACCAATTTTCATGGTATTATTTTCTTTATGTTCCATTTTAAGTTCTCTGTATTTTTTATGGGAACAGATTTTGAATTAATCTTAACGTTTCCAAGATATAAAAGGGCCAAAAATTGATTCAACACCCAAAATGTTGAATTTTTATTTTCCAATAAATTTGACCTAGCTCTTGTAGTTTGTAAGATAATACAGGTTTTGCCCACCGAGCTTCCTTAAAATTGTTAAAGTTAAGAATTTTATTTTACAGGATATTTGTAAACTTAAATTTAGTCCATTTCATTATCATTTAGTGATTATGTTCCAAGATTGTTTTTTTATGCTAATTTGTAAATTTAAATAGTTGCATTCACTTACTTGAAGACATTTTGTTTTATTAAAAGGGGAATCATATTGTCTAAATTATATTGATGAATTAACAGTGTGATATACAATTATTGTTTTCATATGAGGTGAACATCGAAAGTTATCAACCTGAGGGTGAAAACAACCTCTTGAGGGTTGACAATATAATGTACACCTCATATGAAGATAGTAACTGTTTCATTATACGGAAACTACTCTAAGATGTTTAAAGCTTGAACGTTTTGTTTTTTAGAAGACAAAACAAATTTCCGGTATAGAAAATAAAATTAGGAACCAGACTGAAAAAAAAGGATTTTCACCACACTTGTGGTTGTCAGGGGTTGTAGACCGGGCAACAACCAATTATCTCCCTCTACATTTTATATGTTTGGGTTGTTCAACGGGTTGTCTGCCTTGTCATGAACTTTTTCGTATAACATACAAATTGTCTTATTACTTTTTTATAGTAAATGTATTATGTAAGGTATACCAATTGTCACTGTTTTTAAATCTATTTATAGTATTGTGGCATTTGCTTGTACTAATGGTGGCTGCATTGAATCTCCACACTTTGGACCATATTCTACACAAGCTAGTAAGTATAAAAAAAAAAAAAAAAGCATTTGGTGAGATTGTTTATGCTGTTACTCAGCAAGTACAAATGAATTTGATTTTTACCAACAAATGTTTGTATATTATTGTTATCCTGCAATGTCAAAAAGTCCAAAACAACTGCTCTATGTATTTATGAAAAGAACAGAGACAATTTTTTTGTGTTATGATACAGAGAATTAAATTACATGTATAAAAATATCATATATGCAGTGAAAATCTTCTATCAATCCATATCTTTATATAAAAAAAAAAAAGCAATATACATTGCTTAATTTATTACTTTTGTTCAACAGAAGGGATGGGATACATGTTCGGACCACACAATATAGAAATTCAAACTCAAAGTCAAGTATGCGTAATCTGGATTTTTTATACGATTTGATAAGATACCATGCAATACACTATGTTACGTTACGATTCTCTGAAAATACATAAATAAAATTCATAAATAACAATGAATAATAATTCCGTTAAACATAAGAAAGTAGGCATATATTCAATTTCTCTCTCTCATTCAATAATAATTGAAACCAATAAATATTTGCAGTCAGTATAAAGTATGCGTAGATCAAATTAATTCAATAAAAAGTTACAAAAATGTTACAATTCTTGTACAATAAAAAATGTTAAAACATGTTGAATACACAAACAATATGCTTACCGACTGACTATGATCTTTATAAAATAATCTTGTGTGTCCGAAAACCAATTACAAAATGAAATGCTGTAAACAACTTAAACGTCATAAAAACATAACGTCATAATACGGAGGACAAAGAAAATAGAAAGGTTTAGCGCCGTAAACGTAAATACAAATGTCCTGACTAAACGGACGCTAAAAAATCAAAGCTCTAAACGTACTCCAATCATTACACTTTAAATTAACCAAAATGACCTTATATAATAGCTTAATTATAGCTTAAATAAATGTACAATTTACATTTTATTTTAACAATACATATATAAATAAATCTCATTTCACATGTGATAAACAAATTTAGGTATATAAATACAGTGAAATCTGTCTAAACTGAACAACCTTAGGATCAGCTTTTGTGTTCAGAATAGACACGTGATCGTTTTACAAAGGTTAAATTAACAAATATTTCCTACCTTGGGACTTGATTTAAATTTCAGTGTTTACAGCATTCCGTTTTTATTCAGGGTTCAGTTTAGACAGGTCCACTGTATATACTATTGTTGATTTGTTTTGCGAGAATAGATTTCTTAGCGACAGTTAAAATGAGCCATGAACAATGACAAAGTGCTATATGATTATTTTATACTTTTTATAGAACCAAGTCCTAATCCTGTCGGAATGTCATTCTCAAATTGTTTGCAATGTTGATTGTCTTTCTTGTATGATACAGACATATAGCTAATATAATTTGCTTAACGTCATGATATAGCTGAAATACTGCTAAAGTTAGCATTAAACACCATTTAATCAATATAATGTGTATAACCCCACAATATAGCCGAAATGCAGCTAAGCTTGACATTAATCACCAATCAATTAATATAATTTGCTTAACGCCACGATATAGCTGAAATACTGCTAATGTTGGTGTTAAATACCAATCAATCAATGTAATTTGCTTAACATCACGATATAGCTGAAATGCATCACGATATAGCTGAAATGCTACTGAAGTTGGTGTTAAACACCAATGATATAACTTCATGCATGTTTTCAACATTATGTATGAATAGCAGAGCTCCAGATAAGCTGCGTATTTGCGTTTTTTACGCTATGAAAACGAGTAAAAACGCATGTATTATCAGATCAGAGTATACATTTACGCATACATATTGCTGTGTAAGCAAACTTTCCAAATTCGGAGCGTACTTGTACGCTGTTGATGATAATACATCGTGTACATAAACAATACATTTTTGACTTGGAGAAATTCCCCGTAATTACTTCTCTTTATACTTTTCGAAAGAGAAAGTGTATACATCCGAGGGGTACCGAATGTTTGCCTTTCTAAGCATCGATGTCAAAAGAGATCTGATTGGATGTTTAGGATAAATCATCCAATCACGGTCAATATTACAAATAAATGCGGTTTAGTTAAGAACTAAAACGAAAGTGAATTTGGGAACACGTTGTTCGTTGAAAATGAGCAAGAACATGAATAAGCGCACTACGGAAAATTGTATACTTTTTTAAAAGTTCCTGACAGTTTCATCTGTGTCTAGTGACAGTATAGTTAAAGGAATCATTGATGACATTATCAACACGGCTGTGAAAAACAAAATATTTACAACATTTTATTAATAAACATGATACAATCATGTCAAATTAAACAGAGATATACATTTCACTTACATCCTGTGTTTATTAGCTCACCTGACCCAAAGGGTCAGGTGAGCTATTGCCATCACTTGGCGTCTGTCATCGTCGTACGTCGTAAACATTTTCAAAAATCTTCTCCTCTGAAAGTACTAGACCAATGGAAACCAAACTTGGTCTGAATCATCACTAGGGTGTCTAGTTTCAAAATTGTGTCCGGTGATGTCGTGCACCAACCAACATGGCCGCTGTTACTAAAAATAGAACATATGGTAAAATTGCAGGTTTTGGGTATTAACTCAAAAACCGTTAATAATATCAAAAATCTGACATGGAGTAAAAATGATCGGCACATCAAGATCTACCTACCCTGCAATTTTGAAGTAAATCTGATTACCCATCTTGGAGTTATTGCCCTTTTTTCATCAAATTTGTAAAATTTTAATACTTTTCGTCTTATATTTCAAAAACTATAAGAGATAAAGGTTAACTTTAAATTGCAAAAATGTGCAGCATATCAAGATCTACCCACCCTGCAATTTTGAAGTAAATCCCATTACCCATTTTGGAGTTATTTCCCTTTTTTCATCAAATTTTCTAAATTTTGATACTTTTCGTCTTATATTTTAAAAACTATTTAGAGATAAATGTTAAGTTTAAATTGCAAAAATGTGCAGCATGTCAAGATCTACCTACCCTGCAATTTTGAAGTAAATTCCATTACCCATTTTGACCGATTATGCAAATTAGAAAAAAGGGGGGATGAAATTAAAAAAAAACTTCTCCTCTGAAACTACTGAGCCAATCTCAACCAAACTTTCCTGAGATGATCCTTAGGTGGTCCCCTTTCAAAATTGTGTCCGTCAGCGCCATCCTGTATCCAAGATGGCCGCCATTACTAAAAATAGAAATTTCTTCAAATGGCCAAAACTGCTCTATTTTAAGCCAGAAAGTGCCCAAATTTGAACTGTATAAGCATAATGATGAGCTTTTCAACATATATTACGGGATTTTTTATGAACTTTGAACTTTTGCCGATTTGTGACCGATTATGCAAATTAGAAAAAAGGGGGGATGAAATTAAAAAAAAATCTTCTCCTCTGAAACTACTGAGCCAATCTCAACCAAAATTGCTGAAATGATCCTTGGGTGGTCCCCTTTCAAAATTGTGTCCGTCAGCGCCGTCCTGTATCCAAGATGGCCGCCATTACTAAAAATAGAAATTTCTTCAAATGGCTAAAACTGCTCTATTTTAAGCCAGAAAGTGCCCAAATTTGAACTGTATAAGCATAATGATGAGCTTTTTAACCTATATTACGGTATTTTTTATGAACTTTGAACTTTTGCCGATTTTGACCGATTATGCAAATTAGAAAAAAGGGGGGATGAAATTAAAAAAAAATCTTCTCTGAAACTACTGAGCCAATCTCAACCAAACTTTTCTGAAATGATTCTTGGGTGGTCCCCTTTCAAAATTGTGTCCGTCAGCACCGTCCTGTATCCAAGATGACCACCATTACTAAAAATAGAAATTTCTTCAAATGGCCAAAACTGCTCTATTTTAAGCCAGAAAGTGCCCAAATTTGAACTGTATAAGCATAATGATGAGCTTTTTAACATATATTACGGGATTTTTTATGAACTTTTAACTTTTGGCGATTTTGACCGATTATGCAAATTAGAAAAAAGGGGGGATGAAATTTTTAAAAAATCTTCTCCTCTGAAACTAGAGCGAATCTCAACCAAACTTTGCTGAAATGATCCTTGGGTGGTCCCCTTTCAAAATTGTATCCGTCAGCGCCGTCCTGTATCCAAGATGGCCACCATTACTAAAAATAGAAATTTCTTCAAATGGCCAAAACTGCTCTATTTTAAGCCAGAAAGTGCCCAAATTTGAACTGTATAAGCATAATGATGAGCTTTTTAACATGTATTACGGGATTTTTTATGAACTTTGAACTTTTGCCGATTTTGACCGATTCTGCAAATTAGAAAAAAGGGGGGATGAAATTTTAAAAAAATCTTCTCCTCTGAAACTACTGAGCCAATCTCAACCAAACTTTGCTGAAATGATTCTTGGGTGGTCCTCTTCCAAAATTGTGTCCGGCATTTCAGAACACCGACCAAGATGGCCGCCACAGCCGAACTTAATTTAACATAGGGCCCTATGGGAAATTCCCATAAAAATATTTTTGTCTGAAACCATTTGCTCAATAAAAACAAAATTTTGATGAAATAGTCATTGGATGGTTCTCTCCAAAAATGTGTCCGGCGGTTCGGCCCTTCGATCATTTTTTTTTTTTTTTTTTTTTTAATACTTTTCGTGTTATATTTCAAAAACTATAAGAGATAGATGTTAAGTTTAAATTGCAATTTTGATACTGATAATTATTTACATAAAAATAACTTAAAATCTCGTGACAAAGTTCTTGAAATAAGTAGCTATCTAGATCTAATTGATGTATGGCGAAAAATGAACACAGAGGAGAGACGCTTTACTTGGCATGGTCCAAACAGAAAACAGAGTCGATTAGACTATTTTCTTATCTCTAGTGATCTTGAAGGTTTTATTAAATGAAGTGAAATTGGACTGAGTTATAGATCAGACCATTCCCCAGTGTCTGTCTCATTCCAATTTCATAATCAAGAAAGAGGTCGTGGAACTTGGAAGTTTAATAACAGTCTCCTTTATGACCCGGATTATGTTACACTAGTGAAAAATTGTATACATGAAGTCATTCTCCAGTATAGTGTCCCAACCCTAGATGAAGATCTTGCATTTAGTATTAATGATCAACTACTATGGGAAATAATAAAAATGACTATTAGAGGGAAAACTATTGCATTTGCAAGCCATAAAAAAAGGGAAAGAGAAAAAAGGGAAAAGGAATTAGAAAAAAATCTTGAAAATCTGTATGTATCTTTTAATGAAAATCCAACTGAGATAATTAGGCAAAATATTGATGTAAATGAAACAGAATAAAAAAATTTAAGGGAGGAAAAAATTAAGGGTTTAATCATTCGTGCTAAGGCTAAGTGGCAGGTTGAGGGAGAAAAGAGTACAAATTATTTTTGTAACCTTGAAAAGCGACATTTTACTGAAAAACTAATCCCCAAATTGATAGTAGAAAATAATGAGATAACAGATTTATCACAAATTATTAAAGAACAAGCCAACTTCTATAAAAGTTTATATTCAACTAATAAAAATACTTCCCATAGACATGAAATGTTCTTTGATAAAACAAACCCTTTTTTTAACTTCTTGACAGAAGATGATAAACAAAAATGTGAAGGTGCTTTCTCTAAAGAAGAGTGCCTCAAAGCTCTAAAAAAATATGAAGAACAATAAAACCCCAGGGTTGGACGGTTTCACCTCGGAATTTTATAAAATATTTTGGAATGATGTATACATTTATCTTGTTCGCTCATTAAATACCGCTGGTGAAGTTGGCCATTTATCCATATCGCAAAGGCAGGGTGTGATAACATGTATCCCCAAGGAAGATAGATCCAAATCTTACTTGAAAAATTGGAGACCTATTAGTTTGTTGAATGTAGATAAAAAAAATAGGTTCATCTGTAATTGCAAACCGTATAAAAAATTTCTTAGACAAATTAATAAGTTCATCTCAAAAGGGTTTTTTGAAGGGACGCTACATTGGAGAATGCACTAGACTTATTTTTGACCTAATAGAGAGGGCAGAGGAAGAGAATATCCCTGGAATTCTGTTGCTTCTTGATTTTGAGAAGGCGTTTGACACTGTGGAATGGTCTTTTCTCTTAAAAACTCTTGATTTTTTTGGTTTTGGTAAAGATTTGTGTAACTGGGTAAAAACCTTTTACACTGATCAGACAAGTTGTATTCTAAATAATGGTCACTGTTCAGATTTTTTTGACATCACTAAAGGAGTGCGCCAAGGAGATCCTCTTTCTCCTTATCTTTTTATTTTAGTTATGGAAATTTTAAGCGCGACTCTTAAAAATGATCCAATAATTTCAGGGATCAAATTTAACGACTGAATATTTAGCAAGTCAATATGCCAATGACACCTCGCTTACTTTAGAAGATGATCCAGTGTCTTTGGAAAGATGTTTACAAATATTTGATAAATTTGGTGACTGTGCTGGTTTGAGAGCCAACTTAGACAAAACACAGGCTGTTTGGTTTGGTTCTGGGCATGGTTGTGGCATCGAATACTTACCTCATCGTAACTTACTTTGGAATCACTCCGGAAAATTTAAAGTCTTGGGTATTGAATTCAACCTCGGTTGCCCAAATAAGGTTATTAACAATTTCCATACAAAATTAAAAAAGTTAAATCCGTATTGAATTCATGGATCCATAGAGAATTGTCATATATTGGTAAAGTTACAGTGATTAAAACTTTGGCACTCCCAATCCTCACACAAGTTCTCTCTGTTTTACCAAATCCCCCCAAAGAAACATTAATAGACATTCAAAATATTTTCTTTCGATTCCTCTGGAATAATAAAAGAGACAAAATCAAACGAAAGGTTATCATGAATAATTATGAAGAAGGGGGACTGAAATTACCACATATTGAAAGTTATTGCTATGCACTGAAAATGTCTTGGATTCAAAAACTATTAAACCCAATGAACCATTCTCAATGGAAACTATTCCTTTTAGATAAAATTGAAAAAATTGGGGGTGACAAAGTGTGGTTACTCAAAAAAGTTGGAATTCAAAAAATCTCTACTAAGTTTAACCCATTTTGGAGGGATATTTTCCTAAATTGGTCAACAATATTAGAAGGTGAGGAGGTAAACGATGCCACACATGTCAAATGCCAACCCATTTGGTTAAACCCAAGCATAAAAATTAATGGAAAAGTTGTGCTAAATGAAAAATGGCAAGAAAAGGGAATTTTTTTCATAAATGATATTATGAAAACAAATGGTAATGGACTAATGTCTGTGGAGGAGCTTGGTTTGAAATATCAAATTACGAATGCATGTATGTTCTACAATAGTTTATTAAGTTGTCTCCCGAGATTTTGGAAGCACCTCATTCAAAATAGTGCAAGGCTTTTGTCTGTGACCGGGTCCAACATGGAACAATTTGATAAAATTAGAAATTGTATTAAGCCATGTAAAACTTTTTATAACATATTCTTGAAAAAATATACTGAAAGACCGATAAATTCTCAAAATAAATGGGAAAAGCTGTTGAATATTAATGAAGTAAATTGGGAATTTGTTTACACTTTGTCAAATGACTGTACTCTTGATAATACATTGAAAATGTTTCAGTACAAGCTTCTCCACAGAACCATCCCTACAAATACATTTTTGTATAAGTGTAAGCTAGTTGAAACTGAATTGTGTGCTTTTTGTGGAGAGACTAGGGAGACCATTCTGCACCTCTTCTGTGATTGCAACATAGTAAAAAATATCTGGCTTAAAATATATGAGCAATTGCAGATCAGGTGTGGGGGTCTCGCTGGTCTCTCCGGCAGAGACATACTCCTAGGAATTGAAAATGTAGATTACTTGTATATAAATTCAATTCTCCTAATTACAAAATACTATATTTATTCCTGTAAATTCAAAAAAGTAGTTCCTTCTTTCTCAGGAGTAATATCTTTACTCAGGTACAAATATAAAATAGAAATTTTTTCTGCATCAATGCTACCTCCTGCAAAGCGACAGAGAGTTCGGGATAGATGGCATGAAATATTACTTTTCATGGGAGAGGATTGAGCAGCAGCGTGGGGTGTGGGGGAGCAAAAGCTGTTTTTTTTTTTTTTTTTTTTTTTTTTTTTTTTTATGTATTTTGTTTATTACATATATTGTACCACATTGCTGGTACATGGCATGGTTAAAAGAAAAAAGAAAAACTCTTTTGCGTGATCAAACTGTATACACTTATAATTATTATGTAGACATGAACATGATGTATGTAAATTGTTAATTAGGCAACAATAAAAAGTAAAATTACAAAAAAAAAAGTTAAAATTGCAAAAATGTGCACCATGTCGAGATCTACCTACCCTGCAATTTTGAAGTAAATCTGATTACCCATCTTGGAGTTCTTGCCTTTTTTTCATCAAATTAAAAAAAATAATAATACTTTTCGTCTTATATTTCAAAAACTATAAGAGATAAAGGTTAAGTTTAAATTGCAGAAATTTGCAGCATGTCATGATCTTCCTACCCTGCAATTTTGAAGTAAATCCCATTACCCATTTTGGAGTTGTTGCCCTTTTTTCATCAATTTTAATACTATCATCTTATATCTCAAAAACTATTAGAGATAGAGGGAAAGTTTAAACTGCAAAAAATGTTCAGCATGTCAAGATCTACAAAAAATTTCCCACAGTTAAAAATGTGCGACAACTGTGAAGAGTTATTCCTCTTGAAATGCATTTTTTTGTTGACTCACTGCTTTTGGTTACTCAAATAATCAAAGGGAAGCAACTCTATTACAAAATGTGAAGTAGGAAAAGCTAAATTTTGAGAATCATTGACATATATGTTTTTTTACAGCAATTTTGATAACTTACATTAAAGGGGGAACCCCTGCCCAAATATTTTTGTAGAAGGGGTCTGCAATGACGAAGGCTACATTTGTTAATTTTTTTTACCGAAGTTATCAAGTTTTATTGACTGATGTTGTTATTATACCCAGGTGAGCTATACAGGCTCATGGGAGCCTCTAGTTGAATAACACTTGTGTCCAACATAATTTTAAAAGTGTACATGTAAGCAATCTTTTCTGAAGTAGAGAGTACAACAGTGCAAAGGAAATATGCAAATACACATCATTTTCAAAAGTAGGGGGTAATTACCCTTTGGACTTGAAAATTATCTGGAGCTCTGAATAGCACATTGAAGATAAAGGCATAAGCTTCAATATGCTATTCATACGTAATGTTGAAAAATTTAATTAGAATTTAAATTGCAAAGTTTGATTATTTAGGTTCGTTGTTGGTAAATATCATAATAAGTTGAAGCTAATTAATATTGTGCTGTATATCATTTGTTAATGAAGTAAATATATGAAAGGTTTTTAATTCTAATTAGAACAAATGGTTAATTGGACAGTACTTAGAGATCATATTTAGACTTATAAGTAAACAAGTTTTTTGTTTAATTTGTGTTATATTAACATTTTCATGTTTGTTTTAATGAAGTAAATGTAAAAATATGAGATCTACGATATACATAGATATTACAATTAAATTATGTCAAGGCTATTTCATACATTGTACACAATTTTCGTTGATCCTGTACTTTTGTGCTATCCCCATGTCTTACGATGTATTCTCTTGTAGTACCAGAAGGTCCACCGATAGGTATTATAGCTGGGGCAGTGGCAGCAGTCGTGGTTGTGATTATGGTAATTGTGATCATTGCAGTGTTTGTAATGCGTCGTAGAAACAGGTATAGCCATCTTATATTGTGTAAGAGTAGATTGTTACAACACCAGGCAGCATCTTAATTGGAAGAAGTGAAATGGTTAATTTTATTATATTTTTGAAATTTTATAAAACTCCATGTCATTTAGGGGGCCGTGATTGTATGGGAGTTGGATTTACAACTACCTATGCAATCAGTGCCTATCATCACAAAATTTGTGAGTGTGAATCCCGCTCATAGCGAGGTGTAGTGGATACAACATTATGTGATAAAGTTTGTCAGTGACTTGTGGCAGGTCGGTGCTTTTCTCAGGGTACTCTGGTTTCCTCCACCAATAAAACTGACTGCCATGATATAGCTCATATGCAAAATGATTATCAAGAAATTGTGGGATTTTATTTCAAAAAGACCTCAAATTCTGAAATTTCACATATTTGAAATGTATATAGATTTTTATTTTAAATCCAATTTTGATGCAGTGTTTGTCTTTGAATTGATTGAACCGAGAGGTTACTGTAATATATGGACGGATTTCCTCTGTCTCTTACCGTTTCAGAGTAAAGTCAACCAAAAAGGGCCAACAAATACTGAATTCCTAAATTTGAGCATTCTTATTTTGCATCCAATTTTAAATTTGCATATTTAACTCTTGAAATAGTAAAATGTCCAAAATACAATGGGTGCAGCATAATAATGTGTCCAGCAATTTACTGTTTCAAGACAAATAACGTGTCCACACTTGCTATTTTATGCACTTGTTCAACTTCCCAGTGTCGATATGCTGACCTTCATCATTGTCAAGAAACATTTTCTGTAATAAAGCATTTTCTGGAGGTCGGTCATTGGTTTTCTTTATAATTTTTTTTTTATGAAATAGTTATTATGCACTTTTCATGACATTTTTGACATGTCTAGATGAGGCATATTTGAAGGAAGGAAATGTAAGAATGTGGCTCTCACTAGTCTTTTTATGCCCCCGTGACAAAGAGTTGGGGGGGGGGGGGATATTAATTTACCCATGTCCGTCCGGATATAGATACATGGTTTGTTCGGCTATCTCCTCCTACAGTTTTGCAGCTACAGCTTTAATATTTTATAGGATGTTTATACACATAATAGAGGTGTGCATGTCAATAGGATTTTGGTTTTCTTCAAATATTCTCAAAACGACAGGTAGTTGGACTTAGTCATTTTTTCGTACTAGCTGCATAAAGGGAACATGGTTTGTCCGGCTAACTCCTCCTACAGTTTAAGAGCTATAGCTTTAATATTTTGCAGGATGTTTATACACCTAATGGAGGTGTGCATGTCCACAGGATTTTGATTTTCATCAAATATACTCAAAATGACAGGTAGTTGGACTTAGTCATTTTGTTCGTCCGTCCGGATATAGATACATGGTTTGTCTGGCTATCTCCTCCTACAGTTTTGGAGCTACAGCTTTAATATTTTGTATGATATTTATGCACACAATGGAGGTGTGCATGTCCACAGGATTTTGATTTTTACCAAATATTTGATAATTACAGGTAGCATTTTTTTATGCCCCGCAACGAAAAGTCGGGGGGGGGGAGGGGGGTGGGGGTGGTTTGTCAAATATTCACAAAACGACAGGTAGTTGGACTTCATTTCCTTCTTACTAGCTACATAGTGGAAACATGATTTGTATGGCTCCTACTACAGTTTTTGACTTGTTTATAATTTCTTATGGTCAGGTGGGGGCATCATTTGTGTCTTACAGACACACTTCATTTTTTGAAAATCACTCCTAACAAAACAACTTTGTCCATAATTATCAAGTGTGGGGGCATACTTCTTTTCTAGTTTTTTTTGTGTTTATTTCAGACAGAAACCAATAGAAAAAGATTGGGATATTCCAACACCAGATGAGGCATATTTGAAGGAAATGTAAGAATGTGGCTCTCACTAGTCTTTTTTTTTGGTTTATTTCAGACAGAAACCAATGGAGAAAGATTGGGATAATCCAATTGGACTTGAAACTCCTTCTGTAGAGAGGAAGAATATTAAGATAAACAAGTAATATTAGAATTCTTCTTCCCACGATTTTCTCTATGATTTTCTTTGTTGATTGATGCTTAAATGGGGAATATGTAACATATCTTAATCCTAAAAAAAAATGTTTTCCAAAGAAATTACCAACCTTTCAAGATTACATATTTCTTTTAGTCCAATTTTTATGGGTTGTAAAGGTAGAATATGAACTGATATATAAAAGTGATCGTACATGTCTGCTTGGTTAATATGAACAACATTACATTATTTAATTAGAATCTATTAAGGTCAATATAGTAATATGTGGAACAAATTTGAAATGGTTTTATCTACAGCCAGATTTTTACAGTGATGCAAAACCCTTTAAGCTCTCATATTGAGTAAATGAGTGAGTGAGTGATTGTTCAGCTATACCATGGCAAGAACAAGTTACATTCGATGAAATGATTATAATGTGCGCCTTTGTACTGGACCGATGCTCTTATTTGGATTTTTATTGTGTTAGCTCACTAAAACAGCACTCTGTGGGTAGACATGTCACTCCATTCGGACACATTTTCCTGATTCCAAGCCAACCAGTGTTTGTTCTTACTCCTTTATGCTGGGGGAGAAGCAGCAAATATCAATTCTATAATCTTTAGTATGATCCAACAAGTGCTCAAACCCATGATCTACCACACTCGAGGCGAGCATGTTAACCATTACACCACCAATGTGATGTCCCATATTGAATTCAAATAGAATTGAAAATAAAATGTTTAAGATTACTGGTCCACAGCAACACAAACCATTCCTTTGACAAACCTCAACCCACAAATAATGAAAAGTATTTTTATTTTATCTTGAAATTTATTTTGAAAAAAGATATTCTAGCTGAAATGTTTATATCAAGTTGAAGTGGAAATTTACTTTTAATTTATTATTTCAGACCAATAGTTATGGAAGATTTTGAAAGAATAGTTGAAGATTTGCACAAAGATGCCAATCTGAAATTTGCACATGAATATGAGGTAAAAAAAAAAAGCAATATTGATATATATATATATATATATATCCTACCGTGACATCTGCTCAGTCACGCAATAATGTCGGTCATTTGTTTTGATTTACAATTCTCACGCAGCACGAGACCAATGACGTCATTCTGTATATTCATAGCGTACATAAACACAGAGGGAATACTTTTCAACGTCAAAATTACAAGATGAGATTAAAACAGAGAAGTTTGAATTGAATAAATTCCATGCAAGTAAAAAAGATCCTTTTTACTAATGTCTTTTTTTCCTGATCATTATATTATGCTTGTTAAATATGTTTCCATCGATGGTATTCCCCAAACATTTGTATTTTTCCGGTTTGTTGACATAATCGACATCACAGTTCATGACCGTTTCTGGAATGTAGGCCAAGCAAATTTTATTTTAAAATACTTTGAAAATATGATGATTGATCATTCAGATTCCACCATTTTCTAGAAAATGGCAGATTTTACCGGGAAAATACATGCAAGTGCTCTCCATTAGTCATAAAATGGCAGATTATTTTGCATTTCCACTGCTGCTTTAATAACAAATATACCCCTTACTTCTTGGGGTAATGAAATGAAATTCACAGAGAAGATAGAAAAAGAATTAATTTAACAGCAATAATCAAAATTTATAGCATAAATTGAACAGAGAATTAAATTAAACCAGACAGAAAAATGAGATTGTCTGGGTAAAAAAAACCTGTCATTATTACAAATAGCATCAACAAAACTGTATTGTTACCACTCTGTGATAATAAATGTGATTAAAATAAATTGAAATTAGTCATTAATTGTTTTACCAAAATATGTCGGTCTAATAGATTGTATTGACAAAAGCAAAAACACCAAATTCACTGGATTAAATACTTTTTATGTGGGTAAGCAAGTTTAATATTTGCATCAAATAATTAATTTTTAATACTTCAATTTCAAACTATTTAAAAAAAGCATCTTTTGAAATTTTTCAGGCAAATCAATTACACTGAAAAAGCTAAAATACTGTACTTTCTTAATCTGGTTTACTTTTTAAGTTTGGTTGGCCTATGACAAAATCATGTGCTTTATTGAACTTTGACCGACTTTATGTGACGTCATACGACGCCATTTGGAAAAGGGATGGTAAAAAAATATGGGTCAGTATGTAATTATTATCGATCTTTTTTCCATGGAACTTTACACATGTGAGCAAGAATAGATGAGGAACATAATTAAAAAGAAAAAAATGTTTACTTTTCAAACATGAAAAAAATAATCAAACATTATCCAATGACTGACCAACTTATTGTCAGACGAGGATATATATATATTTGTAAGAAGAAATTCTATAATAAAATGAAAAATAAAAAAAATGCTGTACTGTTGGCACAATTCCAAAATCAACGATATAACTGAAATATTGTTGAAAGTTGTGTTAAACACCATAAACCACCAACCAATATAAAATAGAAAAGTCGTAATAGTAGAGCCAAAATAGATACTTCTAACTCGTTTACATGCTTTTATGCAATGTGAACCATTCTAACACTGTGGTTTCCAGAAGTAAAGTTAAATTGACATGTGGAAGTACATTCAATTTATCTACTACCAATTAGAGTAGGATCCTGAAACATGTGGATTTGTATTTTAAGGAAGACCGTCTTAATTGTTAAACATTAAGTACACCATGTCATAATGCAGCTTTATCAGGGGCGTTCTCGTAATACACTAAATTGTTGGAACCAAAACTAAGAAAATTTCGAATATACCGAAGGGGTAATCATAAACCGTAAATCAAAGAAGAACAGAAAATACTATGACCAAAGGAAAAGAGACCAACAATGATCTACAAAACATTACACAGAAACTAAAGATTGAGCAACAGGAACCCCGGGGGTGAACTCAGGTGGTACAGAAAAGTTTGTAGTTCCTGCTTCACTAGTGGTACCTGTCATGCTACTGTTAAACAACACAAAGCACTACACAGAAGACTAAAGATTGAGCAACAGGAACCCCGGGGGTGAACTCAGGTGGTCCTGAAAAGTTTGTAGTTCCTGCTTCACTAGTGGTACCTGTCATGCTACTGTTAAACAACACAAAGCACTACACAGAAGACTAAAGATTGAGCAACAGGAACCCCGGGGGTGAACTCAGGTGGTCCAGAAAAGTTTGTAGTTCCTGCTTCACTAGTGGTACCTGTCATGCTACTGTTAAACAACACAAAGCACTACACAGAAGACTAAAGATTGAGCAACAGGAACCCCGGGGGTGAACTCAGGTGGTCCTGAAAAGTTTGTAGTTCCTGCTTCACTAGTGATACCTGTCATGCTACTGTTAAACAACACAAAACACTACACAGAAGACTAAATATTGAGCAACACGAAACCCGGGGGTGAACTCAGGTGGTCCAGAAAAGTTTGTAGTTCCTGCTTCACTAGTGATACCTGTTAAACAACACAAACATCATATGATATGGAAATTGTGGTGGACATCAATATATGTAAATAAATTCAAATTACAAATAAAACATGAACCTGTACAAAAACATGTGAGAAGAAAGATGAACTGGACAATCACAGTGGACATCACAACACGGAACTACAAACATGAAGTCATGTATACTGAAGACATGAACAACACAAACCCAACTGAAACATGTCATAAACTGGGGCGAACTCAGATGCTCCTGGAGGGTGATCAGTTCCTGCTAAATTATGTGGTCTTTTTTTATATCAAATTTAAACTCAAGATGGCCATCAATGTGAATCATAGTTCAAGATTGCGAAATATATAAAAATATAAAAAAGTTTTATTTTCAGAAACTATGGAACCAAATTGACATGTCACAAACTGTCAATCTACTAAGGGAGAGACAACATGTCAATAGAGCTAAAAATAGAATTTGAAATGATGTGTGATTTTGAAAAGGAAATAAAAAGTAAATATGCATAATTTATCTTTATGTTCTTATTTCTAATAATAAAAATGTATTACTTTCAGGAGCTAAAAACTCTGACAGATCCTAAAACATTAAAAGGTGTGACTACTAATCTGGCAGAAACAGAAGAAAATAAGCTGAAAAACAGATATGTCAACATTTTACCTTGTAAGTCAATAGATTGGTTGATTCTTTTGGTTGTAGTTAAGCTTCAAATGAGAAGTAGATCAGTTATGATTATGACAAAACATGAAAAAATGTGTCCATAGGATATGAATGCCCTCGCTTCCAACTAAAGAAAACGGGGTACAAATTCAGAGCAGCAAAAGTTGTAAAATCTTAAATAGAACTTCGGCTTCCTTTTATGATCCCTTACTGTGTATATAAATTTCAAATGATTTACTTAAGGAGAATTAAGTTATTGAACAGAAACCAAATGCAGGATGGACGGATGTGGACATATATAAGAACATACAAACAAGGGTTAAACTTAATGCCCCCGATGCCTAGCGACGGGGGAATAAAAATTTGAAAACAATAAACTTCATGGAGGTAGGATTGATGGTGGGGTTGCCACTGAAGGAATGGGGGAGATGATGGATGGGCTGCAAAAACTCCCAAGGGTAAGAAATGACCACTAATAACAAACATGCTTAGAAGTTGATACAAGAAGTGTGCAATGATAAAACTTCAAACACAAGACACACATTTATATCAAATATTGCCCCCCCCCCTCTTCTCTGGTATATTGAAACCTTACTCATGGTGTATAGAATCCCCTACCTATGGTTTTTTTTCAAAACCACTACCCATGGAATATCAAGTCTCCTCATGTCTTATATTGTGAGTCATGTACAACTGTTACGGAATATTGACCCCCTTCTTATTGTATATCGACCCCTCCCCCACCCATGGTATTTTGACCCCATACCCATGGAACATCAAGCAATCTCTTGTCTTAATTTGTTATTCAAATACAACTGTTGTGGAATATTGACCCCTCCCATGAAATATCAAACTCCCTCTTGTCTTAACTTGCTAGTCAAGTAATACTGTTATCCCATGGTATTTTGATGCCCCTACCCATGGTATCCAAATTAGACGTGTTGTGATTAAAAAAAAAAAAAAAAATCATCAAAAAAATCCTTTACATTGAAGCTGTATCTACTAGATTTTCTTCAGGTTTTTCTTTATATTATGAAGTTGAAGGTTAATCAGAGGAGGGATTGATGTTGTTGATAATCATGTCAATGGTCACTAACTGTATTTATTTCTCAATTTTGTTTCATTACATTACATAAATGGCTTGGTGATTTTTCATTTAATTTCAGATGACAAAACCATCGTTAAGTTACTACCTCTAGCAGATGATGATGAAAATGCTACAACTTTCATTAATGCAAATTACATTCCCGTAAGTACATATATAAGGTATACTTTATACAGCATCCATATGTAAAAAAAAAAAGAAAAGAAACCATGCAAAAATTATAAAACGGGAATTGATCGCTAACATTTATGACCTATGTTTATCATTTAGCATAAAACAGTATGAAGACAGTATTCCCATTTCTTTCAAATAACAGGAAAAATTGATGTGTGCCACTAGTGGAGCAGGAACTGTTGCCCTTCACGGAAAGCTGAGTTCTCCCACAGTTTCTTGTGGGGTTCTTGTTGCTCAATCTTTAGTTTTCGGTGTAGTGTTTTGTAGATCATTGTTTGTCTTTTTTGTTTTTTTTTTCTTCTAGCCATTGTATTGTCTGTTCCTCTTTGATTATCAACTTCCGATTACTCCTTTGGTATATTCAAACATTCCTTAAAGGCTTACGGGAGAAATTGGGATACCAGCTATATCATGGCGAGAAAAAGTTAATTAAGACTTATTGTTTTTGCTCCGTTTCTTATTATTATTATTAGCTCACCTGGCCATAGGCCATGTAAGATTTTGTCATGGGTGAGATTTTGTCATGGGTAAGCCTCCGTCCGTTTGTCCGTCCGTCCGTTAGCTTTTCACATTTAAATCTTCTTCTCTGAAACCGCTGAACAGATTTCAACCAAATTTGCCAGAAATGTTCATTGGATGATCCTCTACCAGATTTGTGTTTTTGGTGCTGATTTGAAATCCAACATGGCTGCCAGGGTTCATAATGTGTTCTCATTGGCTGAAATTTTAAAAATCTTCTTGTCAGAAACCACCAAGCCAATTGAATTGTGACTTTGCAGGAATGATCATTGGGTGGTGCTGTACTAAACTTGTGAATCGTTTGCCGATCGGAAATTCAAGATGGCTGCCATGACTCGACTTAGTTTAACATTGGACCCTATGGGAATTTCACATTTTCATCTTTTTTCCTGAAACCACAAAACAAATTTGAACCAAACTTGGCAGAAATGTTCATTGGATGGTCATATACAAGATTTTTGTTTTTGGCGCTGATCGGAAATCCAACATGGCTGCCAGGGCCCATAATGTGTTCTGAAATTTTAAAAATCTTCTTGTTAGAAACCACTAAGCCAATTGAATTGTGACTTTGCAGGAATGATCATTGGGTGGTCCTGTACTAAACTTGTGAATCGTTTGCTGATCGGAAATTCAAGATGGCCACCATGACTCGACTTAATTTTAACATAAGACCCTATGGAAAAAATGTTTTAAAAGTCTTCTCCTCTGAAACCAGTAAGTCAATTTAAAGCAAACATGGCATGAATGGTCCTTAGGTGGTCAACTTTCAAAATTATGTCCTGTGACCCCGACCTCCATCCAAGATGGTCACCGTCAACGGACATAGTTTTAACATAGGACCCTATGGGAAAAATGTTTAAAAAAATTTTCCTCTGAAACCAGTAAGCCAATTTAAAGCAAACATGGCATGGATGGTCCTTAGGTGGTCAATTTTCAAAATTGTGTCCAGTGACCCTGACCTCCATCCAAGATGGCCGCCTTCAGTGGACATACTGTAGTTTTAGCAAAGGACCCTATGGGAAAAAATGTTTTAAAATCTTCTCCTCTGAAACCAGTAAGCCAATATAGCAAACATGTCATCGATGGTCCTTAGGTGGTCAACTTCCAAAATTGTGTTCAGTGATCCCGATCTCGGTTCAAAATGGCCACCGTCAGCAGACATAGTTTTAACATAGGACCCTATGGGAAAATTGTTTAAAAGTCTTCTCTTCTGAAACCAGTCAGCCAATTTAAAGCAAACATGGCATGGATGGTCCTTGGGTAGTATACTTTCAAAATTGTGTCCGGTGACCACGACCTCCATCCAAGATGGCTGCCATGAGCAGACATAGTTTTAACATAGAACCCTATGGCAGTATGGGATTTGAATAGTAACTTAGATGTATTCGGCATGCAGACATTCTTAAGAGGACTTATTTATGTCAGGTGAGCGATACAGGCTCACCTGAGCCTCTAGTTATTATTATTATTATTATTATTATTATTATTATTATTCTCTTTCTTCTCTTTCTCCTTTCTATCTTTGGCACATGAACTTGTCCACGGCAGATCTCAGGAACTACTGGACAGAATTTCATGAAACTTGGTGGAGTTATAGATATATGATTCTAGTTGATCCTAAAGTGTTCAGCTTTGTGGTAAAGGGGGTCAAAGTCATATTTTGAGGGGATCAAATGGGGTAGAATCCTATGGGAAAGTTAAAATTTTGTACATTAATGTTGATAACTTCTAAATGGATAATGATAGAGACATAAAATTTGACATAGTGATAGGTCACCATTAGAGGAGCAATGCTTTGTTTTCAAAATTTTCAAAATGTCTGCCAGTTTCAAAATGGCTGCCAAAACACGGCATAAAATATGGGCGGTAAAAATTCAGCATTTTCCGATATCATCAAAATTTGATATGTGGGTAGATAATGATGTCCCGACATTGAAAAATGTCTACCGATCGCCAATTTCAAAATGGCCACCACAATACCACAAAAATTCAACATTGTCCGATATCATCTAAATTTGATATGTGGGTAGATTATGATGTCCCGAATTTATTCCTGACATTTTCAAAATGGCCACCACAATACCACACAAATTCAACATTGTCTGATTTCAACGACATTTCATATGTGGGTAGATTATGATGTCCCGAATATATTCCCGACATTGAAAAATTTCTAGCGGTTGTCATTTTCAAAATGGCCGCAAAAATTCAACATTGTCCGATATCATCAAAATTTTATATATAGGTAGATAATGATGTCCCGAATTGATTCCCGCCATTGAAAATTTTCGATCGGTCACCATTTTCAAAATGGCCACCACAATGCCGCACAAATTCCCGAATTGATTCCCGACATCGAAAAATTTCTACCGGTCTCCATTTTTCAAAATGGCTGCCACAATACCGCAAAAATTCAACATTGTTCGATTTCAAAGATAGCTTTTGATTTATTTTTTAAACCTGTTGTCAGTGGCCTGTTTGGGAGACTTGAGACTTCCTAATCGTTAGATTATAATCATATCTTGTTTTCAATGAGATGATGATGAGGTCCGCTTTGTAATTGACCAACACTCTTAGTTGGATTTGTATAGTGCTAGCTCACTGAAACAACAGTCCGTTTATAGACATGTTGTCCCACTCAGACACATTATCTTGATTCTGAGCCTCCCAGTATTTGCTCTTTACTCCTTAATGTTGCATGCTTAGCAGAGAAGCAACAAATACCAATTTTATAGTCTGTGGTTTGACCAGATCGGGGCTCGAATCCACAATTTACCATACTTGAAGCGAGCACGCTAATCATTACATCACCAATGGGGTTGATAAATTGTATCAGACTTCTGGAAGAAGTTGAATGCAAACCCAATTTTAGCTTCCCTGCGCAATTATTTTTTTCCAGTAGTAGCAGTTTATCATCAAGATTTGATTACTTGATCTTGACTGTAAGTTTGCTTCTGTCTGTACATACCATCTTTGATAATGGCAAAACTAAAAATAACTAGGTGCATTTATTTATTTTTTTTAAGATTGGAAATTAAATAAAATCATACTTATAGGAAGTTTTCATTTGAAAAAATGAAATTGTGGGGAGACTCAAAAAATGAGAAACTAACATGAACATCATGTGTAAAGCACTTACTCTGTATGCATATATATTTGTTTGATTTTACAGTTTATAAACATTTTTTTGATAGCACTAACACCAAAAGATCATAACTTTCAGGGTTACCACTCCCAGAGAGAATACATAGCATCCCAAGGTCCTATACCCAGCACTATAGATGATTTCTGGAGAATGATCTGGGAGCAGAATGTTGCTATCGTTGTCATGTTAACACTGTGTAAAGAGCAAGGCAGGGTAAGATTTATAGAATTGTCTTCAAACAGAGTGTTTCTATCATTGTCATGTTAACACTGTGTAAAGAGCAAGACAGGGTAAGATCTATAGAATTGTCTTCAAACAGAGTGTTGCTATCATTGTCTTGTTAATTAACACTGTGTAAAGAGCAAGGCAGGGTAAGGTCTATAGAATTGTCTTCAAACAGAGTGTTTCTATCATTGTCATGTTAACACTGTGTAAAGAGCAAGGCGGGGTAAGATCTATATAATTGTCTTGAAACAGAGTGTTTCTATCATTGTCATGTTAACACTGTGTAAAGAGCAAAGCAGGGTAAGATCTATAGAATTGTCTTCAAACAGAGTGTTTCTATCGTTGTCATGTTAACACTGTGTAAAGAGCAAGGCAGGGTAAGATATATAGAATTGTCTTCAAACAGAGTGTTTCTATCATTGTCATGTTAACACTGTGTAAAGAGCAAGGCAGGGTAAGATTTATAGAATTGTCTTCAAACAGAGTGTTTCTATCATTGTCATGTTAACACTATGTAAAGAGCAAGGCAGGGTAAGATCTATAGAATTGTCTTCAAACGGAGTGTTGCTATCATTGTCTTGTTAACACTGTGTAAAGAGCAAGGCAGGGTAAGATCTATAGAATTGTCTTCAAACAGAGTGTTTCTATCATTGTCATGTTAACACTGTGTAAAGAGCAAGACAGGGTAAGATCTATAGAATTGTCTTCAAACAGAGTGTTGCTATCATTGTCTTGTTAATTAACACTGTGTAAAGAGCAAGGCAGGGAAAGGTCTATAGAATTGTCTTCAAACAGAGTGTTTCTATCATTGTCATGTTAACACTGTGTAAAGAGCAAGGCGGGGTAAGATCTATATAATTGTCTTGAAACAGAGTGTTTCTATCATTGTCATGTTAACACTGTGTAAAGAGCAAAGCAGGGTAAGATCTATAGAATTGTCTTCAAACAGAGTGTTTCTATCGTTGTCATGTTAACACTGTGTAAAGAGCAAGGCAGGGTAAGATATATAGAATTGTCTTCAAACAGAGTGTTTCTATCATTGTCATGTTAACACTGTGTAAAGAGCAAGGCAGGGTAAGATTTATAGAATTGTCTTCAAACAGAGTGTTTCTATCATTGTCATGTTAACACTATGTAAAGAGCAAGGCAGGGTAAGATCTATAGAATTGTCTTCAAACGGAGTGTTGCTATCATTGTCTTGTTAACACTGTGTAAAGAGCAAGGCAGGGTAAGATCTATAGAATTGTCTTCAAACAGAGTGTTTCTATCATTGTCATGTTAACACTGTGTAAAGAGCAAGACAGGGTAAGTTCTATAGAATTGTCTTCAAACAGAGTGTTTCTATCATTGTCATGTAAACACTGTGTAAAGAGCAAGGCAGGGTAAGATCTATAGAATTGTCTTCAAACAGAGTGTTTCTATGTTAACACTGTGTAAAGAGCAAGGCAGGGTAAGATCTATAGAATTGTCTTCAAACAGAGTGTTTCTATCATTGCTATATGTTAACACAGTGTAAAGAGCAAGACAGGGTAAGATCTATAGAATTGTCTTCAAACAGAGTGTTGCTATCATTGTCATGTTAACACTGTGTAAAGAGCAAGGCAGGGTAAGGTCTATAGAATTGTCTTCAAACAGAGTGTTTCTATCATTGTCATGTTAACACTGTGTAAAGAGCAAGGCAGGGTAAGATCTATAGAATTGTCTTCAAACATAGTGTTGCTATCATTGTCATGTTAACACTGTGTAAAGAGCAAGGCAGGGTAAGATCTATAGAATTGTCTTCAAACAGAGTGTTTCTATCATTGTCATGTTAACACTGTGTAAAGAGCAAGGCAGGGTAAGATTTATAGAATTGTCTTCAAACAGAGTGTTTCTATCAGTCATGTTAACACTATGTAAAGAGCAAGGCAGGGTAAGATCTATAGAATTGTCTTCAAACGGAGTGTTGCTATCATTGTCTTGTTAACACTGTGTAAAGAGCAAGGCAGGGTAAGATCTATAGAATTGTCTTCAAACAGAGTGTTTCTATCATTGTCATGTTAACACTGTGTAAAGAGCAAGACAGGGTAAGATCTATAGAATTGTCTTCAAACAGAGTGTTTCTATCATTGTCATGTAAACACTGTAAAGAGCAAGGCAGGGTAAGATCTATAGAATTGTCTTCAAACAGAGTGTTTCTATCATTGCTATATGTTAACACTGTGTAAAGAGCAAGGCAGGGTAAGATCTATAGAATTGTCTTCAAACAGAGTGTTTCTATCATTGTCATGTTAACACCGTGTAAAGAGCAAGGCAGGGTAAGATCTATAGAATTGTCTTCAAACAGAGTGTTGCTATCATTGTCATGTTAACACTGTGTAAAGAGCAAGGCAGGGTAAGATCTATAGAATTGTCTTCAAACAGAGTGTTGCTATCATTGTCATGTTAACACTGTGTAAAGAGCAAGGCAGGGTAAGATCTATAGAATTGTCTTCAAACAGAGTGTTTCTATCATTGTCATGTAAACACTGTGTAAAGAGCAAGGCAGGGTAAGATCTATAGAATTGTCTTCAAACAGAGTGTTTCTATGTTAACACTGTGTAAAGAGCAAGGCAGGGTAAGATCTATAGAATTGTCTTCAAACAGAGTGTTTCTATCATTGCTATATGTTAACACAGTGTAAAGAGCAAGACAGGGTAAGATCTATAGAATTGTCTTCAAACAGAGTGTTGCTATCATTGTCATGTTAACACTGTGTAAAGAGCAAGGCAGGGTAAGGTCTATAGAATTGTCTTCAAACAGAGTGTTTCTATCATTGTCATGTTAACACTGTGTAAAGAGCAAGGCAGGGTAAGATCTATAGAATTGTCTTCAAACATAGTGTTGCTATCATTGTCATGTTAACACTGTGTAAAGAGCAAGGCAGGGTAAGATCTATAGAATTGTCTTCAAACAGAGTGTTTCTATCATTGTCATGTTAACACTGTGTAAAGAGCAAGGCAGGGTAAGATTTATAGAATTGTCTTCAAACAGAGTGTTTCTATCAGTCATGTTAACACTATGTAAAGAGCAAGGCAGGGTAAGATCTATAGAATTGTCTTCAAACGGAGTGTTGCTATCATTGTCTTGTTAACACTGTGTAAAGAGCAAGGCAGGGTAAGATCTATAGAATTGTCTTCAAACAGAGTGTTTCTATCATTGTCATGTTAACACTGTGTAAAGAGCAAGACAGGGTAAGATCTATAGAATTGTCTTCAAACAGAGTGTTTCTATCATTGTCATGTAAACACTGTAAAGAGCAAGGCAGGGTAAGATCTATAGAATTGTCTTCAAACAGAGTGTTTCTATCATTTTCATGTAAACACTGTGTAAAGAGCAAGGCAGGGTAAGATCTATAGAATTGTCTTCAAACAGAGTGTTGCTATCATTGTCATGTTAACACTGTGTAAAGAGCAAGGCAGGGTAAGATCTATAGAATTGTCTTCAAACAGAGTGTTGCTATCATTGTCATGTTAACACTGTGTAAAGAGCAAGGCAGGGTAAGATCTATAGAATTGTCTTCAAACAGAGTGTTTCTATCGTTGTCATGTTAACACCGTGTAAAGAGCAAGGCAGGGTAAGGTCTATAGAATTGTCTTCAAACAGAGTGTTTCTATCATTGTCATGTTAACACTGTGTTAAGAGCAAGGCAAGGTAAGATCTATAGAATTGTCTTCAAACAGAGTGTTTCTATCATTGTCATGTTAACACTGTGTAAAGAGCAAGGCAGGGTAAGATCTATAGAATTGTCTTCAAACAGAGTGTTGCTATCATTGTCATGTTAACACTGTGTAAAGAGCAAGGCAGGGTAAGGTCTATAGAATTGTCTTCAAACAGAGTGTTTCTATCGTTGTCATGTTAACACTGTGTAAAGAGCAGGGCAGGGTAAGATCTATAGAATTGTCTTCAAACAGAGTGTTTCTATCATTGTCATGTTAACACTGTGTAAAGAGCAAGGCAGGGTAAGATCTATATAATTGTCTTCAAACAGAGTGTTTCTATCATTGTCATGTTAACACTGTGTAAAGAGCAAGGCAGGGTAAGATCTATAGAATTGTCTTCAAACATAGTGTTGCTATCATTGTCATGTTAACACTGTGTAAAGAGCAAGGCAGGGTAAGATCTATAGAATCGTCTTCAAACAGAGTGTTTCTATCATTGTCATGTTAACACTGTGTAAAGAGCAAGGCAGGGTAAGATTTATAGAATTGTCTTCAAACAGAGTGTTTCTATCAGTCATGTTAACACTATGTAAAGAGCAAGGCAGGGTAAGATCTATAGAATTGTCTTCAAACGGAGTGTTGCTATCATTGTCTTGTTAACACTGTGTAAAGAGCAAGGCAGGGTAAGATCTATAGAATTGTCTTCAAACAGAGTGTTTCTATCATTGTCATGTTAACACTGTGTAAAGAGCAAGACAGGGTAAGATCTATAGAATTGTCTTCAAACAGAGTGTTTCTATCATTGTCATGTAAACACTGTAAAGAGCAAGGCAGGGTAAGATCTATAGAATTGTCTTCAAACAGAGTGTTTCTATCATTTTCATGTAAACACTGTGTAAAGAGCAAGGCAGGGTAAGATCTATAGAATTGTCTTCAAACAGAGTGTTGCTATCATTGTCATGTTAACACTGTGTAAAGAGCAAGGCAGGGTAAGATCTATAGAATTGTCTTCAAACAGAGTGTTGCTATCATTGTCATGTTAACACTGTGTAAAGAGCAAGGCAGGGTAAGATCTATAGAATTGTCTTCAAACAGAGTGTTTCTATCGTTGTCATGTTAACACCGTGTAAAGAGCAAGGCAGGGTAAGGTCTATAGAATTGTCTTCAAACAGAGTGTTTCTATCATTGTCATGTTAACACTGTGTAAGAGCAGGGCAGGGTAAGATCTATAGAATTGTCTTCAAACAGAGTGTTTCTATCATTGTCATGTTAACACTGTGTAAAGAGCAAGGCAGGGTAAGATCTATATAATTGTCTTCAAACAGAGTGTTTCTATCATTGTCATGTTAACACTGTGTAAAGAGCAAGGCAGGGTAAGATCTATAGAATTGTCTTCAAACAGAGTGTTTCTATCGTTGTCATATTAACACTGTAAAGAGCAAGGCAGGGTAAGATCTATAGAATTGTCTTCAAAAGGAGTGTTTCTATCGTTGTCATGTTAACACTGTGTAAAGAGCAAGGCAGGGGTAAGATCTATAGAATTGTCATCAAACAGAGTGTTTCTATCATTGTCATGTTAACACTGTGTAAAGAGCAAGGCAGGGTAAGGTCTATAGAATTGTCTTCAAACAGAGTGTTTCTATCATTGTCATGTTAACACTGTGTAAAGAGCAAGGCAGGGTAAGATCTATAGAATTGTCTTCAAACAGGGTGTTTCTATCATTGTCATGTTAACACTGTGTAAAGAGGAAGGCAGGGTAAGACCTATAGAATTGTATGGGAACAGAGTGTTTCTATCATTGCTATATGTGAACACTCTGCAAAGAGAACATTGGGATTTCTCAACAAATAATTCTTCATATTATAAAAAAGGTGTGTCAAAATTTATCTGATATCAAATAATTAACTTGACATAACATAGATGAAACAAGCCACCATCTGAAGCTTCTATTGTTCGAAAAGGGGAAGTTACTCTTTCCTTAGAAGATCACTATAAAGAAATTAGGTTTGGCCTTTCCTGTTTAGGCCATTTTTGTTTACTTGCTCCCAAAAACTTTTAAATTATTTTGATTTGCAATCTTTTGATTTTTAGCATACCAGCAACGTGTCGTGCATACTAAATTAGAGATCTACCTTTTAATTAATGTTGCTGATATTAATAGCGGGACATATTTCTGTATATTCCCAAGTAATATATATGTACAGTTTAAAATGTCCCTTTAATTCCTATTTATTTATTTTCTCAATATTCAGATTAAATGTGAGTGCTATTGGCCGACAGACGTACACGACCCAAAGCAGTACAGGGACATTGTTGTGGAATTGACATCTTTTTCTACCCTTAATACATATGAAATCAGGGTATTTAAACTCACAATGGTATGTAATAAGTTATTGATTTTAAAAATTATATTGTTTGTCCAAAAAATGAAACTTAACATGATGAGTATGATAGAATATTTGTGGAATGTCTTGAAATATATTGTTTATTTGTTTGAGGCATAGAAATTTGGAAATTTGTTCACGCCACAATATAGCTGAAATACTGCTAAAGTTGGCGTTAAACACCAATCAATCAATCAATCATAGAAATTTGGAGAAAGGATAGGTGTGTTTGTCCTGCAGAAAAATCACATTAATCCATAGATTGTTCTTTTGTACATTTTCTGTCAACAGGAAGTAAACTGATTTTGAACTAGCTTATCAAAGCTCAACAGGTAAAATATACAATATATGTACATTGTTGGAAAATATATAATTTATTTTTACAAGCTTTACAAACATGTAGAAAAGCGAGCCTTTGGCAAATACAAATTAATTTAATATTTAACGACAATGTATGTATACTCACAGAGACTCACAGATCCTCTTCTGTCAGATCCTCGTCTAATCTAGTTATATTTAGGTTGTGTCCAGTCGTGTTTATCACAATTTCATGGCTGTAGTTGTATTTTCTTGGCTGATTTTCCCAGAATTTGTCTAGTCGTCATTCAAATGACATGATGGTTGGTGCTGTGACAACTTTAGATGTTAAATTGTTCCATATTTCAACAGTTCTTTGTGTGAATGAGTATTTTCTCATGTCCAGTCTTGAGTGTGATTTATACAGTTTGTATTGATGACCTCTTGTTGTTGATTCATCTCTTGTTCGTAGGAAGTTAGATACATCTTCATCGTATTTACCGGTTAGAATCTTAGAGAGTTCTATTATGTCACCGTGTGATCTTCTGTACGCTAATGTTGGTAATTTCAATTTTCTAAGTCGATCTTCATAGGATAGTGACGATAGCCCCGGTATTTGTTTGCTAGCTCTTCTTTGTACATTTTCTATAGCCTCAATATGTTTCTTAAGATATGGACACCATACTTGGTTGGCATATTCTAAATGTGGCCTTACTAAAGCTGTATATAATAGTTTTAATGTTGTACAATCCATGTGTTCCATAGTTCTGCGAAGGACTCCCGTTATCGAATTAGCCTTGACTCCCGTTATCGAATTAGCCTTGTTGATCTTTTCGGAAATATGTTGGTTGAATGTTAATTTGTTGTCTATTACAACCCTTATATCTTTCTCTGATTCTACATACTCCATTGGTGGTAATCCATCTTCTCTATCCGTGATTTTCCTATTCTCATTGCTTTACATTTTTCTGGATGGAAGCACAAGAGCCATTTATCAGACCATTCTTGTAATGCTTGTATGTTCATTTGTAGGCCTACACAGTCGGATTGTTGAAATATACCCCTGAATGCTTTATAGTGCAATATCAAAAAGTCCAAAGCAACTGCAAATTGTCTGAAAATAGCTGAAACAAGTGTTCCAATTGTTTTCAATGGTGTCATCTGTGACATCAGCGCTTATACTGTTACCGTTTCTTTCTGTTGCTCTACATTAATCAGGTATCAGAAATGCAGATATTCTACTAGCCCGACCATCATGGGGACAATTACTAAAAATTATATAATAATTATTTTATTTGAGATAATTATAATGAAGAAAGAATGTCAGTATTGTCATCACTTGAAACATCATCATCACCAGCGTAACCATCATCCTGATTATTATCTAATTTAATTTTTTTTCGCTGGTTGCTCTATGCCGGTAATGTGTCGCCACATTTCTTGAACCTTAGATTATGTTGTTAAGAATGCTCACTGAGTTACCCAGATTATCGAGTAATTTGATCAATTCGTTTACCACCCTTTAGGATCTAATTGCTATCGAGGGAATTCCCCACAGGTAAATTGTGTACAGCGTAGACAAACACAGTAATATGAATGACTAATTATGATTTTCAATTATGTCATTAAAATTAATGAAGTGGAAACAATAATTGACAATTGGAAATTTTAACTAGCCCATCAGACTAGCTTCTAAGAGAGTTCTTCTAGCCCGATGCTGATTTTACTAGCCTCAGGCTAGCGGACCAGCGTTAATTTCGTGCCCTGAATTGCACGATGAAATATATGAAATGGGTAATGAATAAAATAACACTGAAGTTTATTAGTAATCAAAATCGCTTGATTGCAGGATAATATCAATAATACTGTTCATTCATTTCATTGGTTTTTTTGCATCAAATGATAATATTTTAGGCATTTTCCTGGTGATTTTATTGTTGAAATATAGTTCCTAAATAATGCAATTATTATTCAAATTAAGGTCCTCTAATAAAAAATTGCTTAATGTTGAGGTGGCAATGAATGGCTGATTATCTTTTGATGCATATTATATTATTTTTGTTTTTATAACCCCACTCGTAGAGAGGGGGCTATATTGCAATTTATCCTGCAATCAGTACATTTGCTGTACAAATATACCACACGAATAAATTTTTGCTTTATTCGTAGCCTACGAATAAACTTTTGAAGCCTACGAATAAACTTTTAAACCTACGAATAAACTTTTAAGCCCCGCCCATAGATTCCGGAACTACTTTTTTGTGTTTTTGCTCTCCTGTGAAGGAGTTAAAATATTAACCGTAACCAATGTCAATAATCGACGTCGTCTTTTTCTAATAAATGTTTTCGTTCTCACTATTTGTAAATTTACAAACCGACAAAATGAAACTAATAATTTTAAAATTTCATATTTTTTATACATATTTTATGATAAAAAAATTCCTAGAAGTCAATAAAAAACAAAACAAAAATCTTAAACAAATCCGAATCATTTATAACTTGACAGGGAAGCCTTGAAAACAAAACAAAAGCAACTAAAACTACAGGACAAAGGGAATAAACCAAAGAGGGCATGCCCTCCAACAGATGAGGAAATTAACATCCTTTATAACAGAAACGTTCTGGGCAGTCACACACCACAATCTTTACTAAACACACTTATATGGTTAAATAACTCAGTACAGTTTGAACATCAAACTCTAAGATTACTACATATATTTTATTATAAAATTTCTTCATATTAAATGTTCAATTAATTCACATCAATTACTTCAACATATCAGATAGTAGATTTCTTCAAGGTGAAAATAACACATATTCCTGCTATTGCATTAAGTCACTTTAAAATTATAGATAATTTTTTATATTCTGAATTCTTTATGACACCACAAAATATCTATATAATTTGTTTTAACCATTTGGAATGATTGTATTCAATCACTTCCTCCAATCATTTTGCATCTTTTTTTAAAACATTTTTTTCTTTTGCAAAATTCCAACAAAGTTGTATGATTTGTCAGTTGAAACTAGTGTTTTATCTGCTGGAATTCTACTCACTGTTGATCAGGATTACAGTACATTTTTTATTTTGTGCAATTCCATTTGAAACTGATTCACATACCCCTGGCCTGTATGCAACAACTGAGTGATAGTTCTTGAAAAATGTCCTTTGTTTAATCAGATCTTTATAAAACGTTCATAGGTTTTTATGCAATTATTTCTTTCATATATATAGTCTTTGCACTTATTTCAAACATCACATGTACATTGTACACTGTTAAACCATTAATCCAGCCATTCATCTGAAAGACATTAATATAGCATTGATTATAATTAAAATACATGTTATTATATATTTACTAATAAAATAACAAGAAAAAAGGAACAAAATGCAGACTAAATTAGCAATGTTTGAATATTTGAAACTTCAAGCTTTCATAATGCATTTCTGTATGATCCGACTCAGAAAATATATTCGCACATTAGTCATTACTCGCAACAGCCAACATTATCATGTAAATATTGTTCATTCCAGAAAAATATATCCTTCACTCTAATATTTTTCTGGTCACAACAATAAACCTATGTCCATAATATTCTTGGTTCCTTAGTGACATCACATTATGTAATTTACCAATCAATGGATTATGGTTTAATAATAGCAAATTTGATATGAAGAAAATAGTTGGTGGGGATTCTACATACATGTAGACTTCAATGCATATTAATTCATTTGATTATGATATACAAACAGAAGTTAAATATAGTAATTAAAATCATATCTGGTGCTTGTTGACACTAAATCAGATCTCTATTTTGATTTTCTTCAATTTACCATGTATATATGAAAGTTTTATTTTATTTTACAAAAATAAATTCCAATTTTCCATTGAAACCTATGTAAAGTCCAGAAGATTGGTATTAGCTTCTCCTCCTTTATATACTTGCATTGTCGCAAAATACATAATTTATTTGTACGAGCTTTAGAAACAGGTAGAAAAGTGCATGAAAGAAAACTTTCCAGTCTCATGAAAAAAATGAAGGATAGTTGCAAATTAGACATTAATCAATCAGTGCCAGAAAATATCTTATCCCGTCCAGAAGTTAAGAGAAAACAATGTGGAGGGGATAGATATTATGCAAATATCAGGGCATAACAATGTGGCATTTATTAATAATTACTCAACATTGAGTGAGGAAAGACACAAGAAAATATCAAACATCCTCAGCAACACTGAAAGTGAAACTAACAGAAATGCTTTTCAGCAAACTTACCTCGTAAAACCTCCACAAATTCTACAGCCAGTAGCACTTCTGATGTTTCGTGTCGAAGCAATCCCGATGTTCCTTCTTACAGTTCCAATACAAATATGTCAAGTCAAATTAGTTCTATGTTTTACGGCGTGGTCATCCATAACAAATGGTGAATGTGTACACAATTTTCACAAATGACTAAATATCCCAATAACTGAGCATTTGAGTGTTTGACATCGTTGTTAAATACATTTCCGTGAATCAGTTCAGTTTGTTGAGATAAATGATTAATCTTTCTGTTTTCTCTACTCTACCTAGTTTACTTAAAACATGCTCGAATCGTCTATACATGTATGTGTGTATTGCTTTCACATGTTTACAAACTGTGTGGGTCATACTTAAATACGCCTGCAGTAGTAACCAGGTAAATATATATGCCTGTGTGTCATACAAAGGTGGACACCTGCAACTATATGGTTCTTTTTTATTTATTTTTTTTTAATATAAACTAGTAAAAGGAATATATCGGATGTTTATTATTTGATATAAAAAATAAAAATAAAAGTGAACCATATAGTTGCCGGCGTATACCTTTTCACACAGGCGTATATATTTACCTGGTTACTACTGCAGGCGTATTTAAGTATGACCGCATGTGACGTATGATCGCTAAATTAATGTGTTTTCATACCTATGAAAAACATATTAAATATATATATTTCAGGTTCTAAACTATCAATTTTCTATATAGATTTTCATCTTAATCAATAAATCTTCACTTAAATAAAGTTATTTCACTTCCTTTTGAGAACTATTTGTTCGCGAATTTTTGTCTGCAAAAAAAATCTGGTATTTTACTACGCCAAATAGTGAGGATTCCGTTGCATTAAAAAATGCATTTTTACGAGTTAAGATTATTTTTTAGGACATCGTGGATTGCAGGATAAATACAATATTGGTCTGTTGACGGTAAATATAGAATTTATTTGACTCGGCGCGAAACGGGGAGAAAGACTCGCTAGAAGCTCGTCTTTCACCCCGTTTCTCAGCCTTGTCAAATAAATTCTATATTTACCGTCAACAGACCAATATTGTATATCACCTTGTCCGTTAAAGATGTCTCAGCTGCTACTGGAAGAAATGATTTTATTTTTGATACATGACTTTGGAATAGTGACTTGTACCGTGTCTCCCTTTTCCAGGCTTATTGCACATCTACTTCCTGTTTACCGCGCGACTTAGAATTTTTCATGTTTGCCGTAATGAAAATTTTCGTAACAGATATCTCAGCTTCTACTGGAAGAAATGATTTTATATTTGATATAGGTGTCAAACCACCAATTAATTTCTTTAAGGTTTTCTACTAGATTTGTGTTTTTTCGAGCCTACCTGGTCATTTTATTTTAAGTTTAACCTTTCCAAGACCATATATTTTCTGAAACGTACATGATTCCTCTACGTTCTGTCAAAATATCAGGGCATGTTTAAAATCTTGCAGTGAAATGCCATGCTACGGAAAGCACCTACTCTAAAAATAGCTCGGTCATCCCCAAGAAATTCAGTATTTATAGGTCATGCATCAAATCCTCCATAGAGGTATTAAAATACAACTAAATCCATCAAATTTGAGCTCAAAATAATCCCTATTTATTTAACTTCAATTATCAATTTTAATTAGTCCATTCCATTCAGTAGTTTTCACAATACTACAAAGTGAAAGGAACTTTTTTCTTGAAAAGGGACTACTTTCGTATATGTTCCAAGCTCTGATTGGTGAATTAGTGGTTTGACACCTATATGGCTTTGGCATGGTGACTTGTATCGTGTCTCCCCTTTCCAGGTTTACTGCATATCTACTTCCTGTTTACAGTGCGACTTAGAATTTTTCATGTTTGCCGTAATACAAACTTTTGTAACAGATATCTCAGCTTTTACTGGAAGAAATGATTTTATATTTGATATATGGCTTTTGCATGTGCTGATTCATAATGATTTGTGCAGAGCTCGATGTTTCAGATTAGTTTGTGATCCATTTTCTGGTAATGAGTGTTGAGATATATACAAATTTTACACAAATGAACGAGTGGTTGGTATTCTTAGCACAACGTAGCGTGCAACATCTTGTTATATTTTAAATTGTTTGTATGAAAACAAACTATCTTATGATATATATTATTTTATGTATGTATCGTTTATAGTGTATGTATTGAATTTCATTTGTATGACACTTTTCTATTTTTAAAATAAACAATTACAAAAAAACGGTTTTGTTCCCTCAGGCATTCTTCCTCCCAAATATTTGTGACTTATTTGGCTTTCTAATGTATTACTTTGAGCCTACCTGATGAAAATTATTCTAGAAATAAGATGTTTGATATATGTTTTTATTATAAATATTGAATCAGAATAAATGAAACAAATGTTGTGCTGGCCTATGCTTATGGCGGAGGGACTGTCGTGGCCGTGATCATATGGTAGTTGGATTTACAATTACTTATGCAATCAGTGCCCATCACCACTGATGTGAGTTCAAATCTCGATCAGGGCGAGGTGTACAACATTATGTAATAAAGTTTGTCAGTGACTAGCGACAGGTAGGTGGTTTTCTCCGGGTCCTCCGGTTTCCACCATCTATAAAACTGACTGCCACGTTATTCATACAAGCACAATTAATTTCCTGGAGAATTCTTGGCAGTTTTTTGTCATAGGATGCGACCACCATGGCAGATATTGTATAATAGGTGAATTTACAACTGCATATGCAATCAGTGGTTATTACTTCTAAAGTTTGTTCGTTTGACTCCTGCATGTGTTTAATGTAATATAGTTTGCTAGTGACTTACAAAAGCCTATAGGGTTTCTCCCTTAAAGTGGCGGTTCTCTCCACAAATTAAACTAGCAAATCAAATATTGTTAGAAGGGTTGGAAGATACCAAAGTCAGAATCCATATATCGAAGAAGAACAGACAACACAATGGCCAAAAGAAAAAGTACAAAAGGAAAAACAACGATACACAAAACATATATATAAAACTAAAGATTGAGTGACATGAACCCCACTAAAAACCGGGAGTGAACTCAGGTAATCCGGAAGGGTAAGCAGTTCCTGCTCCACTAGTGACACCCGTTGTGTTCATCTAGTTACAAACCCAGTGATAAGTCATGAATGAGGAAAGAACCGGGAAGTGTTTACAACAAGTGGAACATATCCGTTGTCATTTGTGACACAGATATTCCATAGCGGTCAACCAAGTCATGGTGGCGACCGTAAAACTTTCGAAGTGATGAGATGAACTTAGCTAAGCTTCCTCGTTAGCAGCAACCCTCTTTCAAGGAAAGAGGTATAAAACAGCCATTAGCATAACAGCAGTTGTGAGGGTTTGAGACAGACATTATCACTAATAAAGCATTGAGTCCAATGCTGTGAGTGATAATTTATTTCGAGACCTTCATGTATTGTCATTCCTTTGGTTTACGGCTTCTGATTACCCCCCTTTGGTATCATCAAACTTTTCTTCTGAATTATATTGTTTTCATAGGTAATGCGTTTGGCATCACACTGATGAATAACTTTCAGGTTCAAAGCCAGACCATCGATACTGACAAATATCACTTGGTGAGATCAAAGGAAAAAGGTATAATTTGCCAATAAAGGTATATATTATTGTTTTCCAGGGAGACACGACTCATTATGTCAAACATTTTCATTTCCTGAACTGGAAGGATTTCTCTGCTAATGTACAGAACGATGTCATGATAGATTTTATACATAATGTAAGAAGTCACGTGAGAATCCCAGAGAGCAAAGTTCCGATGATTGTTCATTGCAGGTATATCTATAGAGAAAATATAAAGACATAAAAAAAACTTATTTTTGGATTTTATTAGAAAATTACAATTTTAATTTTAAAAAGTAAATTAAAAGATTCATATAACTGTAGGCAAAATACAACAGATTTTTCTCCTATGATGCATATAGAAAAATATCATGTGGGCGTTTTTCAAGTTGCTGTTTCTGTGATCAGCCGATCAGATTTTAGGGGTCTGTCGTGGTAGTTTTATAGCTACCTGTGCAATCAGTGCCTATCACCACTAAAGTCATGAGTTTGAACCCTGTTCAGGGCAAGGTGTACTCGATTCAACATTAAATTAAGATTAATGTTGAATCGAGTGTCAGTGACTTGCAACAGGTCGGTGATTTTCTCTGGGTACTCCTGTTGCCTCCACCAATAAAACTGACTGTTGAAAGTGGCGTTAAATACCATAAACCAAAACCAAACCTATTACATTTTCGGTCTACTTCTGTAACCACTTGACAATATATACCGAACTTGGTTGAGATTATGCTTGAGTTGTACTTTTTGGAAATCATATGGTATCTCACAGAACCACTACTGCATCGAAAACATGTGTTGAAATTTTAGATACATGAAAATGAGTTACTCAACATCTATTGCTCAATTGTTGGGTTTTTTTGCCACATAAAAAAACTTGTCCATTGTGCAAATTATACTAATTTAAAAAAAAAAATTGGAAGACTATCAATGCAAAGTAAACCAAACTTGTCTGAGAAGCTAAAATCAAAAAACAATTAAATTGGAAAATATCAACAACTTAATTGCAACACTGTCTAGTTATCTATATGAGAAAAACAACTGTCCTCATGAAGGTTAGTGGATTTTATTACGACATGCATTTCCATTACTGACATCCACTTAAAAAAATACGTTAGATTTTTCCTACTAGATTCAAAATAATTCATGAAAGCCATAATTTGTGTAATGTTTTAACATTGGCAACATTATTTTCATTGCATTTTACCCCTCTCTATCGCTGAAGATGAAATTTTATCAAATTGATATTACCCATGTTAAGACTAAATACAAACTACGGCTTCCATGAAATATTTCTTTAACATTTTGATATGAATAGGGGCTGACCTTGAAGTTTTGTACGGCCAATATTTGTTTATGTTGTAGTGCTGGTGTTGGACGAACAGGAACATATATAACTCTTGATCATTGGATGCAGTTTATCCATGATCATGACTTCAGTAACTCAATTGACATATTCAAGACGGTTGTCGAGATGAGAAAGTGTCGGATGTATATGGTACAGACAGAGGTATATATATTTCTATATTATATAGTGATTCAACTAGGCACCCGTCTTAGCAAATTTGTCCACCTATTTCTCAAATTGTCCTGAAGAACTTTATAAAATTATTAAAGAATATCCTCAAGAAATTTTGATAAAACTGGCTGTTGTCCTGAAGATTTAAAAGTCTTGCAGACACACTGTTATATTGACACCCCAGTGCTAGTTTCTTACCTATATGATTTATTATATGCAAACTTGTTCTTGTCATAATCTTAGCTGAAATACTACTTACTTTATGATGAGAAACAATAAATCTATCAAACAACAACTATCTGGTATCATTGATTTGCTTTGTAAGAATGGAGTTCTCAGAGTAACATCACATTGAAGGTGAAGCATGAGAAGTGAGATACAATGAGAAGTCCATTTAGAGCAAAACATATAAATTCGAGGATTTGGTGAGGTGAGGTTATAATAACTTTGCATTAGAAAACATGGATATTATGTTAATATCACGCTAGTTGCTTGATAATAGATATTATTGTGTGTAAATATCAAATGCAAAATGTACAAATCATCAATAAATATGAAATAACTGCAGTTATAAGGGTCAAGACAAACATTATCACTAATATTGCAGAGAGTCCGAAAGGACAAACTTTGATAATATTGATAAAATATGTTTTGACCTTCAAAAGTGATGTTGTTTTTATAATGTGTTTGACATCACACTGACCGATCAATTTCAGTATTAGATCTGGTTGGTTAGTAATGACAACATCACTCACTGAGATCAAAAGAAAAAATGTCCAAATTACCAATAATATCAAATATTTCTTCATTTTATCTATAAAGCAAATTAAGCAAAATTGAACAGTTTTAATTGAGATTATATTCATTATTGTCTGTCAAATCAATACAATAACACACTAAACAATATTAACTAATTAAATCTTCCTTGATGAGATATAGAATATGATTTTTAGCTCACCTGACCCAAGGGTCAGGTGAGCTATTGCCATCACGATTGGCATCCGTTGTCCGTCCGTCCATAAACATTTCAATCTTCTTCTAGAGAACCACTGAAGCAAATGGGATCAAACGTGGCAGGAATGTTCATTTGCATGGTCTAACCAAGTTTTGTTACTTTCGTTACGATCGGTTATCCAACATGGCTGCCAGGGGCCATAAAAGCCTCTGATTGGCTGAAATTTTTAATGATCTTCTTCTCTGATACTACATGGAGGATGGAATTGAAAATTGTCATGAATGATCATTGCAAGCTGCTCACCAAGTGTTGTTACTTTTTGGACCGATTGAAAGTCCAAGATGACCACCAGTGGGGGACATAATTTAACTTAGCGACCCTATGTGAAATATGTAAAACAAACTTCTTCTCAAGAACCACTGGATGGATTGGAACCATACTTGGCAGAAATGTTCATGACAAGGTTCTGATCAATTGTTGTTACATTTTGTTCAGATCGGTTATCCAATATGGCTGCCAGGGGCCATAATAGCCTCTGATTGGCTGAAATTTCAAAATTCTTCTTCTCCGATACTACATGGAGGATGGAATTGAAAATTGTCATGAATGATCATTGCAAGCTGCTAACCAAGTGTTGTTACTTTTTGGACCGATTGAAAATCCAAGATAGCCACCAGCGGGGGACATAATTTAACATAGCGACCCTATGGGAAATATGTAAAACAAACTTCTTCTCAAGAACCACTGGATGGATTGAGTTCAAATTTTAACTGCCGCTACATGGCAATGAGTAGTTTAACATATATTCCGGGTTTTTCTGTGAAATTTTCATTCAGTTGATTTTTACCGATTATGCAAATTAGGCATATTTTGATAAAAGATCACATTTAAATCTTCTTCTCTGAAACCACTGAACCAAATGAAACCAAATTTGGCTGGGATAGTCTTTGGATAGTCTCATTTCAAAATTGTGTCCGACAGCTCTGCCCTCCATTCAGGATGGCTGCTGTTGCTAAAAATAGAAATTTCTTCAATTGTCCAATGCTGCTTTATTATAAATCAAAATGAGCTCCAATTTTAACTGCAGCTACATGACAATGAGTAGATTAACATATATTCTTGGTTTTTCTGTGAATTTTTCTTTCAACCGATTATACAAATTAGACATATTTTGATAAAAGATCACATTTAAATCTTCTCTGAAACTGCTGAACCAAATTAAAGCAAATTTGGCTGGGATGGTCCTTGGGTGGTCCCCTTTCAATATTGTGTCTGACAGCCCCGCCCTCCATTCAAAATGGCTGCTGTAACTAAAAATAGAAATTTCTTTTGCTCAGAAATGAGTTGAAATGATCTTTGGGTGGCCCACTTTCAAAATTATGTGTAACACCCCCATTTTCTATCAACTTTAGATGTCAAATTAAAAACCAGGTGAGTGATTTCAGGCCCCTGTGAGCGTCTAGTTTTAGAATACAATACTGCTTCTGAGAAATAATATTCTATATACAATATATGACATCAAAATATTAAAACAGCTCAAATGTGACCTCAAAATGATAAAGATGCTCAAGTGTGACATCAAAATGATAAAGATGCTCAAATGTGACATCTAAATGATAAGATGCTCAAATGTGATATCAAAATGATAAAAATGCTCAAATGTGTCATCTAAATTAGGAAGATGCTCAAATGTGACCTCAAAATGATAAAGATGCTCAAGTGTGACCTCAAAATGATAAAGATGCTCAAATGTGATATCAAAATGATAAAGATGCTCAAATGTGACATCTAAATGATAAAAATGCTCAAATGTGTCATCTAAATTAGGAAGATGCTCAAATGTGACATCAAAATGATAAAGATGATCAAATGTGATATCAAAATGATAAAGATGCTCAAATGTGTCATCAAAATGATAAAAATGCTCAAATGTGTCATCAAAATTAGGAAGATGCTCAAATGTGACATCAAAATGATAAAGATGATCAAATGTGATATCAAAATGATAAAGATGCTCAAATGTGATGTCAAAAGGATAAAGATGCTCAAATGTGATATCAAAATGATAAAGATGTTCAAATGGCACATCAAAATGATAAAGATGCTCAAATGTGACATCTAAATGTTAAATATTGTCAAATGTGATATCAAAATGATAAGATGTTGAAATATGACATCAAAATGATAAAGATGCTCAAATGTGTCATCAAAATGATAAAGATGCTGAAATGTCACATCTAAATGATAAAGATGCTCAAATGAAGTATAGAGTAACGCTCAATTGTAAGCTGAGGCTTATTCATACTCATTTAAGGGTATGAGTTATGTTCATTGTTGAAGACCTATTGTTAGAAATAGCAGCAAAAATGCTATTCCTTTACTCTAATTTGTGTATAGTTGTAAAATTTGATTGTCTCTCATGTTCATATACATCTAGGCTATATCCTATCTTACTACAAGCTATTTAATTTGTGTCTAAGTGTAATGTTGGATTGTCTCACATGTTCATTTACATCTATATCCTATCTTACTACAAGCTATTTAATTTGTGTCTAAGTGTAATGTTGGATTGTCTCACATGTTCATTTACATCTATATGCTATCTTACTACAAGCTATTTAATTTGTGTCTAAGTGTAATGTTGGATTGTCTCCCATGTTCATTTACATCTATATCCTATCTTACTACAAGCTGTACATGTTTAATTTGTGTCTTAAGTGTAATGTTGGATTGTCTTTCATGTTCATTTACATCTATATCCTATCTTACTACAAGCTGTTTAATTTGTGTCTAAGTGTAACGTTGGATTGTCTCCCATGTTCATTTACATCTATATCCTATCTTACTACAAGCTGTTTAATTTGTGTCTAAGTGTAATGTTGGATTGTCTTTGATGTTCATTTACATCTATATCCTATCTTACTACAAGCTGTTTAATTTGTGTCTAAGTGTAATGTTGGATTTTCTCACATGTTCATTTACATCTATATCCTATCTTACTACAAGCTATTTAATTTGTGTCTAAGTGTAATGTTGGATTGTCTCACATGTTCATTTACATCTATATCTTATCTATCTACAAGCTGTTTAATGTGTGTCTAAGTGTAATGTTGGATTGTCTTTCATGTTCATTTACATCTATATCCTACTTACTACAAGCTGTTTAATTTGTGTCTAAGTGTAACGTTGGATTGTCTCCCATGTTCATTTACATCTATATCCTATCTTACTACAAGCTGTTTAATTTGTGTCTAAGTGTAATGTTGGATTGTCTTTCATGTTCATTTACATCTATATCCTATCTTACTACAAGCTATTTAATTTGTGTCTAAGTGTAATGTTGGATTGTCTCACATGTTCATTTACCTCTATATCCTATCTTACTACAAGCTGTTTAATTTGTGTCTAAGTGTAATGTTGGATTGTCTCACATGTTCATTTACATCTATATCCTATCTTACTACAAGCTGTTTAATTTGTGTCTAAGTGTAATGTTGGATTTTCTCACATGTTCATTTACATCTATATCCTATCTTACTACAAGCTGTTTAATTTGTGTCTAAGTGTAATGTTGGATTGTCTCACATGTTCATTTACATCTATATCTTATCTATCTACAAGCTGTTTAATGTGTGTCTAAGTGTAATGTTGGATTGTCTCACATGTTCATTTACATCTATATCCTATCTTACTACAAGCTGTTTAATTTGTGTCTAAGTGTAACGTTGGATTGTCTCCCATGTTCATTTACATCTATATCCTATCTTACTACAAGCTGTTTAATGTGTGTCTAAGTGTAATGTTGGATTGTCTTTCATGTTCATTTACATCTATATCCTATCTTACTACAAGCTATTTAATTTGTGTCTAAGTGTAATGTTGGATTGTCTCACATGTTCATTTACCTCTATATCCTATCTTACTACAAGCTGTTTAATTTGTGTCTAAGTGTAATGTTGGATTGTCTCACATGTTCATTTACATCTATATCCTATCTTACTACAAGCTGTTTAATTTGTGTCTAAGTGTAATGTTGGTGTTGATTTACATCTATATCCTATCTTACTACAAGCTATTTAATTTGTGTCTAAGTGTAATGTTGGATTGTCTCACATGTTCATTTACATCTATATCTTATCTATCTACAAGCTGTTTATTGTGTGTCTAAGTGTAATGTTGGATTGTCTCACATGTTCATTTACATCTATATCCTATCTTACTACAAGCTATTTAATTTGTGTCTAAGTGTAATGTTGGATTGTCTCACATGTTCATTTACATCTATATCCTATCTTACTACAAGCTATTTAATTTGTGTCTAAGTGTAATGTTGGATTGTCTCACATGTTCATTTACATCTATATCCTATCTTACTACAAGCTGTTTAATTATACCATGCTCCCCACAGGGGGAGGGGGGTATACTGTTTTACTTCTGTCCTTCTGTCCATCCAGATATTTTTCGTCGCATTTTTCTCAGTAACTGTTGATGGCAGAAATCTGATATTTGGTCACAAGCGTCATATAGGTATACCATATTATCGGTAGCGTTTTTGGACCCGTCAGATTCCTACTTCCTGTTTGCCGATTTAATTGGTTTTTATACACATTGATCATATTTGCACATTTTTCGTCACATTTTTCTCAGCAACTATTGATGGCAGAAATCTGATATTTGGTCACAAGCTTCATATAGGTACCCCATATCGTGGGAAGCGTTTTTGGACCCATCAGATTCCTACTTCCTGTTTGCCGACTTTGTTGATTTTTATACACATTGAACATATATGTTCATTTTTCGTCGCATTTTTCTCAGTAACTATTGATGGCAGAAATCTGATATTTGGTCACAAGCTTCATATAGGTACCCCATATCGTGGGAAGCGTTTTTGGACCCATCAGATTCCTACTTCATGTTTGCCGACTTTGTTGATTTTTATACACATTGAACATATCTGTTCATTTTTCGTCGCATTTTTCTCAGTAACTATTGATGGCAGAGATCTAATATTTGGTCACAAGCTTCATATATGTACCCCATGTTGTGGGAAGCGTTTTTGGACCCATCGGATTCCTACTTCCTGTTTGCCGATTTTGTTGATTTTTTTACACATTTAATACACATTTGTATATGCACATTTTTCGTCGCATTTTTCTAAGCAACTATTGATGACAGTAATCTGATATTTGGTCACAAGTTTCATATAGGTATGCCATATTGTGGGAAGCGTTTTTGGACCCGTCAGATTCCTACTTCCTGTTTGCCGACTTAGTTGGTTTTTATACACATTGAACATATATGCACATTTTTTGTCACATTTTTCTCAGCAACTATTTGGTCACAAGCTTCATATAGGTACCCCATATCTTGGGAAGCGTTTTTGGACCCAACAGATTCCTACTTCCTGTTTGCCGACTTAGTTGATTTTGATACACATCGAACATATATGCACATTTTTCGTCACATTTTTCTCAGCAACTATTGATGACAGAGATCTGATATTTGGTCACAAGCTTCATATAGGTACCCCATATCGTGGGAAGCGTTTTTGGACCCATCATAATCCTACTTAGTTGGTTTTTATACACATTGAACATATACATGTATGCACATTTTTCGTCACATATTTCTCAGCAACTATTGATGACAGAGATCTGATATTTGGTCACAAGCTTCATATAGGTACCCCATATCGTGGGAAGCGTTTTTGAACCCATCAGATTCCTACTTCCTGTTTGGCGACTTAGTTGGTTTTTATACACATTGAACATATATGCACATTTTTTGTCACATTTTTCTCAGCAACTATTGATGGCAGAAATCTGATATTTGGTCACAAGCTTCATATAGGTACCCCATATCGTGGGAAGCGTTTTTAAACCCATCAGATTCCAACTTCCTGTTTGCCGACTTTGTTGATTTTTATACACATTGAACATATATGCTTATTTTTCGTCGCATTTTTCTCAGCAACTATTGGTGGCAGAAATCTGATGTTTGGTCACAAGCTTCATATAGGTACCCCATATTGTGGTAAGCGTTTTTTGACCCGTCAGATTCCTACTTCCTGTTTGCCGAAGAGCGGGGGTATCATAGGTGAGCATTAGCTCACAGTTCATCTTGTTATGTATGAGAAATTGATTTTTTCAGCAACAATACATATTTATATATGACTGCATCCGAGATATTCTGAAAAAAAAGCGACTATTCCTAAGAGAACAGGAGGAGGCTGATAACGAAAATTACTATGGAAATGCAGAAGACCTAAAGAATGAGAAGTTTTATGAAAACACTGAATTTGGAGCCAGTGAGGAGGTTTTATATGACAATAAGGAGGTTATGTATGATAACAAAGCATTTGGTAAGGATTTATTCTAGTCTTATTGTCTTTGTTGAAACAATCTCATCTGTTAATACTCAAGCTATTATCTGTAGCCGACTTAATTACCTCACATAATGGAGAAGTGCATATTGCAATTTTTTTTGGAATATTCAAGACTCAAATCCCAATTTAGCTCACCTAGCTGGGATAGACATACTCTACATGGACCTACTGCAAGTCGCTGACAAAGCATCACAGAAAGTTGTATCAAGTAAACCTTGCAATGTGCAGGAATCAAAGTCATAACCTTAGCAGCAATAGGCAACGATTGCATAGGTAGGTGTAAAAACCATCTACCATACGATGGAGGCAACTACTCCCTGCATACCATTTTAAAACCGCATCGGTGGCGTAATTGTTAGCATGCTCACCTCGAGTGCAGTAGATCATTTGCTCAAACCCCGGTAGGGTCAAACCAAAGACTATAAAATTGGTATTTGTTGCTTCTCCGCTAAGCATGCATAATTAAGGAGAAAGAGCAAAGACCAATTGGCTCGGAATCAGAACAATGTGTCCGAGTGGAGCGACTTATCTACCCACAGACTGTTGTTTCAGTGACTTAGCACTATAAAAATCCAACTCAGCGTGTTGGTCTAGTGCAAAACGGAACTAATCATCATCTCATTGAAAATTAACCTGATATAGCCGAAATATTGCTGAATTGGTGTTAAACAACAATCACTCACTCGCTCATACTGTTTTATTATCCAAGATTGCTACCATAATGAAACACGGATTAACAAAATATCCAGCAATTCTAAAACTTTGTCTGAAAACCCTGATTAACCTGAGCTAACATAGCCTATGTTTCAAATACATTCAGATTAAATGAGAAAATACAAATACAGGTCAAGTGTAATTTGATCATGATGCCTTGTACCATTTTGGAGTTATGCACAATAAAAATGTTGGAATTACCAAAATATGTCTTTATTGAATCATATATGGTATGATTACTTATTTTTTTTAAATAACTGTCAAGTTTGATTTTGACTACTATACAGTATACATTTCTAAAATTATTTACGTTGAAAATGTTGCAAATGTAAAAGAAAATAATTTCAAGATGATACCTTTAATTTAGAATTATGTGTACAGGTATCATTGTTTCAGGGATTCCTCACTTATTATCACAAAATGCACAGACATTTTAATTTTGATCATTGTGGCTTTTACAGTTGTAAAGATATGTCAGTTGAAATCATTAAAAACTTCTAAATATTGCATCTTTTCATATCATACAAATTTTGATATCTAATATAGAGTTCATGACGTGAGTCCACGCTCAAGGTCACAATATTGGAAAACTACATAATATGAGTCTTTAGTACTGTGTAACAGGTTTTTGTGAACTTGGTTAAGTGTGGTTCTGAATGGCCTGTAACAATTCCAGGTCAATTAAAAATCTATAAAATGGTATTTGCTGCTTCTCACCGAAGCATGCGGTATTAACAAGTAAGAGCAAAGTCTTGTTAACTCAGGATATTGTGTCAGAGTGGGACAATATGTCTTACCATCAGACTGTTGTTTCAGTGAGTTTGCACTATAAAAATCCAACTAAGCATATTGGTCAGGTACAAAGCCGCATTGTTATCTTATCGAAATACAACATCTTTTCACCATGATATAACTGAAATTTACTCACTTAGCGCTAAACAACAGTAACTCGCAATCCTTCACTGTAACTTTGTTCATTTTCCTATAGTAATCACAACATTCGTTGGTCCGAGAGGTTTCATATTTGGTAATATTATACTGCCATTTTGATTCAACGATTTTTGTAGGAGTTATGGGACTTAAGCGTTTTCATGAAATTACAATATAGTTATACTTTGTGAACATATCCGTTGAAGTCATTAGTCCGAAAGCTTTCATATTTAATAGGATGATTGGTCATGTTCTTTAGTTGATCATATTATACCACTATTTTGATTCAACAATTTTTGGAGGAGTTATGGGACTTTAACATTTTCATGCATTTTCAAGATAGTTATACATTGTAAGCGAAATTCGTTGCGGTCGTTAGTCTGATAGCTTTTATATTTGGTAGGATAATTGGTCGTGATGTGTAGTTATTCATATTTTCCTGCTATTTTGATTTAACTATTTTTGTAGGAGTTGGGACCTTAATGTTTTCATGCATTTTCAATATTCAACCTCAGAAGTTGTTGGTCCAATAGCTATCATATATGGTATGATGATTGGTAAAGATGTGTAGTCAACCATATTATTTAGCAGGGCAGTGTTCTTTGGACACAGTATAAAAATTAGGGTAATTACGGTATAGTTTCGGGGCTGGATAATTGTTTCTTACCATGTTAATAAAGTTTATTAACATTGTAAGAAACAACTGTTAACTGAAAAGGAGCTACACTATCAAATCTGCTCAGTTTAAATAGGTAAGACGAGGCATGTTGTCGTTACGACATTGTCTTGATATATATATTTTGACTTTTAAGTTTAAAATATGTGGGGGTGGGGCATGCTGTCGTTACGACATTGTCTTGTAATGTTATATATATATATTGACTTTTTTTTCAGTCCCTGAACCTGAACCTGAACCTGATTTGTACCAGAATGTTGAAATACTTCATTCATCAGATCAAAGAAGTGCTCTCTGAGCTCTCAAGGTTGTAAACTAAATCCTAACTTTGTGATCTATGCAATTTAGCTTGAACTAATGGTTGTACTATAGTTCTATTATTGCTACTAATTTTGTAATACAATCAAATGTTTGTTATATTTAAATACAACAATGTCTTACAAGGTTGTTTATGACAGTTTTTGTTATCTTTTCAGAGTTTGAAAAGAATATTTAATTTTGTAATTTGTTTTTGTATTTCCATTTTTGCTAAGAATATCTTTAATCAATTAAATATGGGATATGTATGCAGGGAATATGCTACAATATCATTGAAATAAGAAAGTTATACTTTTGTAACACTGCTATGATGAAATATTCAACAAAATGATGGCATCTATCCTTTTGCAGATCAATTTGGCTAATGAAAGCGTGGTCATAACATGCGGCCCGAATATCATACGCTTAAAGTTGATTAGTTGTCATAACTCTGTTTGACCAATGAATATTGATCTACACCTTAATCACACACTGATCATGCCATCCTTGACTGCATGGTATCAATTATCTTCTATTTAATAGAATACTCTAGTTACCGAAACAAATTTCCAAGTGTGTAAATTTGCAGCCAAAAATATTTTTATTTGCAATAAATTAATTATATAGTACCAAATGCTTTAGGGGTGCATCGTAGTCATGACCGTATGGTAGTTAGATTTACAACTACCTATGCAATCAATGCCTATCGCCACTATTGTTGTGAGTTCGAATTCCACTCATGTTTAGGTGTACTCGATACATTATGTGATAAAGTGTGTTAGTGACTTGCACCAGGACGGTGATTTTCTCCAGGTACTCTAGTTTCCTCTACCAATAAAACTGACAATTTCCTCTACCAATAAAACTGACAATCACAATATAACTGAAATATTGTTGAAAGTGGTGTTAAACACCTTAACCCTAACCCCTTATTGCTGTATTTTTCTGTGTTAGTGAAGTGCACATATTTTTATGAGATGACATGTTATATTTTGTAAGTTTTTTTTATTATTATTATTGACTTGTTATTGTTAAAATGATGTTTTTGTTTTTATATTACATTTATTAACTTTAATGTTAGATATGAAATATATTCCATATATATATATATATATTTTCAATGTATATACTTCTTAAAGCTGGTACTTGACACAGGGTTTAAATTTTGTTAATAGACAATGTATATTTGAAATATATTTTATTGCATAATTAAATGTTGATTAAAATAAAATTAGTTTCAAAATTTCGAAAGGAAAATGTTTTTCTAAGAATGTGACACTTATTTTTGTCATGCATATATTTATATTATTTTTAATGTTCTTTTTAGCTCACTTGGCCAAAAGGCCATGTGAGCTTTTGCCATCACTTGGTGTTCGTTGTCCGTCGTACGTCGTAAACTTTCACATTTAAATCTTCTCCTCTGAAACCGCTGAACCAAATTAAACCTAACCTGGCAGGGATGGTCCCTGGGTGGGTCCCTTTCAAAATTGTGTCCGACAGCTCCGCCCTCCATTCAAGATGGCTGCTGTTACTAAAAATAGAAATTTCTTCAATTGTCCATTGCTGCTTTAAGTCAAAATGAGCTCAAATTTTTACTACAGCTACATAGAAAGGAGTAGTTTTACATATATTCTGGGTTTTTCTTTGAAATTTTTCTTTCGGACGATTTTTACCTATTATGCAAATTAGGCATATTTTGATAAAAGATCACATTTAAATCTTCTCTTCTGAAACCACTGAACCAAATTGAAGCAAATTTGGATGGGATAGTCCTTGGGTAGTCCCATTTCAAAATTGTGTCTGACATCCCCGCCCTCCATTCAAGATGGCTGCTGTTACTAAAAATAGAAATTTCTTCAATTGTCCATTGTTGCTTTAGTTGAAGTCAAAATGAGCTCAATTTTGTTACTGCAACTACATAGCGAGGAGTAGTTTAACATTTATTTCAGGTTTTTCTGTGAAATTTTTCTTTCAGCCGATTATTAACGATTATGCAAATTAGGCATATTTTGATAAAAGATCACATTTAAATCTTCTCCTCTGAAACCACTGAACCAAATTAAAGCAAATTTGGCTGGGATAGTCCTTGGGTAGTCCCATTTCAAAATTGTGTCCGACAGCCCCGCTCTCCATTCAAGAAGGCTGCTTTTACTAAAAATAGAAATTTCTTCAATTGTCCATTGCTGCTTTAGTTAGTCATAAAGAGGTCAATTTTTTTACTGCAGCTACATAGCGAGGAATAGTTTAACATATATTCCGGATTTTTCTATGAAATTTTTCTTTCAGCCGATTTTTAGCGATTATGCAAATTAGGCATATTTTGATAAAAGATCACATTTAAATCTTCTCCTCTGCAACCGCTGAACCAAATTAAACCAAATTTGGCTGGGATAGTCCTTGGGTAGTCCCATTTCAAAATTGTGTCCGACAGCCCCACCCTCCATTCAAGATGGCTGCTGTTACTAAAAATAAAAATTTCTTCAATTGTCCATTGCTGCTTTTAAGTCAAAATGAGCTCAAATTTTAACTGCAGCTACATTGCAAGGAGTAGTTTAACAAATATTGCGGGATATTCTGTGAAATTTTTCTTTCAGCCGATTTATACCAATTATGCAAATTTGGCATATTTTGATAAAAGATCATATTCAAATCTTCTTGAAGTGGTGGTATGAATCAATTATTCAAGCTTGCACAAAAATATACTTATACAACAAGGAATGGAAGTGCAATTGTACTTTTCATGAAGCAGCATAGTGATATAAAATTCAGTTTTATATCAATGAATACATACCCCATTGATTTGTTGGGTTCAAATCTGCTAGATCAAAACTTAATATATCCTACAATATTCAATGTTTCAATAAATGTTCTTTAATCATGTGATGAATACAGTCTCATTTGAAAGATTCAATCTCATGTGAGCGATACAGTCTTGTGTGAGCGATACAGTATCATGTGAACGATGCAGTCTCGTGTGAGCCTGTAATTATGGGTATGTTAGCACTTTTTCAATATAACCCTGTACGACTTACTACTCAAGATAACTTAGTAGTATTGATGAAATAGCCATCTTTATACAGAACCAAAATTATATTGTTTATAGATGCTTTAGTTACATATATTGTTTTTTCTTTTTAATATATTTTATATATACTAATAGATATATTATTGTTGAATGTTTTTCTAATAACTTTATGATTTTTCTAATCCAAAATATATATTTGATATTTTTTGTTTGATATGCCTTCTGAATGTTTTTCTAATAGCTTTTTCATTCTCTAATCCAAAATAAGTCTGCTATTTTTTTGTTTGATACCCTACATTTTTATTCTTTGATTTTGTAGGCTATCAGTCCTATTAAACAACAGTACCAAAGAGACTGAATTTATCACTCGATTTTGTTTTCTCAGCACGATTCCTTCAAACCAGTAATTTTACAATGAAAGAGCCAGTTGTGTGTCTAGTATCTATTTACCCCATTCTATGCAAACATTTTTATTAGCAAGGTGTCAGTTCTACAAATATTTACATATTAAGCATAATACATTTTTAATCAATAATTCATCATTTACCCTCCTTTAACTGATCTAGATATACTATTTATACAACCTTTTACAACTTTCAATATCTGAGCCCATGTCATTGGTATATCATACATGTGTCAATTCTACAAATTTTACATATTAAGCATAATACCCAAATGTACATTTTTAATCAAATACTCATCATTTACCCTCTTTTGACTGACTGAGTACATGTCAGCACATTTTACAACTACCAATATCTTAAAGTAGAGGAGGGTTCTATTTTTTTTTCTCATGTCATACCACATTTTACAACTACCCCAATATCTACCAATATCTTATTTTTGTTTTATTTCATGCACTATTTTTCAATTAATCAGCACGTAGCCCATGTCTTTGGTATATCATGCGTATACATCATGTCGAATCACTGTTTATCCAGTATTGGTGTATAATACACATGTACAGTTATCCCCTTCTTTTAAGACCACTCCCAACAATGGAGCAATGGCCATACCTCCTATCAGGCCAGATTACAGATGCACTGATATTGTAAAATGCTACTAAATTGTCCCCCTCAAGAGAGGCTAACACTTATATAAGACCATTTGTTCTGGTAGGAGGAGTAGTATAATAATGAATTCCGATTATCTGAGCAAAAAAGTGCACACCATTATGGAACTGTATAGAGTTTGATGTGTTTATCATGTGTAGCTCATCCATCTCAAATATTTCCAAGAACTATTTATTTTTATATTATGTATAAATGGGGATGATTTTTTGTTCAGTTGTTTAATTGATTTCAGCTATTTTCCCCTGAAACAAAAGTTCTGAAAGTTGGAGGATGTAGGGGGTGTAGATGGTTTCAGTTATTTTCATTAATTTTCAGTTATTTTATATTCTTACCAGAATCATCATGCCTGATAAATAAATGACATATGGAAAGATTTGCTTAATTCTCATTGGTGTAAAGTGCTGGACGTTTTCATTTTTCATTTCCCCTTTTTCGATAAGCATTCTTAAAGTTTGAAAACATAAAATGAAGAACAATTGGTAAATATTGAAATAGTTTGATATTCTGAATTCACACCAGTTGAAAAGGACTTTAATAGTCTAATAAGCATATTTTATTCAGTAAAATTTAAAATGGATTGGCGATAAGTTATCACAACTTATTAAGCCTTCTCTCTTATACAATACTTGCAATAAAGGATATGTATAGGATGAACAAGTTTCTGTATCATATATAAATCAAGACATTTAAATACAGTCAAACGTGTCTTATGTGACCATCCAAGGATGTATTTGTGATTATTTTACCCTGCTAAAGATTATGTGATAAAAAAAAGAATTCCTGACAGTTGTCTTTCTTACTTAGTATATTATCATCTGTTTAATTGATTTATAACACATTATCATCTGTTTAATTGATTTATAACACAAGTTATACTTAAAACGTTGTCATTTGTTCAGTTTTTTATTGCATAAAATGTTGACTAGCACCTCTTGAAAGAGGCTCAATTCATATGAAATTTTCCATGACAGGACAAGAAAAAGGTGGCTTTAATACAGATGACTGCTTAGTAGAGGTGACATCATGGGCTGATTTGACTATATTGACAACATTATTTCAATATATTGTTACCTTAAAAGGAAAACAAGATCTTATTTACATATTGAATGCATTCTTAAATTGTCATATTTATTATTATGGTTAATTTGGACATTTTTCCGTTGATCTCACTGAGTGATATTGTCAGTATCAACTTGGTGACTTGATATTGAAATTTATCGGTCAGTGTGCATCAAACGCAGTATGACATTACCGATAAAAACGAAAAAAAATGTCAGTTTTGAAGGACTTGACATACATTATCACAGCTCATCCTATCAGACTTGCCGCTATTCTATTTATATTATATATTATAGTCAAACCTGTATTAAGAGGTCACCTATGGAATAAAGAAAAATGGCCCTATAAGACAGGTGACCTCTTGAATGAAATTTTCCATGACAGGACAAGAAAAAGTTGACCTTTTACTACTGGTGACTGTTTAATAGAGGTGACACCATGGGAAGGTTTGACTGTATATCTTATATCTATACTCTAGTCCCAAATTATATATCTGTCTCCAGTGATGTAAATAAATATACTTTTTTGTGCCATTTCTGATTGTACTATGACCTTATCACCATACTTGAATAGAAATGCGTTACGGAAACATTTCTTTTTTGATAAAAAAAAGAAGAAAGAAAGTTAGATATCTTATTTAGTTTACACGACACGTTTCTAGAATAACCTTTATCATGTACTCTTAAAAGTCAAAGATTGAAAACCTAAATAATTCAAGACTTTTACCACAGTCAAAATATTTTATCAGCCAAAAATATCTGAAGTTTTTGCTTCTCTAATTCTTCAAAAAAACAAAATAGGTACACAAGGTACAAAGATAAATTACATTTAAAATCTGTGTGTGTCCTTTTGAAGTAAAACAGTATAACTGAATACACAATTTGATTTCCATGAAGACTTTCTACTTTTACTGGACAATAGAATGACAATGGGCTGACCCGAATGTTGGTCAAGGTAAATTGGCTGATGGCCAATGCAAGTATGAATAGGAAAGATTCACCTTTGTAGTTTCAAGGTCAGATGACTAGTTAAATGCCCAACTTACCTATATAAATATTAAGGTCAGATGACTAGTTAAATGCCCAACTTACCTATATAAAAGTCTACCTGTAATTTAACTTCATCTGCTATGGGTGTTTTTCAATTTGCCATCAACATATTTTGACTTAGGTTGCACCAATTGCATCAAGTTTAAGTTTCTCGTTTGAAAAGTTACATAGATGTATTATTTACATCAAACAATAAATGTTAACATTTTTATACCATATCATATGAAAAATCATATATATTTTTTTATACAAAACTATTAAATTGTATACAAATTTGTGTTTTGTCTTGTAATATTTTAAAACTCATATAAATGTCCATATTATAGACATCGAGTGAAAACACTAGGCATATGCATATACCACTGTAGTTTTGCTCCACTCAAAACAGCTAGAACACTGAATTAAATAACAAATGTTGATAAGGGACTGTCATGGTTGTGATTGTATGGTTGTTGGATTTACAACTACATAATCAATCAGTGTCTACAACTACAAACGTTGTGAGTTCTTAAACCTCCCATGGGGAGGTGTACTCAATGCAGTTTTATCTTATGTGATAATGTTTGTCAGTGACTTGAGGCAGGTCAGTGATTTTCTCAGTGTACTTTCGGTTTCCCCACCAATAAAACAGCTCTACAATATAACTGAAATATTGTTAATAGGGAAATTATTGAATAAAAGAAAAATAATGGCCACTACACCCAGCCAAGTCTGTCTATACCTGTGGGAGATAAGCCTGTACCTTAACCCAGACAAGACTATATATCCATTAGGCAGATAAGCATACACCTCCACTCTGCCAAGATTGTATGTATCTGAGGGAGATAATTATATGCCCAAGCCCAGGTAAAACTATATACCAGTGGTTGATAAATGTACACCCAAATTAGTCAAAACTTTAACAGATATTTCAAAGCGCTTTGAGTAATTTTAATATTAGATAATGCGCTATATAAAAACTATGTAATAATGATAATCATAATATATCAGCTCAGCCAAGAAAAATACCTACACCTCGATACAGCCAAGAATATATCTAAGTATGATGAACCTGCACCTAACCCAACGTAATATCTAACCCAGGGAGATAAACTTACACCCAAACTCAACCAAAGCTGTCTACTTGTGGGAGATAAACCTACACCTAACCCAACAGAGGGAGATAAACTTACACCCAAACTCAACCAAAACTGTCTACTTGTGGGAGATAAACCTACGCCTAACCCAACAGAGGGAGATAAGCTTACACCCAAACTCAACCAAACCTATCTAATTGTGGGAGATAAACCTACGCCTAACCCAACAGAGGGAGATAAACTGACACCCAAACTCAACCAAAGCTATCTACTTGCTGGAGATAAACTTACACCAAACTCAACCAAAGCTATCTACTTGTGGGAGATAAACCTACACCTAACCCAACAGAGGGAGATAAACTGACACCCAAACTCAACCAAAGCTATCTACTTGTGGGAGATAAACCTACACCTAACCCAACAGAGGGAGATAAACTGACACCCAAACTCAACCAAAGCTATCTACTTGCTGGAGATAAACTTACACCCAAACTCAACCAAAGCTGTCTACTTGTGGAAGATAAACCTACACCTAACTCAACAGAGGGAGATAAACTTACACCCAGACTCAACCAAAGCTATCTACTTGTTGGAGATAAATCTACACCTAACTCAACAGAGGGAGATAAACGTACACCCAAACTCAACCAAACCTATCTACTTGTGGGAGATAAACCTACACCTAACCCAACAGAGGGAGATAAACTTACAACCAAACACAACCAAAACTATCTACTTGTGGGAGATAAACCTACACCTAACAGAGGGAGATAAGCTTACACCAAAACTATCTACTTGTGGGAGATAAACCTACACCTAACCAAGCAGAGGGAGATAAACTTACACCCAAAATTATCTACTTGTGGGAGATAAACATATACCTAACCCAACAGAGGGAGATAAACTTACAACCAAGCACAACCAAAACTATCCACATGTGGGGGATAAACCTACACCCAACAGAGGGAGATAAACTTACACTCAAACTCAACCAAAACTATCTACTTGTGGGAGATAAACCTACACATATCCCAACAGAGAGATAAACTTACAACCAATCTCAACCAAAACTATCTACCTGTGGGAGATAAACTTACACATAACCCAACAGAGGGAAATAAACTTACACTCAAACTCAACCAAAACTATCTACTTGTGGGAGATAAACCTACACATAACCTACGTATATCATACGTATACATCATGTCGAATCACTGTTTATCCAGTATTGGTGTATAATACACATGTACAGTTATCCCCTTCTTTTAAGACCACTCCCAACAATGGAGCAATGGCCATACCTCTTATCAGGCCAGATTACAGATGCACTGATATTGTAAAATGCTACTAAATTGCCCCCCTCAAGAGAGGCTAACACTTATATAAGACCATTTTTTCTGGTAGAAGGAGTAGTATAATAATGAATTCCGATTATCTGAGGAATAAAGTGCACACCATTATGGAACTGTATAGAGTTTGATGTGTTTATCATGTGTAGCTCACCCATCTCAAATATTTCCCAAGAACTAGTTATTTTTATATTATGTATAAATGAATTCCATATGGAAAGATTTGCTTAATTCTCTTTGGTGTAGCTCCATGATATAGCTGAAATATTGCTAAAGTTGGTGTTAAACACCAATCAATCAATCTTTGGTATAAAGCGTTTAATTTTAGTTCATTGCACCTTTTCAATCCGCATTCTCAAACTTTGACAACAGAAAATAAAAGACAATCATTTAATATTAAAATATGTTGATGTTCTGAATTCAAACCATTAGAAAATGACATACATTCCTTTAGTTTAATAGTGTAAGCATATATTTATTTAACAAAATTTAAAATGGATTGGCGACAAGTTATCGCAACTTATTAAGCCCTCTCCCTATGCAATACTTGTAGTGAGGGATATATATGACATGAGCAAGTTTCTATATCTTATATAAAGCAAAACATTTACAAAGAGTCAAACCTGTCTTATCTGACCTTCAAAGGGAACATTGAAATAAGGTTAGATAAAACAGGTGGTCACTTAATACAGGCTTAATTAATATGGAATGCACTACAAATTAAAATTAAGGTCACACAATACAAGTTATTACTTAATAGAGATGGTCACTAAAGATTGACTGTAATTAGTAGTAATTAAAAATGCCCAATTCCATGCATTTTAGATTTAGGGATGTCTTTGTGATTATTTTACCCTGCTAAAGATTATGTGATAAATATTTCCATGACAGTTGTCTTTCTTACTTAGTGTTGTATGATCTGTTTACTATTGTTTTATAACACAAAGTTCTACTTAAAAGGTTGTCATTTGTTAAGTTTTTTTTATTGCATAATATACTTCTTACAGTAAAATGTTGACTAACACCATAGAACTGTAGTGGAAAGAATACACAGTCAAACCTGTATTAAGAGGTCACCTTTGGGACAAATAAAAGTGATCTTTTAAGACAGGTGACCACTTAAAAGAGGTTCAATTAATGTGAAATTTCTATGATAGGGCAAGAAAAAGGTGACCTTTTAAGACAGGTGACTGCTTAATAAAGATGACCATATGCACAGGTTTGATTGTATATTGACAACATCATTTCATTATACTGTTTCCTTATAAAGAAAACAAGATTTATTTTACATAATGAATGTACATGTATTCTTAAATGGTCATATTTATTATTATGGTTAATTTTGACATTTTTCATTGATCTCACTGAGTGATATTGTCAGTATCAACTTGGTGACTCTTGATACTGAAATTTATCGGTCAGTGTGACGTCAAACACATAATGACGTTACTGATAAACTCAAGAAAATGTCAGTTTTGAAGGACTCGACATACATTATCACTAGTATCACAGCTCATCCTATCCTACTCACTGTTATTCTATATATATTATATATATAGTTATCATACTTCATGCAAAAATCTGTTAATTTCATTGGATAATAGGAATTTGACATTCTTCAATAGCTTTTCTTGGTGTAGGAATCAGATCGTAATAATACCCTCTGCTGTAATAATACCCTCTGCTGTAATAACACCCTCTGCCGTAATAACACACTCCCGAGCCGAACTTTGCCGAACCGGAAAATAACACCCAAGTTTTGTCGATTAGCCATTTCCGGTAAGCTTACAATGTAAATTTCAAAAATTTCAAAAAAAATTTAAAACATTTCAAAATTTTCAAAAAATTTCAAAAAAAATTCAAAAATTTCATAAAATTTCAAAATGATAAAATTTTCAAAAAGTTTAAAAGATTTCAGTTTTCATAAAATTTCAAAATTTTAATATCTAAATAATAATATTAAAAAAATGATAAAACAATTATAGCCTACCATTATGAAAATATTACTTGTTGAAATGATAGTAGTTGTTGCTTTATTTATGTAGTGATATGTACATAGTGTGTCGATTGGTTAACTGACTCCAATAAAAATTCAAAGTCTCGGGTGATATTCTTTTTCCAGAGTGTGGTCATCTACCATAACACCCTCAACTAAAGGCAGTATGTTTATAATAGCATATTTCTATAGTCCCAAATTATATATCTGTCTCCAGTGATGTAAATAAATTAAGCTTTTTAGTGCATTTCTGATTGAACTATGACCTTATTACCATACTTGAATGGAAATGAGTTACAAAATAATCTTTATCTTGTACTCTTAAAAGTCAAAAGATTGAAAACCTAAATATTTCAAGACTTTTACCACAGTCAAAATATTTTATCAGCTTATTTCACTTCTCACTGGTGTTCAAGGGTAACATTTTAGAGGATACAATATTGTGCTTATATTAAAATATTAAATAAATCATGACTTGAAATATATTTTTGCATGGAAAGTGTATTGGTCTTTTAAGTAGGTGAATGTCCTGAATTTACTGTATGATAAATATAGATTATTACATGTCATTTTTCATATCATACCCTTTATCAGCTCTAGGTCATGATATCAGCCCGAGAGCCAATAGGCTTGAGGGATGATATATGAACGAGGGCTGATAAAGGGTATGATATAAACAATGACATATTATAATCTGTTTATCATATTGTGGTGCATACGGAGGTGCACCATTTATGGAGTATTGCACGGAAGCCATCTATAGACAGATCTATGTGACGTCACTTCTTACCGCCTTCAACCACGTGTATCCATTGCATGATTGTCAACATTTCATTGTAATTTGTATGATTGTTTCCTGACCTGGAATATTTATTATTTATAGGTTAGTATTACATATTTACACGCATCCCTACACTCGCGTGTCTAATATATATTTGCACTCGGTACGACATTGGCGTCGTCGACAGGATTCAAATCTGATATTTCAACTTCACAATTTTCCCGCTTTCGAATATTTTCAAATTTTTGTAAAACTTTTATTTTTAGGATTTACGTGTGCCATCACATATAAAAATACACAGAATCGCGATACACATTGATTTTGATGAAATTTTCGTGCTAAAATACCCTCATTTTCGAGAAATAAATTTGTGTATATGTGTCGTAGACTGGAAATTTCTGAAGTCGGCCATTAAGGGCTTCTTGCAGGAAGTGATAATCAGAAGTAACATCCGGGGAACTGACTCCCGTATGTAAACAAATTTGAATCAGCTGTTTTGTGTTGACATACGTAAGGTATGTTTACATTTTGATATTTTTTAATTGAAATTTAATATTTTTGCTGTCATATAAATTGATTTACAGTGAAAATTAAATCTGTTTGTTATTTTTAAGAGACAACAAACAAAACATAAAAAAAAACAAAAACAAACAAACAAACAACAACAAAACATTACACCAGCATACATACACAAATATTATATTTCGTCTTGGGTCAGAACATACTTTGATTTGAGATATTTGATTATTAATTGATTGTGTATTGTCTTGGGTTGATATTAACTTGAGATATATTGTTGTATTTTCTTTGGTCGCAAAACAAATTGTGATCTGAGATATTTGTTACTGTGATTTGAGATAGTTTGTACTTTGACTCAAGTCACACATATACATACATATACACATATACATACATATACACATATAGATACATACACATACGTACCTACATACATACATAGTGTATCTGCATACCTATTCATGTTTACACTGTGATACACACATACACACAAGCAAATAGGATATAATAATAAATAAACCTTACTGGTATTTTACATACAATTTTTGAGCCTTGAAAATCAGTGTTAAATAATGTCTGATTTGGAAGCTGGCGCTGATAAAGGAGCCCTAGGGTTGCAGGAGGTTGACACTTCTGAGAATCAAGAACTGAACATAACAGTTACAGAACCGGAGGATCAACCACCTATGCAAGCAAGTGGAGACCAAACAAAGGCCATTGCTTCAGCCCTTGCAGAAGCATTCTCATCTACTTTGTCGCCACTGTTGAATGAAATCATACAACAGAATAAGCAACTATTGGAGGAAAAGAAAAAGAGTGAACTATTTTTGAGTGCAGCTTCACCCTCAAATCTAGAACCCAAGAAATCCATTAAAGGTGCCGGCAAAACTATACTAGGGGACCCAGGGGCAAAGAAACACCATTTTGATGACAGCTTAATAGAGTTAAAAGGACCACATCAAGAAGAAATACAAAAACAGAAAGAATTCATCAGCAAAACAATGGATGTAGTCAAAGACTTTGAAGAAAAAGGGGCAAAGCCTAAGATATATGGAATACCAGCATATAAGACAGAAGATAAAAAATTGGAAAAGCAACATCCAACAGCTAGCACACCTATTCATGATAATCTTGCTACTGCTGATTTTGTCACACAGCCATTGGTATCCCCCATTCAAAATCATTTAACACTGCCACCTGTATTGCCAAAAGCTACAACTGGGGTCAACAACATACATGGTATGCCACCGCCACAAAACCAAAATACCGTTGCACCTGAACCGGCGCATGTCAGTCCGCCAACTAATCAGGTAAACATGATATCCACAAACAGTTCAGTACTTCCGCTGGGGCAGATTGCTCCGCCATCTATACAAGGACAGTTTGGGAACTTACCCATGGTCGGTGCTGTTCCAGGGTTGCCTCCACCTAATATGCCAGGACAGCTTGGCAATATTCCAACAATGGGTGATCAGAAGACACTGTTACCAAACATGCAGGGATCATATGGGAACATGCCCATGACTGGTGGATCATACGTACACCCATCAAGTACCCATGGACCACCTGAAAGACTCCCCACAGTCAGTGGCACAAATATGCCAGTACAACATGTATCAGGATCATATGGAAATAATGTTACACCTCCTTTAGCCAGTACACAGAGCAGACCAGTTTCTGGTTCACAACTGTACAATCAGATGTTTCAGGTACCACCACCGCCCTTGCTGGGGTTTGGTACTCCGCAATTTGTCCAGGGCCCGTCAGGTGACCTGATTCAAGCCAGTAGCCTAATCCCAACGAATCCGAATTACCAATGGTCAAATATAATGAATCAAGAATTTCCTCCTCGAATAGGGGCAAATATAGTAACAACAAGCACGCCTCCTACCACAGTTGCTACTGGGCAGCAGTCTGCTAGTGCACCGCTGGGGCGTGAAGCTCCGCATATCATTGCAGACAGTGGAGGACAAAAAGTAAGTGGACAGTCTCGAGGAAGGAAAAGAGAAAGAGGCCGTAGAAAAGACATAGATTCGTCTGATGATGAGTGTTTTGATCAAGAATACTCGCGGTGGTCAGAATATGCTAGAACTCGAGCCAAGAGTAAATGTCCACAACCACCCAAGATGCCACTGTTTAGTGGCTCAGGAAAACCTACTTTTGAAGCATTCATGTATCAATTCGAACGAACTGCAGGTCGCAAAGGGTGGACTGGAGAAACGAAAACATGCAAATTATTAGACTGCTTAACAGATTCCGCATTAGAGTACACACGTAAAGTTCATAACACTAGTGTGGAATACAATGTCTTGAGAGCAGACTTGCGCAGACGTTTTAGCACAAAAGAGGCGCCTGTATCGGCGCGAAGACAATTGCAGTTTATGAGACAACAGGAAAGTGAGCCATTAGAAGAATTCTCTCAAAGAATATATTTTATGGCACTGGATGGTTTTGATAAGGGGAATCCGGAAGTCGTAGACCAGATAGCCACGGAAGCATTCCTTCGTGGGTGTAGAGACAAAGAAGCTGCAAGAAGTGTTCTTGAAAAAGACCCGTCTTCCATTACTCAGGCTGTGAAAATGGTCAAGACATACATAGCTAACCAGCGTGCCATATTTGGAGTCCGGACAAGCCACAGTTATGCTCACAGACAAGTCTCCTTTTCAGATAGAGACAGTACACCAGAGCGAAACCCGAAAAAGGTACAAGATGGGGACACTGTCGTTGTGTCTACCAAGGGAAGGACAATACGGAAGCCTTCCCATCTGAGAGATTGTGTGTCTTAGAAGACGCATACATATATAGGATGTAAATAGTGTAAATAGTTATTGATAATCTGTCTTAATCTGTAATTGCAGTTATGGAACCACAGGAATGTTCCCCTTAGTATGCTCATGACGGCCATCAACCAGAATACCATACAATTCTACGGGTTGGACAGTAAACGATAGCTTCTTTTATCTGGTACCAGTGGAGTAATACTGTTTCATTTGAGTTTATTGTTAACAGGAGTGCTGGGGCATGCAGCTTCGCCTCAAGTTAACTGATAGTTGTCTTTATTTCTTATATACTGATGTGAAATGGTGTGTTTTGTTGTACATAATCACTCTTTATTGTACAAATGGTTTTTTTTTGGAGGTTAAGATTGCTGTTTTTTTTTATTTATCCTCTCCTTTGCATATTTGGAATGCAGCGAAGGTATCTTGCATTTAAATTATTGGTCTAGTAGCTCTGGATTTTTTTTTATTATTATTATTTCTTTTTTGTTCGTGTTGATGAACATGTTATCTAGGTGTATTATAGCTTCTACAGGGAGGGGAGGAGTGTGGTGCATACGGAGGTGCACCATTTATGGAGTATTGCACGGAAGCCATCTATTGACAGATATATGTGACGTCACTTCTTGCCGCCTTCAACCACGTGTATCCATTGCATGATTGTCCACATTTCATTGTAATTTGTATGATTGTTTCCTGACCTGGAATATTTATTATTTATAGGTTAGTATTACATATTTACACGCATCCCTACACTCGCGTGTCTAATATATATTTGCACTCGGTACGACAATATACTTGTAGATAATATAGCTATACAAATTTTACCCTGTGATAAGACTTTGAATTTTGTTTAGAATAATAAGAGGAATAATGTTTATTTCACCCAGTTTCAAAACAATGGCCCAAGCGGGCTGATAAAGCAAGTTTATTAACTGCCTTTCCGTCAATGTTCGTAAATTCACTTTGTGTTTACAATCATTGCGGACTATACTGTTTTATTGAATATTTGCACAGAAAATTATTAACTGCCAATTTTCTCTCTGATGATAATGAAATGGCTGAAAAAAGTGCATCTATTAGATTTACATATCCTATCAGCTCTCGGGCTGACACCATGGTGTCTTCAACCTATGCCAACATTTTGAAATATCACATTCAAGGAATGCCAACAAACATATTACTACAGGTGTTTATATAACAATTAATGATGATTACAGTTAAGTAAATTTGGAAATGCAGGTGTCGAAAGTGAAATATTAAAATTAACCAAAAAGTGCATAAGAATATGACAAAAAAGGTTTTGTAAATAAAAAAAAAAGGATATGACAAAACGAAATTTGTATATAAAAAATAGTGATTGTTAACTGGATAAAAATCTAAAAATATTAGAATAAATCTTAAAATTAAACAAGAAAGATTTGTAAAAATTTATTTAAACTTAATGAATAATTCTGTAAAAGTCAGCACAAGTTTAAAAGTTAACAATTATATAAAAAATATAAATTTAAAAGATATGAATAATCATTAGAAAAAAGATTGTAAACTGGAAAAAAGATCTAAAAAATATTAGAATAAGTCTGTTAAAATAAAAAAAAAGATTTTGAAGATTTATATATTTAAAATCTAAGCTTAAAAGATATGAATAATTCGGTAAATAATATGGTGAAAATCTTAATTTTAGCATAATTAAAATAAAAAATCTTTAAAAAAAAGTATGAATTCTAAATAGTCCATGATACTTCGGCAAATAAATGATTTTCTTAAAATTATAATTCAAAATTTGATTTATTTCATATAGTATGATATTAAAATATATGTGCTTATAATGTACTAATTTATTTTGTTATTTTCATAAAATATGATAATAAAATATATGCTTACTTACTACTTAGTTTAATTAATTTCTACATTAAAAATTAATTGTGGACTTGGAGTACATTGATATCTCTCCCGATTGTACACTAATTAAACCACACCAGTCATGTTTATATAACAATTAACCTATTCAACCTATGCCAACTTTTTTTCTAACCTTTCTATACCTATTTTTCAAAATGTTGGCACAGGTTGAATGAACCGATACCATGACCTAGGGATGATAAAGGGTATGATATGAAAAATGCCATGTAATAATCTATGTTTATCATATACTTCAACAGAGGAAATAACTGATTTGTACCAAAATCTTTAGTAATTTTTGGATAAAATTAAATACATAGTCATAGAACAAGAAATTTATTGTTTTAATATGCATATCCAATAAATGTACTTTTTTTTAGCACTTTCAATGTCATAAGAGAGAAAATTGGCAGTTAATAGTTTTCTGTGCAAATATTCAATAAAAAAAAATTAATTAAATATAGTATAACTAATCGTAGATTTTGAATATCAAAACAAGACCACGAGTGACCGAAGTATGCATAAGGATTAAACGAGTGGGTGGAACTTGTTCCGTCCACGAGTTTAATCATTGATGCGTATTCGGTCAGAGTGGTCTTATTTTGATATTCAAAATGTATGATTTAGTTATACTGTTTATTATATAGACTTTCAAAATATCTTATATATTTTTATTTTTTTATTTTCATATTTCATTCCACGCGTATAAATCTACGATCAATGATACTAAGGGGTTCAGCTGGAATGATCTGCCATCTTGAAAATGTGAAATCCTACATGTCATATTTACAACAATACAAAACAATAATTAAAATGCTTACCTTGAAAACTTATTTTAGTTAAATTGTATCAAAATTGAAGCGTACACGAAACAAAATAACGTCTAATCTTTACGTTTCAAACTGGAAGACTTCATATGACGTCATGTTGGTTATGTTCCAAAGTCGTCAATAACATTTCGCGGAATTTTTTCAGTTTACAAACCTATATATATTCCCTGTAACACCACAAGGGACGTAACCACCACACTTATAGTTGTGTAAAAGTAGTTCCGGCGGGGAAAAAGTGATATTGTACATGTGAGATATCGGAATTTATTTCACGGATAAATCCCCATAATTCACACCTATCTATATAATAACTGTTTGTAAACACAGTTTTCCTGAAATTCACCAAATGGCGTGTAATAGACTTACGAACATTAACGAAAAGGCATGTAATACCATTCCAGAAACAGTTAATAAACTTGCTTTATCAGCCCACCTGGGCCATTCTGGTGAAACTGGGTGAAATAAACATGATTCCTCTTATTATTCTAAACAAAACTCACAAGGTAAAATTTTAGGTATATTATCTACAAGTATATGAGAAAAATATTAAACATATTTTGACTTAGGTTGTACCAATTATATCAAGTTAAAGTTCTCATTTGAATAGTTACATAGATGTATTATTTACATGAAGCAATCAATGTTAACATTTTTATAACATATCACATGAAAAATCATATATATTTTTTATACAGAGCTATTAAATTGTATACAAATTTGTGTTTGTCTTGTAATATTTTAAAACTCATATAAATGTCCATATTATAGACATCGAGTGAAAACACTAGGCATATACATCAAAGATACCACTGTAGTTTTGCTTCACTCAAAACAGCTAGAACACTGAATTAAATAACAAATGTTGATAAGGGACTGTCATGGTTGTGATTGTATGGTAGTTGAATTTACAACTACATGATCAATCGGTGTCTATAACCATAAACGTTGTGAGTTCTTAAACCTCCCATGGGGAGGTGTACTCAATACAATTTTATCTTATGTGATAATGTGTGTCAGTGACTTGCGGCAGGTCAGTGATTTTCTCAGGGTACTTTCGGTTTCGCCACCAATAAAACTGAGCTCCACAATATAACTGAAATATTGTTGAAAGTGAAATTATTGAATAAAAGAAAAAAATGGTCACAACTACACCAAAGCCAAGTTTGTCTATATCTGTGGGAGATAAGCCTGCACCTTAACCCAGACAAGACTATCTATCCATTAGGGAGATAACCCTACACCTCCACTCTGCCAAGATTGTATATATCTGAGGGAGATACATTTATGCCCAAGCCCAGCTAAAACTATATACCGAAATTGGCCAAAACTTCAAAAAATATCTCAGCTCAGCCAAGAATATAGTCGAGAGAAAAACCTACACCTCGATACAATTAAGAGTAAAAAACCTACAGCTCGATACCACCAAGAATATATCTAAGCATGATGAACCTACACCTAACCCAACGCAATATCTGTACCCGAGGGAGATAAACTTGCACCAAAATCAACCAAACCTATCTACTTGTGGGAGATAAACCTACACCTAACACAACAGAGGGAGATAAACTTACAACCAAACACAACACAAACTATCTACTTGTGGGAGATAAACCTACACCTAAACCCAACAGAGGGAGATAAGCTTACACCCAAACTCAACCAAAACTGTACTTGTGGGAGATAAACCTACAACTAACCCAACAGAGGGAGATAAACTTACAACCAAACTCAACCAAAACTATCTACTTGTGGGAGATAAACCTACAGCAAAGCCAACAGAGGGAGATAAACTTACAGCCAAACACAACCAAAGTTATCTACTTGTGGGAGATAAACCTACACCTAACACAACAGAGGGAGATAAACTTACAACCAAACACAACCAAACTATCTACTTGTGGGAGATAAACCTACACCTAACCAAACAGAGGGAGATAAACTTACACCCAAACTCAACCAAAGCTATCTGCTTGTGGAAGATAAACCTACACCTAACCCAACAGAGGGAGATAAACTTACAACCAAACACAACCAAAGCTATCTACCTGTGGGAAATAAACCTACACCTAACCCAACAGAGAGAGATAAACTTACAACCAAACTCAACCAAAACTATCTACTTGTGGGAGATAAACCTACAGCAAAACCAACAGAGGGAGATAAACTTACAACCAAACACAACCAAAGCTATCTACTTGTGGGAGATAAACCTACACCTAACACAACAGAGGGAGATAAACTTACAACCAAACACAACCAAACTATCTACTTGTGGGAGATAAACCTGCACCTAACCCAACAGAGGGAGATAAACTTACACCCAAATTCAACCAAAACTATCTACTTGTGGGAGATAAACCTACACCTAACCCAACAGAGGGATATAAACTTACAACCAAACACAACCAAAGCTATCTACTTGTGGGAGATAAACCTACACCTAACACAACAGAGGGAGATAAACTTACAACCAAACACAACCAAAACTATCTACTTGCTGGAGATAAACCAACATCTCAACCCAACCAAAACCTGAGGCAGATAAATCTTTACCTGCGCCTAGTCAAGATTATATATTCATGAGGATTATAAAACTACATCTAAAGCTAGACAGGATTATATATGCATGAGGGCGATAACCCTACATCTAATTAAGCCAGACAGGATTATATATACATGAGGGTGATAACCCTACATCTAAACCAGACAGGACTGTATATACATGAGGGTAATGAACCTACATCTAAACCCAGCCACGAGTATATATACATGAGGGTGACAAGCCTACATCTAAGCCCAGCAAGGATTATATATACATGAGGGCCATAACCCTACATCTAATCCCAGCCAGGATTATATATACATGAGGGTGACAACCCTTCATCTAAACCCAGACAGGATTATATATACATGAGGGTGATAACCCTACATTTAAACCCAGCCAGGATTATATATACATGAGGGTGATAACCCTACATCTAAACCCAGCCAGGATTATATATACATGAGGGTGACAACCTTTCATCTAAGCCCAACAATGATTATATATACATGAGGGTGACAACCCTACATCTAAGCCCAGCCAGATTATATATACATGAGGGTATATATATATATATCAGAGGCGGATTCAGGGGGGGGCGCACCCGGCGCGCGCCTCCCCTAAAATTGAAAAAAAAAAAATTGGCGTAAAATCGTGATTTTTCACACGAAATACCCCAAAATTTTCGCGCCTCCCTCGGCAATTGGAAAAAATATGATTTTTTGGCGTAAAATCGTGATTTTTCACACGAAATACCCCAAATACTCCCTCCTCTCGCCGCAATGTTTTTAAGTGCGCCCCCCCCCCCTAACTTGAAATCCTGGATCCGCCCCTGTATATATATGGGCAAACCAGTCTCGGAAACCAACAACAAATCTTTAGCAATTTTTCATTCAAATATGAGAAGCCTCCGTAATAAAATCAATTATATATCAGATATTATTGAAGACTTTGACATTGTATTTTTTACAGAAACTCACTTAGATTATTTAATACGGAATGTAAATATTAAATGTGAAGGATTTGAAATTCCAATCAGGAAAGACAGAAACTCGAGTGGTGGTGGTATTATATTGTATTATACAAATTATGTTAACATTTCACGTAGGCTTGACTTGGAACACTCTCAAGTTGAAAGTATGTGGTTTGAACTAAAAACTAAACTTAGTCCTATTCTTATAAATATTAATTATAGGTCAGAAAGAGAGTCTCATATAAATTACTGGCAGTTGTTCGAATCAATGATAGTAAAGGGCTTGGATGAAAATGGTCGAATTATCTGCCTTGGTGATCTAAATAAAAATTTCATGGGTCATTTACGGCGTAGATCCTTTTTCTCCTAAGTACAGATTGTCTAGTATTATATGTGACGTGGTGTCCTTTCGTCTTTTCAAACCAGTTCAATCTGAACCTCTTCATGATAACAACAGAAAATTCCCCCATATTCCGTTTGCTAACAAAGGAATCGATGATATTAACATCAGCAACATTCTTAATAGAAAAGAGGTCGCAAAAGAAATTCCACCATATTTCAAAAATCAATCTGTTCCCATTGTCTCCTATAGCTACACTAACAGCATTGGCCGTAAAAGTTTCAACTACAAAGAAGCATTGCAAGATATTAACATAGAAGAGTACCTTAAGAACCCTCTGACTTGTGACTGCTCCCACTCTCCTTTTCAATACAACCCATTTGGACATGTAAGCACTGGTGATCTGAATATCATTCAACATGAGAGTCTCCGAAAGGACATGTGCGTCCTATTAAGCAATATCATAAATTAAAATATTATAATATAAGCTAAGCAAAAGAAATCGTTGCATGTTTATGCCCCTTGCTTTCCTTGCTCCCAAAGACATTTAAATTATTTGACTTTCCAATCTTTTGTCTGTAAGCGTACCCAATGAAGGTTATTCCAGAAACGTGTCGTGTGTACTAGATTGGCTATCTAAGTTTTTTATACTACAGATCTATATAACGTGTCATGTAAGTATCTAGAAATCATATTCAGCTTAAACTTAATTACCGTTTTACAAACGAGGCGCGTGACACAGTATAATGTTTCTATGACGAGCCGTTATGTGGCAACAAGTTTCTGATAACAGACAAATGTTAAAATAATACAAGAAGAAGAAAACAAATATTTCACCGAAATGTTTCTACTCGCTATGAATGGAAGTGTTCTATCAGATATAGTGATTGTAATGGGTATCATTGCAAGAAACAGTCGTTTTATTTGTTAGAAAAGTTTGAAGATACCAAAGGGGTAATTATAATCCGTATATCGAAGAAGATCATACAAGACAATGACAAACAGAAAAAGTACAAAAGGAAAAACAACGATCTACAACACATAAAGCTAAAGATCGAGTAACTCGAACCCCACCAAAAACCGGAGGTGAACTCATGTGGTCCGGTAGGATAAGCAGTTCTTGCTCCACTAGTGGCACCCGTCGTGTTAATCTAGTTAAAAACCCAGTGATAAACACACAATACTTGCCTTGTGTACATATTTCCTTGTCTTCATCAGATCCGTCAGGACATTGTTGTGTTCCATCACAGATCAATCCGGCATAGATACAGTCAACTTGGTTTCCACATTTCACATATCCAATGGTGCAGTCACTTTCTGTTCCAAGAACAAAGAAGCCACATTTCAGCATCAAAACACTGATCTTAGGAAGTGTGCATCTCAGTACGTTCTCTAGTTTTTATTTTTGTGCGATGACATATATAGATTTGGATTATGATTTTTTCAATAATATTTCAGCTATATCGTGGAGGTAAGATTTATTGGTGAAGGAAACCGAACTACCCGGAGAAAACCACCCACCTGTCGTAAGTCACTGACAAACTTTATCACATAATGTATCGAGTGCACACCACCATGAGCGGGATTCGAACTCACAACTTTAGTGGCGATAGGTACTGATTGCACAGGTAGTAATAAATCCAACTACCATACGATCACGACCACGTGGATCCCAGCTTATATATATATAATAACAATAACAGCACAACATGTTATACCTCTTGTACACGTAAAAAGCTGGTCCAGTATACGTTTATATATTGTTGTACAACGCCGTAAACATATCCACAGTACCTATGATTACTTCTTGCACGCTTTAATATATGCTCCAGCATACATCTACATCTATTGAAACACCACATATAGATCAACATACCTGCTACATCATTGTATGTACTTCTTGTTCTCTTAAATAAACAATAAACGTACATTGTCGGAAAATATAAAATTTGTACGATCTTTAGAAACAGGTATAAAAGCGAGCCGTGGGGAGCTATTCTGTCCTGCTTCGCATCGAGTGCAAATGAATTTTATATTTTTCGACAATGGGTATATATTGTATTTATCCTGAAATGTCAAAAAGTTCAATATAACTGCCAAATTGTCTAAGAAGAGCAGAAACAATCCTCCTAATCGTTTTTATGATGTCTTCTGTGAAGTACGCGCTTATACTGTACCATTTCCTACCGTCGCTCAACATGAATAATGTAGCAGGAAAAATATATCTAGGTCGGTGACCGTATATAGCAAAATACTTATCCAGTCAAGGCAATTTGACTGTTCAAATAGAATCAGTGCAGGATGAATAGCTGTACCAGTAGATGCTTATACAACACCATACATATGTTCATAATACATGTTATTACCTCTTGTATATTTTAATTTCCCAGAGGGCCCGGGTGGCTCAATGAGTTAGGTAGTTGGATTACCAACACATCATACGATATGGTACTGCTTTGACAACTATTTTACCTATTTTGTTCCTGTATTTAAATACTGTTACAGTGACAGCCGGAACCTTTGAACCGTAATGAGAGCGGGAGGTTTGGCGCCTTAAAATCTGATTCAACCCACCATTTCTTTAGAAATGCCTGTACCAAGTCAGGGTCATTACGGTTTTCACAGTTTTCCGGTTGTTGACTGATTTTGTCTGTTTATATAATTATGAGTTTTGACTTTCCCTTTATAAGATTGTTCGGAGTTCGGTAATTTTGTTATTACCTTTATTACCAATGCGGCATTGGTTCGCGCCCGGCTTTGTAAATTACAAACAAGGGTGCACTCGACTCGCAGCCGCAAGTGATAAAGTTTACCAGTTGTTTGCCTATTGTCGGTGGTTCTCTCCGGGTACACCGGTTTCTTCCACCACTAAAACTGGTCGCCATGATGTAGCTGAAATATTGCTGAAAGTGGCGTTAAGCACCAAAAATTAATTAAATAAAATAAATCAATACAACATACCTGCTGTTGACTCTTGTACATGTATGTAGCTCCAGCACACCGTTATACAACACCAGAATACGATGATGCCTTGGATTCCAGTAAAAGTCATAGTATCTATAGAAAGGGTACGAAACAAAACCACAATTGAAGCAGCTTATTGACAAAAATATGTCCCATCTGTGTAAAACAATATAACATAGTTTATAAGAGATACTTTGATATTGTATTCCATGGCAAAAATAGTTTACGTGGAGCCAAATCATACTAATTGTAGGAAGACTCTGTTGAGGTGTTTTATGAAAACGCATCAAATGTATTGCACACGACGCGTTGCTGAAGTAACCCTCATCAGTACCCATAATCAAAAGATTGGAAAGCCAAATAATCTAAATTTGGGAGCAATAAAACCAAAGGGACTAAACATGATAGCCCAAATCGGTTATGGTCACATATGCCTGAGGGAAGAGAACCTTATTTCTTGTAAAGTCAGGGATGTAGTCAATACGAGAAGATTGCTATCCCATCAGTTCTGTATTTATGTGTACTGGATGCTAAAACATGTACAAGGTACATTCTAAATTACAATGTGAAAGAAACCTAAACGTAAAAACATGAAAAGGTGTAAATACTTTAGTAGAGCATGTTAGAGTTTTAATATACTCATATTCAATTGATACTGTGAATAGACGCCAATACCAAGGTGTCCATCTTTATATAAGGCTAGTCATGACCTTTATATTATGATATTAGCTTAGCTTTACTGGACAAGCAGTGAATATTTAATTAATGTAAATTGATATAATCATTCTGATATTGCAGATATGAGAAGTACTTCCTTTAATCTATTTGTCCAATTATTTGTAGTTAATGGCTACAGCTATTTATGGTGCAGCATTTTGTTACATCTACAACTGTCTATCTGATTCTTCATATAAAATTGGTCACTTTGATCTTTTTTTGAAATTCCAAAGTGTCCAATACGGAACGGACAACTCCATGAAACAACTCTATTAGATTTGGGAACTGTTCCGACATTGTGGTAGGTTTTGCTTTTCATTTTAAGTTAATTCATTGTTTGAGCAAATTCATACATAGCAAAGATGTCAACTATTTGACATAGGGTTTGGGTTATGATGCTTAACGCCACTTTCAACAATACTTCAGCTATATCGTGGCGGTCAGTTTTATTGGTGAAGGAAATCGGAGTACCCAAAGAAAACCACCGACCTGCTGCAAGTCACTGACGAACTTTATTACATAATGTTGTATCGAGTACACCTCGTCTGAGCGGGATACGATATGATTTACTAATACAATTAATATACATGTACATGTACTATGTTAACTGGATGACCTCTTTACACTGGAGTCAAATTGATCCATGTTCATACACTTACCTCCGCCTACTGACGATTTGATTGATAATGATGCGGAAGAAACCAGACTGATTAATGTCAACAATTATGAAATAGTGGAATCTGTGGTCAAATTTGCCAGCAAAACACTACACAGGCAAGACGAGTTAAGGGGTAATCAGAATACGTAAATCGAAGAAGAACAGACAACACAATGGTATAGAGAAAAAGCACAACGGGACAACAACGATCTACAAAACATACAATAAAACTAAAGATCGAGTAACACGAACCCAACTAAAAATCGGGGGTAAACTCAGGTGCCCCGGAAGGGTAAGGAGTTCCAACTTCACTAATGACACCCGTCGTGTTGATCTAGTTACAAACCCGGTGATAAGTCATGAACGATATAAGGTCCAGGAAGTGTTTACGAAATGTGGAACATATCCGTCAAACCTACGTCAAAGTCGATGATGCTATTCAAATTGTAAAATCACTAGGTGTAGAAGCTAGTGTATCCAAGTGTGATGTAAACGATGCTTTTGCAAATACTCCTTTAAATCCGGAAACGTGGCATCTATTTGGATTGAAATGGGAATATAAATATTATTTTTACACTCGTTCATGTGTTGGATGTAGATCATTACCAAAGATTTCCGATCAGCTGTCTGTAACAATTTGTTGGATTTTACAGAATAATTATTATATGAAACATGTTTTACATTTACTTGATGACTTTTTAGTGATCAACGAAAAATCTTTTAATGCTGAAATAACTGCTTTTATTAGCATACCTTAAGACATATCAACGAATCAATTAAGCAAAGAGTCCTACTCTATGTGCACCCTTTAAGAAGATATGTAGCTAAAAGTGTTGTGATGCAAGATACACAAGAAAAATGGGAATGACAAATCGTGCATCGTTTTTGACGTAGAATTTGTAATGTTCATATCAATACAAAAATACACAAATGATTACATGGACGCTACTTAAATTAAGATCATGTGGTCCTGGTGAAACATCATCTCATGTTTCCTAAATTTCCTCATGTTGTAGTTACATGCGAGTCATAAATGTATATCAGCACATAATTGCGTGAAATCACAGTTTTAATAAAAGTAGTTCACGGAGTTAAAGCCAACCTCTCAATTCTAATCCAATCGAAGGTTGGTAATCAGATTAATATATCGTGTGCACATAGGTCTTTAATCAATCCCACATTTCAACATAGGACACCATACTAGTGTCTATGCTAAAATTCTTAGTTTAAACATATTTTATTTACTCAAATGTGCAAAAAGGATAAGACACAAGTTAAGCAAACTTATGAAGTCTTCTCCTATATACAATAAGTTACAACATTATTTGATCGGGCTTGCATGTATATAAATATTTCTTACATTATTGTGTGTAAATTGAATAAGAACAGAGAATGAAGAAAGGAATGAGAGAGAGAGAGAGGGGGGGGGGGGGGTTGGGGGTTGGTGATGTTGCATGTGGTTATTCTTTTTGCGAACCGGCATACTGAAATATTCTGGTACATGGGAATTACTAATGAATATGACATTTGTAAATTAGTTGTTGTATTCTTCAACTTGTAATAATTATATTAGTTCTAATATCTATTAAAAATAATCAGCTGTTGTAATACGCTACGTTCTTCCTAACATCTGACAGAATTCATTTAGAGGTCGTGTCCAGGTTAACTTTTTACTATTTTGAAGCAATAATAAAAAAAAGTGTGAAAGGCGCTGTTTAGATTTTACCAGCGGTCGTTTTCATTAGCTGATAAAGAGTTCTTCTGGACAGGGCCTCTGTAACCATGATCTGTCAGATGCTATGAGGAGTGTAGTTAGATCCAATGACGACAGTAGATCGTGGGTTCGAGCCCCGATCGGGTCAAAACAAAGACTTTAAAATTGGTATTTGTTGCTTCTCCGCTAAGCACGCAGCATCAAGGAGTTGGCTTGGAATCAGGATAATGTGTCCGGGTGGGTGACATGTGTATCCGCAGACTCTTGTTTCAGTGAGCTAGCCCTATACAAATCCAACTAAGCTTGTTGGTCTAGTACAAAGCGGACCTCATCATCATTTTATTGAAAATTAAGTTGTTCTCGACATGATATAACTGAAAAATTGCTGAGTTGGCGTTAAGCAACAATCACTCACTCATTAATAGAAGCACTAAACTATTTATATTACTCTAAATCTACATAACTTTAATTTTTTCTCAAATAGCACAATGATAGTAATCATGCATAATCTTGGAAAATAGAAAATAATTCTGACATCGTATTGTCTGTTCGAGTTGTCCTATTTCTATTTTATTTATTTTCTTGACTGGTCCCATGGTAAGTCTAAATTTCCTTCTGGATCTGCAAGAAATGAATAACATAAATTATTACCTTATTGTCAAGATATAATCCGGTGTTACAACAGTACAGTATAAATTTTCCTACATAACATTGTCGATACGTACATAACCAGCATGAAATACGTAAAACGCTACGATTTAGCTGAAATATTGCTAAAGTTGGCGTTAAAAAACAATCAATCAATGAATGAAGTACGTTAAAATATTGATTAAGTTGATTATCCATATACAGACATCAGTGGCTACAACGGAACAGTAGACATTGTTATAGATAACATTGTCAGATACGTACATACTAACATCAAATGCTCGCAAATATTTACAAATGCTTACAACTATTAGTCAGGTCATTGTTGGTACGAAATGGCCATCCGTTTGGTATGCCAGACTATTAGCCCCCACACTATTAGTCAGGCCATTGTTTGTTCAAAATGGCCATTCATTTGGTACGCCAGACTGTTAGCCCCCATACTATTCGTCAGGCCAGTGTTTTTTACAGAATGGCCATCTGTTTGGTACGCCAGACTATTAGCCCCCAAACTATTCGTCAGGCCAGTGTTATTTACAGAATGGCCATCCGTTTGGTACGCCAGACTATTAACCGCCACACTATTCGTCAGGCCAGTGTTTTTACAGAATAACTATCTGTTTGGTACGCCAGACTATTAGCCCCCACACTATTCGTCAGGCCATTGTTTGCACAGAATGGCCATCCGTTTGGTACGCCATACTTTCTGGACAAATAGTCTTGGGGTTATGTGTAGAACGAGCATATCATATTGCGCCTTGTTAGTTTATCCATTTGTCTCTGACTGGCAGATATCTATGACAAATGTCTACAGTTGTCATGTAATGATCTCCTATTTGAAAATCACACAATGTAATGCACCAATTACATCCGTTTAAAATAAAAGATTTAATTTAAATGGTATGAATATTTACATTACACACTTTATAGATCTGAAATTCTACTTTAATGCTAAAGGTATGAATTCGAATCCTGCTCATGACAAGGTGTATTCGATACAGTATTATGTGATAAAGCTTGTCAGGGGCTTCGATTTCCTCCACCAATAAAACTGATCTTCACGGTATAACTGAAATATGGTTGAAAGTCGCGCTACACACCATAAACCTAACCCTAACCCTAATGATTTTTGTTTATCTCTATTATGTTTATCAACATATCGAATTATTAATTGTCAATTTCTAATAATTTTATATAACAGATCGTACATGTCCAAAAGGTATGGTGAAGTGTGAAGACAATATTTAGTGTATGTTCAAGATAGATATTTGTAATAGGCATCCTGTATGCAAAGATGAATCAGACGAGGATCCTCAGATCTGTACCAAAGGTAAATACCGGTATATCTAAATATGTTTCACGAAGATGTACAGATGGTTGGTGGTGATACACAGCAGCATGTATCCACAGACGATGTCCGTCAAATTACGACTTCTGATTACCCCTATGGTATCTTCAGACTTTTCTTAGTCATTGTATATATCCATATTGTGTCAAAAGTTAATGTTAAATCATCGCTTTTCGCAATGCAATGGTTATCGCTGTTAGCAAGAGCGTTGTGTTCGACCTTTTGTAGAGGCAGAGTAAAGACGCAAGTGTTAGATTTTAAAGAAATAGTTAACACAGTTAAGTAATTCTGATTTGTAGATATGTAATATGGTAAACAGTGTAAGCTTCCCACATTTAACAAGACTCGATCTTGATAATAAACTAAAATCAGCTAAAATCAGAACTACAACTTACTAATCCTAAATGGTAAATTATGTAAAATATGAATACATGTTAAATTGACATCCACACAATGCTTACCAAATGTCAACTGGCGATCGATCTAGAATATAATCTCTAGTATAAAATAAAAATAATATTTTCAGTCGACGGCTGCATTCTTTCTAACACCTGTTTTATGCATTACCATGTAAACAATATTACAGTTTGTAATACAAAATGCCTATAATTTTATTAAAATCACCTGATATAATTAATTATGCTCCCTACTGTACTAAACGTAGCATATTATAATAGTGGATTTTAATCAGATTTAAAATTCATACGGATAGAGATTAAGGAATCTATACGTCATAGAGGTGAATACTAGAATATAAATGATGGTGTGCGACTGAAGTGAAATAGTAGATACACTTGAATATCTACGTTTTTATTCGACCATGTACCTTCTGTATCGGAGATTACATTAATAAATAAGACCATCTTTATAAAGACAAAAAATTACGTCATATATGACAAATTTCCCATTTGGTATATGACAACAATCAGGCACTCATTCAGTACATCTATGTATATTGACACTGGATAATTTTACCATTTAGAATTATATAAAGCATAACTTATTAGGTCTTACTATTTTCACTATGAATGTCACGAGTGACCGATATGCACTAATAATTCAAGAATGGGCGAAGCGCATGAGTGACATGTATTGTGATCATTGAAAGAGTCAACTAGTTATTCTGTTAGTGTATATATTTTACTGGTTTAAAATGCATGATATTTTTTTACCTTAGATCTCTGTATATTTTCAAACATTCGAAATGCCCGCGGCAATCTTGTCGCCGAAACAGCTAAAAGAAAATCAAGTACATTTGCGCAGCATGTCGAAACATTTTTTTTATATAACAGAAAACAAATCACGATTTCAAATACTGCAGTTATCTTACAAAAGAAGTAACTCATGCGAACAAAAAAGTAGTTCCGGTAACAACAAATCGCGGAATAACACACACGAGTGTAATAAATCTGATTTACCGATTTTTTTACACAGAGAAATCTCAGTTTTCCACGCTATCAATATAATAAATCCTCTATGTTGGTTGTTTGGATTACTTGGACAATATAATGATTTTATTCCATTTCTCATTTATCTTTAAGAGTTAATCTGCTGATATCTTATATCTAATGTGATAGGAGTTATAAATACACATGACGTTATCTATCTTTATAGACAGAGACTGTCCCCCGGGAATGTCAAAATGTGGTGATGGGTCTAGCTGTAACTACAACCATTTGTTCTGTAATTGACGACCTGAATGTGCTGATGGATCTGATGAAGAGGCAGATTTCTGCTCAAACCATAAGTTTCTCTTTTGTGTTCTTTATAATAAAGGTGTTTGGCCGGTTATATGTGAGGGTTGGCGTTTTACACAAATGTGGAAATGCATGTACTTGCATCACCACATCTGTTCACTACGAGAGAAGCCTTATGCCCATTTAAATTAGTTTAACACCGCCGCTTTTTATTAAAATGACTGTTCCCAGCCAGGTAAATGAGCGGTGATGTACTTTGTGTATTAGGGTATCTATTTTGCTTCTTTCTACGAATTTTTCAAATGTTCTGACAGTGTGGCATTCGTGGTTTTTCATTGTATTGTTATCTTCGAACAAATCGTATTATGTTGATAGAATTTTATACATTTTGGTGTAAATTAGTCAATTTTTTAGGTATTGAAGATCATCAGGCAATAACGTTTGTCCGTAAATAGGGTCATGAACTGAAAAATTATACCTGTAATTGGGGTCATAAAACGAACAATTTTGTTGAAATTTTGTTAAACTTTATCACATGATGTTGCATCGAGTGCACCTTGCCTGGGCAGGATTCGAACTCATAAATATAAATAGTTTCTTTGTAGATATGTCAAGCAAACAAAAGTAAATGTTTGTTGTCTTTTCAGACAAATTGAAGAAAAATGAGATACCTAAATTGTTTTATATGTTTTCATTTTGTTAAAACCTGTTCAGTATGACACACTGCATGCTGTCGTTTCTTTATCAATTCGTATTGACAGTTTGTAAAGATCTTGTTGTTTGTTGATTTGAACAAGGATTAGGATGCTTAACGCCACTTTCAACAATATTTCAGCTATATCGTGGCGATTATTTTTATTGGTGGAGGAAACCGGAGGACCCGGAGAAAACCACCGACCTTCCGCAAGTCACTGACAAACTTTATCACATAATGTTGTACAGAGTACACCTCACCTGAGCGGGATTCGAACTCACAACTTTAGTTTGATTTGAACAAAACTACACAAGATATAATTAGACAGCAACAGCTTAAATTACGCAGCAAAATTCGTTGTTTCTATGCAAGGCATACTATGTGCGCTTATTTTTCTAAAATTTCTAATGCTGGTGGTGATATTCAACAAAGCATTTGTGTCGTTGTTCTCTGAATTAGATTTGTTATTGTTTTATTTAAGGGTTATGTTATATTCAGTTTTATTGGTGGAGAAAACCACGATATACCGAAAGTCACTGACAAACTTATCGAGTACACGCGCTATGAGCGGGATTAGAACTCGCAGCTTTAGTTCAAATTTGTTAACATTTATGTACACAGAAAAATAAAAACAAAAAAATACCAACTTTCGGAACAGTCCCAAAATCGTAGAAGCAAATTCGATACCCCTATGACACAACTATATGACCCTTTACTTTCCTGTCCTGGTACACGCTCTTCGATAAAATGTGGCATACTGTCTTATTTTAGTGTCTGACAATTTATTCACAATAATGTACAGTCGAACCTGTCCATACGGTCATCTGTACTAAAAGGTCACCGTTTGTTTGTCCTGTCATGAAGAGTTTCATATGAATTGAACCCTTTTAAGAGATCGCTTGTCTTAAAGATAACATTTTCTTTGTACAATAGGTGCCCTCTTAATACAGGTTTGATTGTTTAATGTTCCGTTGTAACCCCTTAGAAATATAGCAGCATACACATTTGTCGTTTCTGATAACTGCTCACTGTGAGTTGACATACCCAATGGCACAATATCATCAATTTCCTGGACAAAGACTGTCCAATATTGGTGTGCTTTTGTACAGTATTTGCATCCATCACAAGGGAGCTTACTGATATCCATATCAGGTATCATCTAATGCTGTGCTTCTTGCCCGGCCTATGAGTCACAACCATGCTGTACTGACTCAAAGTCTCTAACCACCTGGCTACCTGTCCCTGTGGATCCTTGAAATTCAGTAGCCAAGTCAGGCTACTATGGTCTGTTCTACTTACGGGTAGTGCAATAGCCTTGTTATTCGGGGGTTAGTATATACCGGTAACTCCCTTAAGCTATTACCCGTTCCTTGCCCTCTTGTACCTGTATCAGTTCTGCACAAAAGGAAAAATCTGGAGCATCTGTGTCTAAGATGAATGAATCAGTGGAGTTTGGTAGCGCAAATATTGGTGTTGTGGTCAGTGCTAGTATCAAACTATCAAAAGCATCTTGTTGCTCTGGTCGCCAGGAATACGGTTTCTTACCCGTAAGTCGAGTAAGTGGAGCTGACTTCTTCGCCTAGTCCTTTCTAAAGGTTCTGTGGTAATTTGCAAAACCAAGAAAGCGTTCAACCTCTTTCGTAGTCTTTTGGGATTTCCCATTTTCGCACTGTTTCCACATATTTATCTCCAATAGCTATTCCGGTCTTGTTCACCTTGTGGCCAAGAAATTCAACTTCTGACTGAAACAACTCGCACATGGCTGGCTTCAGCTTTAATCCGTAATGCCGGAAACGGTCCAAAACTATTCTCAAATTGCTCATGTGGTCTTCAAATGACTTTCCCATAACAAGGATGTCATCCAAGAAGGCTAGGACTATGTTCCACGTTAAGCCTCTAAGGACCAAATTCATCATTCTAGCGTATGTTGAAGGAGCACCGCAGAGTCCGAAGCTCATGCGCGTAAAGTGAAAAAGACCATACTTTGTAATAAAAGTTGTCTTCTACTTGTCGCACTCCCTGACTTTCACCTGATAATACGCCGAATATGCGTCCAAATTTGAAAGCCATTCGTTGCCTGACAACGTATCTATACATTCCTCTATGAGGGGTAATGGATAGACGTCTTTCTTGGTTACCGAATTCAATTTCCGGTAATCAATACACCATCGGACCTTTCCGTCCCTTTTGTGGATTAATACGGGCGGCGACGCCCATTCTGATATTGAAGGCTCTATAATATCTGCGTCTAATATCTTCTGTAAATGAGACTCTTCTTGTGCAAAAACTCTCGGTGTACGTCACATTCTCTGTTTAATGGGTCTAGCTGTTCCGGTGTCAATGGAATGCTCAGTCGCTGTAACATTCCCAAGATCAAACTCATCTCGGGCAAAAACATCTTGGTATTACCCTATAAACTTCTCAAATGCCTCTTTATGGTCATTAGTTAACTGATTACCAGCTTTATCCACTAATAACTGTAACGGTGGCGTGAGCGAAGTACCTTCGCCTCTGTCGTCTTGTTGGGCTTTCTGGTACAAGTCTACGGGTTCAGCTGAAACAGCATCACCCACCACTGTGCCTTTGCGAATGGTGTAATAACGATCACTGGCATTTACCAAACATAATCTTCGGTTTGCTTGATTAGCGTTCATGCATGTATATATAATCCTGTCTGGGTTTAGATGTAGATTAATCACCGTCATGTATATATAGTCCTGGTTGGACTTAGATGAAGGATTATCACCCTCATGTCTATATAATCCTGTCTGGGCCTCCTGGTCAACGAGCCCCTGTGCTTAAGCATACGTAACCACAATGGTAAATCCGGCACTGACTTGAAGATACGATTTACAACACGCAAAGAAAATTGTGACTATGAACAATTGTACCAATATCAACAAAACAAACAACTATCTCTCGGCTCACATTATTGGGCACGAGAACGACCAGCGCATATGTGGATGGGGAAATCCAGGTCCTTACATACAAATGTAGAGTGGTAAATCTGACCAATGTGATCTTAGTCCCCTCTTAATAATTACATCTCCAACGAAAATACAATTTTAAACAGACAATAGAAAAATTGCACATATTCTCGACCACATATTAGCAATAATGACCATATATCACTGCCAAGACTTTTACCGGACTTGACTGTATATATAGTAATATGGCGGGTATCCTATGAGAAGCAGGAACTGTTTATCCTTCGCGCGCATCTGAGTGCATCCCCAGTTTGTTGGTGGGGTCCGTGTTGCCAATCGTTTTAGGTTTTTGTGTTGTCCTGTTATGTGTCCACGTTCTGAGTTCCGTGTTACGATGTCCGTTACGATTTCAACAAAACACAATTCGGTTCGTCTTTACCTCCAGTTGTTTTTAGAAGGGCTCAAGTCTTACTTACGTTAATTGTGTTTGTTTGCGTAAAGTTGTGTCCAACACATATTGTATTGTGTTTTTGATTTGTTTTTCTTCGTCTTCGTCTATGTTTTCAGTTTCTCTGGATTGTCTATTTTTGATTGCTCCTTCGGTTTTCTCCAACGTTTATAACAGCTGGGTCAACACAGATCTTAGTTAGTTAGCTGACTACTATATATCTGTGTGAGATCAGAATGAATAGGTCACCAATTTGTTAGAATTATATAATAAATATATGAGAGCACTAAACTGTGAAATCAAATATAAATGTACTGCTAGATGATATGGGTCTACTAGTTTTAATAGCAAATTGTGTACTTGGAGAATCTCAGAATTCAGGTTGTGAGAAAAAAGCCAACATAACAAGATAAGTATTTAATTTAATTAACGTATAACAGGCCACATATAATAGTCTTCTATCATACTATCATACCTACATATATACCAAATTGTATCAAGAAATATTGAAGCGTTCGTGTATTGTAGTGTGTTCATATTTTATATATCTTATTTATATTTATTTACGCATACTGGTGTTCAACGCGATTCCATATCACATGATGTTCGTGCCGTTTTAGCAGTAACACGACAGGTGCAACTAGTAGAGCAAGAACGTCTTACCCTTCCAGAGCACATATTCTTATTGCTCAATTATTAGTTTTCTGTGTAGTGTATTATAGATCATTGTTTGTTCTCTTGTTCCTTTTCTTTTTAGGTTTGACCATTGTATTGTATTGCGAGTCCTTCGGTTTACTGATTACTCCTTTGGTTTCTTCAAATTGTTCTTGTCTAAGGAAGAGTAAGCTATATATAGTAACATAGTACACAAATGCATGTTAATAATCGTTTGAATCAGATTTCTACCACACAAAAAAATAGATAAAAATATATTCCAGCATTTATTATGTGATTTTTAATTTAGATATTCAATACAGAATTAAATGGTCAATTTTATTCTTGATGACTTCACTTTTATAATAGTCAACTTCCCTTTCTTCAGTAGCAATATTCCAGCATCACCCAGCTTATGGAGTTTACATTTCACAACTCGTACGTTATTCTAGAGCTTGTGCTCAGCATAGTGGTTTTTTGGACAAAGCTCAGCTGCTGACGAACAAGCTGTCCAACAAGGCTATGTTGCTCCTATGTTGAATTCACGATCTGGTTGACCGTTCCGAAATATCCATATCTCAAATGATAGTGGATATTTCAATTTTAACGAAGATTATTTTTTCATCTATAACTGCCAATAATTTTACCGGATTTGACTGTATATTTGAGTAACACGGCGAGTTTCTTATATGAAGCAGGAACAGTTCGCGAGCACCTGAGTTCACCCTCGGTTTTTTGGTGGGTCAGTGTTTCTCATCTTTTTAGTTTTCTATGTTGTCCTATTATGGTTCTTTACGTTCTTAGTTCCGTGTTGTGATGTGTGTAACAATTTACGCATAAACACGATGTTCGGTTCGTCTTACCTCCAGTTGTTCACACCATGTTTATGGTGGGGTGCATGTTGCTCATCGTTTTACCTTTCTGTTTTGTGTATTTTGCTTCGTTTGTCTTAGTTCTGTGTCTTCTGTACTCAATGTTGGCAGTGTCTCTGAATTATCCATTCTTGATTGCCCCTTCGGTTTTCTCTAATGTTTATTGTCTGTTTGGATAATTTGAAATTTTTTGTATGAAGGTGTAACAAATTATGTTTTTTTTTGTGTATTATAAAATGTCACGATATCAAAAGCATAAACCAAAAACAAATTACTCCCAAATAGTTACGAGAAAGTACTTGTTTAAATTAAAATAAATTACAACCCAAATCCAGTCATTATGTCAATTTAAAGTAATTAAATATTAAGTGATTGTAGCGAAAATCTGAATTATATCGTAATTTTAAAATTCCAAGGTTATTATTGTACGTATGAAACATAATGACACTGTGGTATATATGTCTATATACAGCAGAATTCTACTGGTGACTTCTGAATTTCATCTACCGAATAGTCTACTTCCGCAGTACGGGATGCAGCATAGACCTTCCGGCTATCATCCTTCTCCACCTCTATAGACACCTCCTGAGCACTGCATAGGGTGTCTATGGACGAATGTAAAACTAAGCTACTGTCTGTGTCTTCGTATTTCTCCTGTTCTTCACTAAACAAGTACGATAATGCAGCATACACATTTGTCGTGTCTGATAACTGCTCACTGTGAGTTGACATACCCAATGGCACAACATCATCAATTTCCTCGGCAAAGACTGTCCAATATTGGAGTGCTTTTGTACAGTATTTGCATCCACCAAAAAGGGAGCTTACTGATATCCATACCAGGATTCATCTCCTTACAAGGGGGTTTGTCTGGGATGCGAGATAACCCATCAGCATTTATGTGCTTCTTGCCCGGCCTATGAGTCACAACCATGTTGTACTGACTCAAAGTCTCTAACCACCTGGTTACCTGTCCCTGTGGATCCTTGAAATTCAGTAGCCAAGTCAGGCTACTATGGTCTGTTCTAATTTTAGACTCTCTACCAAGCAGATAATGTAGAACTTGTTTAGTACACCGGACTATTGACAATAACTCCTTACGGGTAGTGCAATAACCTTGTTGTTCGGGGTTTAGTATATAACGGTAACTCCCGTAAGCTATTACCCATTCCTTGCCGTCTTGTACCTGTATCCGGTCTGCAGCAATGGCAAAATCTGGAGCATCTGTGCCTAAGATGAATGGATCAGTGGAGTTTGGTAGCGCAAATATTGGTGTTGTGGTCAGTGCTAGTATCAAACTATCAAAAGCATCTTGTTGCTCTGGTCGCCAGGAATACGGTTTCTTACCCGTAAGTCGAGTAAGTGGAGCTGACTTCTTCGCCTAGTCCTTTCTAAAGATTCTGTGGTAATTTGCAAAACCAAGAAAGCCTTTAACCTCTTTCGTAGTCTTTTGGGATTTCCCATTTTCGCACTGTTTCCACATATTTATCTCCAATCGCAATTCCGGTCTGTTCACCTTGCGGCCAAGAAATTCAACTTCTGACTGAAACAACTCGCACTTGGCTGGCTTCAGCTTTAATCCGTAATGCCGGAAACGGTCCAAAACTATTCTCAAATTGCTCATGTGGTCTTCAAATGACTTTCCCATAACAATGATGTCATCCAATCATCCAAGAAGGCTAGGCCTATGTTCCACGTTAAGTCTCTAAGGATCAAATTCATCATTCTAGCGTATGTTGAAGGAGCACCGCAGAGTCCGAAGCTCATGCGCGTAAAGTGAAAAAGACCATACTTTGTGATAAAAGCTGTCTACTCCTTGTCGCACTCCCTGACTTTCACCTGATTATACGCCGAATTTGCGTCCAACTTTGAAGACCATTCGTTGCCTGACAACGTATCTATACATTCCTCTATGAGGGGCAATGGATAGACGTCTTTCTTTACACCATCGGACCTTTCCGTCCCTTTTGTGGATTAATACGGGCGGCGACGCCCACTCTGATATTGAAGGCTCTATAACATCTGCGTCTAACATCTTCTGTAAATGAGACTCTTCTTCTTGTGCAAACACCATCGGTGTACGTCACATTCTCTGTTTAATGGGTCTAGCTGTTCCGGTGTCGATGGAATGCTCAGTCTCTGTAAAATTCCCAAGATCAAACTCATCTCGGGCAAAAACATCTTGGTATTACCCTATAAACTTCGCAAATGCCTCTTTATGGTCATTAGTTAACTGATTACCAGCTTTATCCACTAATAACTGTAACGGTGGCGTGAGCGAAGTACTTTCGCCTCTGTCGTCTTGTTGGGCTTTCTGGTACAAGTCTACGGGTTCAGCTGAAACAGCATCACCCACCACTGTGCCTTTGCGAATGGAGTAGTAACGATCACTGGCATTTACCAAACATAGTCTTGGGTTTGCTTGCTTAGCGTACATGCATGTATATATAATCCTGTCTGGGTTTAGATGTAGGTTAATCACTCTCATGTATATATAATCTTGGCTGGATTTAGATGAAGAATTATCCCCATCATGTCTATATAATCCTGCCTGGGTTTAAATGAAGGGTTGTCACCCTCATGTATATATAATCCTGGCTGAGCTTAGATGTGGGGTTATTGCCCTCATGAATATATAATCCTTGTTTGGTTTAAATGAAGGGTTGTCACCCTCATGTATATATAATCCTGGCTGAGCTTAGATGAAGGGTTGTCACCCTCATGTATATATAATCCTGGCTGAGCTTAGATGTGGGGTTATTGCCCTCATGAATATATAATCCTTGTTTGGTTTAAATGTAGGGTTGTCACCCTCATGTATCTTGATGGTACTTGGGTACTCCCCTTACACAATCTACTTCTCTATTCTTTAAGGAGATGCAATTATATCATTGGGGTATGAACATTCAAGTTTTTTCACACAAAGGCTAAAGAGTGTATGGTGGACAAATATCTACATCGGCTGCAACTAAACAAAATAATACAAATAAAGGGAAACAATAGATGACGGGTTGTCTCCCTCATGTATATACAATCCTGTCTGTCTTTAGATGTAGGGTTGTTACCCTCATATACATATAATTCTGTCTGGCTTTAGATGTAGGGTTGTTACCCTCATATATATATAATTCTGTCTGGTTTTAGATGTAGGGTTGTCACCCTTATGTATATATAATCCTGTCTGGCTTTAGATGTAGGGTTGTTACCCTCATATATATATAATTCTATCTGGGTTTAGATGTAGGGTTGTTACCCTCATGTATGCATAATCCTGGCTGGGTTTAGATGTAGGGTTGTCACCCTCATACATATAAAATTATGTCTGGGTTTAGATGTAGGGTTGTCACCCTCATGTATATATAATCCTGTCTGGCTTTAGATGTAGGGTTGTTACCCTCATATATATATATATAATTCTGTCTGGGTTTAGATGTAGGGTTGTCACCCTTATGTATATATACTCCTGGTAGGGCTGAGATGCAGAGTTGTCACCCTCATGTATGCATAATCCTGGCTGGGTTTAGATGTAGGGTTGTTACCCTCATATATATATATAATTCTGTCTGGCTTTAGATGTAGGGTTGTCACCCTTATGTATATATAATCCTGTCTGGCTTTAGATGTAGGGTTGTTACCCTCATATATATATAATTCTGTCTGGGTTTAGATGTAGGGTTGTCACCCTCATGTATGCATAATCCTGGCTGGTTTTAGATGTAGGGTTGTCACCCTCATATATATATAATTATGTCTGGGTTTAGATGTAGGGTTGTCACCCTCATGTATATATAATCCTGTCTGGCTTTAGATGTAGGGTTGTTACCCTCATATATATATAATTCTATCTGGGTTTAGATGTAGGGTTGTCACCCTTATGTACATATACTCCTGGTAGGGCTGAGATGCAGGGTTGTCACCCTCATGTATGCATAATCCTGGCTGGGTTTAGATGTAGGGTTGTCACCCTCATATATATATAATTCTGTCTGGGTTTAGATGTAGGGTTGTCACCCTTATGTATATATACTCCTGGTAGGGCTGAGATGCAGGGTTGTCACCCTCATGTATGCATAATCCTGGCTGGGTTTAGATGTAGGGTTGTCACCCTCATATATATATAATTATGTCTGGGTTTAGATGTAGGGTTGTCACCCTCATGTATATATAATCCTGTCTGGCTTTAGATGTAGGGTTGTTACCCTCATATATATATAATTCTGTCTGGGTTTAGATGTAGGGTTGTCACCCTTATGTATATATACTCCTGGTAGGGCTGAGATGCAGGGTTGTCACCCTCATGTATGCATAATCCTGGCTGGGTTTAGATGTAGGGTTGTCACCCTCATGTATATATAATCCTGGTAGGGTTTAGATGTAGGGTTGTCACCCTCATGTATGCATAAGGGTTGTCACCCTCATGCATATATAATCCTGGCTGGGCTTAGATGTAGAGTTATCACCCTCGTGTATATATAATCCTGGCTGAGCTTAGATGAAGGGTTGTCACCCTCATGTATATATAATCCTGGCTGGGCTTAGATGTAGGGTTGTCACCCTCATGTATATATAATCCTGGTTGAGTTTAGATGTAGGGTTGTCACCCTCATATATGTATAATCCTGGCTGGGCTTAGATGTAGGGTTGTCACCCTCATGTATATATAATCCTGACTGGGCTTAGATGTAGGGTTGTCACCCTCATGTATATATAATCCTAGCTGGGCTTAGATGTAAGGTTATGACCCTCATGTATATATAATCCTGGCTGGGCTTAGATGTAGGGTTATCAGCCTCATGCTTATATAATCCTGACTGGGTTTAGATATAGGGTTATCACCCTCATGTATATATAATCATGGCTGGGTTTAGATATAGGGTTATCACCCTCATGTATATATAATCCTGGCTGGGTTTAGATCTAGGGTTATCACCCTCATGCATATATAATCTTTGTTCGGTTTAAATGTAAGATTGTCGCCCTCGTGCACCTTGATGGTACTTGGGTACTCCCCTTACACAATCTACTTCTCTATACTTTAAAGAGATGCAATTATATCATTGGGATATGAACATTGAAGCTTTTTCACACAAAGGCTAAAGAGTGTATGGTGGACAAATATCTACATCGGCTGTAACTAAACAAAATAATACAAATAAAGGGAAAAAATATAATTGTGAGAACCAGCAATATAAGTGTATAATAGCTCTATAAATTGAAGCTATAACATTATACAATTTAAGGGCCAATGATGCACGGGATTCATAGCCTTCGAGTCCAAAATTTAACATGCACAATGAGAAAACTTTAAAAAAAAATATATGATTTTTTGCTAAGAACCAGGTATGGCATATGTTGTGGTATGCCGATTCAAGTGTTGACAGGTTAAAACTAGGCTGCAACGTACAAATATTCATACTGACAGGATGTTAGTGCAACTGCATTTGACATAAAGCAACGTTAAATTGTTGTACCAATGAATGTCCTATGATCTAGCGCGACATATCAGTAAACGGAGCAAGTGACAGGTCTGATTTAATCAGATTGGAAAAGTTCCATATTAAATTCATTACATAATTATTGGGTACACATTGTTGCAGATCTGAACTACGGAAACTACCTATGAAAAAAAAGAAGGTTTTTCATGTTTAAAATTTAGGGATCATATTAAATTCTGAGAAAATTCCTTAGCTCATCAAATATATAATTTCAATTGACAGAACGTACCGATCACGTGGGTCAAAAATCAATTAACTTCCAACAACAATAATCATTTTACAAATTGCTGCTATGAAATTTGAAATCATGATTGACCTCCTATATTTACTATCATTTCTTTACTAATTACATTTGGAGAGTAAATATATGTGGCCAGTCAAGATTGCAACCTTCGTAGCAACAATTTACTTAAAGGGATTCATAATTCACACAAATAACTTAATTAATCCTTCCGTATGTCAAATCAAACTGGGGAATTTAGACCAAGCTTTACATGAAGAAAATTCTAACATTTTTGCATAGCAAAAATAGATGTTTTATCAAACAATTTATAATATCGATGAAAGTGCTCCATATGTTTACTCTTTAAAAAAATAAGTCAAATAGGTCTGTTTGGTGTATTTTCTATGACCATGTCATTGACAATATGGCAGATATTTCAACGCTAAATGGAAAGAAAGTCACAGGAATATGAGACACAATTTGGTTAGGAAAAAAGGTCACAGGAAAAAAGTAAACATTCCAAGAATAGATATAATTTATAAGATCTGTAAGAATCTGCGGAACGATTGAGGATCAAATTTATGTTGTATTATATTATAAATTATGCTCTTCTTCTAAAAGAGTTACCGGGTATATCTGCAAATACTTACCAGAAGGAATACATATTTGAAAGACAAAATAAATAAAACTCTGCATTCATATTTTAAAATCCACAATAAAACTGTTAAATGTGTACAACAATAAAAATGAAAGAGAATAAATAGCACACCCTACTATGAAGACGAACAATTATGATAACCGGTAAAGATGCATATTGACCAGGAAATCATAAAATGTGGTGCACCTGAGAAAAAGGCCTCTCGACATGTAACTGTCTAAATCTCTTGTTGGGACAACAATTTTGTTATCTCTAAATTATATAAAATTTCATTTGTTACAATATTTCAACAAGAAAGACATGACCTTATAAATCGTGTTTATGAAGTGAATTACACGTTTGTTTTATAAACGTTAAATCTGTGTTTTCGATTTTACCCGATTCTCGTATACCAGATATTTTGAGACATGTTCTCCGTGAATATTGTTTCATATCGTCCATTCTTCTTTTTTAGATCTGATATTTCACTCTTCAGATCATCAATGACAGAGTTGACCTTCCCAGAGATAGCGTTTCTGAACGAACCTTTACCAATTAGTTGGTCTATAGCCTGCTCAGTTAGACAATAACATTAGTGTTGAAGGTCTCGACATACATGTACAAGCAGCATTATCATCTAAACATTGAGTATCTGGTTTTCCAACAAAACATACTTGATCTATTTTCATTTATGAGAAAAAGGAAAGTTCATATACAAGGTCCATTTAACTTCATATTGCAGCAGTTTCATAAAGGTTTTCATTGACAATGTCAGTAAAATTACATCGAGGAATTTCCTAAGAATAAACTTGAAAAATTGAAAAAAGACTACATAACTAGTCTGAGAGGAAGAGCTGTGATCTTATTGAGAATGTATGTCGAGACCTACAAAACTAATGTTATTGTTTGTATCTGTAACATCATAATGTCTTTGACGTCAGACTGACTGATAGTTCTTAATATCAGATTCTCCGCTTGAGCAATTCATAGCTTTTTCTATAAAATATAATTTATTCAAATGATTTATAAGCAAGTGTTGAATTAGATAATGTCTCCATTGTCTGCTGTTGTCATACGAGCGGGTTGGATGCATAATTTGTAACGTTGTGTGAGCAATTTTCACCTATTTCATGGCGAAAACAAGTTATAGTTAGATGAAGTGATGAGGACATTTGCATACGCACCATTTATGCTAGCTATGAAACCATAGCTATGAAAGTCCTTTTTGTGGACAATCTATCATAAGGGCCGTAGTGGCCGTGATCGTATGATAGTTGAATATGTAACTACCTTTATCTATGAATTTGTGCCTATCACCACTAACGTTGCAAGTTCGAACCCTGTTCAGGGGAAGTGTAGTTGATACAACATTATGTGATAAAAGTTTGTCAGTGACTTGCAGCAGGTCGGTGGTTTTCTCCGGTTTCCTTCACCAATAACACTAACTTCCACGATATAGCTGAAATATTGTTGAAAGTGGCGTTAAGCATCATTAGCACTATAAAACCAAACAATCTATCATCCTCAAAGCAAAAAATAAGATAAATAAAAAGACAATCAATAGCTATTGTGTCAAAGTTACATTAATATACTTACAATTACCGGGTTAGGTTGTTCTATTACAATATTGATAAATTTCCATTATTTGAATAACAAAGGTTAACATAGCATGACAATATTATACAACTGTGATCATGTATGTGTCACTTATCGATATTAATCGAAATCAAGACCTAAAAATAACTGAATTAAATTTCAGGTTGAATTTGTATTGCTTTTGGGGAGAGGGGCTTTCTTTTCTTTTCCTTTTCTAGAAATTTGCTTAGAAAAATATCATGCAATCCTCCTACTTTCACTCTTGAACGAATTAAAAATGTAAACATTAAGCATTATATAAAACATTCGTGACCTTGACAATGGTATGGTTATTATTTTGATTCTGCAAATTTCTTATCAAATTTTATTTGGAGAAGGTTGTCAATGTTTAAATAAGATAAATATATTACAAATAGCCTTATCATTACAAAATATATCAATAAAACATATCAACATAAAAATAAATGTCTGCTTTTGACAGCCGAGTTTCTAAAAGGGAGATAATTTAAGCACAAATCGAACACACTCGTTACACAATCTCCCCGAAAGAGTTCAAATCTTGGGTCACGCGCATATCATTTGCATTACTGTTGTGCACAACAGAATTATCTGCTGTCAAATATTTTGCGATTTGCTCATAAATTCTGTTTTTGAGCGGATTTTTAATGTTATGCAGTTGATTTTAGTTAAATTAAGTGGCATATTAAGGAAAAATGTTTAAGCCAGAAATTCCACGATATTCGCCTTTCATATTACTTTAAATACTGAGTAGTAAAATACCACGGAAATATATATGCTACAATGCTCGTTTTAAAGAGATATCTGGTGAAAAATGTGAATTTTATGGCTTTTTTAATTAAGTAGCAAATTTTCTATTTTCTTGATAAATCTCTCCTGATGTTAGACACATCCATTAGAATCATGTGTTTGTGAAATACAGTGGAACTTGTGAAATCAACATCATAATAAATGACTTCAGAAATATCATATATGGTTATCAAATTGATATTTCTATATATGCAAATCAAAAATATGATTACAGGGTTCCTAGAAATATGATTAAGAATAAGTTATTGTGAAAATATAGAGTATATAGAGTATATAGCAGGGGCGGATCCAGGATTTCAAGTTAGGGGGGGGGGGGGCGCACTTAAAAAAATTGCGCCGAGCAGAGGGAGGCGCGAAAATTTTTGGGATATTTCGTGTGAAAAATCACGATTTTACGCCAAAAAATCATATGTTTTCAATTGCCGAGGGAGGCGCGAACATTTTTGAGGTATTTCGTGTGAAAAATCACGATTTTACGCCAAAAAATCATATTTTTTCCAATTTTAGGGCCTAGATAATATAGAGTCAACACTCAATATAGAGTATTCTCCTGACAATAAGAAGAAGAAAATAAGCATATCATATAGGGATTTTCCGACTGCGTTTTTGGGGCAGAATGTCGGCCCCATTCCCAATGTGAAAAATGCTCTTTTTTTCCTAATTTCATTGGTGGAAATTATTTGTAAAAAACATTAATGATAGCTTTTTCAAATGAAATTAAAGGGATATTGTCTACCAGCTGCGTAATTTTTTCATACCCAAAATTATTGTCGATTTCCGTACTGACCTTCATAAAATGAAGATTAACACCGAGTTATGTTGCAAAAGATACGATAAAGACCCAAAACTATCGTTATCAGAATTATTGTCCGGATGACAATATTCAAATCTGTTCATATGGCCTTCTATGCGAACACGTCTTGAGCATGCGCACTGTTTAGAAACAATAAACAACATGTGGTTCTTGGGCAAAAGAGAAACTGTCAACGCGTGGAAGAAAGCGGACTTTGACGGATTCAGAGATAAAGAGGAATAGAAGTGAAGTATCTTCCAAATGGAACAAATGCAGGATATATGTAGGGGATCAGTTGGACCGTTGCCGTTGGATGGAGCGAACTCAAGGAAGTGCTTAATTATTGTTGATAGGTAAGCCGAGCATGTTGCCTTCTTTTCTCAATCGTTTTTCATATTTTATGAATTTATGATGATGCCTATGATCATTTTCGGTAGATATTAATCAATATATGTAATTTTGCACCTGGCAACAGCAAATTATTGTCAATGAGTAGCATAAAACGGCCGTATTTGCGAGGTAAACAAACACAAATTTTAAGAGGCCAGCAAAGGGGAAATGGGAGTGCAAAAATGATATCAATGACAATGCAGTTTATTATTATCAATTTAAAAAAAAATATCGAATCAATTCATTTTTAATGCAAGAATTAAAACTGTACATGGCTTAATGAAAACCCTATAAAGTTCTTTTTATTCAAGCAAATTTATTTCTTTGATATAATTAGGCTTTTAATTTTATCAAATTTCAACAACTTGGACATGAAACTTAGTTTTGGGAACCAAAAGTATATACCTTACTTTCTGCGAATTATCACTATAATGGAAAATCAGTATGTATTTTTCAAATAAAAGCTTTCTATTTAAAGAAGCTTCATTTCAATTGCACTTTTAGTTTGGATCCTGTAAGTATAATATATAATTATAAACAAGGTCTTGAAGAAATGATATGAATATCCATTGAAATTTTCAAGTTTCAGAACTTTTTTTATATATGACTACAAAATTTTACTGAAAATTTCAGAAATGTCCTAAAATGCATATTTTAGACCATGGCTAAATGAAAATCATTTTCAATTCCTTTATGCAAACAAGTTTATATCTTGGGTACTGGAAATACATTACATAAATAAGGTTAAAAGAACTTTTCAATAAGTTTGAACATAACACTTTGTTATGGGAGCGAAAATTATATCTTCCTGTCTGTGAATTATCACCATAGTGGAAAATCAGTATGTATCTTTTATATAAAAAGCTTTCCATTTAAATAAGTGTCATTTCAGTAGCATTTTTAGTTTGGATCCTGTAAGTATGATACATAAATAAGGTTTTTAAAAAATAATATGAAGATCCATAGAAATTTGCAAGTTTCAGAAACTTTTCTATATATGTGACTATAAAATTTTACTGAAATGTCCTGAACTGCATATTTTAGACTATGACTAAATGAAAATCGTTTTCAATTTCCTTATGCAAACCAAGTTTATTTCTTGACTATTCTAAAAACATTACATTAACTAGTTTTTTACTACATTTAAACAATTTTGGACATAATTTTTAGTTCAGGGAGCCAAAATTATACTTTACTATCTTAGAATTATCAACATAGACATGATAGAGGGAAATCAATATGTATTTTTTATATAAAGGCTTTCTATTTAAAGAATTGTCATTTGAACTGCTTTTTATCCCCTCGCCAACGAAGTTGCCAAGGGATATAGTAACGCTACCGTCCGTCCGTCACATCCTTGTGAACACTCTAGAATCAACATCCTTCAATGGATTTTGACCAAACTTGGTACATACTTAGTCCTTAAGAGAATCTGGAACCCTATTGATTTTCAAAGTCAAAGGTCAAGGTCACCGGGTCAAATTTTTAGGCAAGGGGATACGCCACGCTTTGCCCTTGTTTAGTTTGGATCTTGTAAGTATGATTTATAAACAAGATTTTTAAGAAATAATGTGAAGATAAATAGCAATTTGCATGTTTCACAGTGTGTGAATTTAACAGTAGACCGATGGCCCATGTCTGTGTTAAAATCATGCAGGTTTTTGTAAAATTATCTAAATTTTTTAGGCAAATTACTACAAAAACTGGTAAATTCAGACAAATGTGATTTTGTAGTGATTGATATTTGTACTTTTGATTTAGATATTCTGACCAAGGTAATTCTAGAGTAGAAGAAATGAGCAGCCATCACATTTCAACGAAACGAATGAAACTGGAGAAATCGAGTTCATTTGTGAACCCATTTGAGTATGTTCATTTTGTTAAAGATTAGACATATTCTACATTATGTTTATAGGTAACATTGTCAATATTGTTCAACACAGTCACTCGTATAACAGTTTCCTATTAATTATTGTGGCTTGCATAGTGATACTACTAGTAGCTATATTATATAGGGATCATGTTGGCTTCTGCGTCATCGTTACATTTTCATCAATCCACAAGCTGAAATGGCCAGTCCTCTTTAGCTACTTACGGGAATGAAACCAAACTGGGACAGAATTGACGCACATCTGACGCACCAAATTTTTTCCTGGAACTTTGATGTAATTTTGTTTCTTTATATTGGGTTGTGTAGATGTGTGCTGGATACATGTATATAGATTTAATATTATTTTGAAAAGCTTTTTCGTTATACAGCTGCACATCAGAACCATATAGCAAATTTTTTTTTGATATTATACACATACACTGTAATAAACAATTATTTTTTATTCTTACAGTCTCTCAATAGATATTACTGAAGAGGGCAGTGATGTTGGTGATGATTCTGACGATGGAGATTTTGAACCTAGCCTCAACTTCACTCTAAGGTTTGTCATGTTAATTTCATATGTTTCAGTTGTAACTTACATACTTGAAATTTTGTCCTAATAACAGAACCATGCATGATCATATGTCATAGGAGCTTTATTATACCCCCACTCTACTGGAAGGGGGAGGGGGTATACTGTTTTACCTCAGTCCATCCGTTCGTCCCAAGATGTTCATAACATTTTTCTCAGTAATTATTTATGGCAGCAATCTGATATTTGATCATAGGCTTCAGAAGGGTCAATCGAAAGTCGCAAACCCGCTGTGTTGTCCATGGTCAAGTCCGGTAGAAGTCCCATCCGATGAAGGGAAAGACATCAACAACAAATGAAGATCAGGTCTGATTTGGGTAACAGACACCCTGTAACCATTGACCAGCTCGTGATGCCTGCCGTAGAACTTCTTGAGGGATGACCACAACCTAAAATCTGTCTACAAATCACTCAAATCCTTCATAAAGTGGACTTGTAATGATATGTTTAGTTTGTCATTCACTATACATTCGAGATATTCATCTTGAATTGAAAGTTAGGGCTCCATAGATCATAATCTCAATTCTATTGTTTTATTCTTGTGAATTACATTGTATGTATTTTTCTACTTCAGGTGGCAGAGAAGTTACAACAAAAAGACAGCTAGATGGTCTGTGCAGCCTGTTAAAGCTGACAAGTCATATTCCTATGTTCCAAGACTATTAAGGGTCATCATTTGTATGAGACAGCAAGATAATGAAGGAATGAATTAACATGTGCAGTTGGAAGTAGATGATCCCAGAAGAATCTCGGTCCATCTTGCACCAATTCCACAACCTCCAACTCGGGATGATATTGTAGCATCTCAGAAATCCAGATTTGAAGACCAAGACAAAACAATTGACTATATTGTCGCATAAAATAAATTAAGATTGTCACTCTTTGTTTTTCCTGGTCTAACAGAAGTTCTGCACATTTAGAGCAGAAAAGTACCCAAGTCAGGATAATGGCCATTACAAATTGTCCAATGCACAATAATGATAGCTGGTGGCCATTTTGAATTTTCAAATGGTGCAAACAGTAACAACACATGTTAAAGACATTCATAGGAACATATATACCAGATTTCAATTCAATCCCTTCAGCCGTTCTTGAGAAGAAGTTTCTTGAAAATCGACCAATCAGAATTTTCAAAGTCACATGGTGGCTATGTTTTTTGACGAATCTGCACAAAAGTAACAACTCTTGTGTAGGACCTCATAGAAAACATCTCTGCCAAGTTTGGTTTTGAATTATATAAAAGACTGTCAGTCCATATTAGAAGAAATTGTCAGTGCTGATAGAACAAAAAATAATAATAAGATGGCAAAACTTTCAAATAAATTTACAATTCCAACTGACCAACTTGTGAAATTAACAACTCATTAGGGTTTTTTTATTTTTGGTGTTTTAACGCCACTTTTAGCAATATTTCAGCAAGTTTTAATTAAATCGTCTAGGAATGAAACCCTTGTATTGTCCATATAGATCAGGATACTTGTCCCTAATTTTCCAAGTACAACAGCTTGGGATCACACGTCTGACCCCAGCTCCAAGTCCGCCATGTGCCCAAATGGTATACTGGCGGTAGGCTGCATACCTATTGGATCTGTTGTAATCCTCGTCATGGGGCATTACTACAAGTTCCTCTCGAAACATTCTAGCAACCCCCAACACTGCCTCATCAAGGACAATCCGATTAAAGACGAGATTTTATTTTAATAAAAACAGAGTAAAGACAGATGGTTATACATTCATCTAGAAAAATGAGCTCTATTTAAAAAAGAAATATAATTCATTATAAGTGAAATAGTTTGCACAAATTCAGTTTAGAGAAATAAAAAAAAGTCTTATTTTGGAAGGAAAGATTTTCTCGTGGGACTTTCTTATGACCACAGTTTTATTTCGTTTTTTGTTGGTATATGGGAGAACTATTTTGGTCTTGCAATTTTTTTTTATCAATTTACCCCTCAAGCTATTCAATTTTAATTTTATGTTTTTTTTCCTAAAAATTATTTTGATTCTGAATCTTGAAGAAAAAAATTTGGCTGGACAGGAGAAAAAAATATATTCTGACTTGACATTTTCACAGTATAACAGTATAATCATATACAAAATTTTGAAGAAAAAAAATTATTCCAGCACTTCGCCAATCTAATTAAAATTAGATCTACGCGCTTGCTCCCTATTTTAGATCTAATTATACCCCCGGTCCCCGAAGGGGGAGGGGGGTATACTGTTTTACCTCTGTCCGTCCGTCCTTCCAAAATATTTGTCGTCACATTTTTCTCAGCAACTATTGATGGCAGAAATCTGATATTTGGTCACAAGCTTCACATAGGTATGCCATATCGTGGGAAGCGTTTTTGAAACCATCAGATTCCTACTTCCTGTTTGCCAACTTAGTTGGTTTTTATCCACATTGAACATATATGCACATTTTTCTCAACAACTATTGATGGCAGAAATCTGGTATTTGGTCACAAGCTTCATATAGGTACCCCATATCATGGGAAATGGCAGGGGTATCATAAGTGAGCATTAGATCACAGTTCACCTTGTTTTAATTAGATTGGCACTTCGCCGGAAAATAAGAAAATATGATTTCTGTGGCGTCTGAAAAAAACATTTCTACCTCGAAAAAACGTGACATAGCCCCCTTCAAGGTAAATGGTCAGTCCCATATTATTTTGCAGCAACTGTCTTGTGGAACTAGAAGTAAGGTCTCTTTTGTTTCAAATCCAGCCCAAATTTCTCTGAAACATTCCAGTCAATTAACAAATAAAACAACACTGGCTACGTCATTCGTTTTCATCAGACATGTATTTCACTGTGTTCTACATGTATGTCTCTGTTTTCATATTGTCGGTAAACTGGCTAAAATAAATTAATTTAACACGTGTATCAAAATCTCGGGAAACAAGAAGAAAAAAACTAATTTAGTTATTTTTAACGCCGGCAAAAATTTCCGATCGAAAATACGTAGTTGAGCTTGTCCCCATAGGGTGCCTCCTGGCATGTTTTCAATGGTTATCGTGGAAATATCGGCTGAATCTGTTAAGGCATGTAGTTTTCATCAAAGAAAATCTATTCCTGATACAGAAATTATTTATTCTACGTCTTTTAGATACAATCGATTCGCAAATAGCTTTTTTCCTCAACTTTTATAGAAACTTACCTCAATATCCATGCTGCAGCATCCGGGCTACTGACATAAAAATAGATAAATAAATAGAGTTGGCCTCGCCCAGGTCAGTGCATAATTAATTAGCTTCCGGTAACGATGGTCAGCTTTTTTAGTCGAAAAAACAACGTTTCGGAGCGTATTCATCAATAATTCGGTGTTTAATCTTCATTTTATGAAGGTCAGTACGGAAATCGACAATAATTTTGGGTATGAAAAAATTACGCAGCTGGTAGACAATATCCCTTTAAAAGTCGAACATTTTCAAGTTTATGACCTGGTTACTGTTTGTTTTGATTATGCAAGCGAAATACTACGCACAAGATACCGGGAACCAGTGTAGTGTATTGGGTTGCTTGATTTGTTGAAAGTAAGCAATTTCTAGCCAGAGTTGTCTGTCTTTACACTCTATCCAATCTCTGTCAACGCCTAAAAACCAAGAATCTTGTCAAAATCCGTTTATTAAAGGGCAACTTTTTTTCTTTTTTTTTTAATAACATAATACTTTATTGTTTGACTCGCCTGTTAACAAAACACATTAGATGCCCAGGTAAGCAAAAACATAATCTAAGATTCCATGTTTTACAATAGATCTCTTATCCAGGGTTAGTAAGAGATTAATTAGAGTCCACATGATCCCATTTCAAAAATACAACTATATTTATCAATTATAAAATTAACATGTAAGTCAATCTATACAGGCATTTTATGATACATGTAGCTTCAACATATAACATTTATATGCATGCATTGTACTCATATATTATAACTACTTACTAATCACTGATAGAATTGTCAAGATTTTGGTTTTATCTATTGTATCATTACAATTGGCCGTTAGCACAATTTTTAGTTCAGATTTTAAAGTCTGTTTCCATATATTACAAAGTACATTCTGATTAATATGAATTTTGTCATATTTATCTTTGTTTATTGCCTTCCAAATAGACCACTTAGATATAAAAATTAATGTATTTAATAGAAGTTCATGCTTACCCGCCATATTGAACCCAAGCATCTTATTATTCTCATTTAAGTTAACATCTCCCACATTTAAAGGGTTTATTAAAATTGTGATGTTTGATATGAATCGGTTAGATATAATGCATTTAAAAAACAAATGTTGGAGATCTTCTTGAATGTTCGATTTTTTTTTACAAAGGTGACATCTTCCATTGGATAGGTGCATTTCTATTGGAATTCTTTAATCTTATTACTGATGTCCAGTCTTTTAAGATTAATCCAAATTTTTGGCCAGTGAAATTCTTCATTATAAACATTATTCCATTTATCTTGACATTTTGGTAGTGATTTTTTATTTAATAATTTTGTATAATTTTAATCTTGATATCTTTTGTATTAATGATTTTGCCTCTAATATCTGTAAGTTTTAAATTATTTAACAACTTCATTTTATTTCTACTTTTAGGTTTGTTATCTATATCATTATTTTCATTTTTTAAGAAATTTAAGTAGTCTTTTGGAATACATTTCTTAATTTTAGAGTATTCTGAGATACAGTTTCTCCTGTCTATCAACTTAGAATATAATAAATCACAATTGTTTTGAGTTTTCATCCCATATGTCTTGAATAGTTTTTATATTACTTCTTAAAAATGAAGAAAATATTACAGGTTTGTTTTGGAAGGTTATATTACAATTCCCAAATAATCTAACATGTAAGATATCTGTTTTGTACACATTGTACAAATTTTGTACACATTGTAACAATTGTGTCCATGCTTGGATTGATTTTTGATAAAACAAGGGATACCTGTTTAAATTTAAGGATGAAACATTTGAGCATTTACAAATAAAAAAAAGTTTCATTAAATTTCAAATCAAGTCTACTTAAACAATATTTTCCAATAACATTCCAATTTCCAATTGGTTCATTAATGATACGATAAATAAACTTTATTCTTCTACTGTCAATGTAAGAATCTATATTAACCATACTCATGCCACCATTTTCTATATCTAAACAACATACATCTCCTTTAATCTGATTTACTTTCCCCTCCCATATAAAGTCCCAAATTAATGTTTCAATTTCTTTTTTCAATTTATCAAGAATGCCCTTCATTTCAATTTCAAATCCACAATATGATAACAAAAGATTTTTTCACAATTATAGTTTTACCTTTGTAAGAAAGTTTTCTCCTTTTTCAAACTTGTATACAATTTTTCATTCTATTAATAATGTCCTTCCAAATTTGATCATTGTCAACATTGTAACCATGATGTACCCCCAACGTTTTTACATTTTCTTTAATCCATGATATTTTTATTAAATTTTGGTTTTCTATTGCGAGCAGTGCCAATAGAAATAGCTTTTGTTTTATAATAATTAATTCTTGATCCGGATGCTTTTTCATATTTTGAAAGTATATCGAAAGATTTTTCAACAGAGTGTTCATCTTTATTGAAAAGTTGTGTGTCATCTGCAAACATACTTATTTTGGCTTCTAATTCCTTCCCACCGGTTCACCAGGTAATTTAATTCCCTTTATATCATTATTTCCTCTAATTGCACATGCCATGGGCTCGGCTTGCAATATGCAAATTAGCGGTGCGACGGGACACCCCTGTCTACATGAGCGAGATATGGAGAACAATTTTGAAACAAATCCATTTGTCTTTATGGATGTTGTAGTATTTTTAACTAACATTTGAATCCACCCCCTAAATATTCCCCCAAAGTTAAATGTTTTTAACACGAAGTCTACCCACCCCCATTCAACTCTATCGAATGCGTTTTGTTGATCTAAGAAAACTATTATGCCTTCTTCATTTTCTTCGTCTACGTATTGTATTATGTCTTGTATCATTCTGTTTGCTTCACTTATGTTCCGACCCTTTACAAACCCTTTTTGATCCGGATGAATTAGCTTAGTTAAAGCATTTTTTAATCGTTCGGCCAAAAGTTTCGAAATTATTTTATAATCACAATTCAGTAAGGTCAATGGTCTCCAGTTTTTTTTTATATCTTCCCGTTCCCCTCCCTTATGTAATAAAGTCAAGACCCCCTTGTACTGTGATGCGCTTAAAGTATATTCGAATTTGAATTTTTTTTTCAACCACTTCAAAGAATTCGTTTTTTATATCTTGCCAATAAAGTTGATAAAATTCTAAAATAATACCATCTTCTCCTGGGGATTTATTTGGTTTTAATATTTTAATAACTTTACTAATTTCATCTAAGCTAATGTATTCGTCAAGCGTTTCTTTCTCGTTATTGTCCAATTTATTAACAATGTACCTTGTAAGTTCGTGAGCACTATTTTCATCCCATCCTTCTGATTGAAAAAGTTTGGAGTAAAAATTGGAGTAGCTACTTAGCTTCTCAAAAATACGAACGGGAAAAATAGACGATCCCGTAGCAAACCATTTTTGCCAAATATATCATAGTGTGGACAATTTCAATGTCTTAGGAATAGATCAAGTGCAAGGTGACAAAATCCACAGGGAAGTGAAAGAATCATTGTGGATTCAAAAACTTAAGACATATGAACCGCTAGGACTGAATACAAAGATGGAACGGCATTAACTTTTTTCCGGGAATTAAACGTCATGAAAGTCATTGCTATATTGTAACGTCACGTTGCTATGTGTGTATGTATTGTTTTTATTCTGTAATAAAGAGGGAGAGGTGTTAAGGTGCAAAATTGGCCCCACATTATATTAAAAAATAATGCTCGACATAGAATAAAAACAATTTACTAATTTAATTGTTAGATAAACAAACTTTCAAAAAATATAACTTTCCGTGAAATTGGGTGCATTATGACGTCATAATGACATCATAATTAGACGGATAATGCTAAAAATGGACAATAAACGACATATTTAATGTACATTTTAGCTATTTTATATACCTCCACAGTCTTCCACCAACACCAAATTGAGCAGTTGTTTTGAGTATAGAGGGTTAATGATTATATCAAAATATTTTGTTGGTGGAGGATTGTGGAGGTTGTTAAATATTAATTTATTTAGAACCTCAACCAGACCCTTAAAATCAATATTTTCACTCTTCTGATTGTATATATGAGATCATTATATACACAATCTGTACATTTCATGATTCATTTCAAGTAATGAAATTCATCAGTAGATAACTTATGTTTCTGTAAATAATTGTATTTATTTTAAATACAGTTTGCGTACATTAAAGCCAAGAGAAAAACTCAGTGCATGTAATCCGGCGTCAATGCCATAAAAAGAACTGGGGACTATAAGTGCCATATATGGATGGCCCCATATTTAATGAATCATTATCTCAGAACATACTTGATTAAAATTTGATGTGTTTTATATTATAGACGAGATCATACTTTTGATGTTAAAACTTGTTTCCAACAAAATCGATACGTATTTGACGTCATTGTGACGTCATGAGCGTTATTTGTTTTCTGTATTTCGTGGAATTTTGCCCGCGATATTTGGACGGTTTTCAAAGAAATTAAGCACCTCCGCAGTCGTGCACCAGACAAATACTTTACCAGATTATTAAAAATAATAAAACACAAATACTGTTAAAGTATATTTTTGGTTACACGAGGTGTTAAATTTCTTGAAAAACGAGGGGAAAATGTTCAAATATTCCAAGCGCTTAGATGACGTTTTGATATTTGAGAAGCAATCTTTGCCGTAAAAATCGATGGTATGTCGGCACGTAACAGTTATATACAAATGTAAGATAGAAATAAAATAAACATCATTTCATCCAAAATATTTTTTTTTCATAAGCCCCCAATTATTGATTATATATTTTCTTCCGGGATACTGAAATAGTTATTACTACAGGGATACGGAGGTAACGGGTTTAATGGTCTATCGATGCTACTTCTAAAATGAAGAAAAATAGTTTGATCCAAAAGGAGTAGATATTTTTTGGGCACAATCCAACAGATAGCTTTCACATTATGACCCAAAGGTGTTTTATGTTATGCACTACATACACAAACGTTTGATCCATCATTTGTCCATTGGAGGTTAGGTGTTTAACACCGCTTTCAAAAATATTTCAGTTACTACTTTTGTGGCGGAAATTGGAGTACCCAGAGAAATCCACAGACCTGTCGCAAGTCACTGACAAACTTTATCACATAATGTTTTATCGAGTACACCTCGCCATGAATGGGGTTCAAACTCACAACTTAAGTGGTGATAGGCAATGATTGCACAGGTAGTTGTAAATTCAACTACCATACGACCACGACGGTTCAAGTTCAGTTAAGATGAAAGGTAATTGTTTTATTGATATTGATGGAATTTATGATTATCACTGTTTATAAACTTTCTTTTCATATCAATCAATGAAAAGAATTGGTTTGCTGAAAGTAGGTTTTTTTGTTGGGGTTCATTGGATGGAATTTGCAGACACAACGTTAGGCATATCAGAACAATACCTTTTTTTTGCCACCAGACTGGGTTGGTTGGCCACTGAATTCACATCACATTTTCATTAATTATATAAAGTTTCCCCTTTTGCGCCCAAATTAAACTTTTAACTTCTATCGGTTCCATTCTCTTAAATCAACCTCCAATGGACAAATGATGGATCAAAAGTTTGTGTATGTAGTGCATTGAAAATGTGTTCTGTCATGTGCATAAGTTATTGTTTGCATGATTGACAGACACTATTCATCATATTGTTTTCTAGCTTCTGAACTGTCGATCGAGAGAAAAATAAAATATTCTAGACAGGCAGCAAATAGCCAGTCAATGGGGTTTGCAATTAATATTTCGCATGCACAATAGCGACCCCACACCACAAGGTGTGGAAAATAGAAATATTCTGCTGTAGATTAAATGCGTATTAACTGCATTACATGTAAACTGTATGATTCTGTTTGATAAAGTCCTTTAACTAGAACAGGAACAAAATGTACACTTGAGTGAAATAGTGTTGTAATAAAAGATCGTGAGCGTGATGTACGAGCGTGTACAAGTATTACAGAATGTCAAGGTATATTTTAAATGACGTTGAAACAAGTCACCATTTGATATTAATTCGGTTGTATTTCATTCTGACGATTCTAATTACGGAAGACGATCACAACCATATTGTTTTTGATTGGATTAAAATTATAGCTGTATAATAATGTATAATATCCTATTATTATTAGAATCCTAACACGACTGCGAATTTGACATAAATAAAATAACAAATGGCTTCCTCTAGGAAAACGCCGACTTTATGTGAAAGGGACACCAAACAGCTATGAGGAACGAATTTAATACATCCCTTAGCGCGGGATGTAAAGGACACACTCCTTACACGTAAAAGACAACTTACAACAAATTCTGATAGCAACAGTTTATTAGGAGTGTTGTTGTTGGTTTGTCACAAAGCAAAATAATATCTACCATCTCCTCTTTTTCTAGTGACAATCAAAACAATCATACATAGACTCATGGCAGCGACACACATTTTACCTACACGATTAATCATATGGTTGTAAGCTTGTTCTCATCATAAATATATATGAACTACTTGATTGTAAAACAATTATCTATCGACAACCACTTTTTATGGGATACCTGATTCCAAGGCTTGCTATCAGTTTATAAAAAAAAAATTCTCACAGGGTCCTAGCTAAAATGGTTACACATTAAACATTATGCTTCACACCATTTCCCAAAATATTTCCATATTATAAAAAAAAAACGATCTTTAAATATTGGACTTCTCTCTACCCGCACCTTGGCATTTTTTTTCTATAGATTTGTGATGGTTGTCCGTAAAAATGTACTGGAATATATCATCGCATTGGTTGTCATTAAGAATAAAGTACGGTTAAAAAAGTGTTTAAAAAAATTTCAAATATGACAAAGTTTTATTGTCCAAATAATTCTATCTATTACTTCTTTAAGATTAATACTAAAATTTCGACCAGTTTTCGACGATCAATGTTAATAAGTTTCTAAATTGATGTCCCAGCGGCGGATCCAGGGGAGGGCGCACCCGGCGCGAGCCCCTACCCTAAAATTGGAAAAAATATGATTTTTTGACGTAAAATCGTGATTTTTCACACGAAATACCCCAAAAATGTTCTCACCTCCCTCCGCTCGGCGCAATTTTTTTAAGTGCGCCCCTAACTTGAAATCCTGGATCCGCCCCTATTGACCTCAATATGTACATTATCAATGTCATAGCAGACGATGAATCCAAAATTGGTCTGTATGAGATATATTTTTTAAATGATTAAAGCTTTGTTAAGGTGACGAAAAAATGAATTACGAAAAACTACAATTTGAACGTGAAATAATAGATGTGGTACGTAGTTCTTACATTTAAAGATGACATTTTCAGATTTCATGAGATCATTCATGCAATTTCAGCATCATATGCGAGCTTAAGCGAGCTCTTTATGGTATAAAATGTATACTTAGGATTTTTTAACAAACATGGCTGAACATATTGTCGAAGAAAAAAAAATTCTACGTTTTGTATTTGTTATTCGAGTTATCGTTCCTTACGTTTTGTAAACGCCGGTTTCCGGGTAACACACTAACACACTCAACTAATGGAGATCTTCTTAACATAAAGCGCTAAGGTGATCCTGAAGTCTCGTACCCTCTCTCGTAAGGAACGATAACTCGAATAAAGGAACGACAGCTCGATTGAATGAGACTAGATTCGGCCCTAAAAAAGTCGTCCCCAATATATCTCGGCCCAAAAAATCTCGACACTTATGATGAAATTGCCAGATAATTTTCAGATGCGCGAGCATTTAAGGCCGTGCCGGTTTCATATTATATATAATAATATAAATGTTTATATAATTTAACTTTAGTTTAAATTACAAATTTGAATTAGCCGCCTTGTAAGGTTTTTCGTTGTAGAGAGTTACCTCCCTTGTAAATTTTTAACCAAGGCAAAATAAATACAACAAACAATTGGACCTTATTTTTGAAGTAATATTTTATTATATTTAAATCATATAATATATCACAAGATGTTTCATAATTTATCAAAAGAGATAATTTAATTATACTGACCTTAAAATTCACGACAGAGCTGCACTTCCGGTAATGGATCTTGCGATGGTGGTGTAGAAGGGTAAAATGTACGAAACTGCTACAAAACCGTGAGGTAAGTACAAGAAAACATGATATTTATTTAGTTTAAACATCCAAGAGTAGGATTCAACCTTTTATTCCATGCTGATCTACCTGTAGGTATAGATTTAGGCCAACCCCCCCAAAATGCGTTGCACTCCTGGTGTTTTTTTTTATAGTTTCCCAGCGATCTTCGAGGTGCCCCTATACCTTATTATTACCTTATTAAAGTGTGACGCATTTGAGAATGCTAAGGATAATCGTTAATAAAAGCTGGTGAGCACAAATCCTTAACTTTGTGACAGTAGTAAAATATTTGTTAACTATAAACACTGTGAAAGAAAATATACATAAAAACCTATTGTTTTCTGTTAATACCGTCCGGATGTAAAACACGGAGTTCTTTAATCCAAAATCTTTCCCGATTCTCACGTTGAAAATCACTCCAGAGACAGACTATTTTAAACAACCGAGAACAATTAAACAAAAACAGGTGAAAACTAATCATCATCTATCTAATTTCACCCAGTATCTTGAACATGATGTTATTCCTAGTGGATTACACATCAAACTCTTGCCTCAAACACCAGGCAGTGTTTCCAACTCTCTAAATCGTAAATGGGATCAGAATCTTTTTCACTGCTCCCAAGCGCTTGTTGATCACTGTGAAGAACATCTTAAAAAATTGACAACAGAGTTTCATTCTCCTTTAGATATATGTAAAAAAGACCTATTAGCTTCAGAATATGAAAATATTTCAAAGCGTCTTAATGACATTGCTGCTATACAAAGTTTGGCTCTCAATAAACGACAACGCAGTAAATTCCACCGATATGGCGTTTCACACCAACCAGCGCCCTCTATTGACAAACAGAAAAAAAGACGCAATAGACATTTTAAGCGTAGATCCCGAGTAATTAACAACAACTCCCACACTGTTGTTAATCTTTCTAGCCACCAACTGACAGAAAGTGAAACATCTTTACTTTCAAGGGGTCTTAATTTCTGTCCAGTTCCTGGTCCCATCAACGAGACCAAATTGTCTGAGGAACTGGATAATTTCGCTAGAAGCCTTCGGATCAAGGAACACTTTGATTCCAAGGAGATAGAGAGAGGCGACGAGGTCAGCTCTGATAGTGACTCAGAAGACGCATGTAATAGATTTGTCAAAAAAAGTGAATGGTCCCGAAACCTCTGATAAGAGCGTCACTTTGGAATCATTTATAGAAAACGTAAAATCAGATATATTACGTACTACCAAAGTGAGCACTGATACCTTTGACAATCTCACGCCAGTGGAACGCACTGCTCTATACGTCAATGGAATAGCTTAGATCCATCTATTCGAAATGTGGAATCTATTACAAAATTTAATGCTGAATTAAGAAAGCGGAAAGATATTAGCCAAGTTCCTAAACATTACTAAATTGGACCTCGAAAGCTTAATATTATTTTAACCCAGCTTCGATGTTTAGCTTTTTTTTTGAATTACGATTTTTCCAAGTAAATATAGTCTCAGATCCGTTTTGTCGTTGTGGTGCCAATCTCGAAGACTCCTATCATTTCTTCTTCGATTGTTCCCATTATTCAAATATAAGACATACATTGTTTCAAAATCTCAACTGGCTACCTAATGATTGTGCTTTAGAACGTACACTTTTGACCTGTGGTAATCCTACGCTCCCGTATGAACAGAACGAAATTATTTTTAAGCATGTGTTTGAATATATAAAGAGGTCTGAAAGGTTTCTTGTTGTCTAGTTGTTCACCTAAACAACAATCGCACACATCGTCACCACTAACCCTCTCTCTCATTCCTTTCTTCTTTCTCTGTTTTAGTTCAATCTACACATATTATTGTAAGAAATATTTGTATACATGCATGCTCTATCAAATAATGTTGTAACTTATTTTATATAAAATATGTTTAAGCTAAATCCAGAGGAGTTGCAGACGGTACATGCCTAACATCTCCTCAAATAGCAAAGTCCATTGTCCGATAAAAGAAAACCCCAAAAATCATTTAGATAAAAATATAAAATAAGAGGTGGGTAATGCCATGAAATAGAAAGGGATCGCAGAAAGTTTCATTGAATTTTAGCACATCGGTTTCCGAAGAGTAAAAAAAATAAAGTGCGGACGGAAAGACGAACAATGTAATACAATATACGTACCGCCAACTGCGCTATCGGGATATGATACGAAATTTGCATTTGTATTTCTAATCCCGTTCAAGTAAAGATTTACCGAAATCAACAAGAAAATGATTGAGAAAATGGATGCCATTCTTTTGTTGCTTTTAAAAAAAAAATATCACCCTTTAACTTTTGGCCTTTATACGATCGGCGTCGGCGTCCGTCAGCACTGGACAAAATGTTTTTCCATGATAATGTTAGTGTATGTTATACACTCTGAATGTTTAGCACAAAGATCTTGCACAGACTGAAGGTTGGTATTGGTCTTAGCTATTGCAGTCATGCTAATTTCAACATAACAGACCCTAAGGTGCAAAAATACGTGTTTCTGTGTTTTATGCCTGGTGAATTGTTGTGTAGTGTTTTGTAGATCATTGGTTATTTCTTTGTTCCTTTTCTTCTGGCCATTGTATGGTTTATCCTTCGATTTACGACTTCTGATTACCCCTTTGGTATCTTCATATTTTTCTCACTCTAGACAGTCACACAGCATGATTATATCTGGGAGTGATGCGTTTTTTTATTCATAAATTATATAAACACAAAATGACAAACAAAGTTATGCTACAATGTATGTCATGAATAATGCACAATTATAGTATATATATATATATTATTTGGATACTACCCCTTTACAACGGGGGCAACCACTATCGGGGTAACAGTGGTTGCGTCCTTAAAGCTATGTACAATGCAATATACAAATATAATTGATACATTAATAAGTACAATAATAGTGAATAAGAGTTACTGTCCACTGTATTAAAACAATTCATATAACAAGCACTACTTAAGAAATATTGTCTCCATTAAAATGTAAAAATACAAGCACTGTATCATAAAACAGTATACTGCACTGCATTATAGTACTATAAAATAATGTAATATTAAAGGTGCAATTTGCCATTAGTTTGATGAACTGAATTGAAGAAAATAAAACAGTATTTTACCATTAAAAAGTAAAAATATTCAATCAAACATCAGAATTATACGTTTCTCGGCTACATTCTACATTTATAAATTCATATATTACAACACACTGTTTAAATCATCTTTAGTATAACTTCTGGTTCTCTAAAACAATTTTTCTCACATTAAAAGCTTTTACAAGATACAGTTTAGTTAAATAATCCAGTTATTTACCCATTTCTGCACTAATGTCATATCCATAGTCTCCAAACATAAATAAAAGCTTATAGTATGACGAAAGCTCCTTAAACTTGACACTCATATGATTACTGGAGAACACATAATCGATTTGACTAAAAATATCTGCCCGTATATCTTCATATAATGGGCATCTAGTGCAAAGTGCTGTAAGTCCTCGACGATGTGAAGAGGGCATACAGAACACCTATTATTATCCGAAAGTGACATCCTAAATAGGGTAGCATTTAAGCTTAAACAATTTGTTCTGGCAAGGAGCTTTAAACGAGAGGCTTCAAAATCGAAGTCCTCAGACAAGAATAATTGTTTACCCAGAGAAAAACGACAATTATTATACATAGACAGGCTGCTTTTGGATAATACTTTTCCAAATTCACTCTGCCTTACTGCTTGACCATAAAAAGCTCTAAACACTTCTATATCTATAGCACTTTGTACATAATGATCTAAGCCAAGATCTATAAATAAATTTTTAAAGTATGTATGATACTCGGAATTCTCAGAATTTCTAAGCATATTAAAAATTACTTTACATAATCGATCGTCTGCCAGATTTTGAAAACGTGCATAATATGCAACCCTTTGTCGGTTCATGAAGGTATAGACGGGTTCCCAACCAAGCTCAAAAAACAGGGCTGATTTAGGTATGTTCATCCTAGTATTCATAATAAGCTTAGCCATCGTGTACTGTATACTTTCCAATGATTCAACATGACTGAGAGAGGATGGAAACCAAACAGAGCTTCCATGAGACACAGACGGTCTTAAAACCGAATGCCATAAAGCGTCTCCAAAACTTAATCTGTTAAAATTTCCATGTTCACCAAGTATACGGATACAGTAATTCAACCTTTGATCAGCATTCTCCTTTACATATGAATTTATATGATAATTAAAATTCAGAGACCTAGAGAAATACACACCCAAATACTTATATTCGTTCACCTCCTCTATCAGATCAGATCCGAGCTTCCATTGTTTAGATCTATTGACCCTTTTTCCAACAACTAAAACCTTTGATTTGTTAAAGTTAAAGGATAAATTCCACTTTATAACAAATGCCGATGCAACATCAAGCAACCCTTGCAGTTACTCCTCAGTTTCCGCGATGAGAGCAATATCATCGGCAAACAATAAACAATTAATAAGTTGTTTCCCAACATCTATACCTATCCCCACTCCATCAAGCATATTAACTAAGTCGTTCATAAGGACTGAAAACAGGGTTGGGGACAAGACGCAACCCTGCTTCAGTCCATTTTCCTGATCGAACCATTCAGTAGAGAAATCACCAAAAACGACTTTATTCGAGACACCATCATAGATAGACCGCCAAAGTCGCCAGCATTTCCCTTGTATCCCATTCTCCCACAACAAATAAAACAAACCATCTCTCCAGACTCTATCAAAGGCCTTAGATAGATCTAAGAAGGCTATGTACGTCTTCTTCTTAGCATATTTTTGAAGTGAACATAACCCATGTAGGGTAAAAAGGTGGTCCTCTAGACGTCTATCTCTACGAAAGGCACCTTGGGCTTCCCCTAGAATGTTTTTCTCCTCCAAGTGTGACATAATGCACTCCTCTAAAATCTTAGAGAAAACTTTATACACATTGGAGGTAAGAGTTATGCCCCTGTAATTATCTAAATCCATTGCTGAACCATATTTATGCAGAGGTTTAATAATACCATTTTGCCATTCACTAGGGATTATTTCGAGGTCAGAAACTACCGTAAAAAGATCAACAAGTGAATTTAACATGGCTTCTCCCCCATTTTTAAGGAATTCGCTTGGTATCCCGTCATCACCAACTGCTTTTCCATTAGCCAGATTTTTCAAAGAAGTTTCGATAGATGACCGCGAAAATCTCAACGAGGACATATCAGTTGTGGGAACCAAATTTTCATCCAATTTGGCAACCCTCTTCCTAACATTATCCTTAAAATTATCAACATCCTGCATGTTGTTCGCATGGTTACCTATGTTACTAAAATATTGTTGCAAAGCATCCTCTATCTGACTCTGTTCTTCTAGGATCAAATTTTTATCAACAGGATCAACTATTTCAGATACCGTACGGTTTCTGTAGTCTCCCTTGAGGAAACCCCAGAAACCCCTACTTTTATTTTTCGCAGTGGTACATATAGAATAATATTGTATAATAAATATAATATATTATACTATTCATTCAACTGCAAAAAGTACAAAATGACCAACCTCTAGAACATTTTTAGTTCTTTTCGTGTTTTATTTGATAAACAAAACATCAAAATTTATCTTGGTGTAATGAATTAATCCAATAATCGATAGGGTCGGACTGATGATAATTGGACCAATTTCCCTCAATTAGACCCCACACTGGAGTTATCTACTATCTGCTGTTCAAGTACATACAACAACACACTGCAGGTTTTACAGAACACAGCAGTTGGACCACGTACCTCATAAGACCGACACTGAAACAACGAATATCTTTGCATATAAACTATGATTGTTTCAATAGGAAAGGCACCAAGTAGTGATGTTCTTAAACATGTCAGTTCTTCTTGTGTCCTATGTAGATACAGTCCCTGGAACAATAGCCGCCACTCTTTGCTGACTGATCGGTGACGGATCCAAACTTGACTGATAGATGCAAACGTATTTAACTGACTGTATCCGTCACTGAACAATCACGAATTCCATGAATATAGGTGGACTCAAATAATACAAAAAGGAATACTACAGTAGGCCTTATATTTTCCCAAAAATATAGCTTACACTAAAACATTTTTTTAACAAGTGTTTGCTTTATTTATTTTTTCTGTAGCAGGGATTCTATGGTATTCAGTGGAACATCCTTAAAGTTAACCCCTGTATAACATGTGAAGTGACAGAACTTACCAAAGACAATGTCCCTATCTTTGTGAAAACCAATATGATCTTCATTATGATATTCAAAGTGTTCCTTCTACCTCATCATCTTACCAGTAAGTAAATGGTCTGAATTGAACTAGGAAGTGTGCTATTTAAAGAACTTTTAAAATTGTTCTGCTATTTTGGTTGACTAAAAATAAACTTTTCACCTCAACAAAACCGGTTTCAATTATATTATTCAAAAACAGAAAGGTCGTGGCACGAAGCCGGAATGATACATAGGGCGATTTCGTAATAATTACATATATTACAGTATTTTTATAATTCCACTTTGGCCCCACCCCATAGAAATGAAATGCATTTACAAAATGTAACACAGGACGTGGTGGGACGAAACCGACATAATTTATATCACGAGTTCTTAAGAATAACATACAGCAGTGTCTTATATATAATAGTTTCACTTTCTCCCCATCTCTTGTAAATAAGACACAGATAGTGGGTGAACCGGAATATATAATAACACTCTTTAAAGCATACAATGAAAAATTGCAAATTGACAAGAATTTTTTTTTATATAAAACACAATGGTTATAGCAGGAAACATCTGACGAAAAATTGTTTTTATGTCTCTGCTTATGCAAATCGGAATTTAAATACACTACCTATACTCTATGAAATATATTACACTTGAAACTTAAGCGTACTATTCAATATGCAGTCAGAAATCTAAAAGGTCTGAAATGAATTATACACTTACTCTAAAATTACTTATTATTTCATGTTGTGGCTGCATATGAGAGTAATAAAACACATTTATCATAGATATACTATATCTATGACTTAGCATAAATCTAGTTAAAATTAGATCTCCGCACTTGCTCCCTATTTGCTATCGGTTGTTTTGTAGTCGCCGCGTGGAAGCCCCCATTGAACAACCCCCACCCGCGGCGACTACAAAACAACCGATAGTAAAATAGGGAGCAAGATCGGAGATCTAATTTTGCATATATAGATCGTGGTTAGACTGAGCAAATCCATATCACGATGTGGTGTACAATTCAGTATCCGTATCATATGCTGTTCAATATATCACCATTATTACATGGGCAGTGATATGGCTAAAACAAAATCGTGTCTGATTTATATAGTATGGCATGTTTCCTTTAAAAAACAGTTGCAAAATTTTAAAGATAAACAACTTATATTCCGGAATTTTAAATGTTCCGTTCCGTCCCGATTTATAGTGTATCATACGCTTTTGACTTCCGTCGTCTGTCAAAAAAAAATGGAAATTTTTTTCAATCAAAGTGTGGATAACTAAAACAGTCGATTTGATAATGAAAAAGATACATCTGTCGTCATCCAAATTGTGAGAATTTATGTTTGGTTCTTTTTTTTAAATTAACAAAGAAAAAGGGGGTATTAAAACGTTAGCAAGGTCCTCTTCTCGCCGACTTTAAACTTTAGACTTAGTATGAGGTAGACTTCAATCATACAGGGGCTTCTCAAGAAAAAACGAAAAGAAGCTTCCCCGATCCTTTAATTTCACTTCCCGCTATATATATAATGTCCTTTCACTAAATAATTATAGGTTTGGTGATTTCGTTGATCGCATCTATCCCATGGAGCTTGAAATAAAGGATACCACATGCACAGATACACTACAGTACAGTCGTACAGATAGGTCTGCTTCATACCTTGACCTACATCTAGAAGTTGACAGTGAGGGCAGTTAAGAACAGCCCCTACCTACAAAACCACTCAGTCACAGGAATAAATATTTAAATGGTCGATGAAATTAAACATATATTTATTGTATTGGGATTTCCAACAAAATCAGTGTTTAAGCATTAAAATAAACCATGCCTACACAACATACATATATTAAAACGGGACCCCTATGCTCGTGGGGCCTCCGGCACTGTTTATATGTACTATGTATCATTCCAGCAGCACCTGCATATGGAGTATATGTCTCTCCTATCAGGATTTCCTTGATAGAGGACTGTTGCTAACAAGGATGCTACTGAACCAAGGGTTCCTATTGGTTAAGTTGAAGTAATCACTTCGAAAGTTTTACGGTCGCCACCATGACTTGATTGACCTTTATGGAATATATGTGTCACAAATGACCACGAATATGTTCCACTTGTCGTAAATACTTCCCGGTCCTTTCCTCATCCATGACTTCTGTACTTTTTCGTTTGACCATTGTGTTGTCTTTTCTTCTTCTTCTTCTTCTTCTTCTTCTTCTTCTTCGATATACGGATTCTTATTGTCCCTTTGGTATCTTCAAACTCTTCTTATCACTGGGTTTGTAACTAGATTAACACGACGGGTGCGAGTAGTAGAGCAGGAACTGCTTACCCTTCCAGGCACCTGAGCTCACCCCGGTTTTAGTGGGGATCGTGTTACTCGATCTCTAGTTTTATGTGTATGTTTTGTAGATCGTTGTTTGTCCTTTTGTCCTATTTCTTTTGGTCATTGTGTTGTGTCCTATTTACCGATTCTGATTCCCCTTTGGTATCTTCAAACTCTTCTTCGAGAACATTTTACAACTATTTTCAGCTTCCTCTACTGCTCCTCATTTTTTCTTTGTGGTCATTTATAGTTCCCACAAGTTTAACAGTTTTTAAAGATTAAATAAATATAATCATACACTTTTTTTTTCAAGAATTTCAATATTTTTTTACCTTTAATTGGATTGTAGGTCATTAAATGTGCTAATTAAATACCGGGTATTTTGTTGTAGTTCTTTGTGCACTAATCGCATTTGTGGCATGATAATGGTTAGTGTACTCGTCTCGAGTGTGATTCATTGTTGAATCAAGCTCTCTCGGGTCAAATTAAAAGATTATAAAATTGGTATTTGCTGCCTTTCTGCTAAGCACGCAGCATTATGGAGTAATAGTAATGGCTCGGAATCAGGATAATGTGTCCAAATAGAGCCACGTGTCGAACCGGGGACTTGATTCAGTGAACTTTATTTCGATATGTAGCAACATTCCAGCAGCGCCTGCATATGAAGTACATATCTCTTAGTTGATCCGATATTCCAGAGTTTGTGGTTCCTATCAGGATTTCCTTGATAGAGGGTTGTTGCTAACAAGGACGCTACTGAAACAAGGTTTCCAATTGTTTATGTTGAAGTCTTCACTTCGAAGGTATTACGGTCACCACCATGACTTGCTTAACCATTACGGAATAACTGTGTCACAAATGATCACGGATATGTTCCACTTGTTGTAAGCACTTCCCGGTCATCTCATTATTCATGACTCGTCACCGGAATTGTTACTAGAGTAACATGACGGGTGCCACTAGCGGTTTATAGTGGGGTGCGTGCTACTCGATCGTTAGTTTTTATGTGTAATGTTTTGTATATCGTTGTTTTTCCTTTTGGCCATTGTCTTGTCTATCCTTCGATCTATGGATTCTGATTACCCCTTTGTATTCTTCAAACTATTTTTAGCACTATGTGCACATGTACACACGAACAAAAAGAACCACAAACGAATAAAACGGACCACAAAGAACATTTGAAAGAGCACAAAGCACATTTAATTATATAGATATTAAGTAAAATATGTCATTTGATAAAAATAAATCATAATAAATATTCTATTTTGCGTTTTATTAATAACTTAAACATTCTATAATTGTAATGTATAATTGAATCGGTACGGTGTTGTAATGACACTTTTTATGGGGTTTCTGGTAAAACATTTCAGAATATTTTTTTTAATATAAAATACCGGTACATAATATTGAAAACAGTAAGTCTGCAGTAAAGAATGAGATGGTAACACATATGTAGCATAATGAAAACAGTAACAATTGAAAATCTTACTTATTTCTGATAATGCAACATGTTCCGTATATTCTGGTGCTCATTTTCTTAGTTATTGTTTATAATCGATCTCTTTAGTTGTGACAAATTAACAATTTTAAAGGCTTAATAGGTAAAATTCATACAGTCAATGGACATAAGTATTTGTGATTTGCAATTTGGCGGCGTCCGACTGCATGCATGTTATTATGTTTTTAGTCATTACATTAAAACGTCAGTTCGGAAAATTATGATACTACTCTAAGTGACAACAAGACCTCTCGTGAGCCGTGACGTCATTTTACGTCAGTTGTGCTTACTTTGAACATGTAAATTGTACTCTACACAAACGAGATGGGTCGCAAAAACAAAGTATATTGAGTACGGAAACCAAAGAATTGATCGTAAAGTTGCATACTAGGGAAAAGGAGAGAAGGTCTATAATTCTGATTTATTGGACATGCCCTGGTCAACCATTGACAGTGTCGTGAAGAAATATCGGTCAACTGGAACAGTCGAAAATCAACCACGGAAAGGGAGACGAAACATTTTAACTACCAGGGATGAAGTTGGGTTAAATCGTCTTGTGAAAAAAAATCGTCGGGCACCTTTGCAGGAAATAACCACAAAATGTAATGACAGTAAACAGCATTCGTTCAGCAGTAGAACTATCAAATGGAAACTTGCATCTGAAGGTTACAAACGACGAGCTGCAAAAATGGTCATTGTTTGCGAAGTCAACCATCAAGAGAGGTGTGCATGGTGTAGGGAAAGACGCAGCTGGACTGTGGATTCGAACGGGCGGAAATATATATATTCTGATGAAAGACAGATAGTTGTTGGATCAAACAATCGTATGTCTGGAGAAAATGTAACGAAGCTAACCGTCCGGATTTAGTATGCCGACCTTCCCAACGTAAAGTAAGTATGATGGTCTGGGGTGTTTATCTTTTAACCGATCGGAACTTTAACTGATGTAAAAGGGAACATTAATTTCCAGATATATATAGATGTTCTTGAAAATAATTTGTGGCCTTTAATTGCACGACATTTTACTGACAGTGAGTATGTTTTTCGGGGTGATAACGCACCTGAACAGAAAACTACATAAAGGAAAATAATATATATTGTACTACGTGGCCAGCACAGTCTCCGGGCTTGAATGTGTGTGAAAATGTTTAGCTTCGCATAAAGCGGGTACTACAACCAATCGCTGGAAACATCAACTCCCAAAACGAACTTATTGCCGAAATTCGACGTGTGTGGGAAAGTCTCCACGTAAACTATATTCAGGGACTTTATCAAACCATTTCAACACGGATATGTGAAGTCATCAGGCTGAAGGGTCCCCTGATAAAATATTAAGGTAGGATATTGTTTTAAACATTTTTAGAACGTTTGTTCTCAAGTTAAATTTTTGCAGCTACAGTGGATGGCCAAAACGTATTCGTTAAATATGGCTGCCATTTTATCGGACAGTTGATTGCATCGTCACAATACAATTATATATGGCCAATTAAAAAAGATAAAAAGAAATACAATCTTACCTGTAATATTTAGTTAAATATCCCTTCAGTCTAATAACATTAAGAATTCTCCTTAGAATAGGAATATAAAGATTTCTAATGTAAGTCAATGGAATGGTCTGCCAGATACAGAAAATTTCTCGGAACAGGTCACTGTTGGAATTTATTTTGTGTATGCGTACCTCAAGTTTTCCTTTAATATATAACCATATCTTTTCAATAACATTTAAGTGCGGAGATTGTGCGGGCCATCTCATATTTTTTACGTGTGCCTGCCACATACTCCTTGGTCTAACGAGCTCTATGTTCGGGCGCGTTGTCATCGTGGAATAAGTAGTCATTTCCTGGAAAGTGTCTAACAATAACCAGTCAGCTATTATCCTCCAGAATGCTGGTGTATTTGTCAGCATTTATACCGGTATTCCCTTCCACCTTCGTAAGTGTTCCTACGCCGTTGTAGCAGATGCATCCCACACCATGAGCCATGCCACTGAATTTGCGGTCCATTCTCCCCTTCTCCAAGTCCGGTCTCCTCCCTTCTCCACGTTTCCTCCATACTCATACACGCTTGTCCCGTCCAATACAAACTTGTGACTCGTCACTGAATGTAACTTTATTCCAATGGTACTGAGTTGTCCACCACCTTTTCTCCATACACCATGCCAATCGTTTTTTTCTATTATCAAACTTGACCACAACCTTTCTGCACACTCTCCTGGAAAATCCATGATCCCTTAAAGGTCGCCTTACCGTCTATTTAGACATACATTCCATTATTCATTAAACTTAGCAGTTATTACAATTAACGGGGTCTTCTCTCAGTTTTCACAATTTTCTCCAACTGCCGGTAGTCCCTGTCGTCCATGGCGTGGGCCGGGGTCTTACTGATCTCGGACGATTCTCTACTAGTACTCTTCTCTAAGTCTTCTGATAATGTATGATATTGTAGATATTGGCTGCTGCAATACTCTTGCAATGTTTGATATTTTTTCTCCGTTCTAAACAGATCTACGGCAACCTTTTTCAAGTCCGGTGACATCTCTTTCCCTTTCCGCCCCATGATCTTTGGCATACAAAAAGATACACAAACACGTAGCAGACGTCACCGTCACGTGTGTAGTGACGTAACTACATATTATTTTAATTATAGAAATGGTTTTCCCCTGACGTTGTAATATGTATACATGTAAGCAAAATCGGCGTTTCCTTGATGGCGATTTTTATTTTCCTTATTACCGACGCCATATTTGACGAATTGTTTTGGCCACCCACTGTATGACGCTACGGCGTCAATATCACGAATACTTGTGTTCATTTTTTCCGCATTTTGAAGCTTAAGCTTGAATCTATAGGTCATGTGTGTTCATTTATAGTTCATTGTAGTTCTTTGTGTTCCTTTGTGATTATGACATCCCTAGTTAGATTGACGAACACTCCTGAAAAGTAAATGCTCTTCATGCAGAAAATATCATTTGGGTTTCTTGTTTCTGTTGTACATGTGCGTTTGCGATCGACAAACACTTTGTAAATTACCCTCGAATGAACACTCATACCGAATTTGTTTCCATTTGGCGAAGTCCAGTGGTTTTCGGAGATATTTTAAGACTAGATGTGTCGGAACGACACGAATGTTCCCGCCGTGAACATTAAGGACAATAAGGTGGGTCTGAAAGGGGTCTAAGCGTGATACGTTAATGACCTTTTTCGGAAGCGTGACACGTGAAAAACCGAAAATATAGACGTGAAAACGTGATCTCTAGTGCAACGTGATCCGTGAAAAATCATTATTCTGTACGTGAATGCGTGAAAATCTAATTAACTTTTAAGCGTGAAGACAAATCAAAATCCGTATTATGATGCTTCGCTGCGTCGGAACTTGATTTGTGATTCTACATTTCTTTTACTGCATCCCGTTTTAAAGAGACTTTTTACGCTAGACTCTCTGACAAGTTAAAATTTAACCAGGGCAGCGATATTCTTAATCGGATAACCGTTTGAAATGATATGAAAAGAATATTATCAGTAAATATCAATATTGAATGAAGTTATGAGGTGTAATACCACTAAGTATGGGTACCAGTCGAAAAGGATGTATGGGAAAGTAGTACGTAAACACAATATGGATTCCTACATTGTTGGATAAAAAATAAACCCTATTAGATACTGCAAAATACTGAATGCCAGCAGAAACCTACATATTTTAGGATACTGTTAAGCCCATATTTGATGTCCTTGTGGTTTTGAATAAAAAAGTGATTGCATTGGAAAGAAACCACCTGAATTTGTGTTAAATCGAAAGTGAAAGTAGGATTTTTGGCGGTAGACATCTTCGGACTGTCTGTTTTTTCTGATATGCCATTAAATGTATGTTGATTTTCGGAGTTAAACTTCCAATTAGGTACCCCTTCCATGAGATATGAGTGTCACTTAGATTAAACTTAAGATGAATCCTGTATGAAAGCTCAATTTTGTTTTGTTTAACATAGAAGGCTATGGAGAATTCTTTAGTGGTATTACACCTATGAAGAGGGAAAATTCCAATCTCTTCCCAGAATTGTCTGTCCTTACATTCAATCCAATCTCTGTCGACGCCTATATGCCAAGAATCTTGGCAAAATCCGTTTATTAAAGGGTAACTTGATATAAACCCGTTATTGTGACCCCATATATTGTAAAATATGTAAAGAATACCATATGACTAATATTTGAGAAGCTTCCTTGTTTACTTTCAAACGAAGATAAGGGATTATTTTTTATACGGTGAACAGTCATACAGCGCTGTTCTGGTTCCTTATTGTAATAGCTTCTATAGTTGCTGAACATTACACTGGTAATATTTTATAAAAAGGAAACCAGTTTAATACAAAGGTAGACTACTTTTTAGGCGTTGACAGAGATTGGATTGAGTGTAAGGATAGACAACTCTGGGTAGAGATTGGGAAAATTCAAATCATGGTTGTAGAACTTAAAATATTAATCCATTCGCATGATAATGACAGAATCATACAAAGAGAAAAGACTACCCATGCAGATAAGCGGGAAACGTGAAATATCCAAATATCTAAACGTGAAGCGTGATTGTGCCAAATTTTAAGCATGATTGGTACCCCCCTTTTTTTTAAATTTCCTCAGTAATAGGCTAAGGATAACAAACTATTGCTTAAGATCTGCATCCTCAAGTAACTCATCATTATACACTCACATACCAAAAATCAAGTCAATATCTCAAATCAGAGTGAAAAAACAGTGGAGACAACTAAATATTTGGCCAAATTTCAAAGCCCAAAGGCAGTAAGTTTGCAAAAACTCATTCAACCAGAATAAATTTCAAAGGTGATCTGTAACTTATGATTATACACTCACATACCAAAAATCAAGTCAATATCTCAAATCATAGTAAAAAAAAGTGGGCACAACTAAATATTTGGCTAAATTTCAAAGCCCAACGGCAGTAAGTTTGCAAAATATTATTCAACCAGATTGAATTTCAACGTTGGTCTGTAACTTATGATTATACACTCTCATACAAAAAGTCAAGTCAATATCTCCAAGCATAGCGAAAAAAGTGGTGACAACTAAATATTTGGCCAAATTTCAAAGTTCAAGGGCCATAACTCGGCCAAAGATCATTGGACCGGAACAAAACGCTAACTTGCTCTGTAACTGATCAGTATACACCCACATACCAAATATCAAGTCAATATCACAAAGCATAGCGAAATAAAGTGGTGACAACTGTTTTATTTCGGAATTACGGAAATGGGTAACACGATATATGTCCCGGCCACTGAGTGGCGGTGACATAAAAAGAATAAATGTAGCAGTTTCACGTTCGACATCTGCAAAGCCACTGGTTGCAGCGAACGTCAAGTGATGATAATGTATGATCTCTTGGGTAATGCGAGCTAAAAATATGATCCACTTTTTAACGGATGAGTATAAAGGGGGAGAATGTACGTATAACATTAGTTATTGTAAGGATAACATTACATTAGTCCGAGATTCTCCTGCCGTCCGACGTTTTTTTTTCGACTTGCTGGAGCCGTGGGATGTCAGAGAGCTCTACATACGGAAAACAGCGGATTTGCTGCTGCAATTCTGCGTCGACACATTTCCACGTTTCATCACCATGAGATAGAAAATAAAATCCGATAGCCACGATTTACAGTAAATCGTGAATATCGGATTTTATGTTCTATCCGAAACCCTTATATAAATCGCTTCCCCAATCATTTTTCTATTCATTGATAACCATCTTACCCTCAGAAGGTGGTGTTACACTCCATTACAGCACGATTTTCCCTTAGACCCTATGATTTCGTCATTTCACATCCATTTTGAAATATTTGTCATGTGACTTCGAGAAAACTACGATTACCGCAATGTATCATGGGAGATGATTTGTATATAAACAAACAAACAAATATTTGTATTGCCAATCATAAGCGCCTGTTAATACCTAGCGATACCTAGCGATGTTTTCCAGTGCAGGATCCAAAGGTTCCTCTATTCCGGATTCTATTTCTTCCTCTGACATGTTGAAATCGACGTCTCTTCCTTCTAGCTTAATATCTGCTTTGAAATCATCATATACAAGATCCTGGTCTTCCCAATATTTGTCTAGACTATTTCTAAAGGTGTTAAGTGTTTTTGATGTTACTATTTTTTCTGGCAGATTATTCCAATATTTGACTACTCTCATCGCAAACGAGTATTTCCTCAGCTTGTTCTGGCTGTTTGGGGATAAAGCTTTAATGAATGTCCTCTAATGTTAGATCTCTGTGCCATATCTTTCCATAGCTTAAGTATTGTGCAGGCGTCTTGGTCGTATTTTCCATTTAGAATTTTATATACCTCAATCATGTCTCTCCTTAATCTTCGGTAACTCAACGATGGTAGTTTCAAAGCCCTAAGCCTCTCTGAGTATGTCATATCTCTAAGTCCTGGAATTTGTTTGGTCGCCCTTCTCTGAACCCCTTCGATTTGCTCTATGTTTTTGGCTTTAAATGGTGTCCATACTGAACTGGCATAGTCGAGGTGTGTTCGAACAAGTGATTTGTATAGTTGCACGAATGTGGATTTGTCCATAAACTGGAAGGTCCTTCTGTGACGAAATTAGTTAACACGTCTTTGAAATATGTATGCAAATTCTAAAAATAAATTAAGGCTATAAATAGGTGATAATTTGCGCACTTGACCGTATAATTTCATTCCCCACTTCCACGAAATCCAGGGGTTTCAAAGTGGGCCGGTACCCGGTACTTTTACCCGCCTGAGATCGTGTATAGTACCGGCAGAAATTACTGAACCCCCCAAAATTAGCGGTGGTCAAAACCACAAGTACGATGGTCGATAGGCTTGTGGAATATTTTTCATAAAAAATTAATGATCACGTCAATTGCTGAATTCTCGCATTCAAATCGAAAAACTGCGTCACGACCAAGTTGATGGGATATTCCCTATTTTAAAAATAACTTTACCTTAGAATCGTAAATAGCAGTTTGCGCATGCGGTAAATAGATATGTTTTCGCCTCAATATCTTTTCATCCTTGTGTAAAACTCGGACCGGAACAAAGCTGACATCATTTCAAAATAAAACAATGACCGATTACAAATTATGTTCAAACACAATTTAGTGTAATCTCCAGTAATATAAGTATGATCATATGACTACACAATATTTTGTGCGATTTTTTTTATCCATTTAAAACCCAGGGTCGAATCATTCTGGGGCGTACTGTCTTGTTGCTTAACTCCGTCCATATTGTTTAACTTCCGGTATAAAAAAATAAAAACCTATGGCTAATTTATTTACATATTTTGACGGGGCCCTACCGCGGTTGTTCACAGAAATGAAAGTGTGCTGAAAAACATTTTTAAAAGGGGGTACGAGGAGATAAGGGATAGAAAATTACTAGAAATCTTGAAAAAGGACCGGACATGGCTCAAATACGAATTACATTGATTCAAATGTTAATAAATATCTTCCCGCGAATCGTTTTTGTTCGAACATTTTTTTTGCACATAAGTCGTGAAAGTAACAATATATATTGTTTTTGTTTAATCATATCTGTATTGATCTATTAAAAAATTATAAATTTTATTAAAGATTGATGATTGCAAATTAAATTTATATGTTTCATCAAGGACGTATTCTATATACGTCCTTGGTTTCATTAATTATGACACTTATATGTCTTGATCCTGCCAATGGTCTTTGATGAGTTTAATTACTGGTAATAAAGTAAAAAAAAAAAACACACAAGCCAAGGTATTGTGAAAAAGAAAAGGACAAAGCCAACAAAAGAATTTTGAGAAATTTAAGCTTTGATAACAATGGCTTGGTCAAGCCTAGCTGCGGAACCGTAGCTCTTTATGGTCCTTTTGGTTTTTTTTAAGATATGGCAGACTATCTATGAATAATCTTGGCTGAAGTCTGTAAACTGAAATATTCATTAAAGAAATTGGGGGGAGGGGGGGGGGGGGGGGAATCCAGGCATTATGCATGGTCTTCACTCTTGGTGAAATCAGAACTCTAAAGTTAATGGGATTTTTCTTTCAAAAACACTTAATGTTTTGCAGTCTCTGAAGTACATTTTTTGGTCCACAAAATGCTAGATTTCTGGAGCTTCCGCCCCCTGGACCCCTTACGGCCCTCAGCCTAATTTTTTAGGTACCTCCTAAAATTTAAGAAGTACCTCCTATTATAAAAAACTTTGAAACCCCTGGAAATCCCCCTTTTTGTGTATATTGTTTTAACAAACGGTAAGACATTATTTTTGATCAATGTACACGTTTTGCATACAAACTATTAAGTTACAACTTTCGAAACTATGGACTATTTTTATTTATCAAGTTGTTGGTTCAATAAGACATTTTTAAGCCTATGCATAGTTTCTATTTTTAGTTTCCATATTGTTTATAATTAATGCGATAAGTAACAGAGTCATAAACGGGTTGGGATATGAAATAATGCACGGAAATAGTCTGATCATTTACACGCTTTATGATTATCATTGGGTTATATAAAATCGTCTTGGTGATACAGACTTTTGGAATCGTCTGTATAAAATGGTATAGTCCAAAACAGGGTATATAAACGCTTGTCACAGCGTGTCTTGTCACGTTGGGTTGCTCTGTCGAGCTACATGTTTGGTCAATAGCCTATACAATACTAGTATTCGCTCTTGGTTACTTGATTAGCAGTTTTACGCACAGGTTAAATTGACTATAGTTAAGTGCTGTTAAAACGCACAGGTTGAATTAGCTATAGTAGCGTGCGTAAAACGCACAGGACTGACGCACCAGTGCTGTAAAAACGCACAGGTTGAATTAGCTATAGTGGCGTGCGTAAAACGCACAGGATTGACACACAGGTTGATCTAGTAATAGGTGCGTGCGCAAAACGCACAGGTTAAACTGGCAATAAGTGCGAGCGTAAAACGCACAGGTTAAGCTCATAATAGGTGCGTGCGTAAAACGCACAGGTCCGACGCATGGGTGCCGAAAACGCACAACATTGTCCATAGGTTTAACTGTATAAGCTAAAAACACGATATACAGAGCGTCACTTGAATACAGAGGAGTAACTCTGGTACGAACCGGATTACGCCAGTGACGTACAAACCCCTGCACGTTACACTTCGAAGTGTGGCAAACATCTGATTTGCTTTATTTACCTTCTCGTTGATGTGTTTCTCAAATGTCAAGTCTGAGTCAATGACAACTCCAATATCTTTTTCCTCGATAACTTTCTCTAGTAATTTCCTATGTCGGCTGTAGCTATTGTCGTCATTCTTTTTCCCTATATGCATGTGCTTCCACTTATCCGGATGGAATCTCAATAGCCATGTATCGCTCCATTCTTCTAGTTTAGTCAAGTCTTCCTGTAGTATTGTTGAGTCATCACTCGATTTGATAATTTTAAATATGTTGGTGTCGTCTGCGAATAAATATGCATCAGAGTTCACTGTCTCGGGTAGATCGTTTATAAATATGACAAATAACAACAGTCCAAGCACCGAGCCTTGCAGTATTCCAGATGTTGCATTGTGCTATGCAGATCTCTCACCATTTACTCCCACTTGCTGCACTCTGTTTGATAGGAAACTGTCGATCCAGGCTATTAGTTGTTCATTTATGCCATATGATGTTAACTTGTTATGTAGTCGCTTATGTGGTACTGTATCAAATGTTTTCTGATAATCCATGTAAACACAATCAGTAGAGTAGCCTAAATCGAGTGCCTCAATCCACTTATCAAGTACCTCTAAAAACTGAAGGGCTGTAGATCGTCCAGATATGAATCTATACTGTTTTTTGTGAAGAAGTTATTTCGTTTCATAAATTCTATAATGTGTTCCCCTACTAAGCTTTCAAGTACTATACATGCTACAGATGTGAGACTAACGGGTCTATAATTTCCTGCTTGACACTTGTTCCCCTTCTTGAATATTGCACTGATTAGTGCACTTCTCCACATACTTGGTACTTCTGATTTTCTATGTGACTGATTATAAAGTATAGTTAGAGGTTCACTCAAAGTTTCAGCTGTTTCCTTCATAAATCTTGGGTGTAAATTGTCGAGTCCTGGAGATTTGTCTACTTTTAGCTTCATTAATAATTTCGTGACCTTGTCTCTGGTTATTTTCAATTCTAACATGTTTACTTTCACCTCTTAAGTTAACGCTCTAATGTTGGTGTATCACCTTCTGGTTCCTTGGTGAAAACGCTGCTAAAAAATTCTCCTAAAATTTCCGCTTTTTCAGAGTCCTTATCAGTTTTCTTTGACTTCGTATCCTTTGGGTCAACATGGAGATCCCAATACCTGTTCGAGTTTTTGTCTTTGATTTAATATAGGACCATATTGGTAAGGCAGAACAATTAACATAACATTTAATACAGTTGATTGCATTGATTGGTAATGATTTTAACAGCAATAGTGAATTACAGATAACCATAAGAAAAAAATATGATCTTGCCTTGTCCAAAAATGGGAGAACGTAACACATGCTCTTTCCGAAGCCTGTGGGTAATACTGCCATTGAATCTTTTCTTTCCAACACATTTTGTATTATTTCCTTCTGCTATGATTTGAGCTGTCGATGGAACTGTTTGTCCTGCAGAATACGCTTTCTATCTATGTTGTTGTTTACGTATGCAAATAATTTGGCACGCTGCATTAAATAGCTCCCATCATGCAATGCACTGCTGTCATCATTCAGTTAGTATCGCGAGATCACGTTTGTAGGTTCGAAAATGAATGTCAACATGGCGAAATGATGGTCTAAGGCAAAATCGTGCTGTAATGGAGTGTAGCACCACTTTGTGAGGGTAAGATGGTTATGAATGAATAGAAAAATGATTGGTTAAGCGATTTATATAAGGGTTTCGGATAGAAAATAAAATTCGATAGCCACGAAACGTGGAAATGTGTCGACGCAGAGTTGCAGCGGCAAATCCGCTGATTTCTGTATGTAGAGCTCTCTGACGTCCCACGGCTCCAGCAAGTCGAAAATGAAGCCGTCGGATGGCAGAGGAATCTCGGACTAACATTAAATGTGATAGTGCGTCAAATGCCCCTTAATGTCCACTAAACAACGGTGTGTCCATCGTTCAAAAACGTGTTGTCAAACTCTCCAGCACTTTGACAATGTTATTTCCAACTGTTGCGAAAACGTTGTCTAACTTAGAAGAAGTGTTTGAGAGTTTGACAACAATTTTTGAACTATGGACACACCGTTGTTTAGCGGACATCAAGGGGCATTTGACGCACTATCGCATTTAATTTTATCCTTACAATAACTAATGCTATACGTAAAAACTTACCTTCAAGCGGCACAAAAATGGCTTCCAATTATGACGTATATTCACCCCTCCCCCCAGTATAACTGAAACAGAATGATTATAAGTAAAAAAAATTAACAGGTTCTCTCAGGGTATCCTGGAGCGAACAAGTTATACGTATTACTGGTTTAAACATTTTTGCAGTTTATATTAAAACCAGTTTTGTTGAGGTGAAAGGTTACCAAACCAATTCTCTTTCCGGACATCTGGGTATCTTGGTCAAATAATTGAAACGGGTCATACTACGTTTAAATGGAAGTAGTAGTATCTTGCATCATTAATATATTTCATTCATAAATTCATTCATTCATAAAGACGGACGGAGAAATGACTACACCTTTCAGTCTACCTTTTTGCACGAATATCACATGCATGTATTCCCGCCCTGGTTTTGGATCTATATATTCGCTAACTTTTCCACTGATTGACATTCACACTTCAGTACAGTACACGGCTGGTTGGGATTGATAACTTGTTCCCTATTTTCAGGTAGGGATTTATGCTTTTGTATACTTTAATTAATTACGGGTTGTGCAGCTTTTCTAAATTATTCAGCGGTTCATTTCAGTAAATAATAATTTGTTTTACATTATAGTAAATTCTTTTTATAATGTATTTTCAGTGTGAATCAAATAAAATGTAGATGAAAAAGATGGTTATTTTATGGAAAGTCACGCCATATATCCTAATGCCCACACCACATCAACGAGGCCCCAAAACACTGTGACAAATGGAGGTTCTACCGAGATTTAGATTCAACCATAATATTTCTTCACATTGATTGATTATACCATTGGTTTAGTTCCGTTGTCCGGCCCAGGTGTCTGTTTATACTCCGGCTATCCTGTCAACTAGAACTATGATCAACTCCGTATTAGTGCGTCGTTTCACAGTTTAACAGAAAAACAACGAAACAACGACATATTGCAGGCCCATGATATTCCTTAATATGGAGAGTATATATAAATAAGTCCGTGCAAAAAGGTACACTACAGTTTTACTACTTAAGTTTTAAGCGCATTCCTTTATTTAGAAGAAAATTGTGAATCGTATTTCATTTATTGAAATGCATAGTGTTACAACAAATATGTTTAAAGAATATACACACGATGTGCTTGCCAGTATATCCGTTTATTGTGTATTAATTATGGAGATTTGAAGTATCGTTTCGTCAAAACTACTACGAAATTGATTGACGTAGCTACTACATGTACGATGATTACCTGTACACCTGTGAGGACCAGATACAATAGAAACATCACGTGTTTAAAATACAGAACTGTTAACTGATAGTATATTGATTTCTAATTGAACAAACTTTAAATGACAATTGAAAATAATTTGTTTATCTATATTTAATTTTTTTGAACTGTTTATAGTTTAATTTTGGTTTGATTATATTATAGTGGGCAATTTTCAATATAAGTTATTTATTCTACAGTCTATTTTTCAGATAGCTTCACAATACACCACAGCACGTCTTGAATCCTGCATGAAACTGTTTTCTATCTTCCCTCTTTCTGACATTTGACATATGACTGGTGAGTAGTTATCATTTCATCATATCATCATCAATTTCATTATCATTAATTTTTCTATACATTAGTATTGTATAGTGAAAAGGGAGACAATCAGTACAATTTGAGATTTAAGCATCCCGGCAAGTAATAAAAGTTCAGATCAGGATGAGTTGCATGATAGTGTGTCTAAAGCAGACATAGACAAGATGATAAGGTTTTTACATGCACATACTGATTATAAGGTTGTCAAAGATCCGGAACCTAGACATAGCACACCAAAGGAGGTTAAGTTTAGGACAGAAGGTTCAAGTTCAACTAAGCTCCCTCCCTCTCCGCCAGTCAGAAGTTCTAATTTCTTGCTTAGTAATGCATTGAAAGGACATTCTTTATCTAATAGGACAAATACGGTAATTTTAAAATTCGAGGCGGTCAAGGTGATCAATCTCCTACGGAATTTTAAAAATGGTAAAATTGGGAATTAAGTGATGGATAGCGAAATTGTGGTTGAAACTGTGGCTTAAAATACCGAAATGAATTTTATTGACAAGGTTCAATATAAATTTTATTACAAATAAACAACTTTAAATGATTAACAACGAAATTACCAGTTGAACACAGCAGTCGGATCGGAGATAAAGGGAGATAAACATGGAGACAGTGAACGTACGAAAGGTAAGCAAAGCCGTGTTTATAAGAGTTTAAAGGGATATTGTCTACCACAATCGTAATTTGTTCATACCCAAAATTATTGTCGTTTTCCGTACTGACCTTCATAAAATGAAGATTAAACACCGAATTGTTGGCGAATACGCTACGAAACGTTGTTTTTTCGATATAAAAAACTGACCATCGTTACTGGAAGCTAATTAATTATTCACTGACCTGAGCGAGGCCAAATCTATTTTTATCTATTGTTATGCCAGTAGCCCGGATGCTGCAGCATGGATGTTAAAATTCGTGTTTGTTTACCTCGCAAATACGGCCGTTGTATGCTATTCATTGACAATAATTTGCTGTTGCCAGGTGCAAGATTACATAAATTGAATAATATCTACCGAAAATGATCTTAGGCATCATCATAAATTCATAAAATATGAAAAACGATTGAGAAAAGAAGGAAAAAACATGTTCGGCTTACCTTTCAAACAAAATATTTGCAAATTCAGCGCGAGTTTGGACGCGTATAAAGACGGACGGAGAAATTACTACACCTCTCTACCTTTTTGCACGAATATCACATGCATGTATTCCCGCCCTGGTTTTGGATCTATATATTCGCTAACTTGTCCACTGATTGACATTCACACTTCAGTACAGTACACGGCTGGTTGGGATTGATAACTTGTTCCCTATTTTCAGGTAGGGATTTATGCTTTTGTATACTTTAATTAATTACGGGTTGTGCAGCTTTTCTAAATTATTCAGCGGTTCATTTCAGTAAATAATAATTTGTTTTACATTATAGTAAATTCTTTTTATAATGTATTTTCAGTGTGAATCAAATAAAATGTAGATGATTGAAAAGATGGTTATTTTATGGAAGTCACGCCATATATCCTAATGCCCACACCACATCAATGAGGCCCAAAAACACTGTGATAAATTTAGGTTTTACCGAGATTTAGATTCAACCATATTATTTCTTCACATTGATTGATTATACCATTGGTTTAGTTCCGTTGTGCGGCCCAGATGTCTGTTTATACCCCGGCTATCATGTCAACTAGAACTATTATCAATGAGGCCCAAAAACACTGTGACATAATTATCTCCCTTGTCGTGAAGGAGGTGAAACATTCTCCATTTTGATTAAGCGAGGTCGATCGTAGTCACCGATAACATTATTATTTTCTGTCAGTGAAAAAAAAAGATTTTTCACGTTTTTCATTTTATTAGAAAACCCCCTAAGATTATTATTTCGTGAACAAATTTATATCAGATACAATTTTAAAACTAGCAATTTATATATTTGGTAATTAAAAGCAATAAAACTATGATTTGGTACCACTACTGAGCGTTTGAAGTGAAGTTATCGCAATTCAATGACACAATCTTCAAACTGTTGAAGTAGGTCATTATTCGGTAGAAGTAGAAGTAGAAGTGGTTTCGAGAAAATCGGACGCCATGTTGATTTATGTTTCATAGTATGTGAGTCCCTCAATAATCTTGGTGAGGGCATTGACTATTCAGAAACGACAATTTATACGATTCTTTTCAAATTGTTTGCATTATTTATTTTCTTCTGTAACGCCACTTTCAATAATATTTCAGCTATATCCTGGTAGTCTGTGGATGATACGGGAATATCCAGAGAAAACCACATACCTGCCGCAAGTCACTGACAAACTTTAATCATATAATGTTGTGTAGATTGCACCTGGACTCACGTTCTAGTGATAATAAGCACTGATGGCATAGATAGTTGTAAATCCTACTACCATACCATCTCGACAGCCCCTTCAACGGCAATGTTACAAAAACACAGATTACAACAATATGTTGGTACAACTAGTTGGTTTAATTAATTAAATCAGGACATTTATATTTCATTCCATTTTGTACTACCATTTTATGTGCAACATTTGATTGCAATAAATATCTTCAAATTATGAGAAAATTTTACTTCACAATATTCATCCTTGATTTTAAGTACAAAATAAAGATAAAAGTTTTTCTTCACTGAAGGTTTATTTCTCAGCACATATCAATAATATAAAAAAAAACACAACACAATACTCTTAAATCACTGGATAAGTGGAATAATAATAAAAACAACTTTTAACAACACTCTCAAGGATGGTATGACATCAGCTTTGAGGATGATGTGTGTAGATTGCTCTGGGCTGTAGCTTTCTCTGGTGAATCTACCTAAAATAAATAAGAAATTGCTATAGGCAATAGTATTAATTCGGTGTGTAGAAATACCGCAAAGGACCTCCTTAGTGCACTAAGAACAATACAAGTGCACTAAGGACATAACAGAGACGTCCTATGTGCACAACGAAGGTTGCAAATGAATTGTCAGTTAAAAAAAATCTTATATGGTCAATTTTTATAATAAAAAGTTTAAAATTAACGAAGATATTTGCATTTTTGTCGGCACACCCCTACTACAAAGATAATCAGGTGGTGATTAATACATGTTGATTGTCAATCAACGTCGAACAGGTAAACAATGACAATTAGAGTTGAGCTAATTATATAATAAACAATTGTGTATGAGCTTGTGGACACATGGTTTTTGATGTTGATCTTTAAAACATTGTTTTTTTAGGATGAATTATAATAAAAACAAATGTGAAAACAAAAACATTTCGCCTGTAAAGTATAAAAGATCGTGTGTTTTTGCAAGAATTTTTTAGTAAAAGTTTTAGATATTATTTAAACGCTAGCTAAATCGTTTTATTTGTCATTCATATCGATATTGCACATTTATAATATACGTTCACTCAGGAAAAAAATACTAGAAATTTCAAACAAGATGTGGCGTCTCTGGGGTTCACCACCCAGATCTACTGACTGCAAGATGGGTTTAAAAAGATTGCAAGAGGTAAATTTTAAATATTTTACTTCGATTATTTGTTTGTAGATGAACGGTCATTATTTTCTGTGTATGTGGCTTTATAACTTTTTTGTTAAAATGTCGGTAATAAATTATATTTCCACTAGATCACTCAAAATTATTTTAACAAAATCAAGTCTTTGAGATTCAAATGGATAGAAAAGAGACACTTTTATATATCAGTTAGTAAGATTTATTAGAACATTGTTTCGTTTTTGTCGAGAATTATATACCGTAAACGAATACAACGTTCAAAATAAATGCTGAAAACTGAATTTGAATTTTACAAAATCTTGACCAGTAAGATGTTGTTCCCTTATGTGTCTCGTTTCCGAAATTACACAGAAAAAAGACAAATTACAGGCAGAAAATATTCTACACATTTTACAAATAAAACAAGTTCGGAACGAGCTATATGAGGGAACACAATCTGAAAGTTAAACATTCTTCTTCCGTATTCACAATTTCAAAATATAGATTTTCCGACCACTTAGATTACAACACGAGACTGGTCTCATCCCTGATGTTTTTTTGCATCTATTTTCAACTTAAAAGTTTATTAATATTAAATCAAATATCTGTAGTAAGATTTATTTGACCATTGTGAAATTACACATGAAAAATAAAAACTACAGAGAATATCCAAGATTGCAAATATATAAATCGATAATAAAAACAAAATAATTTCCAATAAGGACACTGAAGCTTTGGCATGTTTTAAAAATAATTTAATGAATAAATAAGTAGGTAAATAAACTGAAATTTATTGAACTAATTAATAAATGGGCGAAGATCACATACAAGTAATATGTGTTTAGCGGACCTGTTTTTGGTTTTTTTGCTTAAACGACTGCCTTTTCTAAATAAACATGTATTTAATTTTTTAGTTATTTTTTGCAGGCTAGCCAGTTTGGTTTCCTTCATTTGGTGGATGTAGCACAAATAGAAAACACAACACTTCAGCAGTTCGTAGCGCCTAAGTACTTCATATCGCCAACAAGGATCAACACGCTTTCTCAAGATTTTCTGACCAAATGTAAGATTCAACACTTACTCAGGGGTTTCAAAGTTTTTTTATAATTGGAGGTACTTCTTAAATTTTAGGAGGTACCTAAAAAATTAGGCTGAGGGCCGTAAGGGGTCCAGGGGCGGAAGCTCCTGAAATCTAGCATTTTGTGGACCAAAAAATGTACTTCAGAGACTGCAAAACATTAAGTGTTTTTGAAAGAAAAATTCCATTAACTTTAGAGTTCAGATTTCACCAAGAGTGAAGACCATGCATAATGCCTGGATTCCCCCCCCCCCCAATTTCTTTATTGAATATTTCAGTTTACAGACTTCAGCCAAGATTATTCATAGATAGTGTGCCATATCTTAAAAAAAACCAAAAGGACCATAAAGAGCTACGGTTCCGCAGCTAGGCTTGACCAAGCCATTGTTATCAAAGCTTAAACTTCTCAAAATTCTTTTGTTGGCTTTGTCCTTTTCTTTTTCACAATACCTTGGCTTGTGTGTTTTTTTTACTTTATTACCAGTAATTAAACTCATCAAAGACCATTGGCAGGATCAAGACATACGTCCTTGATGAAACATATAAATTTAATTTGCAATCATCAATCTTTAATAAAATTTATAATTTTTTAATAGATCAATACAAATATAATTAAACAAAAAACAATATATATTGTTACTTTCACGACTTATGTGCAATAAAAAAGTTCGAACAAAAACGATTCGCGGGAAGACATTTATTAACATTTGAATCCCAAAAGTTAAATTATTTTGGAAAAAAAAGGGGGCCGGCGTTTTGACATTACAATGTAATTCGTATTTGAGCCATGTCCGGTCCTTTTTCAAGATTTCTAGTAATTTTCTATCCCTTATCTCCTCGTACCCCCTTTTAAAAATGTTTTTCAGCACACTTTCATTTCTGTGAACAACCGCGGTACGGCCCCGTCAAAATATGTAAATAAATTAGCCATAGGTTTTTATTTTTTTATACCGGAAGTTAAACAATATGGACGGAGTTAAGCAACAAGACAGTACGCCCCAGAATGATTCGACCCTGGGTTTTAAATGGATAAAAAAAAACGCACAAAATATTGTGTAGTCATATATTCATAATACATAATGATCATACTTATATTACTGGAGATTACACTAAATTGTGTTTGAACATAATTTGTAATCGGTCATTGTTTTATTTTGAAATGATGTCAGCTTTGTTCCGGTCCGAGTTTTACACAAGGATGAAAAGATATTGGGGCGAAAACATATCTATTTACCGCATGCGCAAACTGCTATTTACGATTCTAAGGTAAAGTTATTTTTAAAACAGGGAATATCCCATCAACTTGGTCGTGACGGAGTTTTTCGATTTGAATGCGAGAATTAAGCAATTGACGTGATCATTAATTTTTTATGAAAAATATTCCACAAGCCTATCGACCATCGTACATTTTTTGTACTTGTGGTTTTGAACACCGCTAATTTTGGTGGGTTCAGTAATTTCTGCCGGTATTATACACGATCTCAGGCGGGTAAAAGTACCGGGTACCGGCCCACTTTGAAACCCCTGTTACTAGGTGACCCTTACTATGTTTCTGATAACGGCAGTTGTCTTTTAACGTAGTATCAGTTGCCCTTTGTGGTACTGAAGATTTAGCAGTAGAACTCCGAGTTCGGTCTTGTATAGAAATGGTGATTCGTAAAGACTATTATACGTCACTTCCTATAGCACAGAAATTAATATGAGTATCGCCTAACTACGTTTCGTCATCCATAGACTGCGCCCAACCACGCGGGTGGTCATCTGCTTGGACAATATTAGCTTTAGCACAAGTAATAGGTATGCCTAATTATTGCACATTCCGCACATTTTTCTCACATGTTAAAGATCGTATAGATGTTGATATAAAGACCTTTGATATCCGGTTTGGTAGCGACGACGAGGACGGGCTTACAAAAGCCCTCGATAGTGTTTTCCCGAATTCTTCGACGTTACTTTGCACAAAGCACATACAGACAATGTGATTGATCATTCGAAAAACAAACTGCCGATGACAAACGATGAATGCAATGACGTAATAGAAGACATTTTTGGTGTTGATGGTTTAGTTTCTGCAAATGACACCGTCGATTTTAACATGAAGTCAGATAATCTATGTAACACTCATCCAGTCTTTTCTGATTACTACAACAAATATTTAAAAAATAGACTTCTACAACACGTCAATAGACCAAGTAGGAATAACTCCCGACTAACAACAATTGTGAAAGTATGAATCATCGGTTCAAGCTGGCAACTGACTGGAAACCTCAACATCTTCCAGAGCTAATAAACACTATTCAATGTATAGTAAAAGTTCACTTCGCAGACTTGCAAAGAGCGCTGTATGGTATGGGCAACTTTGAGTTTCACGAACATTTCAAGCGTCACTATATGCAGTACTACTTGTACAGCTCTAAGACATCCGACGAAAAAGTTCAACTTTTTAATAGACTTCTGGCAGACAGACATTTATCCGTTCACAAAGTGATTTCTTCCGACGGTACACTAGTCATACCCGCTGTGGGTAAACTTGCAAACAAACCTGGTCAGAAGCACCACCCGAAAACTGTTGCTGCCAAAGCCAAGCCGAGATTTTAGACATTAATTTCTAATATTCATGTAAATAAGTTTATTTGTTACAGTTATCAATGATTCAAAAGTCAAATACAAAAAAAATATATAATTTGAAAACTGTTTTTTATTTTTAAATTATTATTTTTTTTAGATAATAATAATAATAATAATTATAATAATAATAATATACAATTATGGCCTTCATGAGAAGTTAATATCCATAATTATTAAATTGAGAAAGGGTTATTTTCCCGAGGTCCGAAGGAGCGAGGGAAAATAACCCTTTCGAGATTTAATAATTATGGATATTAACTTCTCATAAAGGACATAACTGTATTAATAATTTATACTGAACTAATATGAGGGAAATAACTAGTTATTGGTTCCATGTGCTGAGGGAAATAACTAGTTATTGGTTCGACGTTCAAAAGCGCACCAATTTCAAACAGTTATTTTGTGCTACGTGCAGATTCCCTCACAGTTATTTGACCTACGTGCAGTTTGCCACGGGAATAATGAGTTATTTCTTGTTCCATGGAATAAAACTTCAAAATATCTTAATTATTTCTTGTTTGGTTTCTAATAGTAAAGTATAATAATTATTATTATTATGATTTAAATTTAAATATTATTGTTTATGATCTGACAGAAGACACACAGTCACTGGTGAAACCCTATACACATTTCATGTTTATTGGTTCCACTTGAATGCACACGTTACACAAGTTAAACGGATTACTGGCACGTGTCGTTAAATTATTAAATAACTTCTGAACCGGTACAAATATGTATTTAAAAATCTGGAATTAAGTATTTAAAAACATTTGCTTTCATTTGCAAGGTTCTTTGTTGTCATTTGACCCGTCTATCATATCCTTAGTGCACTTGTATGGCTCTTAGTGCACTAAGGAGGTCCTTTGTGGTATTTCTACGGACCCGTATTAATTTGGGTAAACGGACAGAAAGTTGCAGTACAAAAAGTCACAATTAATATTTTGGGCTAAATAATGTTATAACAATAAAATGTCACAATACACATTTAACATGTATGTGGGAGTATATATAGGGTTGACACCGGTATGTAACTTGCTGTTGACATAGATTGTATAAATATGGATATGCACAAGTTAAATTAAGGAAAATGGGTGAAATAATAAAGAACTTTTATTGAAAATGAATATGTAAACCAAAAGTTGATTAATTCATAAATTAAAAAGATTTTTAATACAATTTATTAAGAAATACCAATCACAATATCTTTATTTATTCTTATCTTCCTTTGTTAAAAGAAACTTTAATATTATCAAAATCTCTTGATTCACAGGGCACTTATTCATGGATTACATTTGTCAAAAATATAACTTCGGACCAAAACATTTTTGATAAAACTTCTAACTGTAAAAATCTGAAGGAAGTGAAGTCACTAAAACCGTTTAATATGAGACAGGCAACCTGTTTGAAGGACGAAGTCCTAAAATTTCAATAATACGATGATCCGTACACGTTAGCCTCACCGGACGCAATTACGAACAATTTCGATGATATTGACATTTGATAATAAATTTGACCAAATTGATGAAGCTGATTGCATGTTCATATTTCAGATTAAACACCAATATTCCTTTTGAATCATAACCCATATATTATTCAATGCATTGTTACGGGGTTTAACTTGGAACAGATTTGCATGACCCCGTTCTAGTCACTCTGTGACCTAGATCCGGACACAATTTCGAACGACATCATAATAACCTTTCTAGTGTAAATTATTTAATGACAACTGTTAAAATTGAAAGAGCATTCATTCATTTACGTTCACATATCTATTTGTATATAATACACATGACATAAAAACCTTCCCTTTATTCATACCATAAATGTGTGCCAGTTTGCATTCGGAATTCCTTGGACTCATCACGGATTTTGACATTTTGGGATATATCAAGGTAAGGAAAATGTATTATATTGACTGTTTTTGTTTTAATTTCAATGTGTTCTACATATGCATAGAACCAGGAGATCATATTCTTTCCAATTACAGGCATAAGATAACAAAATATGCGAACCTCAATGAATTTTAGCGATAGATTCCAAGTGCAATTGTCGATCGTTTTCTGTTTACAAATATGAAAACGCGTCGTCTGCAACATTCAACAACTGCGCATGAATAATTTTCTCCCAAAACACGAGTAATTTAGCGGGGTATCTATTTATAAAAGCATTTATTTAATTCATGTTTTGAAGGAACAATTAGGGGACATACTTTTTATTTCGATCGTAATTGTGTCCGGTGAAGCTATTATCTTTTATTTTGAATGAATTGTGTAGCCGATTTGTTATGGCGTTCATTTTACCTACGCCGCTCTTCCATCGGTAAACTGACGAGTTCTGTCCCCTGGCTCGTACATCGGCTAGATTGAGACAGATTGAGTGCCAGTCTATTCCATCGGGAGTTTCGTAGAAAGAGATTTTTCTATTAGAATTTTATTAAAAGTTTATTTCGATTTTGCATAGAGTAAATAATCAAAGAATTTGGAATTTTTCATTGAAATAGATTTCTTTTGCGTTTCTAAATTATCAATTGATCTATATTTCAAACTTCCGGTGAGCAGATTTTTGGCTATCAATATAGAAGGAAAAATCGGACAGCTTACCGTTAGAAGGACTTCGTCCTTTATTAAAAGGGAATTTAAAAACAAATATAAATAAATGTGCGAAAATGAATGAAAATAGTAAAATGTTCTTGTATAAAAAACTCAAATTAAATTTGGAAAGAGAATTTTATTTATCATATAATAATTCTGATATCAGAAGATGCTTTACTAAAATTAGAATAAGGGACCCTAATCTTGAAATAGAGAAAGGACTATATTTCAAAATACCTAGAATACTCAGATTTTGTAAAACCTGTAATAAAATTGAGGATGAAGAGCACTTTATATTGGAATGTACTATAAACAGTAAATTGAGAACTGATCTATTTGCAATTCTTGCAAATGAAAACCCATATTTTATGCAATTTTCCAGTGAGCAAAAACTAATTTATCTTCTTAATCCTACAACTACAGCTCATGTCAAAATTATAGGCTTTTACATAATAAGGTCATTAGAACTGAGTACAGAAGTCTCTTAATTTGTTCATGATAAATTGAGATATCTTGTTTACATTGTTCTTTTGTTTTTTTTTTGTTTTTTTTGTTTTTTTTTCTGGTCACAAACATGTATGGATGTTTATTTGACAATAACATTATTATTATTATTATCTTATTATATAAAATATGGTCAGGTTGTTATTTTCATTGAATGTCATCTCAAAATAGATGGCTTCACAGTAGGTGCTGACTTCCTGTATAATAAGTAATTGGTTACAACTGAGAAATTTACTACATGACAAACAATTTTAATCAGCCATCATTGATCATCATAAAATACATTTTGTAATCTTTATTTTAAATGAAATTAAAAACTCATTGTAAGAGTGAAATCAATTCAAGCTTTTAGCTTTTATTTACTTTACAACTTTGAAATACAAATTAATATGTTTTAATATTAAAAAAAAGTAATAATTATTCATTTAAGTTTTATTTCATCAATGATCTGATTTAATATTTAATAATTATGATAACCTTGTTTTTCTACACGATTCCATGTTTATATCCATGCCATGATGGTCTCAGATAGTTGACTATTGTTCATAATAATTTCTGGAAGGAGTTTGTTTCCAATAAAAAAAAATATTCTAGGTTTCATGATATGTAATAATTTCTATCTTTTCATTAATATATATATTTGAGACATTAATCCTTATTACGATGGTAGCATCCCAAATTGCCGATTCCCAGTTTGCCGAATCCCAAATTGCCGAGTCCAATTAGCCGATTCCCAAATTGCCGACATATGAAAAATATTGTTATTGCAAGTAGAATAATGCTTCTGATTTATGAAGGAATATTGTAAATAATTAAATAAATATTTCTTTTTAAATGGGCCGACATACAGGGGAGTTTATATTATAGCATTCGAGCTCAAAGTCAAAAGGATATACGGTGGATTAGTCCTACAGACAACCATGATTTCTGTCAAGATGAAGGATGCCAAGAAATAATTTCAAAACATATATGCTCTGTGAATAATAACTAGCATAAACATGAGAGAATACACATTTTTTGTTTTGTAAATAGGTCCCAAATTTTGCATTTGAGCGAGACTTAGTAAAACTCTAAATAAACATTTACTTATTTGTAGTTTATTTCCATTGTTCTTCAATTATTTGAGTAATGAGGATCGGCATCTCCTATTCATCAGTGCATTTGATTATGGTTTTTCTAATTAAAATTGCGCGAAAAATTACTGCTTTCAATAAAATATGTACACATCATCAATATTTTTTTTGGAATAAAAAACAATATTATGAAACTTTGTCATTTTTAACAAAAGTCGGCAATATGGGATTCGGCAAAATGGACTCGGCAAAATGGTATTCGGCAATCTGGGATTCGGCAATCTGGTACTAATTCTTAACATTACGATATAGTGACATTTGTAGGTACATTTCACATTCTGAGTGATACATACATTACTTATTTATTAATAATCATTTATGATAAAGATATCGAGCAATACATTATTTATAAAAAAAAAAAGGTAATGTACAAGGACTTTCTATCAGGTATGAATACACATCCCCATATTGAAGATCAGGCCACTTGCACGTATTTTTTTCCTAAACACCTGCTGGTAACTTGAACGGGCACTCTTTACAGTTAATTACACTTAATTTTGATTTATATCAGAGATAACGATTCACCATTTAATGTCTCTTGATAGCTGTGGGACATGATTATCACTGGTACACATATATATTTCACGTTTGTTTATTGTAAAGTAATGATAAGGTGTTAATTACCACTCAATTTATAGATGACTCACTTATTCTCCACTGAAACCATGCGTATCCACGTGATGGCTTCACCGCCTATGATGGCCGACTCGTTGTTGTTAGGGGAAGTGATGTCACCCCGGAAAAGAAAAGTTTCTTTTAATAACACACTTCCTTGTTTAAGTCAGACCACTAACTTCCTGGTAAGATGATGAGATAGAGGAAACACTTCAGTGTTGAACATAATGAAGATCATATTGGTTTTCACAAAGATTGGAACTTTGTCTTTGGTAAGTTCTGTCACTTAGCCGTAAAATGGTAAGGGTGTTCCGATGTAGACCTACTTCGGTACTTGTCAGAAACATCTTCGGTGGTCGTCAACATTTTGTTTGCTTCGTTCTCAAATTCAAGATGACTGCTATCCCAGTTCCGTTTTCTGATTAAAAATCTTCTTCCACAGAAACAACATTTGTGATACCTGATGAAGTGTTTGAAATACTGTTTTAAATACGTTTAACCATAATTAAATGTGCACATATTTTACTTTTATTTTATTTACCAAAGGAATGTGTTAAGAATCGAAGGTCCATGCAGGTCCCAGAGAAAAAGTTTTGTTACACTTTGGTACATTTATAGCCAGTTTGGAGCAGAACATGTCTATTACGACTGGCCACCAATACCACCTCCGGTAACAGTAGGAATCAATGTTCCTTATATTATCAAACACAAAAAAGGTCTATACTAATCATCATGTTTTTAAGTGATCTGTGAATAATTGATTCATGAATAATATTATTTTTCTGCCAGTGGACTAGGTGTTGAGTGGAGAGGAGAGTATCAGAGCATAATAAGCAATGCATTATTGATGATGCTAATTCCATTATGCTTTCAGATTGGCTGAAATTTAAGCAATCTTATTTTCAGAACCACAATTGTGATGGTATAATTATATGAAATCCCTTACATGACGTTCATGCACAGTTTTTCTTTTTTATATATCAGAAATCCAAGATGGCCACCACAGCAGAACATATTATTTGTATAGGGAAAATGAATAAATGATTTTATTTAGAAACAGGAAATTTGATTGAACCCAAACTGTACATGGGTCATGAATAATAATTGGGGGATCCCTTACAAAATTTACCTTTTGTGTGGATTTGAAATCAAACATGTGTGCCTTAAGTTGCAGAGCAAAGTTTAACATAGAACCTAATGGGGGGAAAATATTAAAAATTCTTCTTTTCTGGAATTACTGAACTATTTGAAAGCAAGCTGTGCCTGAATGTTCTTTGATGGCCCTCTACAATTTGTTTTTAAGTCTTGTTATCAGTGACTTTCGTTGCAGGCGAGACATAAGTATTGCTTCTTATTAACAATAAACATATGCATCTGATTGTGACTACGCTGACAAGCTTTTCAGAACATTTATGTACATAATTCTGATGTGTATATGCTTGACTTTAGATTTATTCATGTTCCAATGTCCCTAAGAAAGAACAAATACTGTCATTAATATCCGTTGTTAAATGCAATAGAAGGGTTACAAACTTTCCTAAGCAACCAATATGGATAGACAGCTGGATTATTGGTATTTTGTCGTAAATAATTCAGCAATTTGTCAGCTGTATTGTGACCTCCAGGCTTGAGGGGAATGGGAAGCCTGGACAGATATAATGAACTGACATACCCCTAGTCATTAGTAGTTGTGTGGAAACTAAAATAATTGAGACAATTTTTCAGCTGTATTGCGATTTCCAGACTTGAGGGGAATTGAAAGCCAGGACAGATATAAAACATTAGCTGGTGAAATCCCTAGCCACGAGTAGCTAGTTGTGTGGAAATTATAAATTTGAGGCTATTTTCAGCTGTATTGTGACTTCCAGACTTGAGGGAAGGGGAATGGGAAGCCAGGACAGATATAAAACACTGGACGGTGAAACTCCTAGCCATGAGTAGTTGTCTAGAAACCATAACACTTGACTGGGCAAGTTATTAGGGAATATGGATTGTATTATTTATCCAACAAAGCAGCTGTCTGTATATCATGTAAATGAAATACCGGTACAACAGGACAGAATGACCTGATTTTTTATTATTGAATTACTATATAATTTTTATATGCAAATATGTCAATTACCATGTATGTCATAATGTAGTCTCACTTTAACTAAAATGTAATAAGCTAGTTTCTTCCATGAAAACTTAAAGATTTCATGACATGAAATTAATGTAAGTTCTTCTTTATGATTATCGTAGACCATGTACCTTGTCATCATGGTATAGCTAATAAAAAATGTGTAAATATAGAATAAAACCAAAAATCATTCATCCTGGCCCCTGCTTACAGGTTTTACATTCAGACTTCAATTACTAGTATAAGGTTTTAACAAATTTGGCAGTTTCAAGAGTTTGTCTGTAAATAAAAAAAAATGTTTTGTGTACATTTAAATAAATTTGCCTTATAAAATAGAAATTCTATTTCAGAGTGAATTATACAATGACTTGTAAGATGAACGCCCCATGACGCATGATACTGTATACATTTTAAACAAGGAAGTAAATCTGTTGTTAGATGAATTACTATTTTATATACCTGTATTTATTTATGAAAGAGGAAGTTTTCAAATATAGCACATATACAGGTTTCCGTTGTCATCCACCCATAAAGTTATTATACTTTTTTTGTTAAACAAATCACTGTTCAAATGAAAAGAACAATAAATCCAGAGACAGGAAATAATATTTCCATATCAGAATTTACAAAAATGAGTACAAATCAAGAAAGAAGAAGTGTGCATTAAAATGTACCTAAATAATTCGCTAACCCTCATTTTTGCTGCCGTTTCTTTCTTAAATAACTATATGGACATAACTTGAGATGTTATTAAGTTACTGACATTTTCTAATTTGATGGCATTTTGATTTTTGCAACTTTAAGAAAGTGTTTGTTTGTTTGTTTATGGTGTTCAATGCCACTTTCCAACTTTGGTGAATATTCTGGGAGACTCTCAAACCTAGTGATGAGAATAGGAAAGAATTTCATAATTGATCATTCACGAGAATAACTAATTATCGGGTTATAATCAGAATAAGCATGTTTTGTTGAACTTGAAAACAACTTATTTTATCCAAATTTTACTATATATGCCTGTTATATGTAATGTTGTGTATGTTTTTTCATATTTGTATTTTATTTTAAAGTTGTTTGACCAAATAAAATACAAACAATGTATGTTAAACTATTGCCTGAATTTGTAAATGTATTGTTTTTATATTATGTTTCATTGATTGATCAGTGATACAGTACCTTAAATAACCAGCACTGACTAGTGATTAGTGGTAGCTGAATGCCTTTATCACATCAGAATAGATTATAGGAAAAAGTCAACAAATGACAAACAACACCAAACAGAAATAAATTTGAATGAACAGTCCATAGAAAACAGAACATTGTCATCCACACCGTATTTCATCTCTTATAGTGACTGTGTACAGTAATCAGTATAATATTAGGCATAGCAGTACTAGTAGTATTCTATGTTTTTATTCGTGTATTGTCAATATTTGAAGTACTGAGGCGAGCCCTCTTTGTTCACTAAATTACCTGTAATACTAAACTTGTTCAATGGCAAGAAATTTGTTGGCTTTGATAGCGTATTCTTTGCAACAGATCTTGCAAATAGCTATTGCAATTTCTAAGTTTTCTATGGTACATGTAGCTGGCCCCTCCTTTATCTTTCTAAATCCCTGGACCAATTTTTTCCCTGGTTAAGGACTGTTGTTTGTCGGTCATGCTTCTAACCTATGTGTCATTGTTGCACATGCATATTTGTTTTTCTGTCAGAAATCTACAAATTTGACGATTTTAGTTTTCACTGGACTTATTATACTTTTAATGGACATTAGAAATATAATTTCATTTGCAAATATAAAAAAAACCGACTATGTAATATGATTTCATTTTCTGCTAAATTACGTCACAAGTGGAAGTAGAATTGTTCAATTAATCGGAAATATATGTTTGTGCTTGATTGCTTTTCCACCAAACAACAGACTTTTAATTATAGTTGTGATATGAAACAAATTGGATTTCAAAATACAATGTACTTGAATTCCAACTATGGTAAATATACTCCTCAGACCTATTTTTTTTAAATACCTTGCAATGGTACATTTTTGGAACAAAAAGAACAATAAATGAGATGTAGAAGTCAGTAGAAGAAGAATATTTCAAAATATTTGAGTTCTAACTTTTATTTTGGAGCAACTATGGATGGATGCATCACACATTCATGATCTAGGCGATTCTCTTACTATCATTCATAGGGTATCTGAATCCAAATGAAAGGGAGATGTATGTTTTAACAGTACCTTTAGTTTCAATTGAATTAATATCATCCTGCCCAATGGACAATGATGGATGATCTAACAAATTAAATCCAACAACCAGACTGTCATATAAGAAAACCTGGTTTACTGATTTGCTGTCTTTTGCCAGCTAAAATTTTCTATAGTGGTTATTATGAAAATATGTATTTCACTATAAAACAGAATAAATCTGGTTTGCTGTCCACTGACGGCCTTACTCATTTGTTTGGTGATACTGTGTGGTTTTATATTGATTGCTTATATCTGTATTTTCGTTATATTATCAGAGGGGTATTAACTGGTTTAACCTTGCCACATTTTTGTGCCTGTCCCAAACCAGGACCTGAAATTTCATTGCTTTTAGTTGTAACTTGTGATATTTTTTGTGTTCATTTGTTTGATATGAGAGGTAGTTGTTTGTTTTATTGATCTTGGTATTTAAGCTTTTTTTCATAATTAAAAGCATTTTGTAAAGTTAAAAATCCATCTGAAAGATCAAATCTTTTGCAACTTCAATTCAACAATGATGTATCCTTCATTTGAGTCATTTTTAGCTCACCTTGCCAAAGGTAATGTGAGCTTTTGCCATCACTTGGCGTCCGTCATCTGTCGTCCGTTAGCTTTTCACATTTTAATTTTCTCCTCTGAAACTGCAAAGCCAATTGATCTGAAGCTTGGTAGGATGCATCTATGGAAAATCCTCAATAAATATTGCTCATTTCGTCCCGATCCATTAACAAACATGGCGGCCACAGGCAATTGTTGTTTCTGATTGGCTGATTTAAAAAAATCTTCTCCTCTGAAACCGCTTGGCCAAATGAACCGAAACTTGGTAGGAAGCATCTATGGAAGGTCCTCTATAAAGATTGTTCATTTTGTCCCGATCGGTTAACAAACATGGCCACCACAGGCAATTCTTTTTTCTGATTGGTTGATTTCTAAAAAATCTTCTCCTCTGTTAAAAAAAAGATAACTCTTACCTAAACTGTTAAAAGAAAGATAACTCTTGCCATTATCTCCCTTAGAAATTAACTAATGCTAATATAAGTGTAACATGTTTATTCTATACATTACAAGTAGGTATTTACATTTTAATATTCTTTTTAGCAAACCTTGCCAAAGACAATATGAGCTTTTGCCATCACTTGGAGTCCGTCGTCTGTCATCCGTTTACTTTTCACAGTTTAATCTTCTCCTCTGAAAACCCTCAGCCAAATGAACTGAAACTTGGTGAAGCATCTATGGAAGGTCCTCTCTAAAGAGTGCACATTTTGTTATGATCCATTATCAAACATGACCGCCACAGGCAATTCTTGTTTCTGATTGGCCGATTTTTAAAAATCTTCTCCTCTGAAACCGCTTGGCCAAATGAACCAAAACTTGGTAGGAAGCATCTATGGAATGTCCTCTATGACGATTGCTCATTTCGTCATGATCGGTTAGCAAACATGGCTACCACCGAAACTTGGTAGGAATCATCTATGGAATGTCCTCTATGAAGATGGCTCATTTCGTCCCGATCGGATAGCAAACATGGCCACCACATACAATTCTTGTTTCTGATTGGTCGATTTCTAAACAAATCTTCTCCTTTGAAACTGCTTAGCCATATGAACCAAAACTTGGTAGGAATCATCTACATGTATGGAAGGTTCTGTATTAAGTTTCCTCAAAGCAGAATGAAAGTTGAGCGACACAGTCTCAGTGTGACCTGGGAGTAATCAAATGTATATTCCCTGAATTCTACTGAATGTCAATTGTTAAGCAGACAATGTTAGACAGCTTTGTCATATCACCAACAAACCTCAGATGTGCATTAATACATGTATAAACAGAAAGTTGTTATTAAAGTATAGAGGTTATATTGATTAAGCCAAATAAACATCTCAGGTTCCAGTCAAAAACAAAGATGATGACTGTTAAATCCCTGTAGATAAAGTCAAGAATGTACAAATGTATTCATTCTTTTAGATCATCAAGGGAGAATATAAAACCTTGAGTATTTTGTGATATTTTACTGGATTTTTAATGTAAAAGGGAATAGTAGAGAATAAGCATATGAAAAAGTACAATCATTTTTTAAAACTGTTTCATTTGACACCGTATTTCTATTCCACAGGTATCAACTATTTCTTACAGACATATATTCACATCAATTTTACAAATATTTTGCTGTTTTCAGGTATTCCTGGTTTGTTTGCTGTGTTTACAGTCTGATGGAGCTGTTATTGGAGGGAACTGTACTGTGAATGACAACTGTACAAATAGTAATGGAGCATGTGTTAACTCAACCTGTGGCTGTATAGCTACACACTACATAAATGAAAGTGAATGTACACAAAGTAAGTTTCTTACCATAAGGTGGTTGTTTATGCTACACACTACATACATGTAGATGGAAATAATACAGTTTGTCAGTAAAGTAAGTTTCAAAATATATAGTGGTTGTTTATTGTTGATTTTGAATTAACATTTGTAGCTAACGTGAGGTTTTGCCATCACAAGACGTCTAACGTCCGTCAGTTTGTTATTTGAAAAAGCCTCTCTGAAACCATGTGTGCCAATTTGAACCAAAGGGAAAAAAATTGAACCAAATATGAGATAAAGTATCAATAGGGTGTCTGCTTTCAAAAGCATGTCCAATTATTCGGCCAATCTTCCAACATTGCTGCTGTTACATACGTTATAAATAGAACACAATGGGGGGGAGGGTTAAAACACACACATACAGATCCACATTTTCTCACCAAATGAGCTGAATGTTGAACCAGTATATTTTAAAAGTACAAAGTTCTGAACGGATGATTTTTGACGGTCATTCACTCACGTCGCTATTGGCTTTTCTTTTCACCGACAGTCGTACTTGTTTACACTCAAGCTTTCGTTCATCTACCTGTGTGTGTGATCCAGTTTTCCAGATATGACCATTTCTATGTCCTTATCCATGCTAAGTTTCGCTTTACAGCCTCTCTTGGTACATCTCCATGATATATCCTTCGAGTTTAGCAGGAAGTCAATTCTGTAAGTAAATCCTTCGTAAACTAAAGCTTTCTTTCCTTTATTTGTCTCACTTACGACTAGATCCATTTTGATCAAATAAAGTAGACAAACTGATTTTATTTTTAACATTCGTCAGCTCAATTCGTGTTACTCACCAGCTGTAAATCATTGCCCAAAGGAATTCGGAATAATTTTATACTCAATGTATAAAAATGTCTTTCAAAATACATTGGGAATAAATAACAACAAATTCATATAATATTTTATTATTTTTATAATAATTTAACATTAAAAATACAGGTAAATTTTTTGCACTTTTGTAATGCACTTTCTTCGCACTTTTGTAATGTCCGTTAATCCCTGAATTCGTGTTTTTGTAATGCGCCCGATTTAAATATGTGGATTAAATTCTATTTATTGACATATGCCTATTTTGATAAGTCAAATTCTCTTTGAAACTCTAGTAGAATGAATTTATAGGACAAAATGTGCATCTAGTGGGCAAAGTTATAGTTATGGTATGTTGTAACTTTATTATACAAATCAGCCCAATTTTGGCCAGCATCAATATCTGTCGATCCAGGTCTTCCCAGACCCTGGATTATTACTCTTTTCTATCTAAAGGGGTTGGCAGGTCTGAAAATTCTATTTATTGACATCTGCTTATTTTGATAAGTAAAATTATCTTTGAAACTCTATTAGTAGGAGGGTCATACCTGTTAACCCTCCCCCTTTTCGCGGGAGTCTCCCGCGTAAGAGCCTTATCTCCCGCATGGACGAGGTCTCATGCGCGGGAGACATTAATCTCCCGCACACCCCTTTTCCTCCCGCACGATATCCCCCCAACAAAAAAATCAAGTACAATAAAATCTTGACCTACATTTTGCGATCAATATTTCTGGAAATTCCCCATTTGGAACTCCCGCACTGATGAAAAACACCGAGAGATACGAATGTAAATGATATCCGGTTATTGATCTGTTTGACACCTTTACAGGTAAATTGGGTCATGGAGATTAATTAAGGTGTTGATGATTATACAACAATTATCCACTGATTGACAGTTAATTGGGGATAAGGAAGTGGGTTTGTGGCACACGCTTAGATGATTAGAAGTGTGATAGCCGCAATTAAAAATAGTTATAAACCGTTGTGCAAACAGGAGTCGGACAACCTTTGATGCCGAGGAAAACTTCTTATTTCGATTAAACGTGCAATGAATTCATCTCGGATTGAGTTATTATGGCTTGTTTGGGACCAAAGCCGATCAAAGTATTATTTAAGGACTAAGTTCCAGGATGGAATTGATAAACCACAAAAATGCCAAAACGTATGCTATCACCCAATGTACTAGTCCGAGATTCCTCTGTCGTTTAACGGCATTGATAATCTTGCTATAGCCGTTCAACGACAGAGGGTGATACATACGGAAACCATCAAATTTGCCTCACAGCCATAGTATCGGCACATTTCCACGTTTCGTGGCTATCGGATTTTATTTTCTATCATAAACCTTATATAAATCGCTTCACCAATCATTTTTCTATTCATTCATAACCATCTTACCCTCAGAAAGTGGTGTTACACTCCATTACAGCACGAGTTTGCCTTAGATCCTATTATTCCGCCATTTTAATTCCATTTTCGAATCTACACACGTGATCTCGCGATACTAACTGAATGATGACAGCAACGCATTGCATGATGGGAGCTAATTAATGCAGCGTGCCAAATTATTTAGAGCATTATTTGCATACGTAAACAACATTCAAATCACATGGAAGACGATACATTTAAGCGTATTCTGCAGGACAAACAGTCCATCTACAGATCAAAGAAGAGCAGAAGGAAATTATACAGAATGTGTTGGAAAGAAAAGATTCAATGGCAGAGTGTTACCAACGGGCTTCGGAAAGAGCATGTGTTACGTTCCCCCATTTTGTTTTTGGACAAGGTACTACATTTTTTTTTTCTTATGGTTATCTGTAATTCACTAAATTTGCTGTTAAAATCATTACCAATCAATATAATCAACTGTATTAAATTTTAGGTTAATTGTTCTGCCTTAACAGGCGCCTATGATTGGCAATAAAAATATTTGTTTGTTTGTTTATATGCAAATTATCTCTCATGATACATTGCGGTAATCGTAGTTTTCTCGTAGTCACGTGACAAATGTTTGAAAAATGGAAGACAAATGTCGAAATCATAGGTTCTAAGGCAAAATCGTGCTGTAATGGAGTGTAACACCACTTTCTGAGGGTAAGATGTTTATGAATGAATAGAAAAATGATTGGTGAAGCGATTTATATAAGGTTTATGATAGAAAATAAAATCCGATAGCCACGAAACGTGGAAATGTGCTGACCCAGAGTTGGAGAAGCAAATCCGCTGTTTTCCGTATGTATCACCCTCTGTCGTTGAACGGCTACAGCAAGATTATCAATGCCGTTAAACGACAGAGGAATCTCGGACTACCAATGTACCAGCAGCAAAGTGACTTTTTAATTTTAGTGCTCTATAACTTTATTGTTCAGAGCATTCTGTCATCGTTTTTATTGCTTTGTTATAACCTTATGATTATGAATGATTATGAATAAATTATAAATACAGTTGTTATCCTTCATTCATCATATGAAACACTACTAATAGGACAGAAATGTAAACAATATATATTGAAATGGGATGCAGTTGGTTCAATACTGAAACAAACAAAATGAAAACATCAATTAACAATAAAAACATTCACCAAATACGTCGATAAAAAATCTCCAGTTATGAGACCAAATCTCCAGCCAAAAATTTACAAATCTCCAGTTGTAGCATAGCAACTCTATCACATGTATGCAACTACAAGGTACAATTTTGTGCGTTTAAAGGCGATGCACAAAATCTCCTCCTTAGAAGAGTTGGTAGGGGGGAGATCTCCCCCCTAGCAGTTCCCAGAGGTTAACAGGTATGAGGAGGGTCAGACTTTTTTTGAAAATGTGTTAAATTATCTTAAAGTACACACCAATGATCAGATCTTCTGAAGATATTTACAGTGGTGTTTAGTTTTTTAAAATCTGTTAAGCGGTTCAAAAGTTATGACAATTTGAAGTTCGGAAAATGACCACTTATATTTTATAATGGTGGCCATTTTGAATTTTATCTGTCTTTACCAAGAAATAGAATATCAGAAATTATTTGAAAACAATAATGAAATCTAATGAAACTGTACTTGATAAATGTAGTTTAGACATTGTTCTAAAAGAAATTGCATAGTTGTAGTCTTTGTATCATCAGCAACATGTGTTTCCAAATACATTTTTAAAATTATTTTTTACCATGCATTTCAATGGGAAAATTGAAAACGGCACCAAAATTGGATAAATTTTACCCATAAAATTGAACCTATCAATAAAAATTTTGAATTTTCTCATCAAACTGTATGAAATTATTAAAACCTAGCCTAATATCCACTACAGAAGAGTTTTACTTTCAGTCTAACTGGTCAGCAACATGTGTTTGAGGGAATAAATAGTTTCAAAATAGCGGTGCCATTTCCAAAGTTTCCATTCAATTTTGGTCGCTTCTGTCCAGTTTAAATATAAAAAAATTATGACATATGAAGAATTTTCTCCAAACATGTGCATTATTTATTTATTTCAACATGTCTTCTTTTAAATAATTCACTTTAAATAATAGTGTTCTAGTGCATTGTCACTGCAGCTGTCTTCAAATGCAAGACAGAATTACAGAATTTGCCATTGTGTAAATAAAATTGAAAAATGTCTGACCTCCCTAGAGCCTACTAGTAGATTGATTCTCCTAAGTAGTAGATTGTTGATCTGAGTGTAAGGTGATACATATCTCTTGTAATCAGATGTTATCTGGTCTTAGGGTTTTATGATATTATTTGCCCTGGAATATTTGTAGATTGTTTTTTGTTTTGTTTTTTTGTTTTGAAATTATGCACATTTTTGTGGCAATTGTAAAATTAAAGATGGTCCTCTATAAAGTTAGTATATTTTTATGTTGATAAGAAATTCAAGAACAGCTACCTATTAAAAAAAGGTTTAAAAGGATCTAAAAGAGAAATGTGTATGGAATTAGTTTTTAGAAACCACTTGGATCACACACTGTCTATAAATGAATATGAAATAATAAGTTGATAATTTGTAACTAGGTAAGCAGTGCGGCCTCAAATTTACCAGATTTAAAACATAATTTTTAAAATTTTTATTGAGATTACAATAACAATATTCTAAAAGTCATTAGACTCTCAATCTCCAGTTCAATTTGCCGTTTTACGTTTGCCCAGCTGATCTCCGTCGTAATGCTTCAGGAGCGACCACATTTTTATGACGCATACAAAATTCTAAATAGAAACGGATTCGGTAAAGGGAACGATACAAATCAGGGACGTCGTGTTATTTTATTTTATTAATTCTATGGGGACTTTTCACTCGAAAAGATCATATTACGCATCACAATATATTCAAATATATTTATCTTCATGACAGTTACCAATAATATTTACCAAAAACAGATAAAATATCACGTATTCAATGCGGTTACGAATTCCAAGTTGACCGAACTTGTTCCGGTATTAACTATGCGACCTGCGTTTCCGACTTCCTTTAAAAAAGTAAACACATCATTCAAAAATGTTTGGCGGACATGGGGATCGGCATTACTGACGTTATTGGCAGACCTCATGAATTTCTGCCCCCTAGGTCCGATAGGTCCGACGAATTTCAAAAACTCTGTTATAGACATTTGTTATGTGATTAAAATATGTGGGTTAAATTCTATTTATTGACATATGACTATTTTGATCCATCAAATTCTCTTTGAAACTCTAGTAGAAAGATTATCCTAAGTAGTAGATTGATGATCTGAGTGTAAGGTGATGCATATCTCTTGTAATCAGATGTTATTTGGTCTTAGGGTTTTATGATATTATTTGTATTGTAGAATTACAATCTGAAGATACTTGTACAAAGTCAGGGGAAGCAACAGAATGTACACCTAATGCTGTCTGTAATGGTGATAGTAGCCTTCTTACATGTACTTGTAATACTGGATTTTATGACAACAATTTCAGTACTACAGGTGGACGCTGTGTAGCAGGTACTTATTTTTCTGATGAAGACAATTGCATCATGTAACTATTTTGATGTATTAAATATATATTAGATAAACCAAGGAATCTAAATTAGAATAAATATTTATGTGCATTGTTGATCCAGTTAAACAGTAAATCAGAAATCATACAGGGCTGTATCACAATACAAAGTTCAACACAAGACCCTAAAGAAAAAATGTTAAAAATAATTGGATTGGCCCAGACAAGGTTTTTTTGGTGAAAAAGGAAGATGGCAACACATCAGCACATATATTAAGACAGTACTGTTTGAGATATTGTTTTTAAGTCTATTTCTCTATAAGGAATGTTCCATTTAAAAACATTCTGCCCTGGAATGTTTGTATATTGTTTTTTTTTTAGAAATTATGCACATTTTTTGTGGCAATTGTAAAATCAAAGATGGTCCTCTATAAAGTTAGTATATTTTGATGTTGATAAGAAATTCAAGAACAGCTACCTATTAAAAAAAGGTTTAAAAGGATCTAAAAGAGAAATATGTATGGAAATAGTTTTTAGAAACCACTTGGATCACACACTGTCTATAAATGAATATGAAATAATAAGTTGATAATTTGTAACTAGGTAAGCAGTGCGGCCTCAAATGAACCTCTAGCTTTTATATCATGTAATAACATAAGTAATGACATATAATCAATAATAAAGAACAGTTGATAATGTTGGAAAGGTTTTTCTGATTTTATTCCATGAAATTCACAGAGAAAATTAGTTTGTTTAGCTGTAATATAACATTATAGACATTTGTTATGTGATTAAAATATGTGGGTTAAATTCTACGTATTGACATATGACTATTTTGATCCATCAAATTCTCTTTGAAACTCTAGTAGAAAGATTATCCTAAGTAGTAGATTGATGATCTGAGTGTAAGGTGATGCATATCTCTTGTAATCAGATGTTATTTGGTCTTAGGGTTTTATGATATTATTTGTATTGTAGAATTACAATCTGAAGATACTTGTACAAAGTCAGGGGAAGCAACAGAATGTACACCTAATGCTGTCTGTAATGGTGATAGTAGCCTTCTTACATGTACTTGTAATACTGGATTTTATGACAACAATTTCAGTACTACAGGTGGACGCTGTGTAGCAGGTACTTATTTTTCTGATGAAGACAATTGCATCATGTAACTATTTTGATGTATTAAATATATATTAGATAAACCAAGGAATCTAAATTAGAATAAATATTTATGTGCATTGTTGATCCAGTTAAACAGTAAATCAGAAATCATACAGGGCTGTATCACAATACAAAGTTCAACACAAGACCCTAAAGAAAAAATGTTAAAAATAATTGGATTGGCCCAGACAAGGTTTTTTTTGGTGAAAAAGGAAGATGGCAACACATCAGCACATATATTAAGACAGTACTGTTTGAGATATTGTTTTTAAGTCTATTTCTCTATAAGGAATGTTCCATTTAAAAACATTCTGCCCTGGAATGTTTGTATATTGTTTTTTTTTTAGAAATTATGCACATTTTTTGTGGCAATTGTAAAATTAAAGATGGTCCTCTATAAAGTTAGTATATTTTGATGTTGATAAGAAATTCAAGAACAGCTACCTATTAAAAAAAGGTTTAAAAGGATCTAAAAGAGAAATATGTATGGAAATAGTTTTTAGAAACCACTTGGATCACACACTGTCTATAAATGAATATGAAATAATAAGTTGATAATTTGTAACTAGGTAAGCAGTGCGGCCTCAAATGAACCTCTAGCTTTTATATCATGTAATAACATAAGTAATGACATATAATCAATAATAAAGAACAGTTGATAATGTTGGAAAGGTTTTTCTGATTTTATTCCATGAAATTCACAGAGAAAAGTAGTTTGTTTAGCTGTAATATAACATTATAGACATTTGTTATGTGATTAAAATATGTGGGTTAAATTCTACGTATTGACATATGACTATTTTGATCCATCAAATTCTCTTTGAAACTCTAGTAGAAAGATTATCCTAAGTAGTAGATTGATGATCTGAGTGTAAGGTGATGCATATCTCTTGTAATCAGATGTTATTTGGTCTTAGGGTTTTATGATATTATTTGTATTGTAGAATTACAATCTGAAGATACTTGTACAAAGTCAGGGGAAGCAACAGAATGTACACCTAATGCTGTCTGTAATGGTGATAGTAGCCTTCTTACATGTACTTGTAATACTGGATTTTATGACAACAATTTCAGTACTACAGGTGGACGCTGTGTAGCAGGTACTTATTTTTCTGATGAAGACAATTGCATCATGTTACTATTTTGATGTATTAAATATATATTAGATAAACCAAGGAATCTAAATTAGAATAAATATTTATGTGCATTGTTGATCCAGTTAAACAGTAAATCAGAAATCATACAGGGCTGTATCACAATACAAAGTTCAACACAAGACCCTAAAGAAAAAATGTTAAAAATAATTGGATTGGCCCAGACAAGGTTTTTTTTGGTGAAGAAGGAAGATGGCAACACATCAGCACATATATTAAGACAGTACTGTTTGAGATATTGTTTTTAAGTCTATTTCTCTATAAGGAATGTTCCATTTAAAAACATTCTGCCCTGGAATGTTTGTATATTGTTTTTTTTTTAGAAATTATGCACATTTTTTGTGGCAATTGTAAAATTAAAGATGGTCCTCTATAAAGTTAGTATATTTTGATGTTGATAAGAAATTCAAGAACAGCTACCTATTAAAAAAAGGTTTAAAGGATCTAAAAGAGAAATATGTATGGAAATAGTTTTTAGAAACCACTTGGATCACACACTGTCTATAAATGAATATGAAATAATAAGTTGATAATTTGTAACTAGGTAAGCAGTGCGGCCTCAAATGAACCTCTAGCTTTTATATCATGTAATAACATAAGTAATGACATATAATCAATAATAAAGAACAGTTGATAATGTTGGAAAGGTTTTTCTGATTTTATTCCATGAAATTCACAGAGAAAATTAGTTTGTTTAGCTGTAATATAACATTATAGACATTTGTTATGTGATTAAAATATGTGGGTTAAATTCTACGTATTGACATATGACTATTTTGATCCATCAAATTCTCTTTGAAACTCTAGTAGAAAGATTATCCTAAGTAGTAGATTGATGATCTGAGTGTAAGGTGATGCATATCTCTTGTAATCAGATGTTATTTGGTCTTAGGGTTTTATGATATTATTTGTATTGTAGAATTACAATCTGAAGATACTTGTACAAAGTCAGGGGAAGCAACAGAATGTACACCTAATGCTGTCTGTAATGGTGATAGTAGCCTTCTTACATGTACTTGTAATACTGGATTTTATGACAACAATTTCAGTACTACAGGTGGACGCTGTGTAGCAGGTACTTATTTTTCTGATGAAGACAATTGCATCATGTAACTATTTTGATGTATTAAATATATATTAGATAAACCAAGGAATCTAAATTAGAATAAATATTTATGTGCATTGTTGATCCAGTTAAACAGTAAATCAGAAATCATACAGGGCTGTATCACAATACAAAGTTCAACACAAGACCCTAAAGAAAAAATGTTAAAAATAATTGGATTGGCCCAGACAAGGTTTTTTTTGGTGAAAAAGGAAGATGGCAACACATCAGCACATATATTAAGACAGTACTGTTTGAGATATTGTTTTTAAGTCTATTTCTCTATAAGGAATGTTCCATTTAAAAACATTCTGCCCTGGAATGTTTGTATATTGTTTTTTTTTTTAGAAATTATGCACATTTTTTGTGGCAATTGTAAAATTAAAGATGGTCCTCTATAAAGTTAGTATATTTTGATGTTGATAAGAAATTCAAGAACAGCTACCTATTAAAAAAAGGTTTAAAAGGATCTAAAAGAGAAACATGTATGGAAATAGTTTTTAGAAACCACTTGGATCACACACTGTCTATAAATGAATATGAAATAATAAGTTGATAATTTGTAACTAGGTAAGCAGTGCGGCCTCAAATGAACCTCTAGCTTTTATATCATGTAATAACATAAGTAATGACATATAATCAATAATAAAGAACAGTTGATAATGTTGGAAAGGTTTTTCTGATTTGATTCCATGAAATTCACAGAGAAAATTAGTTTGTTTAGCTGTAATATAACATTATAGACATTTGTTATGTGATTAAAATATGTGGGTTAAATTCTACGTATTGACATATGACTATTTTGATCCATCAAATTCTCTTTGAAACTCTAGTAGAAAGATTATCCTAAGTAGTAGATTGATGATCTGAGTGTAAGGTGATGCATATCTCTTGTAATCAGATGTTATTTGGTCTTAGGGTTTTATGATATTATTTGTATTGTAGAATTACAATCTGAAGATACTTGTACAAAGTCAGGGGAAGCAACAGAATGTACACCTAATGCTGTCTGTAATGGTGATAGTAGCCTTCTTACATGTACTTGTAATACTGGATTTTATGACAACAATTTCAGTACTACAGGTGGACGCTGTGTAGCAGGTACTTATTTTTCTGATGAAGACAATTGCATCATGTAACTATTTTGATGTATTAAATATATATTAGATAAACCAAGGAATCTAAATTAGAATAAATATTTATGTGCATTGTTGATCCAGTTAAACAGTAAATCAGAAATCATACAGGGCTGTATCACAATACAAAGTTCAACACAAGACCCTAAAGAAAAAATGTTAAAAATAATTGGATTGGCCCAGACAAGGTTTTTTTTGGTGAAAAAGGAAGATGGCAACACATCAGCACATATATTAAGACAGTACTGTTTGAGATATTGTTTTTAAGTCTATTTCTCTATAAGGAATGTTCCATTTAAAAACATTCTGCCCTGGAATGTTTGTATATTGTTTTTTTTTTAGAAATTATGCACATTTTTTGTGGCAATTGTAAAATTAAAGATGGTCCTCTATAAAGTTAGTATATTTTGATGTTGATAAGAAATTCAAGAACAGCTACCTATTAAAAAAAGGTTTAAAAGGATCTAAAAGAGAAATATGTATGGAAATAGTTTTTAGAAACCACTTGGATCACACACTGTCTATAAATGAATATGAAATAATAAGTTGATAATTTGTAACTAGGTAAGCAGTGCGGCCTCAAATGAACCTCTAGCTTTTATATCATGTAATAACATAAGTAATGACATATAATCAATAATAAAGAACAGTTGATAATGTTGGAAAGGTTTTTCTGATTTTATTCCATGAAATTCACAGAGAAAATTAGTTTGTTTAGCTGTAATATAACATTATAGACATTTGTTATGTGATTAAAATATGTGGGTTAAATTCTACGTATTGACATATGACTATTTTGATCCATCAAATTCTCTTTGAAACTCTAGTAGAAAGATTATCCTAAGTAGTAGATTGATGATCTGAGTGTAAGGTGATGCATATCTCTTGTAATCAGATGTTATTTGGTCTTAGGGTTTTATGATATTATTTGTATTGTAGAATTACAATCTGAAGATACTTGTACAAAGTCAGGGGAAGCAACAGAATGTACACCTAATGCTGTCTGTAATGGTGATAGTAGCCTTCTTACATGTACTTGTAATACTGGATTTTATGACAACAATTTCAGTACTACAGGTGGACGCTGTGTAGCAGGTACTTATTTTTCTGATGAAGACAATTGCATCATGTAACTATTTTGATGTATTAAATATATATTAGATAAACCAAGGAATCTAAATTAGAATAAATATTTATGTGCATTGTTGATCCAGTTAAACAGTAAATCAGAAATCATACAGGGCTGTATCACAATACAAAGTTCAACACAAGACCCTAAAGAAAAAATGTTAAAAATAATTGGATTGGCCCAGACAAGGTTTTTTTTGGTGAAAAAGGAAGATGGCAACACATCAGCACATATATTAAGACAGTACTGTTTGAGATATTGTTTTTAAGTCTAATTCTCTATAAGGAATGTTCCATTTAAAAACATTCTGCCCTGGAATGTTTGTATATTGTTTTTTTTTTTAGAAATTATGCACATTTTTTGTGGCAATTGTAAAATTAAAGATGGTCCTCTATAAAGTTAGTATATTTTGATGTTGATAAGAAATTCAAGAACAGCTACCTATTAAAAAAAGGTTTAAAAGGATCTAAAAGAGAAATATGTATGGAAATAGTTTTTAGAAACCACTTGGATCACACACTGTCTATAAATGAATATGAAATAATAAGTTGATAATTTGTAACTAGGTAAGCAGTGCGGCCTCAAATGAACCTCTAGCTTTTATATCATGTAATAACATAAGTAATGACATATAATCAATAATAAAGAACAGTTGATAATGTTGGAAAGGTTTTTCTGATTTTATTCCATGAAATTCACAGAGAAAATTAGTTTGTTTAGCTGTAATATAACATTATAGACATTTGTTATGTGATTAAAATATGTGGGTTAAATTCTACGTATTGACATATGACTATTTTGATCCATCAAATTCTCTTTGAAACTCTAGTAGAAAGATTATCCTAAGTAGTAGATTGATGATCTGAGTGTAAGGTGATGCATATCTCTTGTAATCAGATGTTATTTGGTCTTAGGGTTTTATGATATTATTTGTATTGTAGAATTACAATCTGAAGATACTTGTACAAAGTCAGGGGAAGCAACAGAATGTACACCTAATGCTGTCTGTAATGGTGATAGTAGCCTTCTTACATGTACTTGTAATACTGGATTTTATGACAACAATTTCAGTACTACAGGTGGACGCTGTGTAGCAGGTACTTATTTTTCTGATGAAGACAATTGCATCATGTAACTATTTTGATGTATTAAATATATATTAGATAAACCAAGGAATCTAAATTAGAATAAATATTTATGTGCATTGTTGATCCAGTTAAACAGTAAATCAGAAATCATACAGGGCTGTATCACAATACAAAGTTCAACACAAGACCCTAAAGAAAAAATGTTAAAAATAATTGGATTGGCCCAGACAAGGTTTTTTTTGGTGAAAAAGGAAGATGGCAACACATCAGCACATATATTAAGACAGTACTGTTTGAGATATTGTTTTTAAGTCTATTTCTCTATAAGGAATGTTCCATTTAAAAACATTCTGCCCTGGAATGTTTGTATATTGTTTTTTTTTTTAGAAATTATGCACATTTTTTGTGGCAATTGTAAAATTAAAGATGGTCCTCTATAAAGTTAGTATATTTTGATGTTGATAAGAAATTCAAGAACAGCTACCTATTAAAAAAAGGTTTAAAATGATCTAAAAGAGAAATATGTATGGAAATAGTTTTTAGAAACCACTTGGATCACACACTGTCTATAAATGAATATGAAATAATAAGTTGATAATTTGTAACTAGGTAAGCAGTGCGGCCTCAAATGAACCTCTAGCTTTTATATCATGTAATAACATAAGTAATGACATATAATCAATAATAAAGAACAGTTGATAATGTTGGAAAGGTTTTTCTGATTTGATTCCATGAAATTCACAGAGAAAATTAGTTTGTTTAGCTGTAATATAACATTATAGACATTTGTTATGTGATTAAAATATGTGGGTTAAATTCTACGTATTGACATATGACTATTTTGATCCATCAAATTCTCTTTGAAACTCTAGTAGAAAGATTATCCTAAGTAGTAGATTGATGATCTGAGTGTAAGGTGATGCATATCTCTTGTAATCAGATGTTATTTGGTCTTAGGGTTTTATGATATTATTTGTATTGTAGAATTACAATCTGAAGATACTTGTACAAAGTCAGGGGAAGCAACAGAATGTACACCTAATGCTGTCTGTAATGGTGATAGTAGCCTTCTTACATGTACTTGTAATACTGGATTTTATGACAACAATTTCAGTACTACAGGTGGACGCTGTGTAGCAGGTACTTATTTTTCTGATGAAGACAATTGCATCATGTAACTATTTTGATGTATTAAATATATATTAGATAAACCAAGGAATCTAAATTAGAATAAATATTTATGTGCATTGTTGATCCAGTTAAACAGTAAATCAGAAATCATACAGGGCTGTATCACAATACAAAGTTCAACACAAGACCCTAAAGAAAAAATGTTAAAAATAATTGGATTGGCCCAGACAAGGTTTTTTTTGGTGAAAAAGGAAGATGGCAACACATCAGCACATATATTAAGACAGTACTGTTTGAGATATTGTTTTTAAATCTATTTCTCTATAATGAATGTTCCATTTAAAAACATTCTGCCCTGGAATGTTTGTATATTGTTTTTTTTTTAGAAATTATGCACATTTTTTGTGGCAATTGTAAAATTAAAGATGGTCCTCTATAAAGTTAGTATATTTTGATGTTGATAAGAAATTCAAGAACAGCTACCTATTAAAAAAAGGTTTAAAAGGATCTAAAAGAGAAATATGTATGGAAATAGTTTTTAGAAACCACTTGGATCACACACTGTCTATAAATGAATATGAAATAATAAGTTGATAATTTGTAACTAGGTAAGCAGTGCGGCCTCAAATGAACCTCTAGCTTTTATATCATGTAATAACATAAGTAATGACATATAATCAATAATAAAGAACAGTTGATAATGTTGGAAAGGTTTTTCTGATTTTATTCCATGAAATTCACAGAGAAAATTAGTTTGTTTAGCTGTAATATAACATTATAGACATTTGTTATGTGATTAAAATATGTGGGTTAAATTCTACGTATTGACATATGACTATTTTGATCCATCAAATTCTCTTTGAAACTCTAGTAGAAAGATTATCCTAAGTAGTAGATTGATGATCTGAGTGTAAGGTGATGCATATCTCTTGTAATCAGATGTTATTTGGTCTTAGGGTTTTATGATATTATTTGTATTGTAGAATTACAATCTGAAGATACTTGTACAAAGTCAGGGGAAGCAACAGAATGTACACCTAATGCTGTCTGTAATGGTGATAGTAGCCTTCTTACATGTACTTGTAATACTGGATTTTATGACAACAATTTCAGTACTACAGGTGGACGCTGTGTAGCAGGTACTTATTTTTCTGATGAAGACAATTGCATCATGTAACTATTTTGATGTATTAAATATATATTAGATAAACCAAGGAATCTAAATTAGAATAAATATTTATGTGCATTGTTGATCCAGTTAAACAGTAAATCAGAAATCATACAGGGCTGTATCACAATACAAAGTTCAACACAAGACCCTAAAGAAAAAATGTTAAAAATAATTGGATTGGCCCAGACAAGGTTTTTTTTTGTGAAAAAGGAAGATGGCAACACATCAGCACATATATTAAGACAGTACTGTTTGAGATATTGTTTTTAAGTCTATTTCTCTATAAGGAATGTTCCATTTAAAAACATTCTGCCCTGGAATGTTTGTATATTGTTTTTTTTTTAGAAATTATGCACATTTTTTGTGGCAATTGTAAAATTAAAGATGGTCCTCTATAAAGTTAGTATATTTTGATGTTGATAAGAAATTCAAGAACAGCTACCTATTAAAAAAAGGTTTAAAAGGATCTAAAAGAGAAATATGTATGGAAATAGTTTTTAGAAACCACTTGGATCACACACTGTCTATAAATGAATATGAAATAATAAGTTGATAATTTGTAACTAGGTAAGCAGTGCGGCCTCAAATGAACCTCTAGCTTTTATATCATGTAATAACATAAGTAATGACATATAATCAATAATAAAGAACAGTTGATAATGTTGGAAAGGTTTTTCTGATTTTATTCCATGAAATTCACAGAGAAAATTAGTTTGTTTAGCTGTAATATAACATTATAGACATTTGTTATGTGATTAAAATATGTGGGTTAAATTCTACGTATTGACATATGACTATTTTGATCCATCAAATTCTCTTTGAAACTCTAGTAGAAAGATTATCCTAAGTAGTAGATTGATGATCTGAGTGTAAGGTGATGCATATCTCTTGTAATCAGATGTTATTTGGTCTTAGGGTTTTATGATATTATTTGTATTGTAGAATTACAATCTGAAGATACTTGTACAAAGTCAGGGGAAGCAACAGAATGTACACCTAATGCTGTCTGTAATGGTGATAGTAGCCTTCTTACATGTACTTGTAATACTGGATTTTATGACAACAATTTCAGTACTACAGGTGGACGCTGTGTAGCAGGTACTTATTTTTCTGATGAAGACAATTGCATCATGTAACTATTTTGATGTATTAAATATATATTAGATAAACCAAGGAATCTAAATTAGAATAAATATTTATGTGCATTGTTGATCCAGTTAAACAGTAAATCAGAAATCATACAGGGCTGTATCACAATACAAAGTTCAACACAAGACCCTAAAGAAAAAATGTTAAAAATAATTGGATTGGACCAGACAAGGTTTTTTTTGGTGAAAAAGGAAGATGGCAACACATCAGCACATATATTAAGACAGTACTGTTTGAGATATTGTTTTTAAGTCTATTTCTCTATAAGGAATGTTCCATTTAAAAACATTCTGCCCTGGAATGTTTGTATATTGTTTTTTTTTTAGAAATTATGCACATTTTTTGTGGCAATTGTAAAATTAAAGATGGTCCTCTATAAAGTTAGTATATTTTGATGTTGATAAGAAATTCAAGAACAGCTACCTATTAAAAAAAGGTTTAAAAGGATCTAAAAGAGAAATATGTATGGAAATAGTTTTTAGAAACCACTTGGATCACACACTGTCTATAAATGAATATGAAATAATAAGTTGATAATTTGTAACTAGGTAAGCAGTGCGGCCTCAAATGAACCTCTAGCTTTTATATCATGTAATAACATAAGTAATGACATATAATCAATAATAAAGAACAGTTGATAATGTTGGAAAGGTTTTTCTGATTTTATTCCATGAAATTCACAGAGAAAATTAGTTTGTTTAGCTGTAATATAACATTATAGACATTTGTTATGTGATTAAAATATGTGGGTTAAATTCTACGTATTGACATATGACTATTTTGATCCATCAAATTCTCTTTGAAACTCTAGTAGAAAGATTATCCTAAGTAGTAGATTGATGATCTGAGTGTAAGGTGATGCATATCTCTTGTAATCAGATGTTATTTGGTCTTAGGGTTTTATGATATTATTTGTATTGTAGAATTACAATCTGAAGATACTTGTACAAAGTCAGGGGAAGCAACAGAATGTACACCTAATGCTGTCTGTAATGGTGATAGTAGCCTTCATACATGTACTTGTAATACTGGATTTTATGACAACAATTTCAGTACTACAGGTGGACGCTGTGTAGCAGGTACTTATTTTTCTGATGAAGACAATTGCATCATGTAACTATTTTGATGTATTAAATATATATTAGATAAACCAAGGAATCTAAATTAGAATAAATATTTATGTGCATTGTTGATCCAGTTAAACAGTAAATCAGAAATCATACAGGGCTGTATCACAATACAAAGTTCAACACAAGACCCTAAAGAAAAAATGTTAAAAATAATTGGATTGGCCCAGACAAGGTTTTTTTTGGTGAAAAAGGAAGATGGCAACACATCAGCACATATATTAAGACAGTACTGTTTGAGATATTGTTTTTAAGTCTATTTCTCTATAAGGAATGTTCCATTTAAAAACATTCTGCCCTGGAATGTTTGTATATTGTTTTTTTTTTAGAAATTATGCACATTTTTTGTGGCAATTGTAAAATTAAAGATGGTCCTCTATAAAGTTAGTATATTTTGATGTTGATAAGAAATTCAAGAACAGCTACCTATTAAAAAAAGGTTTAAAAGGATCTAAAAGAGAAATATGTATGGAAATAGTTTTTAGAAACCACTTGGATCACACACTGTCTATAAATGAATATGAAATAATAAGTTGATAATTTGTAACTAGGTAAGCAGTGCGGCCTCAAATGAACCTCTAGCTTTTATATCATTTAATAACATAAGTAATGACATATAATCAATAATAAAGAACAGTTGATAATGTTGGAAAGGTTTTTCTGATTTGATTCCATGAAATTCACAGAGAAAATTAGTTTGTTTAGCTGTAATATAACATTATAGACATTTGTTATGTGATTAAAATATGTGGGTTAAATTCTACGTATTGACATATGACTATTTTGATCCATCAAATTCTCTTTGAAACTCTAGTAGAAAGATTATCCTAAGTAGTAGATTGATGATCTGAGTGTAAGGTGATGCATATCTCTTGTAATCAGATGTTATTTGGTCTTAGGGTTTTATGATATTATTTGTATTGTAGAATTACAATCTGAAGATACTTGTACAAAGTCAGGGGAAGCAACAGAATGTACACCTAATGCTGTCTGTAATGGTGATAGTAGCCTTCTTACATGTACTTGTAATACTGGATTTTATGACAACAATTTCAGTACTACAGGTGGACGCTGTGTAGCAGGTACTTATTTTTCTGATGAAGACAATTGCATCATGTAACTATTTTGATGTATTAAATATATATTAGATAAACCAAGGAATCTAAATTAGAATAAATATTTATGTGCATTGTTGATCCAGTTAAACAGTAAATCAGAAATCATACAGGGCTGTATCACAATACAAAGTTCAACACAAGACCCTAAAGAAAAAATGTTAAAAATAATTGGATTGGCCCAGACAAGGTTTTTTTTGGTGAAAAAGGAAGATGGCAACACATCAGCACATATATTAAGACAGTACTGTTTGAGATATTGTTTTTAAGTCTATTTCTCTATAAGGAATGTTCCATTTAAAAACATTCTGCCCTGGAATGTTTGTATATTGTTTTTTTTTTTTAGAAATTATGCACATTTTTTGTGGCAATTGTAAAATTAAAGATGGTCCTCTATAAAGTTAGTATATTTTGATGTTGATAAGAAATTCAAGAACAGCTACCTATTAAAAAAAGGTTTAAAAGGATCTAAAAGAGAAATATGTATGGAAATAGTTTTTAGAAACCACTTGGATCACACACTGTCTATAAATGAATATGAAATAATAAGTTGATAATTTGTAACTAGGTAAGCAGTGCGGCCTCAAATGAACCTCTAGCTTTTATATCATGTAATAACATAAGTAATGACATATAATCAATAATAAAGAACAGTTGATAATGTTGGAAAGGTTTTTCTGATTTGATTCCATGAAATTCACAGAGAAAATTAGTTTGTTTAGCTGTAATATAACATTATAGACATTTGTTATGTGATTAAAATATGTGGGTTAAATTCTACGTATTGACATATGACTATTTTGATCCATCAAATTCTCTTTGAAACTCTAGTAGAAAGATTATCCTAAGTAGTAGATTGATGATCTGAGTGTAAGGTGATGCATATCTCTTGTAATCAGATGTTATTTGGTCTTAGGGTTTTATGATATTATTTGTATTGTAGAATTACAATCTGAAGATACTTGTACAAAGTCAGGGGAAGCAACAGAATGTACACCTAATGCTGTCTGTAATGGTGATAGTAGCCTTCTTACATGTACTTGTAATACTGGATTTTATGACAACAATTTCAGTACTACAGGTGGACGCTGTGTAGCAGGTACTTATTTTTCTGATGAAGACAATTGCATCATGTAACTATTTTGATGTATTAAATATATATTAGATAAACCAAGGAATCTAAATTAGAATAAATATTTATGTGCATTGTTGATCCAGTTAAACAGTAAATCAGAAATCATACAGGGCTGTATCACAATACAAAGTTCAACACAAGACCCTAAAGAAAAAATGTTAAAAATAATTGGATTGGCCCAGACAAGGTTTTTTTTGGTGAAAAAGGAAGATGGCAACACATCAGCACATATATTAAGACAGTACTGTTTGAGATATTGTTTTTAAGTCTATTTCTCTATAAGGAATGTTCCATTTAAAAACATTCTGCCCTGGAATGTTTGTATATTGTTTTTTTTTTAGAAATTATGCACATTTTTTGTGGCAATTGTAAAATTAAAGATGGTCCTCTATAAAGTTAGTATATTTTGATGTTGATAAGAAATTCAAGAACAGCTACCTATTAAAAAAAGGTTTAAAAGGATCTAAAAGAGAAATATGTATGGAAATAGTTTTTAGAAACCACTTGGATCACACACTGTCTATAAATGAATATGAAATAATAAGTTGATAATTTGTAACTAGGTAAGCAGTGCGGCCTCAAATGAACCTCTAGCTTTTATATCATTTAATAACATAAGTAATGACATATAATCAATAATAAAGAACAGTTGATAATGTTGGAAAGGTTTTTCTGATTTGATTCCATGAAATTCACAGAGAAAATTAGTTTGTTTAGCTGTAATATAACATTATAGACATTTGTTATGTGATTAAAATATGTGGGTTAAATTCTACGTATTGACATATGACTATTTTGATCCATCAAATTCTCTTTGAAACTCTAGTAGAAAGATTATCCTAAGTAGTAGATTGATGATCTGAGTGTAAGGTGATGCATATCTCTTGTAATCAGATGTTATTTGGTCTTAGGGTTTTATGATATTATTTGTATTGTAGAATTACAATCTGAAGATACTTGTACAAAGTCAGGGGAAGCAACAGAATGTACACCTAATGCTGTCTGTAATGGTGATAGTAGCCTTCTTACATGTACTTGTAATACTGGATTTTATGACAACAATTTCAGTACTACAGGTGGACGCTGTGTAGCAGGTACTTATTTTTCTGATGAAGACAATTGCATCATGTAACTATTTTGATGTATTAAATATATATTAGATAAACCAAGGAATCTAAATTAGAATAAATATTTATGTGCATTGTTGATCCAGTTAAACAGTAAATCAGAAATCATACAGGGCTGTATCACAATACAAAGTTCAACACAAGACCCTAAAGAAAAAATGTTAAAAATAATTGGATTGGCCCAGACAAGGTTTTTTTTGGTGAAAAAGGAAGATGGCAACACATCAGCACATATATTAAGACAGTACTGTTTGAGATATTGTTTTTAAGTCTATTTCTCTATAAGGAATGTTCCATTTAAAAACATTCTGCCCTGGAATGTTTGTATATTGTTTTTTTTTTAGAAATTATGCACATTTTTTGTGGCAATTGTAAAATTAAAGATGGTCCTCTATAAAGTTAGTATATTTTGATGTTGATAAGAAATTCAAGAACAGCTACCTATTAAAAAAAGGTTTAAAAGGATCTAAAAGAGAAATATGTATGGAAATAGTTTTTAGAAACCACTTGGATCACACACTGTCTATAAATGAATATGAAATAATAAGTTGATAATTTGTAACTAGGTAAGCAGTGCGGCCTCAAATGAACCTCTAGCTTTTATATCATGTAATAACATAAGTAATGACATATAATCAATAATAAAGAACAGTTGATAATGTTGGAAAGGTTTTTCTGATTTTATTCCATGAAATTCACAGAGAAAATTAGTTTGTTTAGCTGTAATATAACATTATAGACATTTGTTATGTGATTAAAATATGTGGGTTAAATTCTACGTATTGACATATGACTATTTTGATCCATCAAATTCTCTTTGAAACTCTAGTAGAAAGATTATCCTAAGTAGTAGATTGATGATCTGAGTGTAAGGTGATGCATATCTCTTGTAATCAGATGTTATTTGGTCTTAGGGTTTTATGATATTATTTGTATTGTAGAATTACAATCTGAAGATACTTGTACAAAGTCAGGGGAAGCAACAGAATGTACACCTAATGCTGTCTGTAATGGTGATAGTAGCCTTCTTACATGTACTTGTAATACTGGATTTTATGACAACAATTTCAGTACTACAGGTGGACGCTGTGTAGCAGGTACTTATTTTTCTGATGAAGACAATTGCATCATGTAACTATTTTGATGTATTAAATATATATTAGATAAACCAAGGAATCTAAATTAGAATAAATATTTATGTGCATTGTTGATCCAGTTAAACAGTAAATCAGAAATCATACAGGGCTGTATCACAATACAAAGTTCAACACAAGACCCTAAAGAAAAAATGTTAAAAATAATTGGATTGGACCAGACAAGGTTTTTTTTGGTGAAAAAGGAAGATGGCAACACATCAGCACATATATTAAGACAGTACTGTTTGAGATATTGTTTTTAAGTCTATTTCTCTATAAGGAATGTTCCATTTAAAAACATTCTGCCCTGGAATGTTTGTATATTGTTTTTTTTTTTAGAAATTATGCACATTTTTTGTGGCAATTGTAAAATTAAAGATGGTCCTCTATAAAGTTAGTATATTTTGATGTTGATAAGAAATTCAAGAACAGCTACCTATTAAAAAAAGGTTTAAAAGGATCTAAAAGAGAAATATGTATGGAAATAGTTTTTAGAAACCACTTGGATCACACACTGTCTATAAATGAATATGAAATAATAAGTTGATAATTTGTAACTAGGTAAGCAGTGCGGCCTCAAATGAACCTCTAGCTTTTATATCATGTAATAACATAAGTAATGACATATAATCAATAATAAAGAACAGTTGATAATGTTGGAAAGGTTTTTCTGATTTTATTCCATGAAATTCACAGAGAAAATTAGTTTGTTTAGCTGTAATATAACATTATAGACATTTGTTATGTGATTAAAATATGTGGGTTAAATTCTACATATTGACATATGACTATTTTGATCCATCAAATTCTCTTTGAAACTCTAGTAGAAAGATTATCCTAAGTAGTAGATTGATGATCTGAGTGTAAGGTGATGCATATCTCTTGTAATCAGATGTTATTTGGTCTTAGGGTTTTATGATATTATTTGTATTGTAGAATTACAATCTGAAGATACTTGTACAAAGTCAGGGGAAGCAACAGAATGTACACCTAATGCTGTCTGTAATGGTGATAGTAGCCTTCTTACATGTACTTGTAATACTGGATTTTATGACAACAATTTCAGTACTACAGGTGGACGCTGTGTAGCAGGTACTTATTTTTCTGATGAAGACAATTGCATCATGTAACTATTTTGATGTATTAAATATATATTAGATAAACCAAGGAATCTAAATTAGAATAAATATTTATGTGCATTGTTGATCCAGATAAACAGTAAATCAGAAATCATACAGGGCTGTATCACAATACAAAGTTCAACACAAGACCCTAAAGAAAAAATGTTAAAAATAATTGGATTGGCCCAGACAAGGTTTTTTTTGGTGAAAAAGGAAGATGGCAACACATCAGCACATATATTAAGACAGTGCTGTTTGAGATATTGTTTTTAAGTCTATTTCTCTATAAGGAATGTTCCATTTAAAAACATTCTGCCCTGGAATGTTTGTATATTGGTTTTTTTTTAGAAATTATGCACATTTTTTGTGGCAATTGTAAAATTAAAGATGGTCCTCTATAAAGTTAGTATATTTTGATGTTGATAAGAAATTCAAGAACAGCTACCTATTAAAAAAAGGTTTAAAAGGATCTAAAAGAGAAATATGTATGGAAATAGTTTTTAGAAACCACTTGGATCACACACTGTCTATAAATGAATATGAAATAATAAGTTGATAATTTGTAACTAGGTAAGCAGTGCGGCCTCAAATGAACCTCTAGCTTTTATATCATTTAATAACATAAGTAATGACATATAATCAATAATAAAGAACAGTTGATAATGTTGGAAAGGTTTTTCTGATTTGATTCCATGAAATTCACAGAGAAAATTAGTTTGTTTAGCTGTAATATAACATTATAGACATTTGTTATGTGATTAAAATATGTGGGTTAAATTCTACGTATTGACATATGACTATTTTGATCCATCAAATTCTCTTTGAAACTCTAGTAGAAAGATTATCCTAAGTAGTAGATTGATGATCTGAGTGTAAGGTGATGCATATCTCTTGTAATCAGATGTTATTTGGTCTTAGGGTTTTATGATATTATTTGTATTGTAGAATTACAATCTGAAGATACTTGTACAAAGTCAGGGGAAGCAACAGAATGTACACCTAATGCTGTCTGTAATGGTGATAGTAGCCTTCTTACATGTACTTGTAATACTGGATTTTATGACAACAATTTCAGTACTACAGGTGGACGCTGTGTAGCAGGTACTTATTTTTCTGATGAAGACAATTGCATCATGTAACTATTTTGATGTATTAAATATATATTAGATAAACCAAGGAATCTAAATTAGAATAAATATTTATGTGCATTGTTGATCCAGTTAAACAGTAAATCAGAAATCATACAGGGCTGTATCACAATACAAAGTTCAACACAAGACCCTAAAGAAAAAATGTTAAAAATAATTGGATTGGCCCAGACAAGGTTTTTTTTGGTGAAAAAGGAAGATGGCAACACATCAGCACATATATTAAGACAGTACTGTTTGAGATATTGTTTTTAAGTCTATTTCTCTATAAGGAATGTTCCATTTAAAAACATTCTGCCCTGGAATGTTTGTATATTGTTTTTTTTTTTTAGAAATTATGCACATTTTTTGTGGCAATTGTAAAATTAAAGATGGTCCTCTATAAAGTTAGTATATTTTGATGTTGATAAGAAATTCAAGAACAGCTACCTATTAAAAAAAGGTTTAAAAGGATCTAAAAGAGAAATATGTATGGAAATAGTTTTTAGAAACCACTTGGATCACACACTGTCTATAAATGAATATGAAATAATAAGTTGATAATTTGTAACTAGGTAAGCAGTGCGGCCTCAAATGAACCTCTAGCTTTTATATCATGTAATAACATAAGTAATGACATATAATCAATAATAAAGAACAGTTGATAATGTTGGAAAGGTTTTTCTGATTTTATTCCATGAAATTCACAGAGAAAATTTGTTTGTTTAGCTGTAATATAACATTATATACATTTGTTATGTGATTAAAATATGTGGGTTAAATTCTATTTATTTACATCTGGCTATCTAGTAGATTTATTCCCCTAAGTAGTAGATTGTTGATCTGAGTGTAAGGGGATACATATTTCTTGTAATCAGATGTTAACTGGTCTTATGGTTTTATGATATTATTTGTATTGTAGAATTACAATCTGGAGATACTTGTACAAAGTCAGGAGAAGCAACAGAATGTATACCTAATGCTGAATGTACAATTTATAGTAATTCAGATCTTAAGTGTACTTGTAATACTGGATTTTATGACGACAATTTCAGTTCTTCAGGTGGACTCTGTGAAGCAGGTACTTATTTTTCTGTTGAAGAAAATTACATTGTGTCTATTAACTATGAAGACCGAGGCAAGTAAATTTTCAGTCGGTTCAATAAAGATTGATGTGGGGTGGTCCGATGGTTCCAGTAACATTTTCACAATTGAAAATATTGTTTCTCAATATGAAAAAGGCTCTTTTTTCCCCAATTTCAATGGGGGAAAATTCCCAATAGCGTGGTGATAAAATTATTTATAAATATCGTTAATGAAAGCTTTTTCAAATGAAAGTAAAAATTCGACATTTGTAAGTTTTTGACCTGGTTACTGTTTGCTTTGATTGTGCAAGCGAAATACTATTCAGAAGATAGCGGGAACCAGTGCAATATGTAGCAGAGCTTAAATGTGATGGTAAGTCCAACTTTGGGTTCAATGCTTTTATTTTGAATATTATAGTAATAATAACAGTAACCCTACAAATATACAAATAATAAATATAAATACATGACTACTAGTACTACAAGACAGATCACATTTATAAGACAATACACAATCAAAGGGAGATAATTCTCTATGATTTGTCAAAGAAATACAAAATAAAACACTTTTCTACAAGTTATCTTCTAAGAAAAATACCACAATATAGCTTACTCTTCTAATAAGCATACACTAAAGTAAATAATTCTGTCTTTGATAAATAAAAAAATAATTGCAACTTCAAGACAATTGCGTTACCTCATCTCAGAATTAGTTTCTGCATAGTTTATACACTCAAAAAAATACATATATGTGCGAGAGAATATATGACACAAATAAAAATGACATGTACACTAATACACTCAGTAAACACAATTAACTGAATACACAAATATATAAACATGCAAACAAATACAAAGCTTACCCTATATATGGTACATGGGCACCAACTGATTGATCACTCTAGGATCTCTCTATAAATCTACTCTACATCATAAATTCCCGAATAATATAAAAGGGCAGTGACTTATTCCACTTCATCCCATGGGGGACATAGGGCAACCACAATAAAAGGGCAGTGATAAGTCAAAATGACTTAAGAACATATTAATCATAACTAAAGCATCATCTTGAATAAATTAATCAGATATATATAAATTATATATCAAAGTTTACAGAAATTCAACACTTGTAAAAATATAAAAGGATAACCATGATAATATTACTCTCATTCTAATTTTAAATAAAATTATAAAACATTTATAATCAGATTCATACTTCAATCTCAATATGTGCATTCTCACAATTGCATACTAAAGTAAAAATTAGAAATGGAAAATAAGAAAACAGAAAGAAGACTGACCTTTAGAAAACAAACAGAATATTAGTATATGTGGTCCAAATTAGTTTCCAGTTTAAAAATATTTTTGAGTCAACTAAAATGTCTGCCTGTGTCTTTATTGTGCTCTATCACAGATGTGTGGAAAAAATAATCTACCAAAGGAAAGTCTGTATTTTTCCTCCAAAATTTAGGTGTAATGAATCATGTAATTGTATATGCAACATGTTTTATTTTGTAATATTAATTTCAAAAATATTATAAACATTAAAAACATGAATAAATAGTATCATTATAGCATATAATGATTTTCAGTAATTATATAAAATTAAGACTAACAGAAATATATTGAGTTGCTTGATTTGTTGAAAGTGGCATGTACCGGTGTCGTATAGTAAACCTTCCGCATAGCAAACCTTCCCCCAGAATGTTTACTATATAGTAAACATTCCCCTTCGGAATATTTGCTATATAGTAAACCTTCCCCCCGGATACTTTACTATATACATGTAGTAAATATACCCCTGGGAGAAAATTTACTATATAGCAAACATTTCCCCATCCATAGCCGATCATTCCCCTGGATATTTTGCTATATAGTAAATGTTCCCCCTTAATCCGGATAATTACTATTGATTCGGAATTTAGCACCTTAATCGTGTTAATTTTAATTGTTATATACCATTAATTATATCCGGTTATGATTAAGAGGTAAAAAAGCACATGCTTTGCAATAAAAAAAATGTACGGAGCCATTTTGCGGTATAATGGCACATATTCCCCTAGCTGCAATAATGTAGCTCCTGTGACAAACTTGTGTCTCTGCAGAGCTACAACGCTGTCCCATTCGTCACAATGGAGCAAAAAAAAAGTTGCAGTTGAAACATAAAAACTCACTATTTACGCTTCAAACATTTCATTATAACTATTACTGATGATCCCAGTCCTTGTTAAATCGGTTTGGCTGAGAAATATATGCTTTTCAAAGGTAGCAACAACCTTGTTCAAATTTATCGATCGTTTTCCATAACCGGAAACTACGGAAGGCGGAGCTTTTCTAAATATGGTATTTCTTACTACACGCTGATGTAAACATTCACGCCTAAATTGCCAAATATGGTATCGACATCCAAATAGTGAGGCCGGAAATGACGAAATTCAAAATGTTCAGAGAGAAGATTTTTATTTTGTGGGAATTACATTCTAAAATACTGGTAGGTGATAAAAACTTGTTATAATAATGGACAAAAGGAAAGGTTATGTCTTATTATTGATAAATGCAGGCGTCAGAAGCTCTGTAAGCGAGTGCAAAAAATCTCGGCGGCTGCTCCATTACGTTTAATGGCATCCCGTTATAACCCTTGCAAGTAAGCGAGCATTTAGGGTTTTATTATTAGAACTAATATTCCCCCTATAATGCGTAAAATCCGAACGTTTACGGTTAGGTAGGAAGGTTTACTATGCGGGAAAGTTTACTATATTATAAATCTTCCGAGGGGTTAATCTACTATGGGGGAAAGTTTACTCTATGACACCGGACTGTGATAAACCTTCAGACTAACGAAAGCGGAAATTGTAGTATTTAAGGGTGTAGGCCTGGGGTATGGGAGATAACTCTATTTTCAGTGTCTTCTCAAATATATGATCATCTGTGCATTTGAAAATTCCCCCTCAATTCTAAGCTTCTTGGTGACAAAGATTGTTTACATTGGATATAGCCAGTTGAAAAAATTACTCCTTTTCCTTTTGCCTTTCCATAGCTGTGCTCCTTGTATTTTTAAATATCTTATTGCTGCTTATGCCAGTGTCAGGCAGTGTGTTATTATTATATGCCGGTGCCCACAAAATATCATTGAAATATCTCTTTCCTGAAAAAAATTTCATCGAAGTATGTTGTCAAAAATGACAGAAATGTAACACAATTTGTATGACAACCTTTTTCTATTGAATTTCAAGGGTTTGTCAAAAACAAAGAATTAAATATATACACCAGAATCTTAGATATTATGAAACTGTAGAGCAAATTCATTTTATGGTAGTAAAAAAATAGAAAGCTATGTTTGGGAAAAAAAATTGTAATATCCTCACGGTATGGGTTTCGGAGCCCTTAAGGGAAAATAGTAAATTATATTCTTTCATGGCGTTGAAAGAAATATTAAATATTGGAAATATCTAGATACAAGTCTCCTTTAAAATGTTTTAACATGAACTTTTATCTAGAGCCTGCTAACACTTGCGCAAAAATTGTTTATTATTGAGTTCTACGTCACACTTACCTGTGTAGGCGGTATCAATTTCGGAGCGGCTATTCCAATTCACTCCTAATGTATGTAAAATGGATGGAACAGTGCACACATTGTTCCAATGTATGGTGTGCTGTCTTGCCATATTGTTTAAACGTTTTTTAACAATAAAAAATAAAAAATAAAAAAATCCAAATTAACTTCAAACAATTTAATGTACTAACGATCCAACGCTGAAAATGACTTTAATTAAATTTTGTTTTTCATTTTTTTTAATAATTTTTAATTACAAAAAAAAAATATTTTTTCAATTTCAATAGTAAATATCCTTATCTCAAATAAACAGACCAAAAAAGTTGAAATGAATGACTTTTGAACCATTTGTCATTCCTGTCTAATCTGTAAAATTGTAGAAATGAAGATTTCAGACAATAAGAAATGACACTTACGGCTTTCCATAGATTTTTTGTTTGTTAAGAGTTGTCCCCCTTTCCACACTTGAAATGTGTTCAATGGGCAGACGACAAAAGGATAAACAACATTGGAATGACTTGCAGCTGCAACAATGGGTACTTTTTTAAGGAAATTTGAGGTATAAAAAATGGACTTAGGAAATACAGTGATATTCTATTGGTGTTTTATGACGTATAAAATACCCACGTTAACTGAAAGCTGTCGGGACATTTCTTTGTATGGTGAACTGTCAACTGTATCGACAATTTAAACATACGCCTCTGGCGTCATACGGGTCACTAGTTCATGAGTAATGAATATGCATATTGGCGGCTCCGAAACTGATCCGCTCTGAAACTGATACCCAGACGATATCTGATCCTCTCTTATACCGCCGCCCCCTTCTCCTAAGACAACTAAAGAATAACTAGAATCAAACGAATACAACTGGAGCACAGAATTTGAAGGAATTTAACAATACACCTGGGTGGCTTGTCTGTTTTTTTTGTAATGAATTAATCAAGCAGAATCAACCTCAAACCCCCCCACCCTCCCCAGCCAACTTGAAAATAAAAAAGACAAATGCAGTCATTTGGTAATTTGGACATCCACTGTGTCAATTATAAGAATTCAAAAGCTTTTTGTTATTGGTAACTAGTTATTTTTTATCTCACAAACAAAGAAACTAGCAAAGGATGAGTGTGTGATAAGTTTCCTCGACAATTTCATATTTTTCTGGGTGCCATCCATGAAAAACGTAAATTTAAATATTTAAAAAATCTGACGGTAAAAGTTTGTAAAATTTGGTGCAATGATGTCTATATGTCTATTCTTCAGTGTGACATTTTTTGGTGGAAATTAATCGACAGGAATTTTTTTAATCCGATTCTTCCATGAAACTAAATACTTTTGATCGAATCCAAACTGAACACAGAGTATTATTAGATTGCCTGTTACAACATTTGATATGTGGATCAGAAATCTAAGATATGTCTTTTTCCCAAAAAAATGTAACATATGACTCTAAGGGAAGAGTTAAAAAATGGTTCACTTTTACCACTAAACTATTTGAAATGAAATTTGGATGAAATGTTCGATTGACGGTCATCCGTTTTTAGCTCACCTGGCCATAGGCCATGTGAGCTTTTGTCATGGGTAAGCATCTGTCGTCCGTCCGTCCGTCCGTTAGCTTTTCACATTTAAATCTTCTTCTCTGAAACCACAGAACAGAATTGAACCAAACATGCCAGAAATGTTCATTGGATGGTCCTCTACCAGATTTGTGTTTTTGGTGCTGATTTGAAATCCAACATGGCTGCCAGGGTCCATAATGTGTTCTCATTGGCTGAAATTTAAAAAATCTTCTTGTCAGAAACCACCAAGCCAATTGAATTGTGACTTTGCAGCAATGATCATTGGGTGGTCCTGTACTAAACTTGTGAATCGTTTGCCGATCGGAAATTCAAGATGGCCACCATGACTCGACTTAGTTTTAACATAGGACCCTATGGAAAAAATGTTTAAAAGTCTTCTCCTCTGAAACCAGTAAGTCAATTTAAAGCAAACATGGCATGAATGGTCCTTAGGTGGTCAATTTTCAAAATTATGTCCTGTGACCCAGACCTCCATCCAAGATGGCCACCGTCAGCGGACATAGTTTTAACATAGGACCCTTTGGGAAAAATGTTTAAAATTTTTTCCCTCTGAAACCAGTAAGCCAATTTAAAGCAAACATGGCATGAATGGTCCTTAAACGGTCAACTTTCAAAATTATATCCAGTGACCCAGACCTCCATCCAAGATGGCCACCATCAGCAGACATAGTTTTAACATAGGACCCTATGGGAAATATGTTTAAAAATCTTCTCCTCTGAAACCAGTAAGCCAATTTAAAGCAAACATGGCATGGATGGTCCTTAAATGGTAAATTTTCTAAATTGTGTCTGGTGACCCTGACCTCCATCCAAGATGGCCACCTTCAGCGGACATAGTTTTAACATAGGACCCTATGGGGAAAAAATGTTTTAAAATCTTCTCCTCTGAAACCAGTCGGCCAATATAGCAAACATGTCATCGATGGTCCTTAGGTGGTCAACTGTCAAGATTGTGATCAGTGACCCCGATCTCGGTCCAAAATGGCCACCGTCAGCTGACATAATTTTAACATAGGACCTATGGGAAAATTGTTTAAAAGTCTTCACCTTTGAAACCAGTCAGCCAATTTAAAGCAAATATGGCATGGATGGTCCTTGGGTAGTATACTTTCAAAATTGTGTCCGGTGACCACGACCTCCATCCAAGATGGCTGCCATGAGCAGACATAGTTTTAACATAGAACCCTATGGGATTTGAATGGTAAAATTTAGATGTATTCGGCATGCAGACATTCTTAAGAGGGCTTATTTATGTCAGGTGAGCGATACAGGCTCACCTGAGCCTCTAGTGTTTTAATGAGACACCAATGATAGCCACCACTACAGGAAAAGGTTAATATGAACAGTGCGAAAATGTTTACATATCATTTTGTCATACAAGACAATTGGGAAAAATGTTTTAAAAACATCTTCTTAGAAACGATTGATCCAAAATTGTAAATAAATGATCACTTGACAATAGAAAGTACATTTATTAAACCAGGTGAGCTACAAGGTTCAGGTGAGCATACAGATTTGTTTTGGGAGGTGTAACTTCAATTTACTCATTATACATAATTGATATTTGTATGTGAATGAGTGATTCTACAAACTCTCAAATATTTGTCATATAAAGAGGAATCCTGATATTGGTCAAGCAATAGGAACATTTATACTACAGAAGTTCATCACCACAGATGGTGAAAATAACTGAGGTGTGTTTTAATTTTCATTTGTGGTTCCCAACTAACAATTTGTTATGCTTGACTTACAAACTATATTATTGACGGCTAATAATTGCTATACTGGTATTTGAGTCATCGGTTTAGTAAACTGCATAGATGTTGTTAAAGTTATTAGGCATACATCTCCATGTATCAAATAAAGCAATTTGAAATATTTTTTTCTTAATTTTATAGTGACTGGATTGACAGTTCTAAACCTAGATGTTCCTGATGGTACTACTGGTGAGACCTTCTTTGTGGTAACTTGGGATAACCCATCAACTGTCAGCTTTATAGACAAGTATCAAATAATACTAATGTTCAATGGTAAGAGTGAAGATCCCATTGACATAGATAAAACTACTACTAGCTATAATATAAGTAACAGAGAACCAGGAAGAACTTATACAATAATTCTCAGATCTGTGGAAACACAATCTCGACCAACAGCACAGATTACAGATGTCAACATCACAGATGGAACTAGTAAGTGATTAGTATTAGTTTTCCAATTCTTCTATAAAATTTGTCCATGTAAAAAAACTTGTTAAAAAGCAACTTTTCAACTTTATTTTAGATATTATTGAATACTATATATTTGAATATGACCTCCAGGTTAATCACTTTTCTATTTGATTGCATTCTATTTCTTATGTATGTATATGTTAGGTATATAATCATAAAGGTAGCCCTGTGGTATAGAAATAAACCCTCGGTGTACAACCCCTTTAGTGAGGACAAACAAGATACACAACTTGTCTTTAGTGAGGACATCCTCTAGTTACGAGGGACAAACAAGATACACAGCTTGTCTTTAGTGAGGACATCCTCTAGTTACGAGGGACAAACAAGATACACAACTTGTCTTTAGTGAGGACATCCGCTTGCTACGAGGGACAAACTAGATACACAACTTGCCTTTAGGAATGGACATAAAAAGTGTCTCTTGTATGGAAAATGTCAAGCACTACAATAAAAAGTGGCAGGGTTAAACTAGTCTTATTGGCACCAAGCAAAGGAATATAATTGTATGATATTATATTACAGTGCAAAATATTATACACATATTGTTGCAGGATAGGAAAATATTTTTTTTCATAAGGTTTAGAAGCAGGCACAAGGAAAGGTTCCCTAAACTTTGCTCACTTCTTTCCTTCATTCATTTCTATCTGTAACAATTAAACTGATGCCCACAAGAATGTGTATATCATATTTTTATTGTAATCTTTCATATTAGTGAAGAAATGTCAGCATATCTTGAATTAAGAACAAATACATTTATGTGACAAAACAAGGACATTACCAAGATATTACTTATGACATTACAATAAATAGACTGGCATAGCCAGGATGGTTTGTTAGTTGAATTTACTATTGTTGATTAGCCAACGATAAAACTGACCAATGCGATTTAACTAAAATAGAAATCGACATTAATCAAATAATACTAATCCTGCGTCATTCTTCTGTGTACCACCACGTACAAGGTACATGTATGTTTATTTTTAGTGTGAAACAAATCCTTCTTCTTAAACAGTTAATGATGTAGTGGTACTGATCATAGTTTGGGAACAAATCGGTGGCATAATGGTTAGTGTACTCGCCTCGAGTGCGGTACATCATGTGTTCGAGCCCTGGTCAGGTCAAACCAATGACTAAAAAATTGGTATTTGTTGCTTCTTTGCTAAGCACGCAGCATTTAGGAGAAAGAGTAAAGACTGGTTGGCTCACAATCAGGATAATGTGTCCGAATGCGGCGACATGTCTATCTGTGGACTGTTGTTTCAGTGAGCTAGCACTATAAAAATCCAACTCGGCATGTTGGTCTAGTACAAATCGCACCTCATCAACATCTCATTGAAAATTAACTTGTTCTCGCCATGATATAGCTGAACAAATTGCTGAATTGGTGTTAATCAACAATCACTCACTCACTCATAGTTTTAGATCCCATTGCAGTGACAATTAGGTTTTTGTTGTTGAAATGTTATATCAATATCTGCCCATAGACTCCAAGGAATCGACTTGTCTCAAAGTTTCATATTTATTGACAAAAAGCAGATGAAATTTTCAGTAATTATTATTTTACTAAAATATATATTATCAAAATGAAATACTATCATTCAGCATTGTGTTTGATAGTACAATATTGTATGTTTCTTTGTTGAAATAACATTTGTACAAAGAGCACAATGTTTGAATACACAATTGTTATCTGGTATGTCAATTTAGATTGTGATTATGTATTTTTTAGAACCTGCTATACCCGGTGCTATTATAGAGAGTGAGTTCAATGGACCAGCAATGAATATTTCCTGGAACATCACTGGTGATTTAGAATATTTAAGTGGAATGATTAATGATACTACAGCATCTCCATCCACATTTAATAAGACATTACAACAACTTCCTTTGACAGTAACAAACCTGAGACATGGAGATAATTACACATTTATAGTTATAGCATACAGTAATGGATTTAGTAGTGGTGCTTATACACAGACTATCAGGACCACACCTACAAGTTAGTACATGTAGTAAACTATACTTTGTTCTGGTATTTAAATGTTTATACACAGTCTATCAGGACCACACCTACAAGTTAGTACATGTAGTAAACTATACTTTGTGCTGGTATTTAAATGTTTATACACAGTCTATCAGGACCACACCTACATGTTAGTACATGTAGTAAACTATAATTTGTTCTGGTATTTAAATGTTAATACACAGACTATCAGAACCACACATACAAGTTAGTACATGTAGTAAACTATAATTTGTTCTGCTATTTAAATGTTTATACACAGACTATCGGGACCACACCTACAAGTTAGTACATGTAGTAAACTATACTTTGTTCTGGTATTTAAATGTTTATACACAGTCTATCAGGACCACACCTACAAGTTAGTACATGTAGTAAACTATACTTTGTGCTGGTATTTAAATGTTTATACACAGACTATCAGGATCACACCTACAAGTTAGTACATGTAGTAAACTATTCTTTGTTCTGGTATTTAAATGTTTATACACAGACTATCAGGATCACACCTACAAGTTAGTACATGTAGTAAACTATACTTTGTGCTGGTATTTAAATGTTTATACACAGTCTATCAGGACCACACCTACATGTTAGTACATGTAGTAAACTATAATTTGTTCTGGTATTTAAATGTTAATACACAGACTATCAGAACCACACGTACAAGTTAGTACATGTAGTAAACTATAATTTGTTCTGCTATTTAAATGTTTATACACAGACTATCGGGACCAGACCTACAAGTTAGTACATGTAGTAAACTATACTTTGTTCTAGTATTTAAATGTTTATACACAGACTATCAGGACCAGACCTACAAGTTAGTACATGTATTAAACTATACTTTGTTCTGGTATTTAAATGTTTATACACAGACTATCAGGACCAGACCTACAAGTTAGTACAGTTGACTCTCCTTGTCTCGAACTCGGTTGACTCGAATTTCCGGTTGAGTCAATTTTTTATCGAAATCCCGAACTTCGGTGTGTATAAATATATATAATTTGGCTCCTGTTGAGTCGAGTTTGAATGAGTCGAAAACATATTTCCTTCTAAAATGACTTTTTGGGGGATTACGGGGGGGGGGGGGGGATTATAAATATTTTTTTGGGTACCTATAAAGTGCGAAACGAAATAGAAACGAAACGAAACGAATTCAACGAAAACGAAACGAAACAAAAATGAAACGAAACAAAAACGAAACGAAACGAAATCAACGAAATGAAAACGAAATAGAAAATGGAAGAAAAAATAATAGAAATCAAACCTATTTTCACAATTACGATGCTAGACCACTTCCCACGCATGTCTGTCTTTCATCAGGAGAGGACAGGATTTGTCACCATTGAACAAGAATACTATGCATTTATTCAGCGGGAGTCTGTCCTTTTGACTTGGTGGTTTCTTTTAAATTTGGGAACGTCAAGTCTGTTGAAAGGAGAGGAATTAAAATAAGAACATCGAGTTTCGTTTGCAGTAATTAATATTTCGAACGATGCCTGCATCAGACATGAATTTGAATTGAAAACAGAAAGTAAGGCCGACTCATAAATTTACACCTACAAGTTAGTACATGTAGTAAACTATAATTTGTTCTGGTATTTAAATGTTTATACACAGACTATCAGGACCAGACCTACAAGTTAGTACATGTAGTAAACTATACTTTGTTCTGGTATTTAAATGTTTATACACAGACTATCAGGACCAGACCTACAAGTTAGTACATGTAGTAAACTATACTTTGTTGAAATGTTTAAATGTTTATACACAGACTATCAGAACCACACCTACGAGTTAGTACATGTAGTAAACTATACTTTGTTGTGGTATTTAAATGTTTATACACAGACTATGAGGACCACACCTACAAGTTAGTACATGTAGTAAACTATACGTTGTTCTAGTATTTAAATGTTTATACACAGACTATGAGGACCAGACCTACAAGTTAGTACATGTAGTAAACTATACTTTGTTGTGGTATTTAAATGTTTATACACAGACTATGAGGACCACACCTACAAGTTAGTACATGTAGTAAACTATACTTTGTTCTAGTATTTAAATGTTTATACACAGACTATGAGGACCAGACCTACAAGTTAGTACATGTAGTAAACTATACTTTGTTGTGGTATTTAAATGTTTATACACAGACTATCAGGACCACACCTACATGTTAGTACATGTAGTAAACTATACTTTGTTGTGGTATTTAAATGTTTATACACAGACTATCAGGATCACACCTACATGTTAGTACATGTAGTAAACTATAATTTGTTCTGGTATTTAAATGTTTATACACAGACTATCAGGACCACACCTACATGTTAGTACATGTAGTAAACTATAATTTGTTCTGGTATTTAAATGTTTATACACAGACTATCAGAACCACACCTACATGTTAGTACATGTAGTAAACTATAATTTGTTCTGGTATTTAAATGTTTATACACAGACTATCAGGACCACACCTACATGTTAGTACATGTAGTAAACTATAATTTGTTCTGGTATTTAAATGTTTATACACAGACTATCAGAACCACACCTACATGTTAGTACATGTAGTAAACTATAATTTGTTCTGGTATTTAAATGTTTATACACAGACTATCAGGACCACACCTACATGTTAGTACATGTAGTAAACTATAATTTGTTCTGGTATTTAAATGTTTATACACAGACTATCAGAACCACACATACAAGTTAGTACATGTAATAAACTATACTTTGTTCTGGTATTTAAATGTTTATACACAGACTATCAGGACCACACCTACAAGTTAGTACATGTAGTAAACTATACTTTGTTCTGGTATTTAAATGTTTATACACAGACTATCAGGACCACACCTACAAGTTAGTACATGTAGTAAACTATACTTTGTTCTGGTATTTAAATGTTTATACACAGACTATCAGAACCACACCTACAAGTTAGTACATGTAGTAAACTATACTTTGTTGTGGTATTTAAATGTTTATACACAGACTATCAGGACCACACCTACAAGTTAGTACATGTAGTAAACTATACTTTGTTGTGGTATTTAAATGTTTATTCACAGACTATCAGGACCACATCTACAAGTTAGTACATGTAGTAAATTATACTTTGTTCTAGTATTTAAATGTTTATACACAGACTATTAGGTCCAGACCTACAAGTTAGTACATGTAGTAAACTATACTTTGTTCTGGTATTTAAATGTTTATACACAGACTATCAGAACCACACCTACAAGTTAGTACATGTAGTAAGCTATACTTCGTTCTGGTATTTAAATGTTTATACACAGACTATCGGGACCAGACCTACAAGTTAGTACATGTATTAAACTATACTTTGTTCTGGTATTTAAATGTTTATACACAGACTATCAGGACCAGACCTACAAGTTAGTACAGTTGATTCTCCTTGTCTCGAACTCGGTTGACTCGAATTTCCGGTTGAGTCAATTTTTTATCGAAGTCCCGAACTTCGTTGTGTATAAATATATATAATTTGGCTCCTGTTGAGTCGAGTTTGAATGAGTCGAAAACATATTTCCTTCTAAAATGACTTTTTGGTGGATTACGGGGGGGGGGGGGGATTATAAATATTTTTTTGGGTACCTATAAAGTGCGAAACGAAATAGAAACGAAACGAAACGAAACGAAATCAACCAAAACGAAACGAAACGAAACGAAACAAAAATGAAAATGAAACAAAAACGAAACGAAACGAAATCAACGAAATGAAAACGAAATAGAAAATGGAAGAAAAAATAATAGAAATCAAACCTATTTTCACAATTACGATGCTAGACCACTTCCCACGCATGTCTGTCTTTCATCAGGAGAGGACAGGATTTGTCACCATTGAACAAGAATACTATGCATTTATTCAGCGGGAGTCTGTCCTTTTGACTTGGTGGTTTCTTTTAAATTTGGGAACGTCAAGTCTGTTGAAAGGAGAGGAATTAAAATAAGAACATCGAGTTTCGTTTGCAGTAATTAATATTTCGAACGATGCCTGCATCAGACATGAATTTGAATTGAAAACAGAAAGTAAGGCCGACTCATAAATTTACACCTACAAGTTAGTACATGTAGTAAACTATAATTTGTTCTGGTATTTAAATGTTTATACACAGACTATCAGGACCAGACCTACAAGTTAGTACATGTAGTAAACTATACTTTGTTCTGGTATTTAAATGTTTATACACAGACTATCAGAACCACACCTACAAGTTAGTACATGTAGTAAACTATACTTTGTTCTGGTATTTAAATGTTTATACACAGACTATCAGGACCACACCTACAAGTTAGTACATGTAGTAAACTATACCTTGTTCTGGTATTTAAATGTTTATACACAGTCTATCAGGACCAGACCTACAAGTTAGTACATGTAGTAAACTATACTTTGTTGTGGTATTTAAATGTTTATACACAGACCATCAGGACCACACCTATAAGTTAGTACATGTAGTAAACTATACTTTGTTCTGGTATTTAAATGTTTATACACAGACTATCAGGACCACACCTACAAGTTAGTACATTTAGTAAACTATACTTTGTTCTGGTATTTAAATGTTTATACACAGACTATCAGAACCACACCTACAAGTTAGTACATGTAGTAAACTATACTTTGTTGTGGTATTTAAATGTTTATACACAGACTATCAGGACCAGACCTACAAGTTAGTACATGTAGTAAACTATACTTTGTTGAAATGTTTAAATGTTTATACACAGACTATCAGAACCACACCTACGAGTTAGTACATGTAGTAAACTATACTTTGTTGTGGTATTTAAATGTTTATACACAGACTATGAGGACCACACCTACAAGTTAGTACATGTAGTAAACTATACTTTGTTCTAGTATTTAAATGTTTATACACAGACTATGAGGACCAGACCTACAAGTTAGTACATGTAGTAAACTATACTTTGTTGTGGTATTTAAATGTTTATACACAGACTATCAGGATCACACCTACATGTTAGTACATGTAGTAAACTATAATTTGTTCTGGTATTTAAATGTTTATACACAGACTATCAGGACCAGACCTACAAGTTAGTACATGTAGTAAACTATACTTTGTTCTGGTATTTAAATGTTTATACACAGACTATCAGGACCACACCTACATGTTAGTACATGTAGTAAACTATAATTTGTTCTGGTATTTAAATGTTTATACACAGACTATCAGAACCACACCTACAAGTTAGTACATGTAGTAAACTATACTTTGTTCTGGTATTTAAATGTTTATACACAGACTATCAGGACCACACCTACATGTTAGTACATGTAGTAAACTATAATTTGTTCTGGTATTTAAATGTTTATACACAGACTATCAGAACCACACCTACAAGTTAGTACATGTAGTAAACTATACTTTGTTCTGGTATTTAAATGTTTATACACAGACTATCAGGACCACACCTACAAGTTAGTACATGTAGTAAACTATACTTTGTTCTGGTATTTAAATGTTTATACACAGACTATCAGGACCACACCTACAAGTTAGTACATGTAGTAAACTATACTTTGTTCTGGTATTTAAATGTTTATACACAGACTATCAGAACCACACCTACAAGTTAGTACATGTAGTAAACTATACTTTGTTCTGGTATTTAAATGTTTATACACAGACTATCAGGACCACACCTACAAGTTAGTACATGTAGTAAACTATACTTTGTTCTGGTATTTAAATGTTTATACACAGACTATCAGAACCACACCTACAAGTTAGTACATGTAGTAAACTATACTTTGTTCTGGTATTTAAATGTTTATACACAGACTATCAGGACCAGACCTACAAGTTAGTACATGTAGTAAACTATACTTTGTTCTGGTATTTAAATGTTTATACACAGACTATCAGAACCACACCTACAAGTTAGTACATGTAGTAAGCTATACTTTGTTCTGGTATTTAAATGTTTATACACAGACTATCAGGACCAGACCTACAAGTTAGTACATGTATTAAACTATACTTTGTTCTGGTATTTAAATGTTTATACACAGACTATCAGGACCAGACCTACAAGTTAGTACAGTTGACTCTCCTTGTCTCGAACTCGGTTGACTCGAATTTCCGGTTGAGTCAATTTTTTATCGATGTCCCGAACTTCGTTGTGTATAAATATATATAATTTGGCTCCTGTTGAGTCGAGTTTGAATGAGTCGAAAACATATTTCCTTCTAAAATGACTTTTTGGGGGATTACGGAGGGGGGGGGGGGGATTATAAATATTTTTTTGGGTACCTATAAAGTGCGAAACGAAATAGAAACGAAACGAAACGAAACGAAACGAAATCAACGAAAACGAAACGAAACGAAACGAAACAAAAACGAAACGAAACGAAATCAACGAAATGAAAACGAAATAGAAAATGGAAGAAAAAATAATAGAAATCAAACCTATTTTCACAATTACGATGCTAGACCACTTCCCACGCATGTCTGTCTTTCATCAGGAGAGGACAGGATTTGTCACCATTGAACAAGAATACTATGCATTTATTCAGCGGGAGTCTGTCCTTTTGACTTGGTGGTTTCTTTTATATTTGGGAACGTCAAGTCTGTTGAAAGGAGAGGAATTAAAATAAGAACATCGAGTTTCGTTTGCAGTAATTAATATTTCGAACGATGCCTGCATCAGACATGAATTTGAATTGAAAACAGAACGTAAGGCCGACTCATAAATTTACACCCCCCCCAGAAAAGGATGTGGGGTAGGATCTTTCTTCCGGGACTCCGGGATCGGGCCTTTATAAGTTCGGGAATTCAGGATCCAGGAATTCCTCATTCAGATTCCGGGAAGTCGGAATTGCATTTTTTTTTTCATTAAGGAAATCAGGGTTTCAAGTTTTTAAGATCAAGATTTCGGGCTCAGGCCCCCCCCATAGCCCCCTTTTTTCTATATGCCCACTCCAGAAACTTTATAATGCATAAATACTGACACACACACAAACACAAATACAAATATGACATTTGAACTTCTGAAAGTTTGTCAGCCAGCAAACCCGGCTTGAATTGAGTTGTGGGTAATGTAGGTGAGGAGTACTGTAACGGACAGACATGCAAGATGGGTTATAATTAATCAAAATTATTGTATTTAAAAAATCGAATTATCATTTTTTTTTATTTCTTTATTTCGTTTTGTCTTTTATTTTTTTCCTTCCATTATCCTTCCATTTTCTTCGTATATTTTAGTTGATTTCGTTTTGCTTTCGTTGGTTTTGTTTCATTTCGTTTTCATTTCATTGATTTCGTTTCGTTTCGTTGATTTCGTTTCGTTTCGTTTCATTTTTGTTGATTTCGTTTCGTTTCGTTTCGTTTTCGTTGATTTCGTTTCGTTTCGTTCCGTTTCGTTTCGTTTCTATTTCGTTTCGCACTTTATAGGTACCCTATTTTTTTTGCATATTTTTTATATATTGGAAATATATATTTTTTATAATATCAAAGAAGATCAAAATCCTATACAGGATGGGATGAAAGTTTTTCTTCAGGTCCATGTGAGGTATTAGCTTTTATTATTTGTCTATTTCTCATAAACCAGTGGCCCAATAAAAAAATATTTGGTAACTTCGGTAGTCCTCAACATATTACATGATTTTTGCTTTATTCAGAAATTCAGAACTACCCGTTTGGCAGAGGGTATCTTTTTTAACATTTTATATATACAGTCAAACCTCCCCATGCAGTCACCTCTATAAAGCAGTCACCTGTATTTAAAGGTCACATTTTTCTTTTCCTTTCATAGAAGATTTGATATGAATTGAACCTCTTTTAAGAGGTCACCTGTCTTAAACAGCCACTTTTATTTGTCCCAAAGGTGAGCTCTTAATACAGGTTTGACTGTATTGGGAATAAACTTTTTATTTACACCAAAGATCAAAATCTTACACGCGAAAGTTGAATTTTTTTTAGGGGAGTTTTAATCAATGAGTGATTGACTTCTCTCTTCTAGTCATACAATAAGAAGTTTTTAAATGTCCAACAATAGGATTCACCTGTAAACAAAAGCAATTGTATCCATTCAATAGATCGGTTCCATTTGCAGTTTTTTAAAACTCCTTACACAATACCAATTGAAACATGGGTAAACTAAGAGGTAGTCCACTATAATTTTATTACAGCCCCTCCCCACCTACAGTATTCAGCTTTGGAATGTATTTCTTTTAATTGATGTTAATTTTATTACAGCCCCTCCCCACCTACAGTATTCAGCATGGTAATGTATTTCTTTTAATTGATGTTCATTTTATTACAGCCCCACCCCACCTACATTATTCAGCTTTGGAATGTATTTCTTTTAATTGATGTTAATTTTATTACTGCCCCTCCTCCACCTACAGTGTTCAGCTTTGGAATGTATTTCTTTTAATTGATGTTAATTTGATTACAGCCCCACCCCCACCTACAATATTCAGCGTGGGAATGTATTTCTTTTGATTGATGTTAATTTTATTACAGCCCCTGCCCCACCTACAATATTCAGCTTTGGAATGTATTTCTTTTAGTTGATGTTAATTTTATTACAGCCCCACCCCACCTCTAGTGTTTTGCATGGGAATGTATTTCTCTTAATTGATGTTAATTTTATTTCAGCTCCACCCCACCTACAGTATTCAGCTTTGGAATGTATTTCTTTTAATTGATGTTAATTTTATTACAGCCCCTCATCCACCTACAGTGTTCAGCATGGGAATGTATTTCTTTTAATTGACGTTAATTTTATTACAGCCCCACCCCCACCTACAGTATTCAGCTTTGGAGTGCATTTCTTTTAGTTGATGTTAATTTTACTACAGGCCCGCCCCCACCTACATTATTCAGCATGGGAATGTATTTCTTTTAATTGATGTTAATTTTATTACAACCCCACCCCCACCTACAGTAATCTGCTTTGGAATGTATTTCTTTTAATTTATGTTAATTTTATTACAGCCCTGCCCCCACCTACATTATTCAGCATTGGAATGTATTTCTTTTAATTGATGTTAATTTTATAACAGCCCCACCTACAGTATTCAGCTTTGGAATGTATTTCTTTTAATTGATGTTAATTTGATTACAGCCCCACCCCCACCTACAGTATTCAGTGTGGGAATGTATTTCTTTTAATTGATGTTAATTTTATTACAGCCCCACCTACAGTATTCCGTGTGGGAATGTACTTCTTTTAATTGATGTTAATTTTATTACAGCCCCACCTACAGTATTCTGCATGGGAATGTACTTCTTTTAGTTGATGTTAATTTTATAACAGCCCCACCTACAGTATTCAGCTTTGGAATGTATTTCTTTTAATTGATGTTAATTTGATTACAGCCCCACCCCCACCTACAGTATTCAGTGTGGGAATGTATTTCTTTTAATTGATGTTGACTTTATTACAGCCCAACCCTGACCAGCAGTGTTCAGCGTAGGAATATGTTTCATTTATTTGATGTTAATTTTATCACAGCCCCACCTACAGTATTCAGCATGGGAATGTATTTCTTTTAATTGATGTTAATTTTATTACAGCCCCATCTACAGTATTCAACATGGGAATGCATTTCTTTTAATTGATGTTAATTTTATTACAGCCCCATCTACAGTATTCAACATGGGAATGTATTTCTTTTAATTGATGTTAATTTTATTGCAGCCCCTCCCGCACCTACAGTGTTCAGCACGGGAATGTACTTCTTTTAATTGATGTTAATTTTATTACATCCCCACCCCCACCTACAGTATTCAGTGTGGGAATGTATTTCTTTTAATTGATGTTAATTTTATTACACACCCACCCCCACCTACAGTATTCACCTTTGGAATGTATTTCTTTTAATTGATGTTAATTTTATTGCAGCCCCTCCCGCACCTACAGTATTCAGCATGGGAATGTATTTCTTTTAATTGATGTTAATTTTATTACAGCCCCACCCCACCTACAGTATTCAGCTTAGTAATGTATTTCTTTTAATTGATGTTAATTTTATTGCAGCCCCTCCCGCACCTACAGTATTCAGCATGGGAATGCATTTCTTTTAATTGATGTTAATTTTATTACAGCCTCACCTACAGTATTCAGCGTGGGAATGTATTTCTTTTAATTGATTGTAATTTTATTGCAACCCCTCCCGCACCTACAGTATTCAGTGTGGGAATGTATTTCTTTTAATTGATGTTAATTTTATTACTGCCCCACCCCCACCTACAGTGTTCAGCACGGGAATGTATTTCTTTTAATTGATGTTAATTTTATTACATCCCCACCCCCACCTACAGTATTCAGCTTTGGATTGTATTTCTTTTAATTAATGTTAATTTAATTACAGCCTCAACTACAGTATTCCGCGTGGGAATGTACTTCTTTTAAGTGATGTTAATTTTATTTCAGCCCCACCCCACCTACAGTATTCAACTTTGGAATGTATTTCTTTTAATTGATGTTCATTTTATTACAGCCCCTCCCCCACCTACAGTATTCAGCTTTGGAATGTATTTCTTTTAGTTCATATTAATTTTACTACAGGCCTGCCCTCACCTACATTATTCAGCATGGGAATGTATTTCTTTTAATTGATGTTAATTTTATTACAGCCCCACCTACAGTATTCCGCATGGGAATGTACTTCTTTTAATTGATGTTAATTTTATTTACAGCCCCACCCCACCTACATTATTCAGCTTTGGAATGTATTTCTTTTAATTGATGTTAATTATACCCCCGCTCGACGAGAGTCAGGGGTATATAGGAATCCTCATGTCTGTTCGTCCGTCCGTCAGTCACACTTTTGGTTTCCGGATAGTAATTAAAGTACCGCTCAACCAAATCTTTTCAAACTTTCACACATTGCTGTGCACCATAAAATACAGGTTATGTTTGATTACGGTGTATTTCACATTTACTGTACATTAGAAAATAGGAACTTTTTAGGTTTCCGGATGATATTTAAAGTATGGCTCAAGCAAATCTTTTCAAACTTTAACACAATACGATGTACCATAAAATACAGATTAAGTTCGATTATGGTGAAATTGATATTTACCGTTCATGAATTATGGCCCTTTTTCTCTTAGAAGATAGGGAATTTAAAGGTTTCTGGATGAAAATAAAAGTAACGCTCAACCAAATCTTTTCAAACTTTAACACCATATGTATATGAACTTTGATCTTCCTGGAGACATTACACCAATTGTTACACCAGTTCACTTTTCTCAGTATTCCTTCATTACAAGTGTATTTCCATCATATGTCTTATAATCAGTGTTTTGATGTAAATAGTGAAAGAAAAAAGGAAATGATTACAGGTAATCAGATTTAAATTAATTTGGCAAGCAATAAAAAGTTTACTACATTGTCAATTACATGAAATGAATAAGTTGTAAGATAAATCACAACATGTTTCATTCCTTTCATTGCCTCATTCAAAATTTGGAATGTGGGGGTATCTGTGATCACCAGATCAACTTTCTCTAGTTTTATTACATCCCGTCCCCCACCTACAATGTTCAGCACAGGAATGTATTTTAATTGATGTTAATTTTATTACAGCCCCACCCCCACCTACAGAATTTGAATGCAATGGTTCCAGCATATATGACGAGTCGATGACATTGACATGGAAGGAGCCAGCAACACCTAATGGATACATTGAAAACTACATAATCTATGATGCGACCAGAAATATGTCGATACCAACAAATGGGAGCGTTTTGAAACAACTGATTGTTAATTTATCTCCAGGTAGGAAAAATGTTTTTTTTTTCTGCTCACCTGACCATGTGAGATTTTGTGAAATTTTTGTTTTTGTGGAATAAATTTTCACGCATCGATATTGTTAGTTTTTTTAATTTTTTTCTCCTTTGAAACCGAAGCTTGAAATTATACCAGACTTGGGTCCCTTTCAGATTATATAGCAGTCCTCACGATGAGCACCGGTTCTCCGGCCCAAGACCAAAACTTTGTTCGTACCAGTAAATTTTTCATTTTTTGTTTAGATATATATATATATATATATATAAAATACATTCAAGAATTTGATAAGTGAATTCAAATCTTCATTACGAAGACTGTATAGGATTGATTTATGAATATTCATAAAACAGTTTTCACATTTCATCTAGCATGACATACAGTCAACCGCTGCTGAAAAAGGTGTACTCTCTGCTTTAATATGATAAGGAGAAACCAAAGATTCATTTTGTAGTGTAACTTAGCTTTGCATGAATTGTATATCTTTATTTTTAACCTAATTACATTCCAATTCCATGTCAATTATGGCTGCCATAGTTTCTATACTAAATTGTTTTGTTTTTTTATTGCAGAAACAAATTATGTATTTACCTTTAAAACAGTTAATGATGCAGGAACAAGTGAGCCATCTAGCCAGCTTAATTGCACTACAAAGACATCATGTAAGTTGATTATTATATTATATCATTGGGATAATAAGTTTGATATTTGACTTTGGAATTGTTCCAACAGTGTGGTATTTTATGTTTTTCATTTTACCATGGGATAAGAATAATGCAAACTTTTATGTCATGCATGAAGAAACAACTCATCTAGTATGTGTATCCAGACATGTGATTAAAGGTCTTGCTGTTTGTGTGGCTGCAGCTTCACCATTTGTCTGATTGGTTTTCGGATTAGAGCATTTTGACAAGCACATACTTCTGATTAGAGCATTTTGACAAGCACATACTGTATTTCAATGATATCTGGTATATTGTTACGTCACATCATTATATCAGTACATGTCATGTGAAATTCAGCAATGTTCTGTAAAGTATAATTTTGGAAATTGTTCATTCTATTTATCAGCACTTTTAACCATAAATTACAGATGACAGATCTTTGGATGATTGTTTATTACTTTATGTAGGAAACAGACTAACACACATATGACAAAGCATAGTATACCATTATACTGGCTATATGAAAATGTGTTACTATTTGTTCTCAATGGAATGGATAGATCTAGTTATCAGCTGTTTATATCTACTTTAAACATATTTTATTGTCAAGCAATTATAGACAATGGATCACACACGAGTTATAAACATACCAGGTCTTCTCCATATATCTAACAATATTATTGAAATGAAATGTTCGCATTTGCAAAAATTATCATTTACTTGAATAGTGTATGTTAGAAGTTATGTGCTCTATGTAAACAAACAATAATAAAAGACACACATAAAGTTAACAAACACATATAACATTCTATACACAATACATTTATTTAAAAAAAATAATACCACAAAACGTAAAATGTAAACGTGTTATATCTTTATACAAGATCTTGCATGTTTGACTTGAATATTTAATGACAATGTGTTATTATCTACAAATAATATATATAATTACTATCATATCATTCAACACATTAGCTTGCCCATTTTTGTATTCATTAATTATCATGTAGTGTTTATATTATATTTATTAATCAGATCATTAATTTCAAATTATGACAACATTTTTTGGCTCAATTATATAATTTGCTTAAAATATCTCTGCTTAGAAATTACTAATCAGCATATATCTGTTGGTAAATGGAGTTATCTCCCATTAATTGTTTACTTGATTTAAAATAAAATGTTTTCTATTTTTCATGATATTTACTTGATAAAGAAATAAAATGTTTTCTATTTCTATAATATTTTCTTGATAAAGAAATAAAATGTTTTGTATTTCTATTTTATGAAATATATTTGAAGAATGGTAGTACCTGTTTATTTCATTATGACTACATTATTATATTTAAATTTAATTCTGTCAATTTTCAAGTTAATAACGCATACGACAATCTATGCACAATACATTTATTTAAAACAAAATAACACTTCAAAATATGATAGTAATAATATTATGGTATGAAGGTAGGTTAAATATATTTTGTACATATATTTACAAAAGTAGAAGAAAAACAAGTATATAAGTTTCTCATATAGTAACGTGATGTGGGAGATATTATCATCATGCGCTCCCACTATATCTACCTGCTGACTCCATAAGTAAAACTTGTATCAATGCTCATGTGAGCTGAGCAGGACTTATCAACAGTCAGCAGGAGTTATCACCAAACTCTTCCAACATTTAAATGATAATTCCTGTGAAGATGACAAAAGTAAATAAAATTCATCAACACCATTAACTAGTCAACATTTCATTTTTTAAACATAAATTAAACATTGTCCTACAAAAATGTACTTGGCATAATTATTGATACTCTCTGCTGAGACTACTTTTTTTATGTCATAATGGAGGTCATGACCTTTGTGCTTTCTAAACCAACACAGAATTGGTAAACGAAACTGCTAATGAAAATAGGTGAATACTGTTGCCGACTTTGATGTTTGTAATAAATTCATTATTTCAAATCAGCGTCTTTGAACTATGTTTTTTTGGTTAAAAGTTCATCAAGTTACGTTATAAAATCCACCAATCACTGAAATAATGAATGCCAATGGGATATTTGCAAACTATTTATGAACTATGTTTTGAAGCGTGTTTTGCCTAATGGAGTGGGTAAGGATGAATATATGGAATCATGTGATTTTTCCTACGAAAATACAAATATAAACCTAAAAGTGTACCATATATCTGTGTTTATGTTTGATATAAGGATGATAAACATGTCATCTGAATGTGAATATGATTGATATTGATAAATATCAGCCTGCTCAACAGAATATGAAGTTTGTGACTCCTTAGCTTCACTCACTCGCCAGCAAACTTCATATTCTGGCACGGCAGGCTGATATTTTATGCACCAATCAATTCACATCCAGATAATATTTACTAACATATACTTAGCTTGGCAAGTTAATAAATAATAAATAGTTACTTTTACAGTACATGTATTTAAAATGTGTTGTCACATGAAGGTAATATAAAGTCACGACATTACTATAGACATCAATATTGTCTTGCTTGATAGATGAAGTTTTTGAATTTTTGATAGATGATAGTGAAGGTTATGGTGAAATTTTGTATTTCTTTATTTTCTCACAAGAAAGGTAATTTCCACAAGAGATTTAGAGAAAGTGAAAACATCTCTCTCTGTATACACTCAGCTATGTCTGCTTATTTACAGTGTCATCACCACCACAGAATGTAACAAGTGCAGTAACCTCCAACAACATAATAGTAGAATGGGATTATCCCCAGGATCCTGGTGGTGTACTGTGGGGCTATAGAATAACTGTTAGGAATGGGAGTAATGATAGCATATGTGTGCAAGAAATAATTTTTCAATGTGGTAATGATTGTCTAGGTGCACAGGTAATATGACTTCTACAGAAATCTTATAATTGCATTTTCTATGTAGCATCATGTATTAAATCAAGGCAACAATAATATCAATTATATCGTGAAAGCTCTTTGGTCAAAGGTTGAATTATGGTGTCATATTAGAAATGACCTGTACAGTGAAGCATGTCTAAACCCAGAGTAAACCAGAATCCAATATGAAATCATACTTTAAAGAAAGTCCCAATATGGGAAATCTTTGTTATTCTAACCTGTGTAAACCATACACCTGTCTATTCTAAACAATCGTGAAAGCTCTTTGGTCAAAGGTTGAATTATGGTGTCATATTAGAAATGACCTGTACAGTGAAGCATGTCTAAACCCAGAGTAAACCAGAATCCAATATAAAATCATACTTTAAAGAAAGTCCCAATATGGGAAATCTTTGTTATTCTAACCTGTGTAAACCGTACACCTGTCTATTCTAAACACACAAATCTTGGTCCCAAGGATGTTTGGTTTAGACAGGTTTCACTGTATATTGTTTTTGAGTTTGATGTCTGTCATCTTGGCTTTTCATATAAACCTTTTCCTCTGTAACACCATTGAGCCATTATACAAATTAGACCTATTTATTTTTACAAAGATTCAAAATCATTACTATTCTTTTATGAAACGACACAAAAGGTAAAAATAAAATAGGATGCTTTTTATGGTAATCTACTTTTGCAGTACATCTAACATCCATGCCATAGATCTTAAATTATCTAGATGATAATCAACTGTTTAACGTTCTATGAGAACCAAAGTCTAACATAGGTTACGATTGAGAAATAATTTGATTAACAGCTATTATTATTTAGTAATATAAATTGAGTTGTACATGACATTAATTATAATTACAAATAAATTTTATTACAAGCAAAAAATATTGCCAATATTGCAAAATATATATCTCACCTATTTTTACACAGAATAATTTTATCACATCCCTTGTACACAAAAATGGTATGTACATTGTGAAATATAAACTTTTGCATGATGAAAAATGGTGCTTCTGTTCTTTATACCCCCCATGTCCGTCCGTCTGTCCGTCCGTCCGTCCGTCTGTAGACGAATCCTATGTCGTACGATAACTTGAGTTGTGTTTCTTAGAATCTTTTAAAATTTTATCAGCTGTTTACTGGTGAAGACAGGAGGATCCCTTTTATTTTTGTTGATTTTCACTTTTGACGTTCCAGAGTTATTGGACTTGATATGACGGAAAATAGGATTTTTACCCTGTGTCATATGATAGCTTGAGTAGTGTTTCTCAGAATGTTTTGAAATTTTATCAGCAGCTTACCGGTGAAGAGAGGAGGGTCCCTTTCATTTTTGGTCGGAACAATCCGTAATGTTTTGGTTATGGAAATAGGTTGGACAGATGTGGGGAGTGGGGGGTATATCTTAGTGAGCTGTGCTCACAGTAATACTAGTTCAGTCAATATTAGTTGCTAAGGGAACTGGCTCATTCATCTTTTGAGATATATGAAATTAGTCATTATTTTGAAGTCATCTCAATAAAGTTTATAACATGATATACATTTATGCTTCCAGAATCTGAAGTTTAACAGTTCCTGTGATTCCAATAAGAGGGAGAATACAACCTATGAAACAATGAAACAAACAATGAGTCATGACATTGAAAATCTTTTACCTTATGTTAAATATGATGTCAGAATACAAGCTGTCAATGCTAAAGGAGAAGGAAATTATACAGAAGTAAAAAATACTACATTGGAGGAAGGTAAACATTTGTTATTAGTGTTTAGCTTGTGATCAGAGGTCAACAATCTTAACCACTGGTCTATGTTATTAGTGTTTAATTTGTGATCAGAGGTCAACAATCTATAATTAACCACTGGTCTATGTTATTAGTGTTTGATTTGTCATCAGAGGTCAACAACCTTAACCACTGGTCTATGTTATTGGTGTTTGACTTGTCTTCAGGGGTCAACAATCTTAACCATTGGTGTTTGTTGTTGGTGTTTAACTTGTGATCAGAAGTCAACAACCTTAACTACTGGTCTGTGTTATTAGTGTTTAACTTGTGATCAGAGATTTACAGTCTTAACCACTGGTGTATGTTTGTGGTGTTTAGCTTGTCATCAGAGGTCAACAATCTTAACCACTGGTCTATGTTGTTGTTGTTTAACTTGTGATCAGAAGTCAACAACCTTAACCACTGGTCTATGTTATTAGTGTTTAACTTGTGATCAGAGATTTACAGTTTTAACCACTGGTCTATGTTTGTGGTGTTTAGCTTGTCATCAGAGGTCAACAATCTTAACCACCGGTCTATGTTGTTGGTGTTTAACTTGTGATCAGAAGTCAATAACCTTAACCACTGGTCTATGTTTGTGGCATTTAACTTGTGGTCAGAGGTCAACAATCTTAACCACTAGTCTATGTTTGTGGTGTTTAACTTGTGGTCAGAGGTCAACAACCTTAACCACTGATCTATGTTATTGGTGGTTGACTTGTCATCAGAGGTCAACAATCTTAACCACTGGTGTATGTTTGTGGTGTTTAACTTGTCATCAGAGGTCAACAATCTTAACCACTGGTCTATATTGTTGGTGTTTAACTTGTGATCAGAGATTTACAGTCTTAACCACTGGTCTATGTTTGTGGTGTTTAGCTTGTCATCAGAGGTCAACAACCTTAACCACTGGTCTATGTTATTGGTGTTTGACTTGTCATCAGAGGTCAACAATCTTAACCACTGGTGTATGTTTGTGGTGTTTAACTTGTGATCAGAGGTCAACAATCTTAACCACTGGTCTATGTTTGTGGTGTTTAACTTGTCATCAGAGGTCAACAATCTTAAGCACTAGTCTATGTTTGTGGTGTTTAGCTTGTCATCAGAGGTCAACAATCTTAACCACTGGTCTATGTTGTTGGTGTTTAACTTGTGATCAGAGATTTACAGTCATAACCACTGGTCTATGTTTGTTGTGTTTAACTTGTCATCAGAGGTCAACAACCTTAACCACTGGTCTATGTTTGTGGTGTTTAACTTGTGATCAGAGGTCAACAATCTTAACCACTGATCTATGTTTGTTGTGTTTAACTTGTGATCAGAGGTCAACAATCTTAACCACTGGTCTATGTTATTGGTGTTTGACTTGTCTTCAGGGGTCAACAATCTTAACCACTGGTGTATGTTGTTGGTGTTTAACTTGTGATCAGAAGTCAACAACCTTAACTACTGGTCTATGTTATTAGTGTTTAACTTGTGATCAGAGATTTACAGTCTTAACCACTGGTCTATGTTTGTGGTGTTTAGCTTGTCATCAGAGGTCAACAATCTTAACCACTGGTCTATGTTGTTGGTGTTTAACTTGTGATCAGAAGTCAACAACCTTAACTACTGGTCTATGTTATTAGTGTTTAACTTGTGATCAGAGATTTACAGTCTTAACCACTGGTCTATGTTTGTGGTGTTTAGCTTGTCATCAGAGGTCAACAATCTTAACCACTGGTCTATGTTGTTGGTGTTTAACTTGTGATCAGAGGTCAACAATCTTAACCACTGGTCTATGTTTGATGTGTTTAACTTGTGATCAAAGGTCAACAATCTGAACCACTGTTCCATGTTATTTGTGTTTGATTTGTCATGAGAGGTCAACAATCTTAACCACTGGTCTATGTTGTTGGTGTTTAACTTGTGATCAGAGGTCAATAACCTTAACCACTGGTCTATGTTTGTGGTATTTAACTTGTGGTCAGAGGTCAACAATCTTAGTCACTGGTCTATGTTATTGGTGTTTGATTTGTCATCAGAGGTCAGCAATCTTAACCACTGGTCTATGTTATTGGTGGTTGACTTGTCATCAGAGGTCAACAATCTTAACCACTGGTGTATGTTTGTGGTGTTTAACTTGTCATCAGAGGTCAACAATCTTAACCACTGGTCTATGTTGTTGGTGTTTAACTTGTGATCAGAGATTTACAGTCTTAACCACTGGTCTATGTTTGTGGTGTTTAGCTTGTCATCAGAAGTCAACAACCTTAACCACTGGTCTATGTTATTGGTCTTTGACTTGTCATCAGAGGTCAACAATCTTAACCACTGGTGTATGTTTGTGTTGTTTAACTTGTCATCAGATGTCTACAATCTTAACCACTGGTCTATGTTTGTGGTGTTTAACTTGTCATCAGAGGTCAACAATCTTAACCACTAGTCTACGTTTGTGGTGTTTAACTTGTCATCAGAGGTCAACAATCTTAACCACTGGTCTATGTTGTTGGTGTTTAACTTGTGATCAGAGATTTACAGTCATGACCACTGGTGTATGTTTGTGTTGTTTAACTTGTCATCAGAGGTCTACAATCTTAACCACTGGTCTATGTTTGTGGTGTTTAACTTGTCATCAGAGGTCTACAATCTTAACCACTGGTCTATGTTTGTGGTGTTTAACTTGTCATCAGAGGTCAACAACCTTAACCACTAGTCTATGTTTGTGGTGTTTAACTTGTCATCAGAGGTTAACAATCTTAACCACTGATCTATGTTATTAGTGTTTAACTTGTCATCGGAGGTCAACAATCTTAAGCACTGGTCTATGTTGTTGGTGTTTAACTTGTGATCAGAGGTCAACAATCTTAACCACTAGTCTATGTTTGTGGTGTTTAACTTGTGATCAGAGGTCAACAATCTTAACCACTGGTCTATGTTATTGGTGTTTGACTTGTCTTCAGGGGTCAACAATCTTAACCACTGGTGTATGTTGTTGGTGTTTAACTTGTGATCAGAAGTCAACAACCTTAGCTACTGGTCTATGTTATTAGTGTTTAACTTGTGATCAGATATTTACAGTCTATGTTTGTGGTGTTTAGCTTGTCATCAGAGGTCAACAATCTTAACCACTGGTCTATGTTGTTGGTGTTTAACTTGTGATCAGAGGTCAACAATCTTAACCACTGGTCTATGTTTGTGGTGTTTAGCTTGTCATCAGAGGTCAACAATCTTAACCACTGGTCTATGTTGTTGGTGTTTAACTTGTGATCAGAGATTTACAGTCTTAAGCACTGGTCTATGTTGTTGGTGTTTAACTTGTCATTAGAGGTCTACAATCTTAACCACTGGTCTATGTTTGTGGTGTTTAACTTGTCATCAGAGGTCTACAATCTTAACCACTGGTCTATGTTTGTGGTGTTTAACTTGTCATCAGAGGTCAACAACCTTAACCACTAGTCTATATTTGTGGTGTTTAACTTGTCATCAGAGGTTAACAATCTTAACCACTGGTCTATGTTATTAGTGTTTAACTTGTCATCGGAGGTCAACAATCTTAAGCACTGGTCCATGTTGTTGGTGTTTAACTTGTGATCAGAGGTCAACAATCTTAACCACTAGTCTATGTTTGTTGTGTTTAACTTGTGATCAGAGGTCAACAATTTTAACCACTGGTCTATGTTATTGGTGTTTGACTTGTCTTCAGGGGTCAACAATCTTAACCACTGGTGTATGTTGTTGGTGTTTAACTTGTGATCAGAAGTCAACAACCTTAGCTACTGGTCTATGTTATTAGTGTTTAACTTGTGATCAGAGATTTACAGTCTATGTTTGTGGTGTTTAGCTTGTCATCAGAGGTCAACAATCATAACCACTGGTCTATGTTGTTGGTGTTTAACTTGTGATCAGAAGTCAACAACCTTAACCACTGGTCTATGTTATTAGTGTTTAACTTGTGATCAGAGATTTACAATCTTAACCACTGGTCTATGTTGTTGGTGCTTAACTTGTGATCAGAAGTCAACAACCTTAACCACTGGTCTATGTTTGTGGTGTTTAGCTTGTCATCAGAGGTCAACAATCTTAACCACTGGTCTATGTTGTTGGTGTTTAACTTGTGATCAGAAGTCAACAACCTTAACCACTGGTCTATGTTATTAGTGTTTAACTTGTGATCAGAGATTTACAGTCTTAAGCACTGGTCTATGTTGTTGGTGTTTAACTTGTGATCAGAAGTCAACAACCTTAACCACTGGTCTATGTTATTAGTGTTTAACTTGTGATCAGAGATTTACAATCTTAACCACTGGTCTATGTTGTTGGTGCTTAACTTGTGATCAGAAGTCAACAACCTTAACCACTGGTCTATGTTATTAGTGTTTAACTTGTGATCAGAGATTTACAGTCTTAAGCACTGGTCTATGTTGTTGGTGTTTAACTTGTGATCAGAGGTCAACAATCTTAACCACTGGTCTATGTTTGTGGTGTTTAGCTTGTCATCAGAGGTCAACAATTTTAACCACTGGTCTATGTTGTTGGTGTTTAACTTGTGATCAGAGGTCAATAACCTTAACCACTGGTCTGTGTTTGTGGTATTTAACCTGTGGTCAGAGGTCAACAATCTTAACCACTAGTCTATGTTTGTGGTGTTTAACTTGTGGTCAGGGGTCAACAACCTTAACCACTGGTCTATGTTATTGGTGGTTGACTTGTCATCAGAGGTCAACAATCTTAACCACTGGTGTATGTTTGTGGTGTTTAACTTGTCAGCAGAGGTCAACAATCTTAACCACTGGTCTATGTTGGTGGTGTTTAACTTGTGATCAGAGATTTACAGTCTTAACCACTGGTCTATGTTTGTGGTGTTTAGCTTTCCATCAGAGGTCAACAACCTTAACCACTAGTCTATGTTATTGGTGTTTGACTTGTCATCAGAGGTCAACAACCTTAGCCACTGGTCTATGTTATTGGTGTTTGACTTGTCATCAGAGGTCAACAATCTTAACCACTGGTCTATGTTATTTGTGTTTGATTTGTCATCAAATGTCAACAATCTTAACCACTGGTCTATGTTGTTGCTGATTAACTTGTCATCAGAGGTCAACAATCTTAACCACTGGTCTATGTTGTTGGTGTTTAACTTGTGTTCAGAGGTCAATAACCTTAACCACTGGTCTATGTTTGTGGTATTTAACTTGTGGTCAGAGGTCAACAATCTTAACCACTAGTCTATGTTTGTGGTGTTTAGCTTGTGGTCAGAGGTCAACAACCTTAACCACTGGTCTATGTTATTGGTGGTCGACTTGTCATCAGAGGTCAACAATCTTAACCACTGGTCTATGTTATTGGTGGTTGACTTGTCATCAGAGGTAAACAATCTTAACCACTGGTGTATGTTTGTGGTGTTTAACTTGTCATCAGAGGTCAACAATCTTAACCACTGGTCTATGTTGTTGGTGTTTAACTTGTGATCAGAGATTTACAGTCTTAACCACTAGTCTATGTTTGTGGTGTTTAGCTTGTCATCAGAGGTCAACAACCTTAACCACTGGTCTATGTTATTGGTGTTTGATTTGTCATCAAAGGTCAACAATCTTAACCACTGGTGTATGTTTGTGGTGTTTAACTTGTCATCAGAGGTCTACAATCTTAACCACTGGTCTATGTTTGTGGTGTTTAACTTGTCATCAGAGGTCAACAATCTTAACCACTGGTCTATGTTGTTGGTGTTTAACTTGTGATCAGAGGTCAACAATCTTAACCACTGGTCTATGTTTGTGGTGTTTAGCTTGTCATCAGAGGTCAACAATCTTAACCACTGGTCTATGTTGTTGGTGTTTAACTTGTGATCAGAGGTCAACAATCTTAACCACTGGTCTATGTTTGATGTGTTTAACTTGTGATCAAAGGTCAACAATCTTAACCACTGGTCTATGTTATTGGTGTTTGATTTGTCATCAGAGGTCAACAATCTTAACCACTGGTCTATGTTTGATGTGTTTAACTTGTGATCAAAGGTCAACAATCTTAACCACTGGTCTATGTTATTGGTGTTTGATTTGTCATCAGAGGTCAACAATCTTAACCACTGGTCTATGTTTGTGGTGTTTATCTTGTCATCAGAGGTCAACAATCTTAACCACTGGTCTATGTTATTGGTGTTTGATTTGTCATCAGAGGTCAACAATCTTAACCACTGGTCTATGTTTTTGGTGTTTAGCTTGTCATCAGAGGTCAACAATCTTAACCACTGGTCTATGTTGTTGGTGTTTAACTTGTGATCAGAAGTCAACAACCTTAACCACTGGTCTATGTTATTGGTGTTTAACTTGTGATCAGAGATTTACAGTCTTAAGCACTGGTCTATGTTGTTGGTGTTTAACTTGTGATCAGAGGTCAACAATCTTAACCACTGGTCTATGTTTGTGGTGTTTAGCTTGTCATCAGAGGTCAACAATCTTAACCACTGGTCTATGTTATTGGTGTTTAACTTGTGATCAGAGGTCAATAACCTTAAGCACTGGTCTGTGTTTGTGCTATTTAACCTGTGGTCACAGGTCATCAGTCTTAACCACTAGTCTATGTTTGTGGTGTTTAACTTGTGGTCAGGGGTCAACAACCTTAACCACTGGTCTATGTTATTGGTGTTTGACTTGTCATCAGAGGTCAACAACCTTAGCCACTGGTCTATGTTATTGGTGTTTGACTTGTCATCAGAGGTCAACAATCTTAACCACTGGTGTATGTTTGTGGTGTTTAACTTGTCATCAGAGGTCAACAATCTTAACCACTGGTCTATGTTATTTTTGTTTGATTTGTCATCAAATGTCAACAATCTTAACCACTGGTCTATGTTGTTGGTGATTAACTTGTCATCAGAGGTCAACAATCTTAACCACTGGTCTATGTTGTTGGTGTTTAACTTGTGTTCAGAGGTCAATAACCTTATCCACTGGTCTATGTTTGTGGTATTTAACTTGTGGTCAGAGGTCAACAATCTTAACCACTAGTCTATGTTTGTGGTGTTTAACTTGTGGTCAGAGGTCAACAACCTTAACCACTGGTCTATGTTATTGGTGGTTGACTTGTCATCAGAGGTCAACAATCTTAACCACTGGTCTATGTTATTGGTGGTTGACTTGTCATCAGAGGTCAACAATCTTAACCACTGGTGTATGTTTGTGGTGTTTAACTTGTCATCAGAGGTCAACAATCTTAGCCACTGGTTTATGTTGTTGGTGTTTAACTTGTGATCAGAGATTTACAGTCTTAACCACTGGTCTATGTTTGTGGTGTTTAGCTTGTCATCAGAGGTCAACAACCTTAACCACTGGTCTATGTTATTGGTGTTTGATTTGTCATCAAAGGTCAACAATCTTAACCACTGGTGTATGTGTGTTGTTTAACTTGTCATCAGAGGTCTACAATCTTAACCACTGGTCTATGTTTGTGGTGTTTATCTTGTCATCAGAGGTCAACAATCTTAGCCACTGGTCTATGTTGTTGGTGTTTAACTTGTGATCAGAGGTCAACAATCTTAACCACTGGTCTATGTTTGTGGTGGTTGACTTGTCATCAGAGGTCAACAATCTTAACCACTGGTGTATGTTTGTGGTGTTTAACTTGTCAGCAGAGGTCAACAATCTTAACCACTGGTCTATGTTGTTGGTGTTTATCTTGTGATCAGAGATTTACAGTCTTAACCACTGGTCTATGTTTGTGGTGTTTAGCTTGTCATCAGAGGTCAACAACCTTAACCACTGGTCTATGCTATTGGTGTTTGACTTGTCATCAGAGGTCAACAACCTTAGCCACTGGTCTATGTTATTGGTGTTTGACTTGTCGTCAGAGGTCAACAATCTTAACCACTGGTGTATGTTTGTGGTGTTTAACTTGTCATCAGAGGTCAACAATCTTAACCACTGGTCTATGTTTGTGGTGTTTAACTTGTCATCAGAGGTCAACAATCCTAACTAATGGTCTATGTTATTGGTGTTTGATTTGTCATCAAATGTCAACAATCTTAACCACTGGTCTATGTTGTTGGTGATTAACTTGTCATCAGAGGTCAACAATCTTAACCACTGGTCTATGTTTGTGGTATTTAACCTGTGGTCAGAGGTCAACAATCTTAACCACTAGTCTAAGTTTGTGGTGTTTAACTTGTGGTCAGGGGTCAACAACCTTAACCACTGGTCTATGTTATTGGTGGTTGACTTGTCATCAGAGGTCAGCAATCTTAACCACTGGTGTATGTTTGTGGTGTTTAACTTGTCAGCAGAGGTCAACAATCTTAACCACTGGTCTATGTTGGTGGTGTTTAACTTTTGATCAGAGATTTACAGTCTTAACCACTGGTCTATGTTTGTGGTGTTTAGCTTGTCATCAGAGGTCAACAACCTTAACCACTGGTCTATGTTATTGGTGTTTGACTTGTCATCAGAGGTCAACACCCTTAGCCACTGGTCTATGTTATTGGTGTTTGACTTGTCATCAGAGGTCAACAATCTTAACCACTGGTGTATGTTTGTGGTGTTTAACTTGTCATCAGAGGTCAACAATCTTAACCACTGGTCTATGTTATTTGTGTTTGATTTGTCATCAAATGTCAACAATCTTAACCACTGGTCTATGTTGTTGGTGATTAACTTGTCATCAGAGGTCAACAATCTTAACCACTGTTCTATGTTGTTGGTGTTTAACTTGTGTTCAGAGGTCAATAACCTTAACCACTGGTCTATGTTTGTGGTATTTAACTTGTCATCAGAGGTCAACAATCTTAACCACTAGTCTATGTTTGTGGTGTTTAACTTGTGGTCAGAGGTCAACAACCTTAACCAATGGTCTATGTTATTGGTGGTTGACTTGTCATCAAAGGTCAACAATCTTAATCACTGGTCTATGTTATTGGTGGTTGACTTGTCATCAGAGGTCAACAATCTTAACCACTGGTCTATGTTGGTGGTGTTTAACTTTTGATCAGAGATTTACAGTCTTAACCACTGGTCTATGTTTGTGGTGTTTAGCTTGTGATCAGAGGTCAACAATCTTAACCACTGGTGTATGTTTGTGGTCTTTAACTTGTCATCAGAGGTCAACAATCTTAACCACTGGTCTATTATGTTGGTGTTTAACTTGTGATCAGAGATTTACAGTCATGACCACTGGTCTATGTTTGTTGTGTTTAACTTGTGGTCAGAGGTCAACAACCTTAACCACTGGTCTATGTTATTGGTGGTTGACTTGTCATCAAAGGTCAACAATCTTAATCACTGGTCTATGTTATTGGTGGTTGACTTGTCATCAGAGGTCAAAAATCTTAACCACTGGTCTATGTTGGTGGTGTTTAACTTTTGATCAGAGATTTACAGTCTTAACCACTGGTCTATGTTTGTGGTGTTTAGCTTGTGATCAGAGGTCAACAATCTTAACCACTGGTGTATGTTTGTGGTCTTTAACTTGTCATCAGAGGTCAACAATCTTAACCACTGGTCTATTATGTTGGTGTTTAACTTGTGATCAGAGATTTACAGTCATGACCACTGGTCTATGTTTGTTGTGTTTAACTTGTCATCAGAGGTCAACAACCTTAACCACTAGTCTATGTTTGTGGTGTTTAACTTGTCATAAGAGGTCAACAATCTTAACCACTGGTCTATGTTATCAGTGTTTAACTTGTCATCAGAGGTCAACAATCTTAACCATTGGTCTCTGTTGTTGGTGTTTAACGTGTGATCAGAAATCAACAACCTTAACCATTGTTCTATGTTATTAGTGTTTAAATTGTGATCAGAGATTTACAGTCTTAACCACTGGTCTATGTTTGTGGTGTTTAGCTTGTCATCAGAGGTCAACAACCTTAACCACTGGTCTTTGTTATTGGTGTTTGACTTGTCATCAGAGGTCAACAACCTTAGCCACTGGTCTATGTTATTGGTGTTTGACTTGTCATCAGAGGTCAACAATCTTAACCACTGGTGTATGTTTGTGGTGTTTAACTTGTCATCAGAGGTCAACAATTTTAACCACTGGTCTATGTTTGTGGTGTTTAACTTGTCATCAGAGGTCAACAATCATAACCACTAGTCTGTTTGTGGTGTTTAACTTGTCATCAGAGGTTAACAATCTTAACCACTGGTCTATGTTTGTGGTGTTTAACTTGTCATCAGAGGTCAACAATCGTAACCACTAGTCTATGTTTGTGGTGTTTAACTTGTCATCAGAGGTCAACAATCTTAATCACTGGTCTATGTTGTTGGTGTTTAACTTGTGATCAGAGGTCAACAATCTTAACCACTGGTCTATGTTTGATGTGTTTAACTTGTGATCAAAGGTCAACAATCTTAACCACTGGTCTATGTTATTGGTGTTTGATTTGTCATCAGAGGTCAACAATCTTAACCACTGGTCTATGTTGTTGGTGATTAACTTGTCATCAGAGGTCAACAATCTTAACCACTAGTCTATGTTTGTGGTGTTTAACTTGTTGTCAGGGTTCAACAACCTTAACCCCTGGTCTATGTTATTGGTGGTTGACTTGTCATCAGAGGTCAACAATCTTAACCACTGGTATGTGTTTTTTTGTTTAACTTGTCAGCAGAGGTCAATAATCTTAACCACTGGTCTATGTTGTTGGTGTTTAACTTGTGATCAGAGATTTACAGTCTTAACCACTGGTCTATGTTTGTGGTGTTTAGCTTGTCATCAGAGGTCAACAACCTTAACCACTGGTCTTTGTTATTGGTGTTTGACTTGTCATCAGAGGTCAACAACCTTAGCCACTGGTCTATGTTATTGGTGTTTGACTTGTCATCAGAGGTCAACAATCTTAACCACTGGTGTATGTTTGTGGTGTTTAACTTGTCATCAGAGGTCAACAATCTTAACCACTGGTCTATGTTTGTGGTGTTTAACTTGTCATCAGAGGTCAACAATCATAACCACTAGTCTATGTTTGTGGTGTTTAACTTGTCATCAGAGGTCAACAATCTTAACCACTGGTCTATGTTTGTGGTGTTTAACTTGTCATCAGAGGTCAACAATCGTAACCACTAGTCTATGTTTGTGGTGTTTAACTTGTCATCAGAGGTCAACAATCTTAATCACTGGTCTATGTTGTTGGTGTTTAGCTTGTGATCAGAGATTTACAGTCATGACCACTGGTCTATGTTTGTTGTGTTTAACTTGTCATCAGAGGTCAACAACCTTAACCACTAGTCTATGTTTGTGGTGTTTAACTTGTCATAAGAGGTCAACAATCTTAACCACTGGTCTATGTTATTAGTGTTTAACTTGTCATCAGAGGTCAACAATCATAAGCACTGGTCTATGTTGTTGGTGTTTAACTTGTGATCAGAGGTCAACAATCTTAACCACTGCTCTATGTTTGTTGTGTTTAACTTGTGATCAGAGGTCAACAATCTTAACCACTGGTCTATGTTATTGGTGTTTGACTTGTCTTCAGGGGTCAACAATCTTAACCACTGGTGTATGTTGTTGGTGTTTAACTTGTGATCAGAGATTTACAGTCTTAACCACTGGACTATGTTTGTGGTGTTTAGCTTGTCATCAGATGTCAACAATCTTAACCACTGGTCTCTGTTGTTGGTGTTTAACGTGTGATCAGAAGTCAACAACCTTAACCATTGGTCTATGTTATTAGTGTTTAAATTGTGATCAGAGATTTACAGTCTTAACCACTGGTCTATGTTTGTGGTGTTTAGCTTGTCATCAGAGGTCAACAATCTTAACCACTGGTCTATGTTATTAGTGTTTAACTTATCATCAGAGGTCAACAATCTTAAGCACTGGTCTATGTTGTTGGTGTTTAACTTGTGATCAGAGGTCAACAATCTTAACCACTGGTCTATGTTTGTGGTGTTTAGCTTGTCATCAGAGGTCAACAATCTTAACCACTGGTCTATGTTGTTGGTGTTTAACTTGTGATCAGAGGTCAACAATCTTAACCACTGGTCTATGTTTGATGTGTTTAACTTGTGATCAAAGGTCAACAATCTTAACCACTGGTCTATGTTATTGGTGTTTGATTTGTCATCAGAGGTCAACAATCTTAACCACTGGTCTATGTTTGTGGTATTTAACTTGTCATCAGAGGTCAACAATCTTAACCACTAGTCTATGTTTGTGGTGTTTAACTTGTTGTCAGGGTTCAACAACCTTAACCACTGGTCTATGTTATTGGTGGTTGACTTGTCATCAGAGGTCAACAATCTTAACCACTGGTATGTGTTTGTTGTGTTTAACTTGTCAGCAGAGGTCAATAATCTTAACCACTGGTCTATGTTGTTGGTGTTTAACTTGTGATCAGAGATTTACAGTCTTAACCACTGGTCTATGTTTGTGGTGTTTAGCTTGTCATCAGAGGTCAACAACCTTAACCACTGGTCTTTGTTATTGGTGTTTGACTTGTCATCAGAGGTCAACAACCTTAGCCACTGGTCTATGTTATTGGTGTTTGACTTGTCATCAGAGGTCAACAATCTTAACCACTGGTGTATGTTTGTGGTGTTTAACTTGTCATCAGAGGTCAACAATCTTAACCACTGGTCTATGTTTGTGGTGTTTAACTTGTCATCAGAGGTCAACAATCATAACCACTAGTCTATGTTTGTGGTGTTTAACTTGTCAAACAGAGGTCAACAATCTTAACCACTGGTCTATGTTATTAGTGTTTAACTTGTCATCAGAGGTCAACAATCATAAGCACTGGTCTATGTTGTTGGTGTTTAACTTGTGATCAGAGGTCAACAATCTTAACCACTGCTCTATGTTTGTTGTGTTTAACTTGTGATCAGAGGTCAACAATCTTAACCACTGGTCTATGTTATTGGTGTTTGACTTGTCTTCAGGGGTCAACAATCTTAACCACTGGTGTATGTTGTTGGTGTTTAACTTGTGATCAAAAGTCAACAACCTTAACTACTGGTCTATGTTATTAGTGTTTAACTTGTGATCAGAGATTTACAGTCTTAACCACTGGACTATGTTTGTGGTGTTTAGCTTGTCATCAGATGTCAACAATCTTAACCACTGGTCTCTGTTGTTGGTGTTTAATGTGTGATCAGAAGTCAACAACCTTAACCATTGGTCTATGTTATTAGTGTTTAAATTGTGATCAGAGATTTACAGTCTTAACCACTGGTCTATGTTTGTGGTGTTTAGCTTGTCATCAGAGGTCAACAATCTTAACCACTGGTCTATGTTATTAGTGTTTAACTTATCATCAGAGGTCAACAATCTTAAGCACTGGTCTATGTTGTTGGTGTTTAACTTGTGATCAGAGGTCAACAATCTTAACCACTGGTCTATGTTTGTGGTGTTTAGCTTGTCATCAGAGGTCAACAATCTTAACCACTGGTCTATGTTGTTGGTGTTTAACTTGTGATCAGAGGTCAACAATCTTAACCACTGGTCTATGTTTGATGTGTTTAACTTGTGATCAAAGGTCAACAATCTTAACCACTGGTCTATGTTATTGGTGTTTGATTTGTCATCAGAGGTCAACAATCTTAACCACTGGTCTATGTTTGTGGTATTTAACTTGTCATCAGAGGTCAACAATCTTAGCCACTAGTCTATGTTTGTGGTGTTTAACTTGTTGTCAGGGTTCAACAACCTTAACCACTGGTCTATGTTATTGGTGGTTGACTTGTCATCAGAGGTCAACAATCTTAACCACTGGTATGTGTTTGTTGTGTTTAACTTGTCAGCAGAGGTCAATAATCTTAACCACTGGTCTATGTTGTTGGTGTTTAACTTGTGATCAGAGATTTACAGTCTTAACCACTGGTCTATGTTTGTGGTGTTTAGCTTGTCATCAGAGGTCAACAACCTTAACCACTGGTCTTTGTTATTGGTGTTTGACTTGTCATCAGAGGTCAACAACCTTAGCCACTGGTCTATGTTATTGGTGTTTGACTTGTCATCAGAGGTCAACAATCTTAACCACTGGTGTATGTTTGTGGTGTTTAACTTGTCATCAGAGGTCAACAATCTTAACCACTGGTCTATGTTTGTGGTGTTTAACTTCTCATCAGAGGTCAACAATCATAACCACTAGTCTATGTTTGTGGTGTTTAACTTGTCAAACAGAGGTCAACAATCTTAACCACTGGTCTATGTTTGTGGTGTTTAACTTGTCATCAGAGGTCAACAATCGTAACCACTAGTCTATGTTTGTGGTGTTTAACTTGTCATCAGAGGTCAACAATCTTAATCACTGGTCTATGTTGTTGGTGTTTAGCTTGTGATCAGAGATTTACAGTCATAACCACTGGTTTATGTTTGTTGTGTTTAATTTGTCATCAGAGGTCAACAACCTTAACCACTAGTCTATGTTTGTGATGTTTAACTTGTCATCAGAGGTCAACAATCTTAACCACTGGTCTATGTTATTAGTGGTTAACTTGTCATCAGAGGTCAACAACCTTAACCACTGGTCTATATTGTTGGTGTTTAACTTGTCTTCAGGGGTCAACAATCTTAACCACTGGTGTATGTTGTTGGTGTTTAACTTGTGATCAAAAGTCAACAACCTTAACTACTGGTCTATGTTATTAGTGTTTAACTTGTGATCAGAGATTTACAGTCTTAACCACTGGTCTATGTTTGTGGTGTTTAGCTTGTCATCAGATGTCAACAATCTTAACCACTGGTCTCTGTTGTTGGTGTTTAACGTGTGATCAGAAGTCAACAACCTTAACCATTGGTCTATGTTATTAGTGTTTAAATTGTGATCAGAGATTTACAGTCTTAACCACTGGTCTATGTTTGTGGTGTTTAGCTTGTCATCAGAGGTCAACAATCTTAACCACTGGTCTATGTTATTAGTGTTTAACTTATCATCAGAGGTCAACAATCTTAAGCACTGGTCTATGTTGTTGGTGTTTAACTTGTGATCAGAGGTCAACAATCTTAACCACTGGTCTATGTTTGTGGTGTTTAGCTTGTCATCAGAGGTCAACAATCTTAACCACTGGTCTATGTTGTTGGTGTTTAACTTGTGATCAGAGGTCAACAATCTTAACCACTGGTCTATGTTTGATGTGTTTAACTTGTGATCAAAGGTCAACAATCTTAACCACTGGTCTATGTTATTGGTGTTTGATTTGTCATCAGAGGTCAACAATCTTTACCACTGGTCTATGTTTGTGGTATTTAACTTGTCATCAGAGGTCAACAATCTTAACCACTAGTCTATGTTTGTGGTGTTTAACTTGTTGTCAGGGTTCAACAACCTTAACCACTGGTCTATGTTATTGGTGGTTGACTTGTCATCAGAGGTCAACAATCTTAACCACTGGTATGTGTTTGTTGTGTTTAACTTGTCAGCAGAGGTCAATAATCTTAACCACTGGTCTATGTTGTTGGTGTTTAACTTGTGATCAGAGATTTACAGTCTTAACCACTGGTCTATGTTTGTGGTGTTTAGCTTGTCATCAGAGGTCAACAACCTTAACCACTGGTCTATGTTGTTGGTGTTTAACTTGTGATCAGAGGTCAACAATCTTAACCACTGGTCTATGTTTGATGTGTTTAACTTGTGATCAAAGGTCAACAATCTTAACCACTGGTCTATGTTATTGGTGTTTGATTTGTCATCAGAGGTCAACAATCTTTACCACTGGTCTATGTTTGTGGTATTTAACTTGTCATCAGAGGTCAACAATCTTAACCACTAGTCTATGTTTGTGGTGTTTAACTTGTTGTCAGGGTTCAACAACCTTAACCACTGGTCTATGTTATTGGTGGTTGACTTGTCATCAGAGGTCAACAATCTTAACCACTGGTATGTGTTTGTTGTGTTTAACTTGTCAGCAGAGGTCAATAATCTTAACCACTGGTCTATGTTGTTGGTGTTTAACTTGTGATCAGAGATTTACAGTCTTAACCACTGGTCTATGTTTGTGGTGTTTAGCTTGTCATCAGAGGTCAACAACCTTAACCACTGGTCTATGTTGTTGGTGTTTAACTTGTGATCAGAGGTCAACAATCTTAACCACTGGTCTATGTTTGATGTGTTTAACTTGTGATCAAAGGTCAACAATCTTAACCACTGGTCTATGTTATTGGTGTTTGATTTGTCATCAGAGGTCAACAATCTTTAACACTGGTCTATGTTTGTGGTATTTAACTTGTCATCAGAGGTCAACAATCTTAACCACTAGTCTATGTTTGTGGTGTTTAACTTGTTGTCAGGGTTCAACAACCTTAACCACTGGTCTATGTTATTGGTGGTTGACTTGTCATCAGAGGTCAACAATCTTAACCACTGGTATGTGTTTGTTGTGTTTAACTTGTCAGCAGAGGTCAATAATCTTAACCACTGGTCTATGTTGTTGGTGTTTAACTTGTGATCAGAGATTTACAGTCTTAACCACTGGTCTATGTTTGTGGTGTTTAGCTTGTCATCAGAGGTCAACAACCTTAACCACTGGTCTTTGTTATTGGTGTTTGACTTGTCAGCAGAGGTCAACAACCTTAGCCACTGGTCTATGTTATTGGTGTTTGACTTGTCATCAGAGGTCAACAATCTTAACCACTGGTGTATGTTTGTGGTGTTTAACTTGTCATCAGAGGTCAACAATCTTAACCACTGGTCTATGTTTGTGGTGTTTAACTTGTCATCAGAGGTCAACAATCATAACCACTAGTCTATGTTTGTGGTGTTTAACTTGTCAAACAGAGGTCAACAATCTTAATCACTGGTCTATGTTTGTGGTGTTTAACTTGTCATCAGAGGTCAACAATCGTAACCACTAGTCTATGTTTGTGGTGTTTAACTTGTCATCAGAGGTCAACAATCTTAATCACTGGTCTATGTTGTTGGTGTTTAGCTTGTGATCAGAGATTTACAGTCATAACCACTGGTTTATGTTTGTTGTGTTTAATTTGTCATCAGAGGTCAACAACCTTAACCACTAGTCTATGTTTGTGATGTTTAACTTGTCATCAGAGGTCAACAATCTTAACCACTGGTCTATGTTATTAGTGGTTAACTTGTCATCAGAGGTCAACAACCTTAACCACTGGTCTATATTGTTGGTGTTTAACTTGTGATCAGAGATTTACAGTCTTAACCACTGGTCTATGTTTGTGGTGTTTAGCTTGTCATCAGAGGTCAATAATCTTAACCACTGGTCTATGCTTGTGGTGTTTTACTTTGTTATCAGAGGTCAACAATCTTAACCACTGGTCTATGTTATTAGTGTTTAACTTGTGATCAGAGATTTACAGTCTTAACCACTGGTCTATGTTTGTGGTGTTTAACTTGTCATCAGAGGTCAATAATCTTAACCACTGGTCTATGTTTGTGGTGTTTAACTTGTCATCAGAAGTCAACAATCTTAACCACTGGTCTATGTTATTAGTGTTTAACTTGTCATCAGAGGTCAACAACCTTAACCACTGGTCTATATTGTTGGTGTTTAACTTGTCATCCGAGGTCAACAATCTTGACCACTGGTCTATGTTATTGGTGTTTGATTTGTCATCAGAGGTCAACAATCTTAACCACTGGTCTATGTTGTTGGTGATTAACTTGTCATCAGAGGTCAACAATCTTAACCACTGGTCTATGTTGTTGGTGTTTAACTTTTGATCCGAGGATTAGCCAGGACCATTTTCCATTCATATTAATTGGGATAAATAACTTGGAAGAATATGTTTTGTAGACATATAATTGTACAAGGATGTGTCAAGTGGTAGCTGGTATATATCCCTCTGTATAATTTGACAGCTAGATATCAGGAGGTCAGGGGTCGCAACCAGTAGTTGAGGTCAATCTGATTTTTAGACAGAATATATATCCAAAGGGTATCTAATACTATGTGGAAAAAACACAAATATCACTGCTATGTCGTAATCAATTCTAATTTGAAAGACAAAATGGGACAAAGATTCACTAAGCTAAATAATCATGTTCCTTGATTGTCATTTATTAGTTGAAGGAAAGGACAAAGTACAGATTTATACTTCTGTATGGCAATTTGTTATAAATGCATTTTGTTGTTAAATATTAATTTACAGCAATGCAAGTAGCATTGTGTGTGTGTATATGTGGTTGATGGAATATTAGACCACCCTTATAAACATCAAGACAGTACAAGTGGAACAGGAAGTATTGAAATAAATAATTATCTATGCTTTATTTATAGCTCCAAAGAAACCTATAAATTATTGTACATGTACATTTGCTTCACCAGTTTATGATATCTTCCTGATTATTGTACATGTATCTTTGCTTCACCAGTTTATGATATCTTCCTGATTATTGTACATGTACATTTGCTTCACCAGTCTATGATATCTTCCTGATTATTGTACATGTACATTTGCTTCACCAGTTTATGATATCTTCCTGATTATTGTACATGTACATTTGCTTCACCAGTTTATGATATCTTCCTGATTATTGTACATGTACATTTGCTTCACCAGTTTATGATATCTTCCTGATTATTGTACATGTACATTTGCTTCACCAGTTTATGATATCTTCCTGATTATTGTACATGTACATTTGCTTCACCAGTCCATGATATCTTCCTGATTATTGTACATGTGACTTTGCTTCACCAGTCTATGATATATCACTATTATTATACATGTACCTTTGCTTTTCTTGTCTCCTGATTATTATACCTGTACCTTTGCTGTACCTGTCTATATATATATTTATAGTTCCACAGAAGCCTTTAAATGTAACTGGTGTTGCAACGTCTGATCCTAACACTCTACAGGTTATATGGCAACAACCGTTACCAAGACCAGGAATTACAACCTATACAGTCAGAGTGTATGAAGAAAAAGATGATAATGCAACTGAATTTGTCTACAAAGAGGGGAAAAATATCTCAGGTCTGATCATGTAGAGTCTCTGATTTTTTTAACACAGAAATCAGCCATTTTGAATAGTTATGAATTGATTTACAATCATATTTACCTCTTGTATTTTAAGGATCGTTTCTATTAGTATCATATATGCGATGATTTTGCTCACACTACAGTAGCTTCAAATAAAGAAGTTCTGTGAGGGAAGGTAGCCGGCCATTATTAAAACTATATTTTCTGTGTTTCAGCTATTTTCTATTTTTTATACATTAGTTAAAAAGATATTTGTATATTATTTATCATCATTAAATTGTTTCAAGACTGCAGCAGATCCATTTTTTCAAGACATCAGACTTTGACAGAACACGATTTACCTATTATGTTATTGTTACAATAGCTCAATTTACTAAAGGCAGGAAGATTAGGCCATTCATACATAAAATATATATCAACAAATGTCCAGAAATTCTTCGTAAACTCATCATTTTATTTTCTTTAATGCAATTAAAGGCTGGAATACCCTCCTTAGCCATATAAAATCTATATCTGTTCTAGATCATAAAAAAAAAAAAAAAAAAAAATCCACATGAAGTAGATTGTTTATAAAATCTATTTCTATATTTATTATGTTGCCATTTATTGATTCCAATACCCCTGATATTATTTATAAGAATAATATTAACCTTATGTCATGCAATAAGAAAATAAGAAATTAAACGGGAAGGCTTTCATGGGTCTATCCTCGGTTACAGCATCATTGATAGAAGGTACTCAGAAGTTAGTTATCTTATATGTTGTTTTTTTTTAATTTAAGCATATTTTTATCTGATCCTTTACATTTCAGATATGTTAACCTAAACAAATTTTAAGATTTATCTTGACCATGTACTATGTTTAACATTCTGTAAATTAAATTAAAAAATTCATTTAGATTTACTTGTCTTTTCTTCATCCTGTTGTTAGATAAGAATGAAAAGATGTTTTTGTTTTTATGGATTTCAAACATCATATGTCATAGTCCCCCCTTTTTTATGTTCAGTTAGTTAAGGTGAGAGGTGGTTGTCTGTCTTGTTGATATTGGTGGAATAATTGACTGTTTAAACTTTCTTTTCATAATTACACAGGGTATTATACTCAGACTGCAACTATAGATGGCTTGGAGGAATACTGGAATTATAAATTTATTATAAAAGCAGCAACATCAAACGGATCTGTATCGTCTGATATGTCACCAGCTGTAATGACAAATTATTCAGGTATTATGTTACGGTCCTTAAACCAATCAAAGTAAAGGTCTTTGGGTTGTTTCCTTTCATTGATATATCTGATGGTCCCTTCCTTTAGGTAGAGTCAACTTAATTGATTGTCATTAATGTACATGTGGGGCACCTTGTGTAATTGTATTTCATTTTTTGTTGGAGTGTAAAAATTAAAGAAATCTTAGAAAAAACATGTTTGATGTGTTTGTAGATAACAGTGCATGTATAATGAACCAGGTTAATGGGGGAGGTTATTGTGTTTAACACAACTTTCAGCGATGATTATTTCAGGTTATAGCATGGCGGTCAGTTTTATTGGTGGAGGAAATTGGAGTATTCAAAGAAAACCACCCCCCTGTCACAAGTCACTGACAAACTTTATCACATAATGTTGTATGGAGTACACATCACCATACATATATATATATATATATATATATATATACAGTGCTTTCATTAAGAGCCGGTACCCGGTACTTTTACCCGGCTATGGTAGCGTCTGGTACCGGCAGAAAAAATAAAAACAAAAAAAATCATCTGCAAAATTCTAGTTAATACAATATAAGATCGTTCTGTGGGACTCGAAATCGTAATCTAGTATTTATGGGAGTGTCTTCGTCGAGGTCCGCGTCGGAATCTGTATCTGAACTTTCTTCACCTCCAGTATTGGAGATCAGATTGGATATATCGTAAAAGCGCTTTAAACTACGACGATTTAACAGTGTCTATTCAAGCGGCGTATTATCATTGATGAAAAACGATAAAATGTCTAAACGAAAAAAAGCAATCGCTGACTATTTTATGCAGAGCAAAAAGCTTAACAAAGGTGAAGATTCTATGAAAACGTGTCAAATCATGCTGTTCGGCGTTGGCATTGCCGCATACCCGTTCTTTTTCCTGATATCTGTTGTGATTTGTGTGAACGAGCGCAGGAAATGTTCAGTGTTAAGTTAAGTTAACACGTGAAATATCAGCATTACTATTAGTCTAGAAATGAACCTGGTGGGAGGGACCAGGGGGCAAAGCCCCTGGAAGCTCCTGGATTTTAGGGTTATGCTATATCTTAATTTCAAATTCATTTATTATACACAAAATTGAAGCAAATATTGTAGTATGTCCTTTTTTTTTCAGGTAAAAATTTAAGTCTCAAAATCTCTACAATCCAGGAGCTTCCGGGGGGCTTTGCCCCCCTGGTCCCCCTACCAGGGCTTTGCCCTGGACCCACTGGGGGCCTTAAGCGGCCCCCAGACCCCTTGCCGAAATTGTTTGGTACCTCCTACATTCTAGAAAGTACCTCCAGCCTAAAAAAATAGTGAAACCCCTGTATATATATATATTGCTTAGACGTTTGTATATATATATATACAAATGTCTAAGCAAGTGACAACCATACAATATATTCTACTGGATCTCAAAGTTATTTGTGATACTAGGTTAATACTAAATATTAAATATATACGTCTGAAAATTAAACCAAGCAGTGTTTAGAATTAGATTTTTGAGCTGTCAAATTTTTGTTCTTCCCTCGACGGGATTTGAACTCACACCATTGATACACTGCAGCACCAATCGTTTAGCCTTACGACCAGCACCCTAGACCACTCGACCACATCCACTCCATAAAAATGAGCTTCAATAATCGAAGTGTTACCTTGTCTCGTAAGGAAAATCTAGAGATAGACATAAGACATGTGTCTAAGCGTGTGTAGATGGTACATATATACTTAATATTATAATTTGACAGCAATCTAACTCAGCAATTTTTAATATATTGTATAGGATAATGAAGAATTCATTATACAGTCACAGGAAATAAAGTATATATATATATAAAAGAAATTAGTAAAAAAAGAACAAAACGGATTTTTCACAACATTCTTGTACTAATGTTTTCACTGCTGTTGCAGATCTTCAGGTACAATGTTTATAAGTGTATATATATGACGTTTACAATATAAAGGGAGACTATTTTCATTTGACTTTTTAGTTAAGTCTAGAAGATTGTGCAACGATACCGATAAAGGTGTTACAAAAAATATATTGACAAAATTTTCGATCAACAAACGACCTTCCTCAGTGTCTATCAAAGTTAGACTGAGTTTGTAAAGATTAGATGGTATAATTACAACTCACTAAATAGTCAGGTGACAAAGTGTGACGTATTCAAATTCTTTAAAAATCTTTAACTCTCTCATTTCACTGTAAAGATATGATGGTATAATTGTCACCTGGTAAAGTGTGATACATTTGAGAATGCTAAGGATAATCGTTAATAAAAGGTGGTGAGCACAAATCTTTAACTTTAGTGACAGTAGTAAAATATTTGTTAACTATAAACACTGTGAAAGAAAATATACATAAAAACTTATTGTTTTCTGTTAATATCGTCCGGATGTAAAACACGGAGTTCTTTAATCCAAAATCTTTCCTGATTCTCACGTTGAAAATCACTCCACAGACAGTTCTGTTCAATGATGAGGATTTTCATTCTGTTGAAATCCTCGAGACTGTGGTCAGACAGTCTGGAGTGCTGGCTCACAGGAAGAAATGTCTTTTTTGTAAGGTCACTCCTGTGTCCATTCAGACGTTTGTATATATATATATATATATATAAAGTGCTGCTTTGGACATTTCCACAATTATATTTAAAACGGTTGCCTTGGATTAACAGCAGCATGATTTATAAATGATGTTTCACTTATAGCTATTGCATACAAAACTTCTTCCTCTAATATCATCTTCGCTAGCCAAGGGTTACAATCCGCTCTACTCATCTTCACCCTTGGCATCGTTAGTCGGATTTTCGTAATTCCCGCACACTGCCACCTGCTGGATTTTGACAGTTATGCCCCTTGTAATGATGTCATTTTCAACCAATGGAAGCGAGACTTTCATTTCTTTTCGCTTGAATGCCCTGAAAATTGACTCAAGATTATAATATGGCTGATTTTCAAGCGAAGATTTGACGAGGCTCATACTGTTATTCAATGGTAAGCTAGTGCTTTTATTTCAAACTTACAACATTATTTTATATGTACACGCATTTTTATTTTGTTGACATTTTTCCTACAGTACATGTGCTTTTTGTAAAGTGCGTTCTGATTGGTTGCAGCTACCACTAGCTGCATTACATATAAACCATCACTGTGTGACCTCGAAAATCCGTCTAGCGATGCCAAGGGTGAAGATGAGTAGAGCGGATCGTAACCCTTGACTAGCGAAGATGCTCTAATATATGCATTAAGCAACATTATCTCTTTTTTTAATAATGCTAGCTCACTGAAACAACAGTCCGCAGATAGACATGTCGTCCCACTCGGATACATTATCCTGATTCCGAGCCAACCAGTCTTGGCTCTTTGAGTCTTTATCCTTAATGCTGCATGCTGTTGGTATAGTACAAAGCGGACCTCATCATCATCTCATTGAAAATTAACTTGTTCTTGCCATGATATAGGTGTCAAACCAATAATTCACCAATCAGAGCTTAGAACATTTACGAAAGTAGTCCTTTTTAAAGAAAATAGTTCCTTTTGCTTTGTTGTATTGTAAAATATACTGAATGGAATGAAATAATTAAAATTGATAATTGAAGTTAAATATATATGGATTATTTTGAGCCCAAATTTGATGGATTTAGTTGTATTTTGATACCTCTATGATGCATGACCTATAAATATTGAATTTCCCAGGGATGATGGAGCTATTTTTAGAGTAGGTGTTTTCCATAGCCTGGCATTTCACTGCAAGACTTTAAACATCCCCTGATATTTTCACAGAATGTAGAGGAATCATGTACGTTTCAGAAAATGTATGGTCATGAAAAGGTTAAACTTAAGATAAAATAGCCAGGCAGGCTCGAAAAAACACAAATTTAGTAGAAAATGCTAAAGAAATTAATAATAGGTTTCACAAGCCGAAAAATTGCTGAATACACAACTGTATATATAAATGGTTTTAAACAGCAATCACTCACTCACTCACTCAACTGTTGTGTACTTTGCTTGCTCGGCTGAAATTTAAACAATCTAGTGTTAAACTGATTTTGAATGTGAAATTAACATTAGCAGATATGATTTCATCATATTCTACCACTGATGTCATTATCACATACAAATTGTGTGACAATAATCATTAGATGATTGTACAATCAACAATATTGTATTTTAATTGTTATCACATTTTATTGAATATTTGTATATCGTTCTTCAATTGTTTGCCAAAATCATAAAAATGTATGAAATTTGGTCCCTGTTTAAAACTGTTCATGTAGGATTATGTTAATGTTCAATGTCATGAATTATTTAAACTAAATATGATTTCTGTTTTAAGTTAATTAGTAAGTAAAAACTATACAATTGTTTTCAGCTCCAGGAAATGTGGTAAATTTCACGATAGATCACCCAAGTAAGATATATAATCAGATGAATGTGATGTGGAATATTCCCCCGATACGAGAGAGAAATAGTGTAATTACGAAGTATGTGATCTCTCATAATATATCAGGAGTAAGTATAAAACTTGTGTTTTAAATTATATGTTTGAGCTTCCAGTTTGTATTCAGACTTTTTAAGATGCAGGGATGATTTTTTTTTGTCATTTAACTGATTTCAGCTATTTTCCTCTGAATTTTTTTCTCTGAAAGTTGCAGGACATAGTCAGAACAGGTCAAAAATGAATCTATTGAAAGTGGGTGTAGATGGTTTCAGCTTTTTTTTTCATTGATTTTCAGTTATTTTATTTTCTAGCCAGAATCATCCCTAAAATGTTTTAGTATTATGAGTACGGAACTATTGAATCAATGATTTTTAAAGAATCGTCTCATCTTATCTTTCCAAAAGGTTTTTCCGGGTGATTTCAATATCTTGTAGAAAAGTATTCTGTCAGTTGCATACAGATGATTAAAGATGGTATTGGCAATTAAATTTTGATTCAAAGTTGACCATTGTTTTCACTATTATGTCTTATGATGGCCTTGTATATTATCAAAGATCTAGATAATGGTTGACTGCATCATTACATTGACTGTGATACACAAATCTTGATTGAAAACTTTACTGTGATTATTTTTTAGAGTCTGCATGACCTTGAGAATCATCATTAAAAACAATTTATCAAATGTTAATGTTCAATGACAATATTTATTAATTTAAAAAAAAACCAACATTTGTATATGTTTGCAGTTGAATATTTACTTATGATCTTATTTATGTCGAAACTATGGCATCCTGTATAGCAGAAGGAGGATAATTAGTCCAATTTATTTATCTTATAATGATAATACATTTAGATTTTTAAATTACTTTAAAGGTTTAAACGTAAAAAAAAAAAAAATCCTCAAATTTTCAGTGTTGCTTCAAGAATGTGTATGTTTATTAAATTGTCCACAAAGGCCAATATTAGATGATACCTGGACTCTATCCCATATTAATATGCTTGAATAATATGCTTTATTATACCCCCCCCCCCGTAAACAAAGTTTGGGGGGGTATATAGGAATCACCCTGTCCGTCCGTCCATTTGTCCGTCTGTCCATCCGTCCATGTACCTTGTAAGCGCAACTCCTCCTAAACGACTTATTGGATTTTTATGAAACTATACACATTTGTAGTACACTACCTGCAGATGTGCATGAAGGAATATGGTTGCTGTGCAAAATTTAAAAGGGGAGATAATTCAACTTATACTTTCATGAAAAGGGTGGAGGGGCATGTACCTTGTAAGCGCAACTACTAAGCTGCTTATTGAATTTTTATGAAACTTTACACAGTTGTAGTACACAACCTGCAGATGTGCATGAAGGAATACTGTTGCTGTCTAAAATTTAGAAGGGGAGATAATTCAACTTATACTTTCACGAAAAGGGGGGTCGTGTACCTTGTAAGCACAACTCCTCCTAAATGGCTTATTGGATTTTTGTGAAACTTAACACAGTTGTAGTACACTACCTGCATATGTGCATGAAGAAATATGGTCGCTGTCCAAAATTTGGAAGGGGAGATAATTCAACTTGTACTTTCACGAAAAGAAGGAGGGCATGTACCTTGTAAGCACAACTCCTCCTAAACAGCTTATTGGATTTTTATGAAACTTTACACAGTTGTAATACACTACCTGCAGATGTGCATGAAGGAATATGGTTGCTGTCCAAAATTTGGAAGGGGAGATAATTTAACTTATACTCTGAAATACGTTCTGTATGGAGAGATGGGCTTGTAAGTGCAACTCCTCCTAAACGGCTCATTGGATTTAAATGAAACTTTACACAGTTGTAATACACTGCCTGCAGATGTGCATGAAGAAATATGGTTCCTGTCAAAATTTTGGAAGGTGATGTAAGCGTAACTATTCCTGAATGAAATAAGATTTTAATTGACCTTTTCACATCTGGATATTTGCAATATAAAAACTACTCAAGAATAAATAATTAATTTTGAATCAATAACATTTGATGTGACCTATATCCTCTTGTACAAAAGTTAGGAAATGTTGTAATCCTCATGTATACTTATGAAACCGTATTGGTTTTAAACAATCCCACTTTGTTGAAGACCTTGTGGCGACCCCTAGATGTATGTTCTTGGTTAGTTTTTTTTTGGAGATGGGATGTTGTCTCCTTGACATTACTCCATATCCGTTCTTTTTTCACACCATTTTGAACACCATAGTATTGCAAGCGGAGGGTATCACTCAGTGAGGTCACTCACAGATCTAGTTAAATTTGTTGTTGTCTGAGCCACTTTGATGTGTAAAAGCAAAGTTGTCAAAACTTTATTCAAACTTATATATGTTGTTTCCCTTGATACATGTGAGTGGAAATATGGTTTATTTTTAGCTCACCTGTGTGAGCTATTGCCATCATTTGGCGACTGTCGTCCGTCTGTAAACTTTTTAAAAAATCTTCTCCTCTGAAACCACTGGACCAATTTAAACCAAGCTTGGCCTGAATCATCCTTAGCGGGTTCACTTTAAAAGATATGTTCGATGATCCTGCCGACCAACCATCATGGCTGCCATGTCTATAAATAGAACATAGAGGTAAAATCAGCAAAAAAATCAATTAAAAAATCCAGAAAAATCCTTTAGAGTATATTGCAATTAAATTTGATACATATGTAATATTCTTTCAGAATTATGGTTGAGGACCCCATCCCCCATTAAACATGGCCACCATCGTTACTATAAATGGAAAATTAATGGAAAAATTCATTAAAAATTATTTTAAAATCCTGTAAATAGTCAAATGCAATCAAACCATATGGAAAGCATGCATATGTGGTCTTCTTTCAAAATTTTGATTGAAGACCTCCGGCTGTCATCCAACGTGGCCGTCACTGTTACAAAAAATAGAAAATTATGGTAAAAAAAAATATTTTAAAATCCGGTAAAAAGCCAGTTGCCACCAAACTTTATGGAAATGATGCATATATGATCCACTTTCAGACTTATGGTTGCTAACCCTGGTCGCTTATGAAAAATGACTGCTATCGTTACTAAAAATAGATTTATTTATTTTTTAAATTCTTTAAATATTGTAAAGAGCCAATGTTGCTACCAAACTATAAAGGAACAATGCATATATAATTCTCTTTCAGACCATGAATGATGACCCCCGACTGCCATAAAACATGGCTGTTGTCGCTTCTCAAACTTGAAAATTAGTGAAAAAAAATCAGTAAAAAATAGAATACTATTGAACAAATTCCCCCAACAAAGTTTTTCTTAATACATATAAAAAAAAAAAATTCATAAAGTAAATGTTAAAATCTTATATACTCTATACTGGAAGTAAATCCACCAGATTATAAAAATGATAAATAGGTTTCTCAGGACATTTTCATGACATTAGTGTAACCCGTCAGTTACATGATCAGTAAAACGTTTTAGAGTAAATAACAGACTTGGAATTGTTTCAAGCTTTTTAAGGATATTGATGGATGAAGGAAACTTTCTACAGTAAATTATTCCAGAATCCTGCAAACATCTGTTTTAACCTTTATTTTGCATGAAAAGTGTTTTATTTACTTTTAAGGGTAAGTTGTGCAAAACGTGTATATTTTTGTATGCAGTTTTCAATATGAGCTGATGTGTCATCAAATTAGTACTAGGTAGATCTATAAACAAATGAAATCTTTGGGATTTTTCATACAAATTAATCTAAATTAAAATAATTGTGAAACAGAGTTTAATTATTTTGTTGTAGCATTCAACTGCATACACTCAGTATAAGTTAAAGTCAGCTACAAAATATAAATGGGGTTAGTTTTTACCCCATTTTTAAAATGAATTTTGTAATCACTTGGACATTCAGAATAAGTGTAAACATCAGTAAAAGCATACCCTCTGTAGCCAAGTTTGGGGTAAATAAGACAATAGGTGGTTTCCGTACTTTAATATTAAACAAAAGGTGGTAGGTGTTACATCTACAAAATACAAATAATAAAAAAATAATGAATAAAAGTAGACTAAAACTGACTTTATCTTTTCATTGAACACAACTTTAATTATGATGTACACTCGATTTCAACATTTACTCTCTACTATTAATAGAAACTTGCATATATTTAAATATGGCAAGCATGTTAACACTAATAAAATCGATTAAAAACCGTTTGTCTACCTCAGTTCTTATCTAACATGACGTTTACTTAATCAAAACATTCATGTAAATAAAACTACATATAATTGTGAAACAAGCGCTCCATACCATGACACATTATTATGAACCTGGCGCTCCATACTTTTACCTTTGTGTACAAAATAAATGTTCTTTATTTACGAGTTGTGAACAAGGATGCTTATTATTACATCCTAAAAAGATACAAGTGTTTTGTGTGGGTGTAGATGACTTATACAATAATAAATGGAAAAGTAAACAAACTACATGCATGCAAAAATATATTGGCCTAAACACTAATAATCTACACAATAACAATATCAAAATGGTCAAAATAAATGAAATATTATCTGAGGAGTGTGTGTTTTCCGTGTGCTAAAATATCTGTGCACGTAAATATTGATAAAAATAGTAAAATAACATCGATGTTCTGGTGTTGTTTTATCGGATGTTTCGAAAGTGTTATCAGCTGGATAATGACATTTATAATGTAAACATAAATTCATACTTAATTAAATCAAGGCCAGGGATACTCAATACAATGATATATTACCTATAAATAGGAATTTAGGGCCTATGTACAATATTCTCTTCTCGTTTACAATTTCGCCAGCTTCACATGCCGCATGGTGTGTATCTTCCGGTCAAGTATATCAAATTACTCTCACTATATAATTAACAGATAAAGAAACCTATGACTGTGAGACACTTAGAAAATTCTGTAACTTATATCAAGATACACTTGCTCACATTCTCCCCTGCTAAAAAATGTAACGTCCTCGTTACTAAACTTTTCATAAAATACATTTAGACTCATAAAAATCGTAAAGTACAAAATAAATCATGTGTACTTAACATTGCATATCAAAAATAAAAAAACTATAACAGAAGTGTTACATAAAACAATTCAGTCAAAATTTTGAGCTTCTCTATGCAAAAATGTATAAAAATTGAAGGAAACAAAAATCATTAAGATAAATTTCAAAACTAAAAAAGTACAAAAGACCATAAAACTAGTCCAAAATTATTAAGTATCTACTATTCAATTATGACTAGAACTTGATATATCAAAATAAAAAATGCAAAATGTTTTATCAAGATAAGAAAAATGAGTATTAAGTGTGAACACATTGCAAAAAAAAGTAATCTCAAAACATTGATATAAAAAAAATATCAGTTCAAACCATAATAAATGACAAAACATAAAAATGTTCATACAATAAAGTGATAACAACCTTTGGTTAGTCTAATGTCTATCAACTAAAACAAATACATAAAATATGTTTTTATGGCAATACTGATCTCGGTTCATGGTGGGTATTTGAATGTTTACCAGCTGTTGAACGAACTGTTCTTCGAAGTGTCCTAAAACCTGGATAAGCGACAGCTATCGAATCATCATCAGTACTATCACTGTCATTGTCACTAGTATAACGTTCCTTGAAACGACATGGTTGTAAGTTTGTTCTATTTTCTACACGAGATGGTCCAGATTTATCTGAAGGTTCAATCAAGTACACATGTCGGTCAGAATCAATACACTTAATGATTTTGTAGTATTTGGAGTTCCATTTATCCTGGATTTTATTACGTCCTTTAACATGATTTCTTAAAAATACCAGTGTGCCAGGATCAAGTTTTTGCTCTGATGCTTTGACATCGTATAACTCTTTCCTAGTGGCGGCCTCTCTTTCTAAGCGCTCCCCTGCTTTCCGATATGCAGCCTTCATTTTTTCAAAATGTTCTGTTACATACTCCTGTACATTAGTGTTTGAACAGTCACTACCTTCAAAGTCAAAAAGTGAATCAATCGGAAGCCTCGGGTGACGACCCATCATTAAGTAAAATGGTGTAAATCCTGTTGAAGCATGTATGGTCGAATTATACATAAACACCAACTCAGGCAGATGATTTGGCCATTGTTTCTTCTGTTTAGGTGTAAGTGTTCGCAAAAGATCATGCAATGTCCTATTAAATCTTTCACATTGGCCGTTCCCCATGTGGGTGATACGGGGTCGTCCGACTCTTTTTGATGTTGTAAATTTTGCAAAGTTCTGAAATTAATTCTCCTTCGAAGTTATGGCCTTGGTCCGAATGCAACCTTTCCGTCACACCATATTTCATAAACCATGATGATACCAATATTTTTGCAGTAGTAGCGGCCGTCTGATTTCGAGTTGGAACTGCGACAGTGAATTTCGAAAATATATCTGTCATTACTAAAACATTTTCTCTGCCGTCTGTTGCTGGTTCTAGAACAGTAAAATCAATCGCTAGTATTTCATTTGGTTTTGAAGCCAAGAGGTGACTCATAGGAACATGTATCCTTCGTGAAGGCATTTTGGCAATGTTACAACGCTGGCATTGTTTACAATATTCATCGATATCGTGAAACATACCTGCCCAGTAAAATCGAAATCTAATCAGATTTGTTGTCCTTTCAATCCCTTGATGTCCAGCTTGTTGATGAAGCATTTCAAGAACTAATGGCTGAAGCTTTTCTGGCAGCACTAATTGTTTTAACTGCCCTTGGTGTGGATCAATGACCCTTCGATAAAGAATGTCATTGTCTAAATACAATTGGTCCCATTGGCGTAACATTACGATGGCTTTATGTGACAATTGTTCTCGTTCTTGTCGAGATGGTTTTTGTCTCTTTTGAACATATTTCCAAATTTCTCCAACAGTTGCATCATTTTGCTGCATTTGTTGTAAGTCATTTCGGTCAAGCTTCGGTAATGCAAAGACAGAATCACAAAATAGTACCTCTGAGTCGAGTACTTCATCTGAGTTACAGACCTCCTGTTCAATATTTTCAATAGCCATTTGTAGTGCTTCCACTTGTAAATCTGTTGGTAAATCTGTAGTATCCAGTTTTAAGTCCTGACTCGATGGCATTCTTGATAACGCATCTGCTGCACGGTTCAACTTCCCGGAACGATATGTAATTGTAAAATTGAATTGTGCAAGTTGAGCTTGCCATCTCTGCTCTACGGCTCCAAGTTTAGCACTAGTTTGCAAATATGACAATGGATTATTGTCTGTTATAATTTCAAACTTTGAACCAAGCAGATAGTCTTTAAACTTTTCTGTAACTGCCCACTTAACTGCTAACAATTCTAATTTTGCAGAACTATAGTTGGCATCATTCCTCTCTGACGGTCGTAATGTTCGGTTGCATATGCAATTACACGTAATTTGTCATCCTGTTTCTGCATCAAAACAGCTCCAATTCCTTTAAAACTAGCATCGGTTTCTAGGATGAAATCAGCAGTATAATCAGCATAACCCAATACTGGAGAAGAAGTCAAATTTTCCTTTATGACTTCAAATGCATTGGTACACTCCTCATTCCATGATGTTTGCAGTTGTTTATTCAATTTCTGAGTATTCTTTTGTTTGTTACAAATACTTATCAGTTGATAAAGCGGTCTGGCAATGTTTGCAAATTGCGGTACGAATCTCCTGTAATAACTAGCAAATCCCAAAAAGGAATGCAAATCTTTCAGTGTTTCAGGTCTTGGCCATCCTTTCACAACATCGATTTTTTCCGGATCTGTTGCAATACCTTCTGGAGAAATGATGTGCCCGAGGTATTTAACTTGTGGTTTAAAGAAATGACATTTCTTTCCCTTGAGCTTAAGTCCATGTTCCTTTAAACGGGTAAATACTTTATCCAGACGTTCAATGTGTTCTTCAATTGTGGTTGAATAAATGATTAGGTCATCCAAGTATATCAACAGAATTTGGAATACAGTGTCATTAAAAATGTGCTGCATTAGTCTTTGAAACGTGGCAGGACTATTACACAGTCCCATCGGCATCTTTGTATATTCATAAAGACCAAATGGTGTCACGAAAGCTGTTTTATGTTGGTCATCAGGGTGCATAGATATTTGATGGAAACCACTGGCTAAATCAAGCGTACTGAAGAATTTTGACCCATTTAACGCATTCATCGATTCTCGGCAGTGGAAATGCATCTCTGACAGTCTTTAGATTTAACTTCCTGTAATCAATGCAGAGCCTAATTGATTGGTCTTTCTTCCTTACAACGACAATAGGAGCCGCATATGGACTTGTACTTTCCTTAATAATGTTTTTATCCAGAAGGTCTTGTATGTGTTGCTTGACTTCAGTGTACTGACTTGGCGGTATTCGTCGGTATGGCTGAGCAATAGGGTTATCGTCGGTTAAGTTAATTCTATGCTGAATTGTTGTAGAAAATCCTAAATCTGTATCATCTTTGGTAAATACATCTTGGTGTTTGTCAAAGAGTTCCTTGATCATTTGCTTCTCCCTTTTGGTGCAGTTTAAATGAGAAATGTCAGGTGTCATCTTGGATTCAGTCGCTTGATTTCCAATGACCTCATGTTTAAGTACGAGAGTTTCTTCATTTTCATCAGTTCTGAAAAATTCAATTTCAGTGTCTCTACTGTAAACACAGTCAACCTCCCTGATGATTCCTACTCTTGAGTTTGGTTCTAACCACAGATCTGTTGATTTGATATTAGCAACTCTCACCGGATATCTATTCTGACTAGATGTACAAACAGATTCAACTAAAATTAATTCTCCATTTTTTGATAGTGGTTCGATGCTTATAGTCTTTTCTACTGATAGCTTCTGACTAGGTCCAATAACATTTATAATGCTGACAGAGTTAGCAGGTATGCACACTTTTCTATCCCCAGCAACTCTTGCGAATCCTTTTATATCAGTTTTACGGCAATCTTTAAAAGCAGAAATCCAATTAACCATTGTTTCATCACACTCTATCTGTTTTAAGTATGATGGTCCCATCTGTTTTTGGAGCAATTCGGCACATTGAGATATTACATTCATTCCAATCAAACCAGGTATGTCGTTCCTTTGACTACCAGGAGCATCTTTGACTATCAGTATACCTCGATCTTTGATTGTCTTGTTAATGGACGGTACAAATATGTCAGTTTCTACATATCCAATGTACGGGATCTCCAAACCATTTGCTGCTCTAAGTTGTAGCCAGGTTTTGTCTTTATGCAATTTAAGTTTTGGAAGTAAGTTTTTGTTGAAAAAGGATTCAGTAATGGTACTAACCATCGAACCAGTATCTAAAAGACAAGTAACAATAATTCCTGCGATATTCAATTTAACAGTAGGACATTTGGCAACAGTCTTCTTAAAAACTATGGACGAGCCTAATTTTTCCTTTCCACCCACTGGTCGGCTCTTTGCAGTAGGTTGTCCTTGTTTAAATCTCTGCTTTGGCTCCTGCAATTCCGTTTAATATGCCCTGGTTTCCCACAGTTGTAGCATATGAAATCCTTGTCGACTTTTGTGAATTTCCGCTGTTGTTTCTGTTGTCTTTCTCTCTTCAACGTCTGCACTTCTGTCTTGATGCTTTCCAATTCTGATGTCAAATCTGCCAACCTTTTTGATAGATCAGAGTTCTCTCCTGACTTAGCTTGTGAGGCATAAACTGGAACATCAATATCATCTTTGTATTGATCCACCTGTTGTTGGTCAGAGTCTTCATCTTGGATTAACAGGGTAGCTTCTTCCCTGATGTCAGTAAAAGTCAAATCTGGATGATCACGAATCCTCTTTTTTAAGTCTCTCCTCAACCATGGGCCTCTAACATTTTCAGCGAATTGATTGCGAATCGCCACATCCCTGTCTTTAATGGCTTTTGGGTCTTTTTTATGTATCTTGTCTAGTTTATTCATCAAGTCGTGCGAATAGTCCTGTAAAGATTGTTTTTCCTTCTGTCTGCACTGATAGAAATCAGACAGCAACTCGGACAGAGTCGACCTCTCACCAAATACATCTTTCAAAATCTTCAAAACTGCGCCCGGTGTCTTCTTATCCGATGCTGTGCGATATCGGAGCTCTTCTTTGGCCGGCCCTTCTAAATGGCTAATGATGAAGTCCACCTTCTCCTCATCTGGTGTCGGTCTTGATTTTAACAGAAGTTCTGCCTCCTCTATAAATTCTTCTACCGAACGGTCATCTTTCTGTCCTGAAAATTTTTGTAACTTTCTCTCCCTTGGTGCAAAAATGACTTTTGGCTCTACTGGTGCCCTATCTTTAGCGATAACGGTGGCAAGTCTTTTCTTTACTTCCTCAAGTTCTTTCTGTATGCTTTCAACATCAGCCATGATTGTCGCTATGAACTCCTACCACCTTTCAATTGTGAAGTCACTTCTCGTCTAGTTAGTAAATCCTGTCGGCGACGCCATTTGTAGCCAAGTTTGGGGTAAATAAGACAATAGGTGGTTTCCGTACTTTAATATTAAACAAAAGGTGGTAGGTGTTACATCTGCAAAATACAAATAATAAAAAAATAATGAATAAAAGTAGACTAAAACTGACTTTATCTTTTCATTGAACACAACTTTAATTATGATGTACACTCGATTTCAACATTTACTCTCTACTATTAATAGAAACTTGCATATATTTAAATATGGCAAGCATGTTAACACTAATAAAATCGATTAAAAACCGTTTGTCTACCTCAGTTCTTATCTAACATGACGTTTACTTAATCAAAACATTCATGTAAATAAAACTACATATAATTGTGAAACAAGCGCTCCATACCATGACACATTATTATGAACCTGGCGCTCCATACTTTTACCTTTGTGTACAAAATAAATGTTCTTTATTTACGAGTTGTGAACAAGGATGCTTATTATTACATCCTAAAAAGATACAAGTGTTTTGTGTGGGTGTAGATGACTTATACAATAATAAATGGAAAAGTAAACAAACTACATGCATGCAAAAATATATTGGCCTAAACACTAATAATCTACACAATAACAATATCAAAATGGTCAAAATAAATGAAATATTATCTGAGGAGTGTGTGTTTTCCGTGTGCTAAAATATCTGTGCACGTAAATATTGATAAAAATAGTAAAATAACATCGATGTTCTGGTGTTGTTTTATCGGATGTTTCGAAAGTGTTATCAGCTGGATAATGACATTTATAATGTAAACATAAATTCATACTTAATTAAATCAAGGCCAGGGATACTCAATACAATGATATATTACCTATAAATAGGAATTTAGGGCCTATGTACAATATTCTCTTCTCGTTTACAATTTCGCCAGCTTCACATGCCGCATGGTGTGTATCTTCCGGTCAAGTATATCAAATTACTCTCACTATATAATTAACAGATAAAGAAACCTATGACTGTGAGACACTTAGAAAATTCTGTAACTTATATCAAGATACACTTGCTCACACCTCTGTGGTGACAGCACCCCCCCCCCCCTCCCATAAACTAGACAACTAGTTGCTAGTCCTTAGTTTGTAAATGGTGCAGCAAAAATATGCAAAGAAAGGTTGGTACTGTTGCTGTCATTTTGTCATTTGTTGGTGTTGTTTTTTGTTTTCTTCGTTGATAAGTTAAACATTTATGAATGAAACTGCCATTGATCACTGGAAGATCCTCTTCAAAAATCAAGTTTTTAATGCCAATCAGAAATCCAAGATGGCCACCACCACAGGATAGATTAACATTGAGCCCTATGGGAAAAATGTTCAAATGTGAAACCAAACTGTACTTGATTGTTCATTGGATAGTCCTCTACAGGGGTGGATCCAGGGGGGGGGGGAGTGCACCCGGTGTGCGACCCCCCTAAAATTGGAAAAAATATCATTTTTTGGCATAAAATCGTGATTTTTCACACGAAATACCCCAACAATTTTCGCGCCTCCCTCCGCTCGACGCAATTTTTTTAAGTGCGTCCTCCCTACTGGATATCCTGGATCTGTCCCTGCTCTACAAAGTTTAACTTTTTTGTTCAATATGAAATTCAAGATGGCGGCTACGGCATGACTTGGTTTAACATCAGACCCTATGGGGAAAATGTTTTAAAAGGCATCTGGGACAATTGAAACTTAACCTTGAAACCGAACTAAGAAGGAATGTTGTTGGTGCCTCAGGTGAGCGATACAGGCTCTTGAGATCCTCTGGTTATTAGTTGTTAGCTAAATTTCCTTGGATATCTTGAACACTTGATTAATTCAAATTACAATCGACTTTGACACAACTAGGCACTACTGTACAATTAGGAAGAGTTTGAAGATACCAAATGGGTAAGCAGAAGCCGTAAATCGAAGAACAGACAGTAGAATGGCCAAATGAAAAAGGACAAACAACATGAACAATGTTGTACAAAATACTACACAGATAACTAAAGATTGAGAACACGAACCCACTAAAAAAATGGTGGTGAACTCTGGTATTTCGGAACGGTAAGCTGAGCACCTGTTATGTTACTTATGTTAAAACCCAGGTGATAAGTCATGAAAGCAGATTGTGATTACAACAAATGGAACATATATGTGGTCATTTGTGACACATATTCTGTAACTGTTAACCAAGTCATGGACTGTAAAACTTTTGAAGTGTTGACTTCAACTTAACCACTTGGAACCCTTAGTTGAGTAGCATCTTTGTTAGCAACAACCCTCTATCAAGGAAATCATGATAGGAACCACAAAGTCTGGAATATCGTATCAACTGAGAGATATATACTCCATATGCAGCAGCTGCTGAAATGTTGCTACATATAAAACTAAAAAGAAAAGTTCACAATGAGAAAATTGAAATCATCTTTTGTCATAACGTTTTAGTGCAAAGATGAGAATGTTATGAAATTGTAAAATTCACTCATATTTAGGACTTTTCTAAAAATTCATATGTATGTGGTCTGTTTAATCTTTAATGATAGAATTTCAAGTACTGACTAAATTTACACCTTTCTCTTATCTTATTAAGATTTTGAGCCATTTATGGATCTGCATAGAGAAATGTAATTTGTTATAAAAAAAATGTTTTTGAAATACTTGACTCAACTTTTTTTTCTGACATATCTATGTATTAATTACACCCTGCAAGAGAAATTATTTCAGAAAACTATTTGATTTACTTTGTGGTGAAGTCAATCATTATATTGATAAAAATATTAAGGAGATAATAACCTAAGACTTTGTTATAATAAGGCCAAATTTTAATACTTTTGTGATCAGTTTAAATTTGTAGATGAGAATTTTACTACACATCATATTTTATTGTCAACAAATCATAAAAGGGACCGGACATACACAGTTTTTCATTGTTTTTCAAATTTTACCTAATGTTGATTTTGTTGTCGAAAAATCAGATACATGTGTATTCACAGATTAAGTATTTATTTGAAATTTTCTATGTTAAGAATAAAATATTTTCCTTTTCAAAGAAAATCTTATTTCAATAAGCTTGCTTAATTTCAGACTATGGAATCACTGAATGTGTCAGCTAACGCTGAGGTGTCTTTTATGAAAACATTGAATGTCACAGCAGAACAGTCATATGAGGTTGAGGTAATACTTGAAAATTAACACTATCATCCTTTGATATTGCATAGCAATTGACGGTTTATGGTGTTTAATGCCACTTTCAACAATATTTCAGTTATATCGTGGCGGTCAGTTTTATTGATGGAGGAAACCGAAATATCCGGAGAAAACCACTGACTTGTTGCAAGTCACTGACCAACTTTTTCACATAATGTATCGAGTACACCTGGTCATGAACAGGATTCGAACTCACAACTTTAGTTGTGATAAGCACTGAGTGCACAGGTAGTTGTAAATCCAATTACCATATGATCATGACCACGATGGCCCTTATATACAATTGAAGAAGAAAATGATTTTACAATTTGTCAAAAAGAAACTTTGTGAAATTAAAACGTAGATATCTAAATTAGTGTGTGCGACTCGTGTCTGGAATTATCTTCATCAGATACACTCAATGGCAAAAGATGGAGAAATCGTCTTTGAAATAAGTAGTATTATGGCCACAAAATATCCATCCATGAGATGCAAACATGCATCATTGTGTTTGTATATTATAGTCAGAAATAACTTTTATCAATCTTATTCTTTTCAACATTTTATTGATATTTAATTCATTGCTCAGACATCTATTATATACATGTATGTACATACATTGTAGAATACTCTAGTATTACAGTTTGTTTTTTTTTTACATCAAATGACATTTTTTGTGAAATATGTCAATTGATCGGTGAATTTAAATTTGTTATTTTAAACATATTTAATTGTAATATACAAGAAAATTTAGATTAGGAACAAATTCATAAATGTAGTATTAATTTTGAATTTAAATTTATTTCCAGGTGTATGCAGTAAACATACAAAATCAGAATGGATCTATAATAAACAAGATATATTATGCAAAACCTGGACGTAAGTATTATATGTTATAATTAGTAAATTTTCAGTAGGTTGAATTTGGATGGCTCACACAACATGTATTCTTTGTAATAATTTTACAGTTAAGAAATTTTTGCTGTATATTCTATATTGAATAAACTATGGTTCCTCTCACTATCTGAAGGGAGCATTTTGTATTTGGATTTACAGCTACCTGTGCAATCAGTGCCTATCACCACTAAAGTTGTGAGTTTGATCCCGCTCATGGCGAGGTATTTGATACAACATAATGTGATAAAGTTTGTAAGTGGTTTGCCGCAGGTCAGTGGTTTCCTCCACTAATAAACCTGACTGCCACGATATAATTGAAATATTGTTAAAAGTGGTGTTAACCATCATCACCTCCTAACTCTAACCACCCTGTCTAAAGCAAAAATAAAACATAAACATTGGACGTTTTTGACTATTTGAATAAATATTTCATAACAGCTGATATTTGAGGTAGGTAGTGTTTTTATTAAATCATATTGCAATAATTAGACACAAAATTTTGGATTTCACGAATTCAATATGGCGGCTAATTTAAAGTACAACCATTAGTTATGACATGTCAATTAGATTTGACAGTAAATAGTATCCAGTGGTAACACCTAGTACATAAAAGATGTATTATAATGAGTGTACAGGTATCATTTTAAGAAGGGTTTGAAGATACCAAAGGGGTAATCAGAATCCGTAATATCAAAGAAGAACAGACAACACAATGGCCAAAAGAAAAAGTACAAAAGGATAAACAATGATCTACAAAACATATATATAAAACTAAAGATCGAGTAACACGAACCTCACTAAATAACTGGGGTGACAACCGTGGTGTTAATCTATTTACCCTATGTAGTTGTAATAATGTACAGAAGTTTGGAAGCGAAGACAATAATTTTGCTGGAAACTGCATGCAGCTTGGCTTGTACAGTAGGTACAAGACAAGGATATCTCATACAGATAAAAATAGGAACCATACGATCTCATCTGTGAGATTTCCTCTTCACTTATAGAAAAAGAAAACTGAAAATTTATTAAAATATGAAGCAATGATTTGTATACAAATGTACACATTTACAATTAAAAAAAAGCAGCAAAACACTATACACAATACAACAAATAACTGTTTATTCTGATTTCTGACAGTTTTCTAGGATTCCATTTCCCGTCACCATGGCAGGTTAAATTTGGTCAGGGAAATGTAAATTTCCAATACTTAGTTCTCCTTGATCAAGTAAATTTCAACTACTGGATTGAAGAGTTCATTTCAAAGGATTGCAAAACTTTTTGCATAATTGTACAAATGAAGAATCAAAACTTTGATTTCAAATATTGTTTTCAGACAAGATCGTCATCAGCAGTCTGAGGGGATATTATACAGGGATGAAAATTAGCACTCACCCAGTCGCCCATGGCGTGTAAAAAATCACATGGGCGACCAAAAATTGAATTGTGTTAGCCCAGGTGGCGAATGGTTTTAATCCCGGGTGTTAGCCTAATTTAAGTCATTAAACTGCTACTAAGCCAAATGTTTTGTCAAAGTTTAATTATACATGCTTCCGTCTGAAAATTTGCGGTCAACAAACTGGTTCTTAGCGTATTTTCTCCACTTGTCATTTATGAAAATGTCGATATCGTGCACGTGTTTATTGAAATCTATCGTATCCGTTAAGTATTTTGAAAGTGATTTTCTTGGAAAGTAATCCATTATGGTTCATAGAAACTTTAATTTCGTTCATTAGAGCTTATGTTTATATATGCTTGACTTAAAATAAAACTATTTGTATTTGTTTTTCGTAAACAAACAACATTTTGGCACCAGTTTGGAAAGAGGACGCAATGCGGTATTGTGCTATGGGAAATGTTGACCGAACTTTTTGTCCGAAGCTACTTTCAACAAAACAAACTTTTAGTTTATTTTTTCTCATTACTGTGACATAAAATTATAGTTCTCATATCAAATATGTTCATATATGCGAAGATTGGCAATTTAAAATTCGTTGAAATGCACGGGACGCTTCCAGATATTTATCAATCCGCATTGGTATTTTATACTCGACACCGGGTTAATATTATGATCTATCGAACTGTTTATTTACATCCAGACATGTGTAAACATACAGTAGCTTTACTCCATTGTTGCAATCTGAATTGAGGTCTGGCAAATGATAATTACAGCCTTTACTTCAGTTTTTGACTGGCAGTGAAAATTTACGTTTGTGCTATATTTTCATTCCGAAGCTATATATAGTTGGACCATTGAGCAAATTGACAGAGACATCGTTCTTCTGCCAAAGATTACACAAATATGAGTTATTACAATTTGTGTGGTATTTGATCACAGCACAGTAATATTTATTTCAAAAGGAAAAAGGGGAGGGGGCCGTATAAAAAAATCATTGGTATGCAAAACTCAAATAGTCAAGGTAGACAGAAATAAAAATGTGACATTGAAGGTAGTTATGAATAAAAAAAACCCAGAACAAATCAGTTAAGACACCTTTTTAACTATATACTCAATTTTGGCAGGGTAACTTTCTATTATTTTTTATATACATGCCTGGGCCCCTAAAATTGATTCTGGGCCCCTGGATTTTAAATTTCTGGGGCCAAGCTGGCTACTAGGTTCATAATTTTAGTTTTCATCCCTGCTATAGTGTCGGGGAAAGGAAACATATCTGGTGTTGTCATCAATGATAGGGAAATGCGTTAAGCAACAATTACTCCCCAACACAAAAATAATTTATGATACCATAGGTCCCACACATATTTTACCTAAATTATCAACACCCATTAAGTGTTAGCTGGTCACCACTTATTTATGCATATTCTTATAAAATTGTAACCGCATCGGTGGTGTAATGGTTAGCGTTCTCGCCTCGAGTGGGGTGGATCATGGGTTCGAGCCCCGATCGGGTCAAATCATACTATAAAATTGGTATTTGATGCTTCAGCATGCAGCATTATGAAGAAAGTGCAAAGACTGGTTGGCACGGAATCAGGTAATGCGTCTGAGTGGGCCGACATGTCAGTGAGCTAGCACTATAAAAATTCAACTAAGCATGTTGGTCTAGTACAAAGCAAACCTCATCATTACCTCATTGAAAATTAACGTATTCTCACCATAATATAGCTGAAAAATTGCTTAGTTTAACAACAATCACTAACTCACTCTATAAAATTGTAGCACCAAGGCCTCCACCAGTAGATGCTGTAATAAAGAATACTTCAGCTCCAGCCACTACACAAACTACTATTAAACTCAAATTTGAATCAAGTTGGTTCTTGAATACAGACAATGGGGTGCATACTGATGGTGGTGTCATGGTGTGCCAGGCATCTAATTGTACTGGATACGGTAAGATGTATAACTTTATATCAAAGTTGAAACAACAAGGTGTGTGAATCATGGTTACATTGAAATATGTCTAATTTTTTTTTTCTTATCAGAAAAAAAACCCCAATGTTTCAAAAAGTCAAAATTTGAAACAAGCAGTATTCCCATTATACTGTGAATTCATTATTATTCTTGGTGAACTTAGTGAATATTTATCCCCATGTACAATGTACAAACTCCAGCAGACAATCCACAAATTTACATAACCACTAAAATTCATTTTTTCCACAAACCATGAAAATTGGAATCCACAAATTTAGATAAATTAAACTTACTGATATATTTTTAGTACTATTAATTCTTTTAAATTCATGGATTTAAACAAAATTTAATACTTATTTATTAGGATATTCTCTTGGTTGATCCTTGCAAGGCAACATTTTCTGAAGCATTTCACTGTGGTAATCAATATATCAGGTCATTTTAGCTCTCCCAGTGCCACCTTTTGGGGGCATGATTATTTTTTATCCTCTTCCCATCATGAATTCAGCTGAGAAACTGCTCACTTGATGTTAAATTGAAGTTTATTAATCAACTGTGTCACAAATATTAAACATTTATGATTTAGCTAAATTGATGAGTTTCATGATAAAAAATGTGTCACGAATGACCAAATAATTCAGTAACTCAACAATGTGTGCAGCTCATGAGTGAGTTACAACATTATTTGGTCATGAGTGACATATTTTGGATAATGAAATTTGTCAGTTACTTATAGTATTTATTATATAGATAAAAAATGTTTTGATTCAAATTTAATATAAAATGAGTTTAATTGCACTATATTACATGTGTAGGGTAGAAATATACAATAAAAATCATGAAATACGAAATGGTTGAAGTGACATAACTGTAAAACATACAGAAAAGTAGTTCTGACAAGGAAATGGTTGAAAATTGTAATGAGAGTGAAAAAATAAGATAATTTCACTGTGAAACTCCCAAAATCCTGTAATTCACAGCTATCTATATAATAAATTATGTATAATGTTCAAGATTATAGTATTCTTTATTATAAAGCTATTCATCTGGTTATATGTGAGGATTGGCATTTTACTTGTATGTAGAAAGCACATGCATAACCATATTATTTCACTAAGAGGTGAGATTTGGGCACATATAACTAGTTTACCCTTGCCACTTTTTCATGAAGTGCCTGTAATAAGCTAGAAATATGAGAGGCCATGTATTTGTGTATTAGATGTATTGATTTTGCTTCTTTCTACGATTTTGATATTGGATTTCGGAAATGTTCTGACAGTGTGGTATTATTATTTTTTTTTTATTAAGGCACTTCAATTCGTCAACATATAAAGATCAAGATTGATTTTAGAAAGATTAATGCATGCATATTCAATAAAAAAATGTATTATTTTTCATTTTTAGCTCACTTTGCTAAAGGCAATGTGTGCTTTTGCCATCACTTGGCATCCGTCGTCTGTTAACTTTTCACATTTTAATCTTCTCCTCTGAAACCCGTCAACCAAATGAACTGAAGCTTGGTAGGAAGCATCTATAGAAGGTCCTCTATAGAGATTGCTCATTTTGTTTTGATCCATTAACAAACATGGCTGCCACAGGCAATTCTTGTTTCAGATTGATCGATTTCTAAAAATCTTTTTCTCTGAAACCGCTTTGCCAAATGAACCGAAATTTGGTGGGAAGCACCTATGGAAGGTTCTGTATTAAGTTTCCTCAAAGCCGAATGAAAGTTGAGCAACACAGGGTCAGCCCACTGAGCCTCTAGTTCAAATTTCATTTTCAAAGTGACTTTGTTTTGTACATGAATTAATCAAGAATGTGTAAGTGTGACTCACATCACAGTTTTTAAAAGAATGCTTGCTGTAAGAAAAATTTGCTGGTAACATGAATTTACAAAGAATCTATAAGTTTGACTTATGCCAAGAGTTTCAAGAAGATTCTTTCAGGAAGGTTTACCTGCAGTAGAAATTCACTTGGGCAGAGGTGAATACATCATATATCATACGAGATATTTATGCATTTACATGTGTGCAGACTAATTATTTTCTTGTTAATTTTTGGAATGCAAATATGTACATATTATTTTTTTTTTTTAACCAATTTTAGGAAATAGCAGTCTACAAAAATTAGGCTCACATTTTCTTGATCTTAGTACATGGAAGAAGTCTAAAACAGGAGGTTTTGAGGAACCATACAGAGTGACTAATAGCTCATGGATTGCTGATATAAGTAAGTCAGCATTCAATTTTAAAATGAACATATTCTTAATACAAAAGAAAAATTGCATTTTTTTTGGTATTTTTTTTTTAAAATATGAATGGCTTCGCATATTCAAATAGAATATTTTTTTTAAAAGTTGATTGGCATGGCAGACAGTTTACTTTATATAGAATAATATTAGTTATGAAAGGTTGTAACAGACATTGTCGCTAGTATCACGAGTATGATAATATATTCACACAATAGACCTTTTTATATACATTCACATTCTGTTCAATATTAGAGATCACCCTTTGTTAAGCCATTAACAAATCATGATATTATGATGAGATTTGTATGTGATTGCAATTCTATAAGCAATTATGTCAAATATTGTTTTACATTCTGGAAAATATTTTGACTTTTCTAAGCAGTATTATTTACAAGTATTTAGAAATCTTATTTAATTTTATTGCAAAGTCAAAAACTGCCCAACTGCATCGTTGGTGTAATGTTTGCATGCTCACCTTGACTGCTGTAGATTGTGGGTTCAAGCCCTGGCAGGTCAAACTAAAGATTAAGAAATTGGTATTTGCATGCAGTATTAAGGAGTAAGAGCAAAGACGGGTTGGCTTGTAATCAGGTTAATGTGTATGTAACTTGTTCTCATCATGATAAAGCTGAAATTGCTCATTTGGCATTAAACAGCAATCGCTCAAAAGCTGTCTGGAATGTTATTATGTATCACTACATGCAATGCACTCCTAGTTATGGTATCTAACCTATCCAAGTTATATTAAAACTTAAATTTAAACTATGCTTACTGTGCAATGCAAAAATGCCAAATTAATTTTTTTTTCTGGACTAACTTTGCAATATTCATACATGATGTAACCGAAAGACTTTCTCCAAGGTATTTAAATTGTAATAGTTTAGTGCACAAGGCCAACAAATAATGTGTCTATATGTCTCCTATGAAGACATTACATGCCCAATTACTAAAAAGGTTTTCTACAAGTAGTCTGGCTATAAATTTGCATATAATCTACCTACAGTTCTCTCCAAATGCTAATAATTTCACCGAGGGTAATGAAACATTTTTTTATTTACTAATAGTGATAGATATTTTGTTTGTTTAAGGTGCTACATCAGGTAGACATTTTTTTATTTACCAATAGTGATAGATATTTTGTTTGTTTAAGGTGTTACATCAGGTAGACATTTTTTTATTTACTAATAGTGATAGATATTTTGTTTGTTTAAGGTGCTACATCAGGTAGACATTTTTTATTTACCAATAGTGATAGATATTTTGTTTGTTTAAGGTGTTACATCAGGTAGACATTTTTTTATTTACTAATAGTGATAGATATTTTTTTTGTTTAAGGTGGTAAATCAGGTAGACGTAAGAGAAGTAACAATGAAGTAGAACTGATTATAGGAGAAGATGTTTTATGTGATAAACAAAATGATACTGTTTTCTGCAATGGTCCACTCCCTGCTGGCACAAGCCTCATGTAAGTAGAACTGATTATAGGAGAAGATGTTTTATGTGATAAAAAAAATGATATTGTTTTCTGCAATGGTCCACTCCCTGCTGGCACAAGCCTCATGTAAGTAGAACTGATTATAGGAGAAGATGTTTTATGTGATAAAAAAAATGATATTGTTTTCTGCAATGGTCCACTCCCTGCTGGCACAAGCTTCATGTAAGATTAATGTACATTATCTTCAAATTCGATAAGTTATTCTTTCCGGAGTAGTATGTCTTTGAGCTCACCTCACCCAAAGGCTACTATCATCGCTTTGCATTTGTCATAGGTACTGTCGTCCATACGCTTTCCATGTCAATCTTCTGTTCCAAACCACTTGTCAATTGAAGCCAAGCTGGGCAGGAATGTTTATTGAATGGTACTCTGCAATTTTTATATCTTTTGTTTGGATCAGAAATCCACCAAAGAGACAAGAAGCCTCAAGGTTCTGTTTTCAGTTTTTGTAGGTAGAACATTTATTTTTCAACCAAATTTCCTGGTATTATTTTCTTTATGCTCCATATCAAATTCACTGTATTTTTTAATGGAAACAGATTTTGAATTGATCTTAATGTTTCCAAGTTATAAAGGAGCCAAAAATGGATCCAACACCCAAAATGTAGAATTTTTATTTAAAGTCTGATTTTGATGTTTTTTCCTTAAGATTCCTTGTGAAATTTTCTGCATGCATTTTTATGTCCCCACCACTAAGTGGCCGGGACATATAGTGTTACCCATGTCCGTCATTCCGTAATTCCGAAATAAAACAGTTGTCACCACTTTTTTTCGCTCTGCTTTGAGATATGGACTTGATATTTGGTATGTGAATGTATAGTGATAAGTTACAGATCAAGTTTATGTTTCGTTCCGGTCCAATGATTTTTGGCAGAGTAATGGACCTTGGACTTTGAAATTTGGCCAAATATTTAGTTGTCACCACTTTAATTCGCTATGCTTAGAGAAATTGACTTGATTTTTGGTATTTGAGTGTATAATGATGAGTTACAGATCAAGTTTACAATTTGTTCTGGTCCAATGATTTTTGGCCGAGTTATGGCCCTTGGACTTTGAAATTTTGCCAAATATTTAGTTGTCACCACTTTATGTCACTATGATTTGAGATATTGACTTGATTTTTGGTATGAGAGTGTATAATCATAAGTTACAGATCAACTTTGAAATTCGTTCCGGTTGAATGTTTTTTGGCCAACTTACAGCCGTTGGGCTTTGAAATTTGGCCAAATATTTAGTTGTCACCACTTTATTTCACTATGATTTGAGATATTGACCTGATTTTTGGTATGAGAGTGTATATTCATAAGTTACAGATCAAATTTGAAATTCATTCTGGTTGAATGATTTTTGGCCAGCTTACAGCCATTGGGCTTTGAAATTTGGCCAAATATTTAGTTGTCACCACTTTTTTTTCACTATGATTTGAGATATTAACTTGATTTTTGGCATGTGACTGTTCAGGCAGTATTGTTTCCTTGAATAAATCTTGTGAATTGATGGAGGCTTTAGGATACAGATCTTAAACAATAGTTTGTTATATTCTTAACCTATTACTGAGGGAATTAAAAAAGGGTGAAACATTTGCAAGCTTCCTTAATATTTACGGCGGGGACATTCATGTCGTTCCGACACATCTAGTTCATACAGATTTGACCTAGCTCTTGTAGTTTCCGAGATAATACAGATTTTGTCTACCTAGCTTTCTTAAAATTTTTAAAATAGAGCATTTTATTTTACAGGATATTTGCAATTATTAACTTTATTGAATTTAGTCCATTTCATTATCATTTAGAGATAATGTACTAAGATTTTGTTAATGCTAATTTGTAATTTTAAGTAGTAAAATATCAGATAATTTAAAATCATCTCTTCCATACAGGATCAAATGAGCCTCTATATTTTCCTGTCCCTCAACTTAAATGAGGGACATCCATATATTCTCTAAGAGTAATTTAGATGAACATTTTCGTAGACATCTACATTTTTTGCATGCCAGTGTCAATATGTAAAATGTTGCATTCACTTACTTGAAGACATTTTATTTTATAAAAAGGAGAATCATATTGTCCAGATTCTATTGATGAATTTACACTGTGATTTTTGTTCATGTAATTGTGTAACTATACAATATACAAATATTGTTTTCATATGAGATGAACATCGAAATTTGTCAACCTGAGGGTGAAAACAAGCTCTTGAGGGTTGACAATTTAATGTACACCTCATGTGAAGGCAGTAACTGTTTGATTATACGGAAACTACTATTAGATGTTTAAGACTTGAACGTTTTGTTTTGTAGAAGACAGCAAAATAATTCCTGATAGAGAAAATTCAATTATGAACTGGCCTCTACATTTTATATGTTTGGGTTGTTTACCGTGTTGTCTCCCTCGTCATGAACTTTTTCCTAAGACATGCAAATTGTCTTATTACTTTTTTATAGTAAATGGATTATGTAAGGTATACCAATTATCACTGTTTTCAAATCTATTTCATAGTGTTGTGGCATTTGCTTGTACTAATGGTGGTTGTACTGAATCTCAACACTTTGGACCATATTCTACACAAGCTAGTTAGTCAATAACTTCATATATACTATATATATGTATATTACTCAGAATTTATCAAATTTATTTGTGCAAGCTTTTGAAATTAGTAGAAAAATTTAGCATTTGTAGAGCTTTTCTGTACTGTTGCTCAGCAAGTACATATGAATTTGATTTTAAATGACAAATGTATGTATATTATGGTTATCCTGCAATGTCAAAATACCCAAAACAACTGCTCTATGTATTTCTGAAAAGGACAGAGACAATTTTAATGAATTTATGAGAAAATCTTTCTTTTGTGTGTGTAATGATACAGGGAAGTAAATTGCAAAAATTATCATATATGTAGTGAAAATCTTCTGTCAATCCATACCTTTATATGTAAAACTCAAAATCTATGTAAATCACATAATTTATTTCTTATGTTCAACAGAAGGGATACATATATAGATAAATCTCTTCTTACATGTGATAAACAAATTTAGGTAAAAATACAGTGAAACCTGTCTAAACAGAACAACCTTGGGACCAACTTTTGTGTTCAGAATAGACAGGTTAAATTAAGAAATATTTCCTACATTGGGACTTGATTTAAATTTCAGTGTTTACAGCATTCCGTTTTTATTCAGGGTTCAGTTTAGACAGGTCCACTGTATATACTATTGTTGATTTGTTTTGCGAGAATAGATTTCTTAGTGACAGTTAAAATGAGCCATGAACAATGACAAAGTGCTATATGATTATTTTATACTTTTTATAGAACCAAGTCCTAATACTGTCAGAATATCATTCTAAAATTGTTTGCAATGTACATTGTCCTTTTAGCTCACCTGGCCATTAGGCCAAGTGAGCTATTGCCATCACTTTTCGTCAGTCGTCCGTCCGTCAACATTTCACATTTTAATCTTCTCCTCAGAAACCACTGGGCCAATTGCAACCAGACTTTGGTGGAATGGTCCTTTGATGGCCCCTTCCAAAACTGTGTCCGGTGATGCCGACTTCCAACCAAGATGGCCACCAAGATAAAAATAGAAAAAAGGGGGGGATGAAATTTTAATTGTCCATTGCTGCTTTAGTATAGGTCAAAATGAGCTCAAATTTTAACTGCAGCTACATGGCAAGGAGTAGTTTAACATATATTCCGGGTTTTTCTGTGAAATTTTTCTTTCAGCTGATTTATACCGATTATGCAAATTTGGCATATTTTGATAAAAGATCACATTTAAATCTTCTCCTCTGAAACCGCTGAACCAAATTAAACCAAACCTTGTAGGGATGGTCCCTGGGTGGGTCCCTTTCAAAATTGTGTCTGACAGCCCTACCCTCTATTCAAGATGGCTGCTGTTACTAAAATTGGAAATTTCTTCAATGGTCCATTGCTGCTTTATTATAAACCAATCTGAGCTCAAATTTTAATACATGACAATGAGTAGTTTAACATATATTCTGGGTTTTTCTGTGAAATTTTTCTTTTAGCCGATTTATACCAATTATGCAAATTAGGCATATTTTGATAAAAGATCACATTTAAATCTTCTCCTCTGAAACCGCTGAACCAAATTAAGCCAAACCTGGCAGGGATGATCCCTGAGTGGGTCCCTTTCAAAATTGTGTCCGACAGCCCACCCTCCATTCAAGATGGCTGCTGTTACCAAAAATGGAATTTTCCTCAACTGACCATTGCTGCTTTAGTATAAGTCAAAATGAGCTCAAATTTTAACTGCAGCTACATGGCAAGGAGTAGTTTAACATATTGTAGCAAACTGCTCCCGTAGTCCGAGGGTGTTGGGAGGGTTTGTTGACGGTAATGTTGCCCTGGTCAGGATTGTGATATACTAATGTTTTGGGTCTGTATACTCAAGCATAAAATTCAAATCAGTTTAGAACAAATATTTATTGATGTTGTTCCATTCTTTCTTTTTCTTGTCATTTTCAGTGTACAAACAAACATATATATATATATATATATATATACGTCTGAAAATTAAACCAAACAGTGTTAGAATTAGATTTTAAAGCTGTCAAATTTTTGTTCTTCCCTCGACGGGATTTGAACCCACACCATTGATACACTGCAGCACCATTCGCTTAGCCTTACGTCCAGCGCCCTAGACCACTCGACTATATCCACTCCCTTTATATATATATATATATATATATAGTCAAAATGAGCTCAAATTTTAACTGCAGCTACATGGCAAGGAGTAGTTTAACATATATTCCGTTTTTAGCGGCCAAGTGAGCTATTGCCATCACTTTTCGTCTTTCCGTCAACATTTCACATTTTAATCTTCTCCTCAGAAACCACTCGGCCAGTTGCAACCAAACTTTGGTGGAATGGTCCTTGGGTGGCCCCCCACTTGAAAATTGTGTCCGGTGATCCCGACTTCCAACCAAGATGGCCGCCAAGCTAAAAATAGAAAAAGGGGGGATGAAATATTTAAAAAATCTTCTCCTCTGAAACCACTGAGCCAATCTCAACCAAACTTTGCTGAAATGATCCTTGGGTGGTCCCCTTCCGAAATTGTGTCTGGCATTTCTGACCTCTGACCAAGATGGCCGCCACAGCCAAACGTAATTTAACATAGGACCCTATGGGAAATTCCCATACAAATCTTCTTGTCTGAAACCATTTGCTCAATAAGAACTAAATTTTGATGAAATAATCATTGGATGGTTCTCTTCCAAGGGGGCTGCACAGCTGAACTTAGTTTAACATAGGACTCTATGGGAAATTCATATAAAAACCATCTTGTCTGGAACCAATAGCTCAATTAGAACCAAACTTTGATGGAATAGTCATTGGATGGTCCTTTTCCAAAATTGTTTCCAGCAGTCACTCTCCCACCAAGATGGCCACCACAGTGCAGTTGCATTGTTATTGAAAGCAGCTTTGATCCAGGTGAGCGATTACAGGCTCCTGGGAGCCTCTGGTTTATATGATACAGACATATACCTCATATAATTTGTTTAGTGCCACAATATACTGATAAAGTTGGCATTAAACACCAATCAATCAATATGATTTGTTTATAATGCCTCTGCTTACAAGGTACTGATAAAGTTGATATTTGAAATACTGATCAAGTTGGCATTAAATGCCAATCAATCAATATGATTTGTTTATAATGCCTCTGCTTACTAGATACTGATAAAGTTTATATTTGAAATACTGATAAAGTTGGCATTAAATGCTAATCAATCAATACAATTGATAATGCTTCTGCTTACAAGATTCTAATTAACATATATAGAGATTGAATTGGTTATTGTTGCTATGGTAATAAGATTAATATTTACATTTGTCTGGTTTAGTTCCAGTACTTGTCTAGGTGTAGTGCTAATTGATATAGCTTTAAGCATGTTTTCAACATTACTTATGAATAGCACATAAACTTCAATGTGCTTTTCATACGTAATGTTGACAAATTTGATTAAAATTTAATTTGCAAAGTTTGATTATTTAGGTTCGTTGTTGGTAAATATCATAATAAGTTGAAGCTAATTAATATTGTGTTGTATATCATTTGTTAATGAAGTAAATATATGAAAGGTTTTTAATTCTAATTAGAACAAATGGTTAATTGGACAGTACTTAGAGATCATATTTAGACTTATAAGTAAACAAGTTTTTATGCCCCCGCGACTATTGGTCAGGGGGCATATTGTTTTACCCCTGTCCGTCCGTCCGTTCGTCACACTTAGTATGCATAGTTATACCCCCCGCAAACCTAGTTTGGGGGGGTATATAGGAATCACCCTGTCCGTCCGTCTATGTACCTTGTAAGCGCAACTCCTCCTAAACGGCTTATTGGAGTTTTGTGAAACTTTACACAGTTGTACACTACCTGCAGATGTGCATGAAGGAATATGGTTGCTGTCCAAAATTTAAAAGGGGTGATAATTCAACTTATACTTTCACGAAAAGGGGGGGGGGGGGGCATGTACCTTGTAAGCGCAACTCCTACTAAGCTGCTTATTGAATTTTTATGAAACTTTACACAGTTGTAGTACACAACCTGCAGATGTGCATGAAGGAATACCGTTGTTGTCTAAAATTTAGAAGGGGAGATAATTCAACTTATACTTTCATAAAAGGGGGGTCGTGTACCTTGTAAGCGCAACTCCTCCTAAACGGCTTATTGGAGTTTTGTGAAACTTTACACAGTTGTAGTACACTCACTACCTGCAGATGTGCATGAAGGAATATGGTTGCTGTCCAAAATTTAAAAGGGGAGATAATTCAACTTATACTTTCACGTAAAGGGGGGGGGGGGGCGTACCTTGTAAGCGCAACTCCTACTAAACTGCTGGATGTTGTTTCCTTGACATAACTCCATATCCGTTCATTTTTCATAGGTAACTTGCTAATATACCTGTATTCCAAAGTTTGAACATCATAGTATTGCAAGCGTGGGGTATCACTCAGTGAGGTCACTCACAGTTCTAGTTTGTCCGGCTAACCCCTCCTACAGTTTTTGAGCTGGACCTTTTATATTTTATAGACAGTTAGTGCTTACACTGAAGGTAGTACTTACACTGAAGGTGTGCATATTTTGTGGATTTCGACTTTCAACAATTTTTTATAAAATTATGGATGCATGAACTTAGACAGATTTTGCTAAATCCCTATAGGATATATGGTTTGTCCGGCTAACTCCTCCTACAGTTTTTGAGCTAGACCTTTTATATTTTGTAGACAGTTAGTACCAACACTGAAGGTGTGCATATTATATGGATTTTGATTTTCAACAATTATTTACAAAAGTGGCATTAAACCCCATTCAATCAATCAACCAATCGAACATCACATTGTTAGGTACAGATTAATTTATTTCAGTCATTTCTGCTTGATGCTGAATAAGCAAAACATTGGTTTACCCTTTGCAATTATAACCGCAGGGGTATTGTATGTGTCTTACAGACACAAACTAAGACACAAACACCTTTTAAAGTCTATACATAAGTTTTCTACATCATACCCGATGAATAATATACCATTCCTTGAAATGAAGTTATATTGAAAATCCATTTTGGCTCTTCAAGACGTTTTCTTTACATTATAGCCCTACACATTCCTCAGAACCAAACCAAAAGTTAAGGTAGTAAATTGGGGTGGAGGGGTTGAGGTGGATAAGGTTGAGATGGGGGCATTCAAATTTGTGTTATATTAACATTTTCATGTTTGTTTTAATGAAGTAAATGTAAAAATATGTGATCTAAGATATACATAGATATTACACTTAACCTATGTCAAGGCTATTTTATACATTGTACACAATTTTGGTTGATCCTGTATTTTGTGCTATCCCCATGTCTTACGATGTATTCTCTTGTAGTACCAGTAGATCCACCAGGTTCACCGATAGGTATTATAGCTGGGGCAGTGGCAGCAGTCGTGGTTGTGATTATTGTAATTGTGATCATTGCAGTGTTTGTAATACGTCGTAGAAATAGGTATAGCCATCTTATATTGTGTAAGAGTAGATTGTTACAACACCAGGCAGCATCTTAAATGGAAGAAGTGAAATGGTTAATTTTATTATATTTTTGAAATTTTATAAAATTCCATGTCATTTAGGGGGCCGTCATGGTCGTTATTGTATGGGAGTTGGATTTACAACTACCTATGCAATCAGTGCCTATCATCATAAAAAGTTGTGAGTACGAATCCCGCTGATAGCAAAGTGTAGTGGATACAACATTATGTGATGAAGTTTGTCAGTGACTTGTGGCAGGTCGGTGCTTTTCTCAGGGTACTCTGGTTTCCTCCACCAATAAAACTGACTGCCATGATATAGCTCAAATGCAAAATGATCATTAAGAAATTTTGGGATTTTATTTAAAAAAGACCTTGATTCTGAAATTTCGCATATTTGAAAGGTATATAGATTTTTATTTTAAATCCAATTTTGATGCAGTGTTTTTTATTTGAATTGATTGAACCGAGAGGTTATCGTATTATGTGGACGGATTTCATCTGTCTCTTACCGTTACAGAGTAAAGTCAACAGAAAAGGGCCAACAAGCTGAATTCCTAAATTTGAACATTTTTATTTTGCATCCAATTTTAAATATGCATACATGTATTTAAGTCTTGAAATAGTAAAATGTCCAAAATACAATGGGTGCAGCAAAATAATGTGTCCAGCAATTTACTGTTTCAAGACAAATACAGTGTCCACACTTGCTTTTCTATGCACTTGTTCAACTTCCCAGTGTCGATATGCTGACCTTCATCATTGTCAAGAAACATTTTCTGTAATAAAGCATTTTCTGGAGGTCATTGGTTTTCTTTATAATTTTTTTTTATGAAATAGTTATTATGCACTTTTCATGACATTTTTCACATGTCCAGATGAGGCATATTTGAAGGAAGGAAATGTAAGAATGTGGCTCTCACTAGTCTTTTTATGCCCCCGCGACAAAGTTGGGGAGGGGGGGGGGATATTAATTTACCCATGTCCGTCCGGATGTAGATACATGGTTTGTTCGGCTATCTCCTCCTACAGTTTTAAAGCTACAGCTTTAATATTTTGTAGGATGTTTATACACATAATGGAGATGTGCATGTCCACAGGATTTTTATTTTATTCAAATATTCTCAAAATGACAGGTAGTTGGACTTCATTTCCTTCTTACTAGCTACATAATGGAAACATGATTTGTATGGCTCCTACTACAGTTTTTGACTTGTTTATAATTTCTTATGGTCAGGCGGGGGCATTATTTGTGTCTTACAGACACACTTCATTTTTTAAAAATCACTCCTAACAAAACAACTTTGTCCATAATTATCAAGTGCGGGGGCATACTTCTTTTCTAGTTTTTTTGTGGTTTATTTCAGACAGAAACCAATGGAGAAAGATTGGGATATTCCAAGACCAGAAGAGGCATATTTGAAGGAAGTGTAAGAATGTGGCTCTCACTAGTCTTTTTTTTTTCTTTTTTTTCAGACAGAAAGAAAAGGAACATTGTGGAACTCCTCCTGTACCGATGGACAATATTAAGATAAACAAGTAATATTAGAATTCTTCTTCCCACGATTTTCTCTATGATTTTCTTTGTTGATTGATACTTAAATGGGGAATATGTAACATATCTTAATCCTAAAAAAAATGTTTTCCAAAGAAATTACCAACCTTTCAAGATTACATATTTTTTTTAGTCCAATTTTTATGGGTTGTAAAGGTAGAATATGAACTGATATATAAAAGTGATCGTACATGTCTGCCTGGTTAATATGCACAACATTACATTATTTAATTAGAATCTATTAAGGTCAATATAGTAATATGTGGAACAAATTTGAAATGGTTTTATCTACAGCCAGATTTTTACAGTGATGCAAAACCCTTTAAACTCTCATATTGAGTAAATGAGTGAGTGAGTGATTGTTGTTTAATGCCAAATGAGCAATTATTCAGCTATACCATGGCAGCGGTCGTGGTTGTGATTATTGTAATTGTGATCATTGCAGTGTTTGAAAAGCATCTTAGAAACAGGTATAGCCATCTTATATTGTGTAAGAGTAGATTGTTACAACACCAGGCAGCATCTTAAATGGAAGAAGTGAAATGGTTAATTTTATTATATTTTTGAAATTTTATAAAACTCCATGTCATTTAGGGGGCCGTCATGGTCGTTATTGTATGGGAGTTAGATTTACAACTACCTATGCAATCAGTGCCTATTATCATAAAAAATTGTGAGTACGAATCCCGCTGATAGCAAGGTATAATGGATACAACATTATGTGATAAAGTTTGTCAGTGACTTGTGGCAGGTTGGTGCTTTTCTCAGGGTACTCTGGTTTCCTCCACCAATAAAACTGACTGCCATGATATAGCTCAAATGCAAAATGATCATCAAGAAATTTTGGGATTTTATTTAAAAAAGACCTTGATTCTGAAATTTTGCATATTTGAAAGGTATATAGATTTTTATTTTAAATTCAATTTTGATGCAGTGTTTTTTCTTTGAATTGATTGAACCGAGAGGTTATCATATTATGTGGACGAATTTCATCTGTCTTACCGTTACAGAGTAAAGTCAACAGAAAAGGGCCAACAAGCTGAATTCCTAAATTTGAACATTTTTATTTTGCATCCAATTTTAAATATGCATATTTAAGTCTTGAAATAGTAAAATGTCCAAAATACAATGGGTGCAGCATAATAATGTGTCCAACACATTATTATGTCCAGCAATTTACTGTTTCAAGACAAATACAGAGTCCACACTAGCGTTTCTTTGCACTTGTTCAACTTCCCCTTGTCGATATGCTGACCTTCATCATTGTCAAGAAACATTTTCTGTAATAAAGCATTTTCTGGAGGTCATTGGTTTTTGTTTATAATAATTTTTTATGAAATAGTTATTATGCACTTTTCATGACATTTTTCACATGTCCAGATGAGGCATGTTTGAAGGAAGGAAGTGTAATATGTGGAACAAATTTGAAATGGTTTTATCTACAGCCAGATTTTTACAGTGATACAAAACCCTTTAAACTCTCATATTGAGTAAATGAGTGAGTGAGTGATTGTTCAGCTATACCATGGCAAGAACAAGTTACATTCGATGAAGTGATTATAATGTGCACCTTTGTACTGGACAGATGCTCTTATTTGGATTTGTATTGTGTTAGCTCACTAAAACAGCACTCTGTGGGTAGACATGTCACTCCATTCGGACACATTTTCCTGATTCCAAGCCAACCAGTCTTTGTTCTTACTCCTTTATGCTGGGGGAGAAGCAGCAAATATCAATTCTATAATCTTTAGTATGATCCAACAAGTGCTCAAACCCATGATCTACCACACTCGAGGCGAGCATGCTAACCATTACACCACCAATGTGATGTCCCATATTGAATTCAAATAGAATTGAAAATAAAATGTTTAAGATTACTGGTCCACAGCAATACAAACCATTCCTTTGACAAACCTCAACCTAGAAATAATGAAAAGTATTTTTATTTTATCTTGAAATTTATTTTGAGAAAAAGATATTCTAACTGAAATGTTTATATCAAGTTGAAGTGGAAATTTACTTGTAATTTATTATTTCAGACCAATAGTTATGGAAGATTTTGAAAGAACAGTTGAAGGCTTTCACAAAGATGCCAATCTGAAATTTGCACATGAATATGAGGTAAAAAAAAAAAGCAATATTGATATATATATATATATATATATTTGTAAGAAGAAAGTCTATAATAAAATGAAAAATAAAAAAAATGCTGTACTGTTGGCACAATTCCAAAATCAGCGATATAACTGAAATATTGTTGAAAGTTGTGTTAAACACCATAAACCACCAACCAAAATATAATCGAAAAGTCGTAATAGTAGAGCCAAAATAGATACTTCTAACTCGTTTACATGCTTTTATGCAATGTGAACCATTCTAACACTGCAGTTTCCAGAAGTAAAGTTAAATTGACATGAGGAAGTACATTCAATTTATTTACTACCAATTGGAGTAGGATCCTGAAACATGTGGATTTGTATTTTAAGGAAGACCGTCTTAATTGTTAAACATTAAGTACACCATGTCATAATGCAGCTTTATCAGGGGCGTTCTCGTAATACACTAAATTGTTGGAACCAAAACTAAGAAAATTTCGAATATACCGCAGGGGTAATCATAAACCGTAAATCAAAGAAGAACAGAAAATACTATGACCAAAGGAAAAGAGACCAACAATGATCTACAAAACATTACACAGAAGACTAAAGATTGAGCAACACGAAAACTGGGGGTGAACTCAGGTGGTCCAGAAAAGTTTGTAGTTCCTGCTCCACTAGTGATATCTGTCATGCTAAAAAAAATGCTGTACTGTTGGCACAATTCCAAAATCAGCGATATAACTGAAATATTGTTGAAAGTTGTGTTAAACACCATAAACCACCAACCAAAATATAATCGAAAAGTCGTAATAGTAGAGCCAAAATAGATACTTCTAACTCGTTTACATGCTTTTATGCATTGTGAACCATTCTAACACTGTGGTTTCCAGAAGTAAAGTTAAATTGACATGTGGAAGTACATTCAATTTATCTACTACCAATCCTGAAACATGTGGATTTGTATTTTAAGGAAGACCGTCTTAATTGTTAAACATTAAGTACACCATGTCGTAATGCAGCTTTATCAGGGGCGTTCTCGTAATACACTAAATTGTTGGAACCAAAACTAAGGAAATTTCGAATAAACCATAAATCAAAGAACAGAAAATATAAAAGAGACAAACAATGATCTACTAAACACTACACTGAAGACTAAGGATTGAGCAACAGGAACCCCTGGGGTGAACTCAGGTGGTCCAGAAAAGTTTGTAGTTCCTGCTTCACTAGTGGTACCTGTCATGCTACTGTTAAACAACACAAAACACTACACAGAAGACTAAAGATTGAGCAACAAGAACCCTGGGGGTGAACTCAGGTGGTCCTGAAAAGTTTGTAGTTCCTGCTTCACTAGTGGTACATGTCATGCTACTGTTAAACAACACAAAGCACTACACAGAAGACTAAAGATTGAGCAACAGGAACCCCCGGTGGTGAACTCAGGTGGTCCTGAAAAGTTTGTAGTTCCTGCTTCACTAGTGGTACATGTCATGCTACTGTTAAACAACACAAAGCACTACACAGAAGACTAAAGATTGAGCAACAGGAACCCCGGGGGTGAACTCAGGTGGTCCTGAAAAGTTTGTAGTTCCTGCTTCACTAGTGATACCTGTCATGCTACTGTTAAACAACACAAAACACTACACAGAAGACTAAATATTGAGCAACAGGAACCCCGGGGGTGAACTCAGGTGGTCCAGAAAAGTTTGTAGTTCCTGCTTCACTATTGATACCTGTCATGCTACTGTTAAACAACACAAAACACTACACAGAAGACTAAATATTGAGCAACAGGAACCCCGGGGGTGAACTCAGGTGGTCCAGAAAAGTTTGTAGTTCCTGCTTCACTAGTGATACCTGTCATGCTACTGTTAAACAACACAAAACACTACACAGAAGACTAAATATTGAGCAACAGGAACCCCGGGGGTGAACTCAGGTGGTCCAGAAAAGTTTGTAGTTCCTGCTTCACTAGTGGTACATGTCATGCTACTGTTAAACAACACAAAGCACTACACAGAAGACTAAAGATTGAGCAACAGGAACCCCGGGGGTGAACTCAGGTGGTCCTGAAAAGTTTGTAGTGCCTGCTTCACTAGTGATACCTGTCATGCTACTGTTAAACAACACAAAACACTACACAGAAGACTAAATATTGAGCAACACGAAACCCGGGGGTGAACTCAGGTGGTCCAGAAAAGTTTGTAGTTCCTGCTTCACTAGTGATACCTGTCATGCTTCTGTTAAACAACACAAACATCATATGATATGGAAATTGTGGTGGACATCAATATATGTAAATAAATTCAAATTACAAATAAAACATGAACCTGTACAAAAACATGTGAGAAGAAAGACGAACTGGACAATCACAGTGGACATCACAACACGGAACTACAAACATGAAGTCATGTATACTGAAGACATGAACAACACAAACCCTACTGAAACATGTCATAAACTGGGGCAAACTCAGATGCTCCTGGAGGGTGATCAGTTCCTGCTAAATTATGTGGTCTTTTTTTATATCAAATTTAAACTCAAGATGGCCATCAATGAGAATCATAGTTCAAGATTGCGAAATATATAAAAATATAAAAAAGTTTTATTTTCAGAAACCATGGAACCAAATTGACATGTCACAAACTGTCAATCTACTAAGGGAGAGACAACATGTCAATAGAGCTAAAAATAGAATTTAAAATGATGTGTGATTTTGAAAAGGAAATAAAAAGTAAATATGCATAATTTATCTTTATGTTCTTATTTCTAATAATAAAAATGTATTACTTTCAGGAGCTAAAAACTCTTGACAGATCCTAAAACATTAAAAGGTGTGACTACTAATCTGGCAGAAACAGAAGAAAATAAGCTGAAAAACAGATATGTCAACATTTTACCTTGTAAGTCAATAGATTGGTTGATTCTTTTGGTTGTAGTTAAGCTTCAAATGAGAAGTAGATCTCAGTTATGATTATGACAAAACATGAAAAAATGTGTCCATAGGATATGAATGCCCTTGCTTCCAACTAAAGAAAACGGGGTACAAATTCAGAGCAGAAAAAGTTGTAAAATCTTAAATAGAACTTCGGCTTCCTTTTATGATCCCTTACTGTGTATATAAATTTCAAATGATTTGTTTAAGGAGAATTAAGTTATTGAACAGAAACCAAATGCAGGATGGACGGATGTGGACATATATAAGAACATACAAACAAGGGTTAAACTTAATGCCTAGCGACAGGGGAATACAAATTTGAAAACAATAAACTTCATGGAGGTAGGATTGATGGTGGGGTTGCCACTGAAGGAATGGGGGAGATGATGGATGGGCTGCAAAAACTCCCAAGGGTAAGAAATGACCACTAATAACAAACATGCTTAGAAGTTGATACAAGAAGTGTGTAATGATAAAACTTCAAACACAAGACACACATTTATATCAAATATTGCCCCCCCCCCCCTCTTCTCTGGTATATTGAAACCTTACTCATGGTGTATAGAATCCCCTACCTATGTTTTTTTTCAAAACCCCTACCCATGGAATATCAAGTCTCCTTATGTCTTGTATTGTGAGTCATGTACAACTGTTATGGAATATTGACCCCCTTCTTATGGTATATCGACCCCTCTTCCCCCACCCATGGTATTTTGACCCCATACCCATGGAACATCAAGCAATCTCTTGTCTTAATTTGTTATTCAAATACAACTGTTGTGGAATATTAACCCCACCCATGAAATATCAAACTCCCTCTTGTCTTAACTTGCTAGTCAAGTAATACCGTTATCCCATGGTATTTTGATGCCCCTACCCATGGTATCCAAATTAGACGTGTTGTGATTAAAAAAAAAAAAAAAAAAATCATCAAAAAAATCCTTTACATTGAAACTGTATCTACTAGATTTTCTTCAGGTTTTTCTTTATATTATGAAGTTGAAGGTTATTCAGAGGAGTGATTGATGTTGTTGATAATCATGTCAATGGTCACTAACTATTTATTTCTCAATTTTGTTTGATTACATTACATAAATAGCTTGGTGATTTTTCATTTAATTTCAGATGACAAAACCATTGTTAAGTTACTACCTCTTGCAGATGATGATGAAAATGCTACAACTTTCATTAATGCAAATTACATTCCCGTAAGTACATATATAAAGTATAATTTATACAACATCCATATCTAAAAAAAAAAAAAAAAGAAACCATGCAAAAATTATAAAACGGGAATTGATCGCTAACATTTAAGACCTATGTTTATCATTTAGCATAAAACAGTATGAAGACAGTATTCCCATTTCTTTCAAATAACAGGAAAAATTGATGTGTGCCACTAGTGGAGCAGGAACTGTTACCCTTCACGGAAAGCTGAGTTCTCCCACAGTTTCTTGAGGGGTTCTTGTTGCTCAATCTTTAGTTTTCTGTGTAGTGTTTTGTAGATCATTGTTTGTCTTTTTTGGTTTTTTTTCTTTTAGCCATTGTATTGTCTGTTCCTCTTTGATTATCAACTTCCGATTACTCCTTTGGTATATTCAAACATTCCTTAAAGGCTTACGGGAGAAATTGGGATACCAGCTATATCATGGCGAGAAAAAGTTAATTAAGACTTATTGTTTTTGCTCCGTTTCTTATTATTATTATTAGCTCACCTGGCCATAGGCCATGTGAGATTTTGTCATGGGTAAGCCTCCGTCCGTTTGTCCGTCCGTCCGTTAGCTTTTCACATTTAAATCTTCTTCTCTGAAACCGCTGAACAGATTTCAACCAAATTTGCCAGAAATGTTCATTGGATGATCCTCTACCAGATTTGTGTTTTTGGTGCTGATTTGAAATCCAACATGGCTGCCAGGGTTCATAATGTGTTCTCATTGGCTGAAATTTTAAAAATCTTCTTGTCAGAAACCACCAAGCCAATTGAATTGTGACTTTGCAGGAATGATCATTGGGTGGTGCTGTACTAAACTTGTGAATCGTTTGCCGATCGGAAATTCAAGATGGCTGCCATGACTCGACTTAGTTTAACATTGGACCCTATGGGAATTTCACATTTTCATCTTTTTTCCTGAAACCACAAAACAAATTTGAACCAAACTTGGCAGAAATGTTCATTGGATGGTCATATACCAGATTTTTGTTTTTGGCGCTGATCGGAAATCCAACATGGGTGCCAGTGCCCATAATGTGTTCTGAAATTTTAAAAATCTTCTTGTTAGAAACCACTAAGCCAATTGAATTGTGACTTTGCAGGAATGATCATTGGGTGGTCCTGTACTAAACTTGTGAATCGTTTGCTGATCGGAAATTCAAGATGGCCACCATGACTCGACTTAATTTTAACATAAGACCCTATGGAAAAAATGTTTTAAAAGTCTTCTCCTCTGAAACCAGTAAGTCAATTTAAAGCAAACATGGCATGAATGGTCCTTAGGTGGTCAACTTTCAAAATTATGTCCTGTGACCCCGACCTCCATCCAAGATGGTCACCGTCAGCGGACATAGTTTTAACATAGGATCCTATGGGAAAAATGTTTAAAAAAATTTTCCTCTGAAACCAGTAAGCCAATTTAAAGCAAACATGGCATGGATGGTCCTTAGGTGGTCAATTTTCAAAATTGTGTCCAGTGACCCTGACCTCCATCCAAGATGGCCACCTTCAGCGGACATACTGTAGTTTTAGCAAAGGACCCTATGGGAAAAAATGTTTTAAAATCTTCTCCTCTGAAACCAGTAAGCCAATATAGCAAACATGTCATCGATGGTCCTTAGGTGGTCAACTTCCAAAATTGTGTTCAGTGATCCCGATCTCGGTTCAAAATGGCCACCGTCAGCAGACATAGTTTTAACATAGGACCCTATGGGAAAATTGTTTAAAAGTCTTCTCTTCTGAAACCAGTCAGCCAATTTAAAGCAAACATGGCATGGATGGTCCTTGGGTAGTATACTTTCAAAATTGTGTCCGGTGACCACGACCTCCATCCAAGATGGCTGCCATGAGCAGACATAGTTTTAACATAGAACCCTATGGCAGTATGGGATTTGAATAGTAACTTAGATGTATTCGGCATGCAGACATTCTTAAGAGGACTTATTTATGTCAGGTGAGCGATACAGGCTCACCTGAGCCTCTAGTTATTATTATTATTATTATTATTATTATTATTCTCTTTCTTCTCTTTCTCCTTTCTATCTTTGGCACATGAACTTGTCCACGGCAGATCTCAGGAACTACTGGACAGAATTTCATGAAACTTGGTGGAGTTATAGATATATGATTCTAGTTGATCCTAAAGTGTTCAGCTTTGTGGTAAAGGGGGTCAAAGTCATATTTTGAGGGGATCAAAGGGGGTAGAATCCTATGGGAAAGTTAAAATTTTGTACATTAATGTTGATAACTTCTAAATGGATAATGATAGAGACATAAAATTTGACATAGTGATAGGTCACCATTAGAGGAGCAATGCTTTGTTTTCAAAATTTTCAAAATGGCTGCCAAAACACGGCATAAAATATGGGCGGTAAAAATTCAACATTTTCCGATATCATCAGAATTTGATATGTGGGTAGATAATGATGTCCCGACATTGAAAAATGTCTACCGATCGCCAATTTCAAAATGGCCACCACAATACCACAAAAATTCAACATTGTCCGATATCATCTAAATTTGATATGTGGGTAGATTATGATGTCCCGAATTTATTCCTGACATTTTCAAAATGGCCGCCACAATACCACACAAATTCAACATTGTCCGATTTCAACGACATTTCATATGTGGGTAGATTATGATGTCCCGAATATATTTCCGACATTGAAAAATTTCTAGCGGTTGTCATTTTCAAAATGACCGCCACAATACTGCACAAATTCAACATTGTCCGATTTCAGCGACATTTCATATGTGGGTAGATTATGATGTCCCGAATTTATTCCTGACATTGAAAAAATTCTAGCGGTCACCATTTTTAAAATGGCCGCAAAAATTCAACATTGTCCGATATCATCAAAATTTTATATATAGGTAGATAATGATGTCCCGAATTGATTCCCGCCATTGAAAATTTTCTATCGGTCACCATTTTCAAAATGGCCGCCACAATGCCGCACAAATTCAACATTGTCCGATTTCAACGACATTTCATATGTAAGTAGATTATGGTGTCCCGAATTGATTCCCAACATCGAAAAATTTTTACCGGTCTCCATTTTTCAAAATGGCTGCCACAATACCGCAAAAATTCAACATTGTTCGATTTCAAAGATAGCTTTTGATTTATTTTTTAAACCTGTTGTCAGTGGCCTGTTTGGGAGACTTGAGACTTCCTAATCGTTAGATTATAATCATATCTTGTTTTCAATGAGATGATGATGAGGTCCGCTTTGTAATTGACCAACACTCTTAGTTGGATTTGTATAGTGCTAGCTCACTGAAACAACAGTCCGTTTATAGACATGTTGTCCCACTCAGACACATTATCTTGATTCTGAGCCTCCCAGTATTTGCTCTTTACTCCTTAATGTTGCATGCTTAGCAGAGAAGCAACAAATACCAATTTTATAGTCTGTGGTTTGACCAGATCGGGGCTCGAATCCACAATTTACCATACTTGAAGCGAGCACGCTAATCATTACATCACCAATGGGGTTGATAAATTGTATCAGACTTCTGGAAGAAGTTGAATGCAAACCCAATTTTAGCTTCCCTGCGCAATTATTTTTTTCCAGTAGTAGCAGTTTATCATCAAGATTTGATTACTTGATCTTGACTGTAAGTTTGCTTCTGTCTGTACATACCATCTTTGATAATGGCAAAACTAAAAATAACTAGGTGCATTTATTTATTTTTTTTAAGATTGGAAATTAAATAAAATCATACTTATAGGAAGTTTTCATTTGAAAAAATGAAATTGTGGGGAGACTCAAAAAATGAGAAACTAACATGAACATCATGTGTAAAGCACTTACTCTGTATGCATATATATTTGTTTGATTTTACAGTTTATAAACATTTTTTTAATAGCACTAACACCAAAAGATCATAACTTTCAGGGTTACCACTCCCAGAGAGAATACATAGCATCCCAAGGTCCTATACCCAGCACTATAGATGATTTCTGGAGAATGATCTGGGAGCAGAATGTTGCTATCATTGTCATGTTAACACTGTGTAAAGAGCAAGGCAGGGTAAGATTTATAGAATTGTCTTCAAACAGAGTGTTTCTATCATTGTCATGTTAACACTGTGTAAAGAGCAAGGCAGGGTAAGATCTATAGAATTGTCTTCAAACAGAGTGTTGCTATCATTGTCTTGTTAACACTGTGTAAAGAGCAAGGCAGGGTAAGATCTATAGAATTGTCTTCAAACAGAGTGTTGCTATCATTGTCTTGTTAACACTGTGTAAAGAGCAAGGCAGGGTAAGATCTATAGAATTGTCTTCAAACAGAGTGTTGCTATCATTGTCTTGTTAATTAACACTGTGTAAAGAGCAAGGCAGGGTAAGGTCTATAGAATTGTCTTCAAACAGAGTGTTTCTATCATTGTCATGTTAACACTGTGTAAAGAGCAAGGCAGGGTAAGATCTATATAATTGTCTTGAAACAGAGTGTTTCTATCATTGTCATGTTAACACTGTGTAAAGAGCAAAGCAGGGTAAGATCTATAGAATTGTCTTCAAACAGAGTGTTTCTATCGTTGTCATGTTAACACTGTGTAAAGAGCAAGGCAGGGTAAGATATATAGAATTGTATTCAAACAGAGTGTTTCTATCATTGTCATGTTAACACTGTGTAAAGAGCAAGGCAGGGTAAGATTTATAGAATTGTCTTCAAACAGAGTGTTTCTATCATTGTCATGTTAACACTATGTAAAGAGCAAGGCAGGGTAAGATCTATAGAATTGTCTTCAAACAGAGTGTTTCTATCGTTGTCATGTTAACACTGTGTAAAGAGCAAGGCAGGGTAAGATTTATAGAATTGTCTTCAAACAGAGTGTTTCTATCATTGTCATGTTAACACTATGTAAAGAGCAAGGCAGGGTAAGATCTATAGAATTGTCTTCAAACGGAGTGTTGCTATCATTGTCTTGTTAACACTGTGTAAAGAGCAAGGCAGGGTAAGATCTATAGAATTGTCTTCAAACAGAGTGTTTCTATCATTGTCATGTTAACACTGTGTAAAGAGCAAGACAGGGTAAGTTCTATAGAATTGTCTTCAAACAGAGTGTTTCTATCATTGTCATGTAAACACTGTGTAAAGAGCAAGGCAGGGTAAGATCTATAGAATTGTCTTCAAACAGAGTGTTTCTATCATTGCTATATGTTAACACTGTGTAAAGAGCAAGGCAGGGTAAGATCTATAGAATTGTCTTCAAACAGAGTGTTTCTATCATTGCTATATGTTAACACAGTGTAAAGAGCAAGACAGGGTAAGATCTATAGAATTGTCTTCAAACAGAGTGTTGCTATCATTGTCATGTTAACACTGTGTAAAGAGAAAGGCAGGGTAAGGTCTATAGAATTGTCTTCAAACAGAGTGTTTCTATCATTGTCATGTTAACACTGTGTAAAGAGCAAGGCAGGGTAAGATCTATAGAATTGTCTTCAAACATAGTGTTTCTATCATTGTCATGTTAACACTGTGTAAAGAGCAAGGCAGGGTAAGATCTATAGAATTGTCTTCAAACAGAGTGTTTCTATCATTGTCATGTTAACACTGTGTAAAGAGCAAGGCAGGGTAAGATTTATAGAATTGTCTTCAAACAGAGTGTTTCTATCAGTCATGTTAACACTATGTAAAGAGCAAGGCAGGGTAAGATCTATAGAATTGTCTTCAAACGGAGTGTTGCTATCATTGTCTTGTTAACACTGTGTAAAGAGCAAGGCAAGGTAAGATCTATAGAATTGTCTTCAAACAGAGTGTTTCTATCATTGTCATGTTAACACTGTGTAAAGAGCAAGACAGGGTAAGATCTATAGAATTGTTTTCAAACAAAGTGTTTCTATCATTGCTATATGTTAACACTGTGTAAAGAGCAAGGCAGGGTAAGATCTATAGAATTGTCTTCAAACAGAGTGTTTCTATCATTGTCATGTTAACACCGTGTAAAGAGCAAGGCAGGGTAAGATCTATAGAATTGTCTTCAAACAGAGTGTTGCTATCATTGTCATGTTAACACTGTGTAAAGAGCAAGGCAGGGTAAGATCTATAGAATTGTCTTCAAACAGAGTGTTTCTATCATTGTCATGTTAACACTGTGTAAAGAGCAAGACAGGGTAAGATCTATAGAATTGTCTTCAAACAGAGTGTTTCTATCATTGCTATATGTTAACACTGTGTAAAGAGCAAGGCAGGGTAAGATCTATAGAATTGTCTTCAAACAGAGTGTTTCTATCATTGTCATGTTAACACCGTGTAAAGAGCAAGGCAGGGTAAGATCTATAGAATTGTCTTCAAACAGAGTGTTGCTATCATTGTCATGTTAACACTGTGTAAAGAGCAAGGCAGGGTAAGATCTATAGAATTGTCTTCAAACAGAGTGTTTCTATCATTGTCATGTTAACACCGTGTAAAGAGCAAGGCAGGGTAAGATCTATAGAATTGTCTTCAAACAGAGTGTTGCTATCATTGTCATGTTAACACTGTGTAAAGAGCAAGGCAGGGTAAGATCTATAGAATTGTCTTCAAACAGAGTGTTTCTATCGTTGTCATGTTAACACCGTATAAAGAGCAAGGCAGGGTAAGGTCTATAGAATTGTCTTCAAACAGAGTGTTTCTATCATTGTCATGTTAACACTGTGTTAAGAGCAAGGCAGGGTAAGATCTATAGAATTGTCTTCAAACAGAGTGTTTCTATCATTGTCATGTTAACACTGTGTAAAGAGCAAGGCAGGGTAAGATCTATAGAATTGTCTTCAAACAGAGTGTTTCTATCATTGTCATGTTAACGCTGTGTAAAGAGCAAGGCAGGGTAAGGTCTATAGAATTGTCTTCAAACAGAGTGTTTCTATCGTTGTCATGTTAACACTGTGTAAAGAGCAAGGCAGGGTAAGGTCTATAGAATTGTCTTCAAACAGAGTGTTTCTATCGTTGTCATGTTAACACTGTGTAAAGAGCAAGGCAGGGTAAGATCTATAGAATTGTCTTCAAACAGAGTGTTTCTATCATTGTCATGTTAACACTGTGTAAAGAGCAAGGCAGGGTAAGATCTATATAATTGTCTTCAAACAGAGTGTTTCTATCATTGTCATGTTAACACTGTGTAAAGAGCAAGGCAGGGTAAGATCTATAGAATTGTCTTCAAACAGAGTGTTTCTATCGTTGTCATATTAACACTGTAAAGAGCAAGGCAGGGTAAGATCTATAGAATTGTCTTCAAAAGGAGTGTTTCTATCGTTGTCATGTTAACACTGTGTAAAGAGCAAGGCAGGGGTAAGATCTATAGAATTGTCATCAAACAGAGTGTTTCTATCATTGTCATGTTAACACTGTGTAAAGAGCAAGGCAGGGTAAGGTCTATAGAATTGTCTTCAAACAGAGTGTTTCTATCATTGTCATGTTAACACTGTGTAAAGAGCAAGGCAGGGTAAGGTCTATAGAATTGTCTTCAAACAGAGTGTTTCTATCATTGTCATGTTAACACTGTGTAAAGAGCAAGGCAGGGTAAGATCTATAGAATTGTCTTCAAACAGAGTGTTTCTATCATTGTCATGTTAACACTGTGTAAAGAGGAAGGCAGGGTAAGACCTATAGAATTGTATGGGAACAGAGTGTTTCTATCATTGCTATATGTGAACACTCTGCAAAGAGAACATTGGGATTTCTCAACAAATAATTCTTCATATTATAAAAAAGGTGTGTCAAAATTTATCTGATATCAAATAATTAACTTGACATAACATAGATGAAACAAGCCACCATCTGAAGCTTCTATTGTTCGAAAAGGGGAAGTTACTCTTTCCTTAGAAGATCACTATAAAGAAATTAGGTTTGGCCTTTCCTGTTTAGGCCATTTTTGTTTACTTGCTCCCAAAAACTTTTAAATTATTTTGATTTGCAATCTTTTGATTTTTAGCATACCAGCAACGTGTCGTGCATACTAAATTAGAGATCTACCTTTTAATTAATGTTGCCGATATTAATAGCGGGACATATTTCTGTATATTCCCAAGTAATATATATGTACAGTTTAAAATGTCCCTTTAATTCCTATTTATTTATTTTCTCAATATTCAGATTAAATGTGAGTGCTATTGGCCGACAGACGTACACGACCCAAAGCAGTACAGGGACATTGTTGTGGAATTGACATCTTTTTCCACCCTTAATACATATGAAATCAGGGTATTTAAACTCACAATGGTATGTAATAAGTTATTGATTTTAAAAATTATATTGTTTGTCCAAAAAATGAAACTTAACATGATGAGTATGATAGAATATTTGTGGAATGTCTTGAAATATATTGTTTATTTGTTTGAGGCATAGAAATTTGGAAATTTGTTCATGCCACAATATAGCTGAAATACTGCTAAAGTTGGCGTTAAACACCAATCAATCAATCAATCATAGAAATTTGGAGAAAGGATAGGTGTGTTTGTCCTGCAGAAAAATCACATTAATCCATAGATTGTTCTTTTGTACATTTTCTGTCAACAGGAAGTAAACTGATTTTGAACTAGCTTATCAAAGCTCAACAGGTAAAATATACAATATATGTACATTGTTGGAAAATATATAATTTATTTTTACAAGCTTTACAAACATGTAGAAAAGCGAGCCTTTGGCAAATACAAATTAATTTAATATTTAACGACAATGTATGTATACTCACAGAGACTCACAGATCCTCTTCTAACTGTAGGTCTCCGCAGGAGTCCTCTTCTGTCAGATCCTCGTCTAATCTAGTTATATTTAGGTTGTGTCCAGTCGTGTTTATCACAATTTCATGGCTGTAGTTGTATTTTCTTGGCTGATTTTCCCAGAATTTGTCTAGTCGTCATTCAAATGACATGATGGTTGGTGCTGTGACAACTTTAGATGTTAAATTGTTCCATATTTCAACAGTTCTTTGTGTGAATGAGTATTTTCTAATGTCCAGTCTTGAGTGTGATTTATACAGTTTGTATTGATGACCTCTTGTTGTTGATTCATCTCTTGTTCGTAGGAAGTTAGATACATCTTCATCGTATTTACCGGTTAGAATCTTAGAGAGTTCTATTATGTCACCGTGTGATCTTCTGTACGCTAAAGTTGGTAATTTAAATTTTCTAAGTCGATCTTCATAGGATAGTGACGATAGCCCCGGTATTTGTTTGCTAGCTCTTCTTTGTACATTTTCTATAGCCTCAATATGTTTCTTAAGATATGGACACCATACTTGGTTGGCATATTCTAAATGTGGCCTTACTAAAGCTGTATATAATAGTTTTAATGTTGTACAATCCATGTGTTCCATAGTTCTGCGAAGGACTCCCGTTATCGAATTAGCCTTGTTGATCTTTTCGGAAATATGTTGGTTGAATGTTAATTTGTTGTCTATTACAACCCTTATATCTTTCTCTGATTCTACATACTCCATTGGTGGTAATCCATCTTCTCTATCCGTGATTTTCCTATTCTCATTGCTTTACATTTTTCTGGATGGAAGCACAAGAGCCATTTATCAGACCATTCTTGTAATGCTTGTATGTTCATTTGTAGGCCTACACAGTCGGATTGTTGAAATATACCCCTGAATGCTTTATAGTGCAATATCAAAAAGTCCAAAGCAACTGCAAATTGTCTGAAAATAGCTGAAAAAAGCGTTCCTATTGTTTTCAATGGTGTCATCTGTGACATCAGCGCTTATACTGTTACCGTTTCTTTCTGTTGCTCTACATTAATCAGGTATCAGAAATGCATTATTAGGTCCATGACTAAATAACACCAAAATTTATTTGACCTCCTTTCTCCTTTATTAGTACTCAAAATCATACAATTGCACCAGGGGTAGAATTTAAGCAAAAATTGCAACTAGCCAGCAGGACTAGTAGATATAAAAATCAACTAGCCCCCCCCCCCCCCCCCCAGATATTCTACTAGCCCGACCATCATGGGGACAATTACTAAAAATTATATAATAATTATTTTATTTGAGAAAATTATTATGAAGAAAGAATGTCAGTATTGTCATCACTTGAAACATCATCATCACCAGCGTCACCATCATCCTGATTATTATCTAATTTAATTTTTTTTCGCTGGTTGCTCTACGCCGGTAATGTGTCGCCACATTTCTTGAACCTTAGATTATGTTGTTAAGAATGCTCATTGAGTTACCCAGATTATCGAGTAATTTGATCAATTCGTTTACCACCCTTTAGGATCTAATTGCTATCGAGGGAATTCCCCACAGGTAAATTGTGTACAGCGTAGACAAACACAGTAATATGAATGACGAATTATGATTTTCAATTATGTCATTAAAATTAATGAAGTGGAAACAATAATTGACAATTGGAAATTTTAACTAGCCCATCAGACTAGCTTCTAAGAGAGTTCTTCTAGCCCGATGCTGATTTTACTAGCCTCAGGCTAGCGGACCAGCGTTAATTTCGTGCCCTGAATTGCACGATGAAATATATGAAATGGGTAATGAATAAAATAACACTGAAGTTTATTAGTAATCAAAATCGCTTGATTGCAGGATAATATCAATAATACTGTTCATTCATTTCATTGGTTTTTTTGCATCAAATGATAATATTTTAGGCATTTTCCTGGTGATTTTATTGTTGAAATATAGTTCCTAAATAATGCAATTATTATTAAAATTAAAGTCCTCTAATAAAAAATTGCTTAATGTTGAGGTGGCAATGAATGGCTGATTATCTTTTGATGCATATTATATTATTTTTGTTTTTATAACCCCACTCGTAGAGAGGGGGCTATATTGCAATCACCTTGTCCGTTAAAGATGTCTCAGCTGCTACTGGAAGAAATGATTTTATTTTTGATACATGACTTTGGAATAGTGACTTGTACCGTGTCTCCCCTTTCCAGGCTTATTGCACATCTACTTCCTGTTTACCGCGCGACTTAGAATTTTTCATGTTTACCGTAATGAAAATTTTCGTAACAGATATATCAGCTTCTACTGGAAGAAATGATTTTATATTTGATATATGGCTTTGGCATGGTGACTTGTATCGTGTCTCCCCTTTCCAGGTTTACTGCATATCTACTTCCTGTTTACAGTGCGACTTAGAATTTTTCATGTTTGCCGTAATACAAACTTTTGTAACAGATATCTCAGCTTTTACTGAAAGAAATGATTTTATATTTGATATATGGCTTTTGCATGTACTAATTCATAATGATTTGTGCAGAGCTCGATGTTTCAGATTAGTTTGTGATCCATTTTCTGGTAATGAGTGTTGAGATATATACAAATTTTACACAGATGAACGAGTGGTTGGTATTCTTAGCACAACGTAGCGTGCAACATCTTGTTATATTTTAAATTGTTTGTATGAAAACAAACTATCTTATGATATATATTATTTTATGTATGTATCATTTATAGTGTATGTATTAAATTTCATTTGTATGACACTTTTCTATTTTTAAAATAAACAATTACAAAAAAACGGTTTTGTTCCCTCAGGCATTCTTCCTCCCAAATATTTGTGACTTATTTGGCTTTCTAATGTATTACTTTGAGCCTACCTGATGAAAATTATTCTAGAAATAAGATGTTTGATATCTGTTTTTATTATAAATATTGAATCAGAATAAATGAAACAAATGTTGTGCTGGCCTATGCTTATGGCGGAGGGACTGTCGTGGCCGTGATCATATGGTAGTTGGTTATTACTTCTAAAGTTTGTTCGTTTGACTCCTGCATGTGTTTAATGTAATATAGTTTGCTAGTGACTTACAAAAGCCTATAGGGTTTCTCCCTTAAAGTGGCAGTTCTCTCCACAAATTAAACTAGCAAATCAAATATTGTTAGAAGGGTTGGAAGATACCAAAGTCAGAATCCATATATCGAAGAAGAACAGACAACACAATGGCCAAAAGAAAAAGCATAAAAGGACAAACAACGATCCACAAAACATACATATAAAACTAAAGATTGAGTGACATGAACCCCACTAAAAACGGGAGTGAACTCTAGTTACAAACCCAGTGATAAGTCATGAATGAGGAAAGAACCGGGAAGTGTTTACAAGAAGTGGAACATATCCATTGTCATTTGTGACACAGATATTCCATAGCGGTCAACCAAGTCATGGTGGCGACCGTAAAACTTTCGAAGTGATGAGATCAACTTAGCTAAGCTTCCTCGTTAGCAGCAACCCTCTTTCAAGGAAAGAGGTATAAAACAGCCATTAGCATCACAGCAGTTGTGAGGGTTTGAGACAGACATTATCACTAATAAAGCATAGAGTCCGATGCTGTGAGTGATAATTTATTTCGAGACCTTCATGTATTGTCATTCCTTTGGTTTACGGCTTCTGATTACCCTTCTTTGGTATCATCAAACTTTTCTTCTGAATTATATTGTTTTCATAGGTAATGCGTTTGGCATTACACTGATGAATAACTTTCAGGTTCAAAGCCAGACCATCGATACTGACAAATATCACTTGGTGAGATCAAAGGAAAAAGGTATAATTTGCCAATAAAGGTATATATTATTGTTTTCCAGGGAGACACGACTCATTATGTCAAACATTTTCATTTCCTTAACTGGAAGGATTTCTCTGCTAATGTACAGAACGATGTCATGATAGATTTTATACATAATGTAAGAAGTCACGTGAGAATCCCAGAGAGCAAAGTTCCGATGATTGTTCATTGCAGGTATATCTATAGAGAAAATATAAAGACATAAAAAAAACATATTTTTGGATTTTATTAGAAAATTTCAATTTTAATTTTAAAAAGTAAATTAAAAGATTCATATAACTGTAGGCAAAATACAACAGATTTTCCTCCTATGATGCATATAGAAAAATATCATGTGGGCGTTTTTCAAGTTGCCGTTTCTGTGATCAGCCGATCACATTTTAGGGGTCAGTCGTGATTGTAATCGTATGGTAGTTTTATAGTTACCTGTGCAATCAGTGCCTATCACCACTAAAGTCATGAGTTTGAACCCTGTTCAGGGCGAGGTGTAGTCGATTCAACATTAAATTAAATTTAATGTTGAATCGAGTGTCAGTGACTTGCAACAGGTCGGTGGTTTTCTCTGGGTACTCCTGTTGCCTCCACCAATAAAACTGACTGTTGAAAGTGGCATTAAATACCATAAACCAAAACCAAACCTATTACATTTTAGGTCTACTTCTGTAACCACTTCACAATGTATACCGAAATTGGTTAAGATTATGCTCGAGTTGTACTTTTTGGAAATTATATGGTATCTCACAGAACCACTACTGCATCGAAAACATGTGTTGAAATTTTAGATACATGAAAATGAGTTACTCAACATCTATTGCTCAATTGTTGTTTTTTTTTGCCACATAAAAAAACTTGTCCATTGTGCAAATTATACTAATTTTAAAAAAAAAATTGGAAGACTATCAATGCAAAGTAAACCAAACTTGTCTGAGAAGATAAAATCAAAAAACAATTAAATTGGAAAATATCAGCAACTTAATTGCAACAATGTCTAGTTATCTATATAAGAAAAACAACTGTAATCATGAAGGTTAGTGGATTTTATTACGACATGCATTTCCATTACTGACATCCACTTAAAAAAATACGTTAGATTTTTCCTACTAGATTCAAAATAATTCATGAAAGCCATAATTTGTATAACGTTTTAACATTGGCAACATTATCTTCATTGCATTTTACCCCTCTCTATTGCTGAAGATGAAATTTTATCAAATTAATATTACCCAAAATACAAACTGCGGCTTCCATGAAATATTTCTTTTACATTTTGATATGAATAGGGATTGACCTTGAAGTTTTGTACGGCCAATATTTGTTTATGTTGTAGTGCTGGTGTTGGACGAACAGGAACATATATAACTCTTGATCATTGGATGCAGTTTATCCATGATCATGACTTCAGTAACTCAATTGACATATTCAAGACGGTTGTCGAGATGAGAAAGTGTCGGATGTATATGGTACAGACAGAGGTATATATACTTCTATATTATATAGTGATTCAACTAGGCACCCGTTTTAGCAAATTTGTCCACCTATTTCTCAAATTGTCCTGAAGAACTTTATAAAAGTTATTAAAGAATTTCCTCAAGAAATTTTGATAAAACTGGCTGTTGTCCTGAAGATTTAAAAGTCTTGCGGACACACTGTTTATATTGACACCCCAGTGCTAGTTTCTTACCTACATGATTTATTATATGTAAACTTGTTCTTGTCATAATCTTAGCTGAAATACCACTTACTTTATGATGAGAAACAATAAATCTATCAAACAACAACTATCTGGTATCGTTGATTTGCTTTGTAAGAATGGAGTTCTCAGAGTAACATCACATTGAAGGAGAAGCATGAAAAGTGAGATACGATGAGAAGTCCATTTAGAGCAAAACATATAAATTCGAGGATTTGGTGAGGTGAGGTTATAATAACTTTGCATTAGAAAACCTGGATATTATGTTAATAGTTGCTTGATAATAGATATTATTGTGTGTAAATATCAAATGCAAAATGTACAAATCATCAATAAGTATGAAATAACTGCAGTTATAAGGGTCAAGACAAACATTATCACTAATATTGCAGCGAGTCCGAAAGGACAAACTTTGATAATATTGATAAAATATGTTTTGACCTTCAAAAGTGATGTTGTTTTTATAATGTGTTTGACATCACACTGACCGATCATTTTCAGTATTACATCTGGTTGGTTAGTAATGACAACATCACTCACTGAGATCAAAAGAAAAAATGTCCAAATTACCAATAATATCAAATATTTCTTCATTTTATCTATAAAGCAAATTAAGCAAAATTGAACAGTTTTAATTGAGATTATATTCATTATTGTCTGTCAAATCAATACAATAACACAATAAACAATATTAACTAATTCAATCTTCCTTGATGAGATATAGAATATGATTTTTAGCTCACCTGACCCAAGGGTCAGGTGAGCTATTGCCATCACTTGGCATCCGTTGTCCGTCCGTTCGTAAACATTTCAATCTTCTTCTAGAGAACCACTGAAGCAAATGGGATCAAACGTGGCAGGAATGTTCATTTGCATGGTTTAACCAAGTGTTGTTACTTTCGTTACGATCGGTTATCCAACATGGCTGCCAGGGGCCATAAAAGCCTCTGATTGGCTGAAATTTTTAATGATCTTCTTCTCCGATACTACATGGAGGATGGAATTGAAAATTGTCATGAATGATCATTGCAAGCTGCTAACCAAGTGTTGTTACTTTTTGGACCGATTGGAAGTCCAAGATGGCCACCAGTGGGGGACATAATTTAACTTAGCGACCCTATGTGAAATATGTAAAACAAACTTCTTCTCAAGAACCACTGGATGGATTGGAACCATACTTGGCAGAAATGTTCATGACAAGGTTCTGATCAATTGTTGTTACATTTTGTTCCGATCGGTTATCCAATATGGCTGCCAGGGGCCATAATAGCCTCTGATTGGCTGAAATTTCAAAATTCTTCTTCTCCGATACTACATGGAGGATGGAATTGAAAATTGTCATGAATGATCATTGCTAGCTGCTAACCAAGTGTTGTTACTTTTTGGACCGATTGAAAATCCAAGATAGCCACCAGTGGGGGACATAATTTAACATAGCGACCCTATGGGAAATATGTAAAACAAACTTCTTCTCAAGAACCACTGGATGGATTGAGTTCAAATTTTAACTGCAGCTACATGGCAATGAGTAGTTTAACATATATTCCGGGTTTTTCTATGAAATTTTCATTCAGTTGATTTTTACCGATTATGCAAATTAGGCATATTTTGATAAAAGATCACATTTAAATCTTCTTCTCTGAAACCACTGAACCAAATTAAACCAAATTTGGCTGGGATAGTCTTTGGATAGTCTCATTTCAAAATTGTGTCCGACAGCTCTGCCCTCCATTCAGGATGGCTGCTGTTGCTAAAAATAGAAATTTCTTCAATTGTCCAATGCTGCTTTATTATAAATCAAAATGAGCTCCAATTTTAACTGCAGCTACATGACAATGAGTAGATTAACATATATTCTTGGTTTTTCTGTGAATTTTTCTTTCAACCGATTATACAAATTAGACATATTTTGATAAAAGATCACATTTAAATCTTCTCTGAAACTGCAGAACCAAATTAAAGCAAATTTGGCTGGGATGGTCCTTGGGTGGTCCCCTTTCAATATTGTGTCTGACAGCCCCTCCCTCCATTCAAAATGGCTGCTGTTACTAAAAATAGAAATTTCTTTTGCTCAGAAATGAGTTGAAATGATCTTTGGGTGGCCCACTTTCAAAATTATGTGTAACACCCCATTTTCTATCAACTTTAGATGTCAAATTAAAAACCAGGTGAGCGATTTCAGGCCCCTGTGAACCTCTAGTTTTAGAATACAATACCGCTTCTGAGAAATAATATTCTATATACAATATATGACATCAAAATATTGAAACAGCTCAAATGTGACCTCAAAATGATAAAGATGCTCAAGTGTGACATCAAAATGATAAAGATGCTCAAATGTGACATCTAAATGATAAAGATGCTCAAATGTGATATCAAAATGATAAAAATGCTCAAATGTGTCATCTAAATTAGGAAGATGCTCAAATGTGACCTCAAAATGATAAAGATGCTCAAGTGTGACATCAAAATGATAAAACAGCTCAAATGTGACATCTAAATGATAAAGATGCTCGAATGTGACCTCAAAATGATAAAGATGCTCAAGTGTGACATCAAAATGATAAAGATGCTCAAATGTGATATCAAAATGATAAAGATGCTCAAATGTGACATCTAAATGATAAAAATGCTCAAATGTGTCATCTAAATTAGGAAGATGCTCAAATGTGATATCAAAATGATAAAGATGATCAAATGTGATATCAAAATGATAAAGATGCTCAAATGTGTCATCAAAATGATAAAGATGCTCAAATGTGATATCAAAATGATAAAGATGCTCAAATGTGACATCTAAATGATAAAAATGCTCAAATGTGTCATCTAAATTAGGAAGATGCTCAAATGTGATATCAAAATGATAAAGATGATCAAATGTGATATCAAAATGATAAAGATGCTCAAGTGTGACATCAAAATGATAAAGATGCTCAAATGTGATATCAAAATGATAAAGATGCTCAAATGTGACATCTAAATGATAAAAATGCTCAAATGTGTCATCTAAATTAGGAAGATGCTCAAATGTGATATCAAAATGATAAAGATGATCAAATGTGATATCAAAATGATAAAGATGCTCAAATGTGATGTCAAAAGGATAAAGATGCTCAAATGTGTCATCAAAATGATAAAGATGCTCAAATGTGACATCTAAATGTTAAATATTGTCAAATGTGATATCAAAATGATAAGATGTTGAAATGTGACATCAAAATGATAAAGATGCTCAAATGTGTCATCAAAATGATAAAGATGTTGAAATGTCACATCTAAATGATAAAGATGCTCAAATGTCACATCTAAATGATAAAAATGCTCAAATGTCACATCTAAATGATAAAGATGCTCAAATGAAGTATAGAGTAACACTCAATTGTAAGCTGAGGCTTATTCATACTCATTTAAGGGTATGAGTTATGTTCATTGTTGAAGACCTATTGTTAGAAATAGTAGCAAAAATGCTATTCCTTTACTCTAATTTGTGTATAATTGTAAAATTTGATTGTCTCTCATGTTCATATACATCTATATGCTATCTTACTACAAGCTGTTTAATTTGTGTCTAAGTTTAATATTGGATTGTCTCCCATGTTCATTTACATCTATATCCTATCTTACTACAAGCTATTTAATTTGTGTCTAAGTGTAATGTTGGATTGTCTCACATGTTCATTTACATCTATATGCTATCTTACTACAAGCTGTTTAATTTGTGTCTAAGTTTAATATTGGATTGTCTCCCATGTTCATTTACATCTATATCCTATCTTACTACAAGCTATTTAATTTGTGTCTAAGTGTAATGTTGGATTGTCTCACATGTTCATTTACATCTATATCCTATCTTACTACAAGCTATTTAATTTGTGTCTAAGTGTAATGTTGGATTGTCTCACATGTTCATTTACATCTATATGCTATCTTACTACAAGCTATTTAATTTGTGTCTAAGTGTAATGTTGGATTGTCTCACATGTTCATTTACATCTATATGCTATCTTACTACAAGCTATTTAATTTGTGTCTAAGCGTAATGTTGGATTGTCTCTCATGTTCATTTACATCTATATCCTATCTTACTACAAGCTGTACATGTTTAATTTGTGTCTAAGTGTAATTTTGGATTGTCTCACATGTTCATTTACATCTATATCCTATCTTACTACAAGCTGTTTAATTTGTGTCTAAGTGTAATGTTGGATTGTCTTTCATGTTCATTTACATCTATATCCTATCTTACTACAAGCTGTTTAATTTGTGTCTAAGTGTAACGTTGGAGTGTCTCACATGTTCATTTACATCTATATCCTATCTTACTACAAGCTGTTCAATTTGTGTCTAAGTGTAATGTTGGATTGTCTCCCATGTTCATTTACATCTATGTCCTATCTTACTACAAGCTGTTTAATTTGTGTCTAAGTGTAATGTTGGATTGTCTCCCATGTTCATATACATCTATATGCTATCTTACTACAAGCTGTTTAATTTGTGTCTAAGTGTAATGTTGGATTGTCTCCCATGTTCATTTACATCTATATCTTATCTTACTACAAACTATTTAATTTGTGTATAAGTGTAATGTTGGATTGTCTCACATGTTCATTTACATCTATATCATATCTATCTACAAGCTGTTTAATGTGTGTCTAAGTGTAATGTTGGATTGTCTCACATGTTCATTTACATCTATATCCTATCTTACTACAAGCTGTTTAATTATACCCTGCTCCCCACAGGGGGAGGGGGGTATACTGTTTTACTTCTGTCCTTCCGTCCGTCCAAGATATTTTTCGTCGCATTTTTCTCAGTAACTGTTGATGGCAGAAATCTGATATTTGGTCACAAGCGTCATATAGGTATACCATATTATGGGTAGCGTTTTTGGACCGTCAGATTCCTACTTCCTGTTTGCCGATTTAGTTGGTTTTTATACACATTGATCATATTTGCACATTTTTCGTCACATTTTTCTCAGCAACTATTGATGGCAGAAATCTGATATTTGGTCACAAGCTTCATAAAGGTACCCCATATCGTGGGAAGCGTTTTTGGACCCATCAGATTCCTACTTCCTGTTTGTCGACTTTGTTGATTTTTATACACATTGAACATATATGTTCATTTTTCGTCGCATTTTTCTCAGCAACTATTGATGGCAGAAGTCTGATATTTGGTCACAAGCTTCATATAGGTACCCCATATCGTGGGAATCGTTTTTGGACCTATCAGATTCCTACTTCCTGTTTGCCGATTTTGTTGATTTTTTTACACATTTAACACACATTTGTATATGCACATTTTTCGTCGCATTTTTCTAAGCAACTATTGATGACAGTAATCTGATATTTGGTCACAAGTTTCATATAGGTATGCCATATTGTGGGAAGCGTTTTTGGACCCGTCAGATTCCTACTTCCTGTTTGCCGACTTAGTTGGTTTTTATACACATTGAACATATATGCACATTTTTTGTCACATTTTTCTCAGCAACTATTGATGGCAGAGATCTGATATTTGGTCACAAGCTTCATATAGGTACCCCATATCTTGGGAAGCGTTTTTGGACCCAACAGATTCCTACTTCCTGTTTGCCGACTTCGTTGATTTTTATACACATTGAACATACATTTTGTATATGCCCATTTTTAGTCGCATTTTTCTCAGTAACTATTGATGGCAGAAATCTGATATTTGGTCACAAGCTTCATATAGGTACCCCATATCGTGGGAAGCGTTTTTGGACCCATCAGATTCCTACTTAGTTGGTTTTTATACACATTGAACATATACATGTATGCACATTTTTCGTCACATTTTTCTCAGCAACTATTGATGACAGAAGTCTGATATTTGGTCACAAGCTTCATATAGGTACCCCATATCGTGGGAAGCGTTTTTGGACCCATCAGATTCCTACTTAGTTGGTTTTTATACACATTGAACATATACATGTATGCACATTTTTCGTCACATTTTTCTCAGCAACTATTGATGACAGAGATCTGATATTTGGTCACAAGCTTCATATAGGTACCCCATATCGTGGGAAGCGTTTTTGAAACCATCAGATTCCTACTTCCTGTTTGGCGACTTAGTTGGTTTTTATACACATTGAACATATATGCACATTTTTTGTCACATTTTTCTCAGCAACTATTGATGGCAGAAATCTGATATTTGGTCACAAGCTTCATATAGGTACCCATATCGTGGGAAGCGTTTTTGAACCCATCGGATTCCTACTTCCTGTTTGCCGACTTTGTTGATTTTTATACACATTGAACATATATGCTTATTTTTCGTCGCATTTTTCTCAGCAACTTTTGGTGGCAGAAATCTGATGTTTGGTCACAAGCTTCATATAGGTACCCCATATTGTGGTAAGCGTTTTTTGACCCGTCAGATTCCTACTTCCTGTTTGCCGAAGAGCAGGGGTATCATAGGTGAGCATTAGCTCACAGTTAATGCTCACAGTTCATCTTGTTATGTATGAGAAATTGATATTTTCAGCAACAATACATATTTATATATGACTGCATCCGAGATATTCTGGAAAAAAAGCGACTATTCCTAAGAGAACAGGAGGAGGCTGATAACGAAAATTACTATGGAAATGAAGAAGACCTAATGAATGAGAAGTTTTATGAAAACACTGAATTTGGAGCCAGTGAGGAGGTTTTATATGACAATAAGGAGGTTATGTATGATAACAAAGCATTTGGTAAGGATTTATTCTAGTCTTATTGTCTTTGTTGAAACAATCTCATCTGTTAATACTCAAGCTATTATCTGTAGCCGACTTAATTACCTCACATAATGGAGAAGTGCATATTGCAATTTTTTTTGGAATATTCAAGACTCAAATCCCAATTTACTCTACATGGACCTACTGCAAGTCGCTGACAAAGCATCACAGAAAGTTGTATCAAGTAAACCTTGCAATGTGCAGGAATCAAAGTCATAACTTTAGCAGCAATAGGCAACGATTGCATAGGTAGGTGTAAAAACCATCTACCATACGATGGAGGCAACTACTCCCTGCATACCATTTTAAAACCGCATCGGTGGCGTAATTGTTAGCGTGCTCACCTCGAGTGCAGTAGATCATTTGCTCAAACCCCAGTACGGCCAAACCAAAGACTATAAAATTGGTATTTGTTGCTTCTCCGCTAAGCATGCATAATTAAGGAGAAAGAGCAAAGACCAATTGGCTCGGAATCAGAACAATGTGTCCGAGTGGAGCGACTTATCTACCCACAGACTGTTGTTTCAGTGACTTAGCACTATAAAAATCCAACTCAGCGTGTTGGTCTAGTGCAAAACGGAACTAATCATCATCTCATTGAAAATTAACCTGTTCTTTTCCATGATATAGCTGAAATATAGCTGAATTGGTGTTAAACAACAATCACTCACTCACTCACTCACTCATACTGTTTTATTATCCAAGATTGCTACCATAATGAAACACGGATTAACAAAATATCCAGCAATTCTAAAACTTTGTCTGAAAACCCTGATTAACCTGAGCTAACATAGCCTATGTTTCAAATACATTCAGATTAAATGAGAAAATACAAATACAGGTCAAGTGTAATTTGATCATGATGTCTTGTACCATTTTGGAGTTATGCACAATAAAAATGTTGGAATTACCAAAATATGTCTTTATTGAATCATATATGGTATGATTACTTATTTTTTTTAAATAACTGTCAAGTTTGATTTTGACTACTATACAGTATACATTTCTAAAATTATTTATGTTGAAAATGTTGCAAATGTAAAAGAAAATAATTTCAAGATGATACCTTTAATTTAGAATTATGTGTACAGGTATCATTGTTTCAGGGATTCCTCACTTATTATCACAAAATGCACAGACATTTTAATTTTGATCATTGTGGCTTTTACAGTTGTAAAGATATGTCAGTTGAAATCATTAAAAACTTCTAAATATTGCATCTTTTCATATCATACAAATTTTGATATCTAATATAGAGTTCATGACGCGAGTCCACGAATAACCTTCTTCAGGGACGCTCAAGGTCACAATATTGGAAAACTACATAATATGAGTCTTTAGTACTGTGTAACAGGTTTTTGTGAACTATAGATTGGTTAAGTGTGGTTCTGAATGGCCTGTAACAATTCCAGGTCAATTAAAAATCTATAAAATGGTATTTGCTGCTTCTCACCGAAGCATGCGGTATTAACAAGTAAGAGCAAAGTCTTGTTAACTAAGGATATTGTGTCAGAGTGGGACAATATGTCTTACCATCAGACTGTTGTTTCAGTGAGTTTGCACTATAAAAATCCAACTAAGCATATTGGTCAGGTACAAAGCCGCATTGTTATCTTATCGAAATACAACATCTTTTCACCATGATATAACTGAAATTTACTCACTTAGCGCTAAACAACAGTAACTCGCAATCCCTCACTGTAACTTTGTTCATTTTCCTATAGTAATCACAACATTCGTTGGTCCGAGAGGTTTCATATTTGGTAATATTATACTGCCATTTTGATTCAACGATTTTTGTAGGAGTTATGGGACTTAAGCGTTTTCATGCAATTACAATATAGTTATACTTTGTGAACATATCCTTTGAAGTCATTAGTCCGAAAGCTTTCATATTTAATAGGATAATTGGTCATGTTCTTTAGTTGATCATATTATACCACTATTTTGATTCAACAATTTTTGGAGGAGTTATGGGACTTTAACATTTTCATGCATTTTCAAGATAGTTATACATTGTAAGCGAAATTCGTTGCGGTTGTTAGTCTGATAGCTTTTATATTTCGTAGGATAATTGGTCGTGATGTGTAGTTATTCATATTTTCCTGCTATTTTGATTTAACTATTTTTGTAGGAGTTGGGACCTTAATGTTTTCATGCATTTTCAATATTCAACCTCAGAAGTTGTTGGTCCAATAGCTATCATATATGGTATGATGATTGGTAATGATGTGTAGTCAACCATATTATTTAGCAGGGCAGTGTTCTTTGGACACAGTATAAAAATTAGGGTAATTACGGTATAGTTTCGGGGCTGGATAATTGTTTCTTACAATGTTAATAAAGTTTATTAACATTGTAAGAAACAACTGTTAACTGAAAAGGAGCTACACTATCAAATCTGCTCAGTTTAAATAGGTAAGACGAGGCATGTTGTCGTTACGACATTGTCTTGATATATATATTTTGACTTTTAAGTTTAAAATATGTGGGGGTGGGGCATGCTGTCGTTACGACATTGTCTTGTAATGTTATATATATATATTGACTTTTTTTTCAGTCCCTGAACCTGAACCTGAACCTGATTTGTACCAGAATGTTGAAATACTTCTTTCATCAGATCAAAGAAGTGCTCTCTGAGCTCTCAAGGTTGTAAACTAAATCCTAACTTTGTGATCTATGCAATTTAGCTTGAACTAATGGTTGTACTATAGTTCTATTATTGCTACTAATTTTGTAATACAATCAAATGTTTGTTATATTTAAATACAACAATGTCTTACAAGGTTGTTTATGACAGTTTTTGTTATCTTTTCAGAGTTTGAAAAGAATATTTAATTTTGTAAATTTTTTTTGTATTTCCATTTTTGCTAAGATTATCTTTAATCAATTAAATATGGGATATGTATGCAGGAAATATGCTACAATATCATTGAAATAAGAAAGTTATACTTTTGTAACACTGCTATGATGAAATATTCAACAAAATGATGGCATCTATCCTTTTGCAGATCAATTTGGCTAATGAAAGCGTGGTCATAACATGCGGCCCGAATATCATACGCTTAAAGTTGATTGGTTGTCATAACTCTGTTTGACCAATGAATATTGATCTACACCTTAATCACACACTGATCGTGCCATCCTTGACTGCATGGTATCAATTATCTTCTATTTAATAGAATACTCTAGTTACCGAAAACAAATTTCCAAGTGTGTAAATTTGCAGCCAAAAATATTTTTATTTGCAATAAATTAATTATATAGTACCAAATGCTTTAGGGGTGCATCGTAGTCATGACCGTATGGTAGTTAGATTTACAACTACCTATTCAATCAATGCCTATCGCCACTATTGTTGTGAGTTCGAATTCCACTCATGTTTAGGTGTACTCGATACATTATGTGATAAAGTGTGTTAGTGACTTGCACCAGGACGGTGATTTTCTCCAGGTACTCTAGTTTCCTCTACCAATAAAACTGACAATTTCCTCTACCAATAAAACTGACAATCGCAATATAATTGAAATATTGTTGAAAGTGGTGTTAAACACCTTAACCCTAACCCCTTATTGCTGTATTTTTCTGTGTTAGTGAAGTGCACATATTTTTATGAGATGACATGTTATATTTTGTAAGTTTTTTTTATTATTATTATTGACTTGTTATTGTTAAAATGATGTTTTTGTTTTTATATTACATTTATTAACTTTAATGTTAGATATGAAATATATTCCATATATGGATGTAGTCGAGTGGTCTAGGGCGCTGGACGGAAGGCTAAGCGAATGGTGCTGCAGTGTAACAATGGTGTGGGTTCAAATCCCGTCAAGGGAAGAACAAAAATTTGACAGCTCTAAAATCTAATTCTAACACTGTTTGGTTTAATTTTCAGACGTATATAATATTTAGTATTAACCTAGTATCCTTTAAAGTAACTTTGAGATCCAGTGGGACAGATATATTGTATGGTTGTCACTTGCTTCTAGACGTTTGTATAATATACTTTATTTCCTGTGACTGTATAATGAATAATTCTTCATTATCCTATCCAATATATTAAAAATTGCTGAGTTAGATTGCTGTCAAATTATAATATTAAGTATATATGTACCATCTACACACGCTTATACACATGTCTTACGTCTATCCCTAGATTTGCCTTACGAGACAAGGTAACACTACGACTATTGAAGCTCCTTTTTTAGGGAGTGGATGTAGTCGAGTGGTCTAGGGCGCTGGACGTAAGGCTAAGCGAATGGTGCTGCAGTGTAACAATGGTGTGGGTTCAAATCCCGTCGAGGGAAGAACAAAAATTTGACAGCTCTAAAATCTAATTCTAACACTGTTTGGTTTAATTTTCAGACGTATATATATATATATATATATATATATACAATGTATATACTTCTTAAAGCTGGTACTTGACACAGGGTTTAAATTTTGTTAATAGACAATGTATATTTGAAATATATTTTATTGCATAATTAAATGTTGATTAAAATGAAATTAGTTTCAAAATTTCGAAAGGAAAATGTTTTTCTAAGAATGTGACACTTATTTTTGTCATGCATATATTTATATTATTTTTAATGTTCTTTTTAGCTCACTTGGACAAAAGGCCATGTGAGCTTTTGCCATCACTTGGTGTTCGTCGTCCGTCGTACGTCGTAAACTTTCACATTTAAATCTTCTCCTCTGAAATCGCTGAACCAAATTAAACCTAACCTGGGTGGGTCCCTTTCAAAATTGTGTCCGACAGCTCCGCCCTCCATTCAAGATGGCTGCTGTTACTAAAAATAGAAATTTCTTCAATTGTCCATTGCTGCTTTAAGTCAAAATGAGCTCAAATTTTTACTACAGCTACATAGAAAGGAGTAGTTTAACATATATTCTGGGTTTTTCTTTGAAATTTTTCTTTCGGACGATTTTTACCTATTATGCAAATTAGGCATATTTTGATAAAAGATCACATTTAAATCTTCTCTTCTGAAACCACTGAACCAAAATAAAGCAAATTTGGCTGGGATAGTCCTTGGGTAGTCCCATTTCAAAATTGTGTCTGACAGCCCCACCCTCCATTCAAGATGGCTGCTGTTACTAAAAATAGAAATTTCTTCAATTGTCCATTGCTGCTTTAGTTGAAGTCAAAATGAGCTAATTTTTTTTACTGCAGCTACATAGCGAGGAGTAGTTTAACATTTATTCCAGGTTTTTCTGTGAAATTTTTCTTTCAGCCGATTTTTAACGATTATGCAAATTAGGCATATTTTGATAAAAGATCACATTTAAATCTTCTCCTCTGAAACCACTGAACCAAATTAAAGCAAATTTGGATGGGATAGTCCTTGTGTAGTCCCATTTCAAAATTGTGTCTGACATCCCCGCCCTCCATTCAAGATGGCTGCTGTTACTAAAAATAGAAATTTCTTCAATTGTCCATTGTTGCTTTAGTTGAAGTCAAAATGAGCTCAATTTTTTTACTGCAACTACATAGCGAGGAGTAGTTTAACATTTATTCCAGGTTTTTCTGTGAAATTTTTCTTTCAGCCGATTTTTAACGATTATGCAAATTAGGCATATTTTGATAAAAGATCACATTTAAATCTTCTCCTCTGAAACCACTGAACCAAATTAAAGCAAATTTGGCTGGGATAGTCCTTGGGTAGTCCCGTTTCAAAATTGTGTCCGACAGCCCCACCCTCCATTCAAGATGGCTGCTGTTACTAAAAATAAAAATTTCTTCAATTGTCCATTGCTGCTTTTAAGTCAAAATGAGCTCAAATTTTAACTGCAGCTACATTGCAAGGAGTAGTTTAACATATATTGCGGGATTTTCTGTGAAATTTTTCTTTCAGCCGATTTATACCAATTATGCAAATTTGGCATATTTTGATAAAAGATCACATTCAAATCTTCTTGAATGAAACCACTGAACCAAATTAAACCAGAATTGGCTCGGATAGTCCTTGGGTAGTCCCATTTCAAGATTGTGTCCGACAGCTCCGCTCTCCATTCAAGATGGCTCCTGTTACTAAAAATAGAAATTTCTTCAATTGTCCATTGCTGCTTTATTATAAATTAAAATGAGCTCAAATTTTAACTGCAGCTACATGACAATGAGTAGATTAATATATATTCTGGGTTTTTCTGTGAAATTTTTCTTTCAACCGATCTATACCGTTTATACAAATTAGACATATTTTGATAAAAGATCACATTTAAATCTTCTCCTCTGAAACTGCTAATCTAAATTAAAGCAAATTTGGCTTGGATGGTCCTTGGGTGGTCCCCTTTCTATATTGTGTACGACAGCCCTGCCCTCCATTCAAAATGGCTGCTGTTACTAAAAATAGAAATTTCTTTAGTTATCAATTTCTGCTTTATTACACATCAAAATGAACTGAAATTTTATCTGCAGCTACATGGCAATTAGTAATTTAACATACATTATGGGTTTTTCTATGAGATTTTTTCAGCCAGTTTATTCTGTTTAGGAATATTATGAGAAAAAAAACACATCAAAATCTGTTGCTCAGAAATTTGAGTTGAAATGATCTTTTGGTGGCCCACTTTCAAAATTATGTGTAACACCCCCATTTTCTATCAACTTTAGATGTCAAATTAAAACCAGGTGAGAGATTACAGGCTCCTTGGAGCCTCTTAGAAGACAAATATTAAACCTCTTAACAAATAGTTATCACAGAAAATTTTGATTTGATGTGAATACTACAATCTGATTGGCTGATTCGCCTGGAGCAACATTGGTTATACTTGATAACCTGGGTCGGTATTGTGATGTCGCCAACATATTAATTCCTCAATGACCAATTCAAATAGTCTCATGAAATAATCGTAAATAAAATATTGTTGTAAAAATTTAATTATGAGGAATAAGTTCAATTTTTGAACTGGTTTGGAACATTTTGCACTTTTCATAAACCTCTTCACGGTTTTTTATGCTTAAACTGCCCCAAACCAGGTTGGTTATATCGTAAAACTTGTTCAAAAGTTGCACATATTCCTGAAATGTATTTTTATCAAATAGATGTATATGCATATCCCTTAATTTTTGTTTGCCTGCCCGATTGATGTTTGAGAATCATTTGGTGTCTTTCGTAATTACCTTTCCACATTTCAATCCCTTTCTGCAAAAACTATATGGAACTAAACATGGCAGGGGTGATCACTGAGTAGAGCAGATTCAGATTCAGCTTGATACAATTGAAATTAATCCTCAACGAGTAGATCTTACTAAGGGACCTACAAGGGGGAATTTAAGTAAATTTATGAAAAAAAAGACATCTTTTTTTAAAGAAGAAGCAAAGAAATACTACAATATTTGCTGCAGCATCTTTGGGGTAGGTAGATTAATCTTTGTACAAACAAAGGCTCGAGTAGTCCCTGGGATCTAAAATTCAACACAGTATACAATATGGAAAATTCAAATTTCCGTTTTATTTTGTTCAGATTCTGCCATTGAAGTGGTGGTATGAATCAATTATTCAAGCTTGCACAAAAATATACTTATACAACAAGGAATGGAAGTGCAATTGTACTTTTCATGAAGCAGCATAGTGATATAAAATTCAGTTTTATATCAATGAATACATACCCCATTGATTTGTTGGGTTCAAATCTGCTAGATCAAAACTTAATAAATCCTACAATATTCAATGTTTCAATAAATGTTCTTTAATCATGTGATGAATACAGTCTCATTTGAAAGATTCAATCTCATGTGAGCGATAGTCTTGTGTGAGCGATACAGTATCATGTGAACGATGCAGTCTCGTGTGAGCCTGTAATTATGGGTATGTTAGCACTTTTTCAATATAACCCTGTACGACTTACTACTCAAGATAACTTAGTAGTATTGATGAAATAGCCATCTTTATACAGAACCAAAATTATATTGTTTATAGATGCTTTAGTTACATATATTGTTTTTTCTTTTTAATATATTTTATATATACTAATAGATATATTATTGTTGAATGTTTTTCTAATAACTTTTTGATTTTTCTAATCCAAAATATATATTTGATATTTTTTGTTTGATATGCCTTCTGAATGTTTTTCTAATAGCTTTTTCATTCTCTAATCCAAAATATGTCTGCTATTTTTTTGTTTGATACCCTACATTTTTATTCTTTGATTTTGTAGGCTATCAGTCCTATTAAACAACAGTACCAAAGAGACTGGATTTATCACTCTATTTTGTTTTCTCAGCATGATTCCTTCAAACCAGTAATTTTACAATGAAAGAGCCAGTTGTGTGTCTAGTATCTATTTACCACATTCTATGCAAACATCTTTATTAACAAGGTGTCAGTTCTACAAATATTTACATATTAAGCATAATACATTTTTAATCAATAATTCATCATTTACCCTCCTTTGACTGATCTAGATATACTATTTATACAACCTTTTACAACTTTCAATATCTGAGCCCATGTCATTGGTATATCATACATGTGTCAATTCTACAAATTTTACATATTAAGCATAATACCCAAATGTACATTTTTAATCAAATACTCATCATTTACCCTCCTTTGACTGATCTAGATATACTATTTATACAACCTTTTACAACTTTCAATATCTGAGCCCATGTCATTGGTATATCATACATGTGTCAATTCTACAAATTTTACATATTAAGCATAATACCCAAATGTACATTTTTAATCAAATACTCATCATTTACCCTCTTTTGACTGACTGAGTACATGTCAGCACATTTTACAACTACCAATATCTTAAAGTAGAGGAGGGTTCTATTTTTTTTTCTCATGTCATACCACATTTTACAACTACCCCAATATCTACCAATATCTTATTTTTGTTTTATTTCATGCACTATTTTTCAATTAATCAGCACGTAGCCCATGTCTTTGGTATATCATGCGTATACATCATGTCGAATCACTGTTTATCCAGTATTGGTGTATAATACACATGTACAGTTATCCCCTTCTTTTAAGACCACTCCCAACAATGGAGCAATGGCCATACCTCCTATCAGGCCAGATTACAGATGCACTGATATTGTAAAATGCTACTAAATTGCCCCCCTCAAGAGAGGCTAACACTTATATAAGACCATTTTTTCTGGTAGGAGGAGTAGTATAATAATGAATTCCGATTATCTGAGCAAAAAAGTGCACACCATTATGGAACTGTATAGAGTTTGATGTGTTTATCATGTGTAGCTCATCCATCTCAAATATTTCCAAGAACTATTTATTTTTATATTCTGTATAAATAGGGATGATTTTTTTTTCAGTTATTTAATTGATTTCAGCTATTTTCCCCTGAAACCAAAATTTTGAAAGTTGGAGGATGTAGGGGGTGTAGATGGTATCAGTTATTTTCATTAATTTTCAGTTATTTTATATTCTTACCAGAATCATCATGCCTGATAAATAAATGACATATGGAAAGATTTGCTTAATTCTCATTGGTGTAAAGTGCTGGACGTTTTCATTTTTCATTTCCTCTTTTTCGATCAGCATTCTTAAAGTTTGAAAACATAAAATGAAAAACAATTGGTAAATATTAAAATAGTTTGATATTCTGAATTCACACCAGTTGAAAAGGACTTTAATAGTCTAATAAGCATATTTTATTCAGTAAAATTTAAAATGGATTGGCGATAATTTATCACAACTTATTAAGCCTTCTCTCTTATACAATACTTTCAATAAAGGATATGTATAGGATGAACAAGTTTCTGTATCATATATAAATCAAGACATTTAAATACAGTCAAACGTGTCTTATGTGACCATCCAAGGATGTATTTGTGATTATTTTACCCTGCTAAAGATTATGTGATAAAAAAAGAATTCCTGACAGTTGTCTTTCTTACTTAGTATATTATTATCTGTTTAATTGATTTATAACACAAGTTATACTTAAAACGTTGTCATTTGTTCAGTTTTTTATTGCATAAAATGTTGACTAGCACCTCTTGAAAGAGGCTCAATTCATATGAAATTTTCCATGACAGGACAAGAAAAAGGTGGCTTTAATACAGATGACTGCTTAATAGAGGTGACATCATGGGCTGATTTGACTATATTGACAACATTATTTCAATATATTGTTACCTTAAAAGGAAAACAAGATCTTATTTACATATTGAATGCATTCTTAAATTGTCATATTTATTATTTTGGTTAATTTGGACATTTTTCCGTTGATCTCACTGAGTGATATTGTCAGTATCAACTTGGTGACTTGATATTGAAATTTATCGGTCAGTGTGCATCGAACCCAGTTTGAAATTACCGAAAAAAACGAAAAAAATGTCAGTTTTGAAGGACTTGACATACATTATCACAGCTCATCCTATCGGACTCGCCGCTATTCTATTTATATTATATATTATAGTCAAACCTGTATTAAGAGGTCACCTATGGAATAAAGAAAAATGGCCCTATAAGACAGGTGACCTCTTGAATGAAATTTTCCATGACAGGACAAGAAAAAGTTGACCTTTTACTACTGGTGACTGTTTAATAGAGGTGACACCATGGGAAGGTTTGACTGTATATCTTATATCTATACTCTAGTCCCAAATTATATATCTGTCTCCAGTGATGTAAATAAATATACTTTTTTGTGCCATTTCTGATTGTACTATGACCTTATCACCATACTTGAATAGAAATGCGTTACGGAAACATTTCTTTTTTGATAAAAAAAAGAAGAAAGAAAGTTAGATATCTTATTTAGTTTACACGACACGTTTCTAGAATAACCTTTATCATGTACTCTTAAAAGTCAAAGATTGAAAACCTAAATAATTCAAGACTTTTACCAGTCAAAATATTTTATCAGCCAAAAATATCTGAAGTTTTTGCTTCTCTAATTCTTCAAAAAAACAAAATAGGTACACAAGGTACAAAGATAAATTACATTTAAAATCTGTGTGTGTCCTTTTGAAGTAAAACAGTATAACTGAATACACAATTTGATTTCCATGAAGACTTTCTACTTTTACTGGACAATAGAATGACAATGGGCTGACCTGAATGTTGGTCAAGGTAAATTGGCTGATGGCCAATGCAAGTATGAATAGGAAAGATTCACCTTTGTAGTTTCAAGGTCAGATGACTAGTTAAATGCCCAACTTACCTATATAAATATTAAGGTCAGATGACTAGTTAAATGCCCAACTTACCTATATAAAAGTCTACCTGTAATTTAACTTCATCTGCTATGGGTGTTTTTCAATTTGCCATCAACATATTTTGACTTAGGTTGCACCAATTGCATCAAGATTAAGTTTCTCGTTTGAAAAGTTACATAGATGTATTATTTACATCAAACAATAAATGTTAACATTTTTATACCATATCATATGAAAAATCATATATATTTTTTTATACAAAACTATTAAATTGTATACAAATTTGTGTTTTGTCTTGTAATATTTTAAAACTCATATAAATGTCCATATTATAGACATCGAGTGAAAACACTAGGCATATGCATATACCACTGTAGTTTTGCTCCACTCAAAACAGCTAGAACACTGAATTGAATAACAAATGTTGATAAGGGACTGTCATGGTTGTGATTGTATGGTTGTTGGATTTACAACTACATAATCAATCAGTGTCTACAACTACAAACGTTGTGAGTTCTTAAACCTCCCATGGGGAGGTGTACTCAATGCAGTTTTATCTTATGTGATAATGTTTGTCAGTGACTTGAGGCAGGTCAGTGATTTTCTCAGTGTACTTTCGGTTTCCCCACCAATAAAACAGCTCTACAATATAACTGAAATATTGTTAATAGGGAAATTATTGAATAAAAGAAAAATAATGGCCACTACACCCAGCCAAGTCTGTCTATACCTGTGGGAGATAAGCCTGTACCTTAACCCAGACAAGACTATATATCCATTAGGCAGATAAGCATACACCTCCACTCTGCCAAGATTGTATGTATCTGAGGGAGATAATTATATGCCCAAGCCCAGGTAAAACTATATACCAGTGGTTGATAAATGTACACCCAAATTAGTCAAAACTTTAACAGATATTTCAAAGCGCTTTGAGTAATTTTAATATTAGATAATGCGCTATATAAAAACTATGTAATAATGATAATCATAATATATCAGCTCAGCCAAGAAAAATACCTACACCTCGATACAGCCAAGAATATATCTAAGTATGATGAACCTGCACCTAACCCAACGTAATATCTAACCCAGGGAGATAAACTTACACCCAAACTCAACCAAAGCTGTCTACTTGTGGGAGATAAACCTACACCTAACCCAACAGAGGGAGATAAACTTACACCCAAACTCAACCAAAACTGTCTACTTGTGGGAGATAAACCTACGCCTAACCCAACAGAGGGAGATAAGCTTACACCCAAACTCAACCAAACCTATCTACTTGTGGGAGATAAACCTACGCCTAACCCAACAGAGGGAGATAAACTGACACCCAAACTCAACCAAAGCTATCTACTTGCTGGAGATAAACTTACACCAAACTCAACCAAAGCTATCTACTTGTGGGAGATAAACCTACACCTAACCCAACAGAGGGAGATAAACTGACACCCAAACTCAACCAAAGCTATCTACTTGCTGGAGATAAACTTACACCCAAACTCAACCAAAGCTGTCTACTTGTGGAAGATAAACCTACACCTAACCCAACAGAGGGAGATAAACTTACACCCAGACTCAACCAAAGCTATCTACTTGCTGGAGATAAATCTACACCTAACTCAACAGAGGGAGATAAACGTACACCCAAACTCAACCAAACCTATCTACTTGTGGGAGATAAACCTACACCTAACCCAACAGAGGGAGATAAACTTACAACCAAACACAACCAAACTATCTACTTGTGGGAGATAAACCTACACCTAACAGAGGGAGATAAGCTTACACCAAAACTATCTACTTGTGGGAGATAAACCTACACCTAACCAAGCAGAGGGAGATAAACTTACACCCAAAATTATCTACTTGTGGGAGATAAACATATACCTAACCCAACAGAGGGAGATAAACTTACAACCAAGCACAACCAAATCTATCCACATGTGGGGGATAAACCTACACCCAACAGAGGGAGATAAACTTACACTCAAACTCAACCAAAACTATCTACTTGTGGGAGATAAACCTACACATATCCCAACAGAGAGATAAACTTACAACCAAGCTCAACCAAAACTATCTACCTGTGGGAGATAAACTTACACATAACCCAACAGAGGGAAATAAACTTACACTCAAACTCAACCAAAACTATCTACTTGTGGGAGATAAACCTACACATAACCTACGTATATCATACGTATACATCATGTCGAATCACTGTTTATCCAGTATTGGTGTATAATACACATGTACAGTTATCCCCTTCTTTTAAGACCACTCCCAACAATGGAGCAATGGCCATACCTCTTATCAGGCCAGATTACAGATGCACTGATATTGTAAAATGCTACTAAATTGCCCCCCTCAAGAGAGGCTAACACTTATATAAGACCATTTTTTCTGGTAGGAGGAGTAGTATAATAATGAATTCCGATTATCTGAGGAATAAAGTGCACACCATTATGGAACTGTATAGAGTTTGATGTGTTTATCATGTGTAGCTCACCCATCTCAAATATTTCCCAAGAACTAGTTATTTTTATATTATGTATAAATGAATTCCATATGGAAAGATTTGCTTAATTCTCTTTGGTGTAGCTCCATGATATAGCTGAAATATTGCTAAAGTTGGTGTTAAATACCAATCAATCAATCTTTGGTATAAAGCGTTTAATTTTAGTGCATTGCACCTTTTCAATCCGCATTCTCAAACTTTGACAACAGAAAATAAAAGACAATCATTTAATATTAAAATATGTTGATGTTCTGAATTCAAACCATTAGAAAATGACATACATTCCTTTAGTTTAATAGTGTAAGCATATATTTATTTAACACAATTTAAAATGGATTGGCGACAAGTTATCGCAACTTATTAAGCCCTCTCCCTATGCAATACTTGTAGTGAGGGATATATATGACATGAGCAAGTTTCAATATCTTATATAAAGCAAAACATTTACAAAGAGTCAAACCTGTCTTATCTGACCTTCAAAGGGAACATTGAAATAAGGTTAGATAAAACAGGTGGTCACTTAATACAGGCTTAATTAATATGGAATGCACTACAAATTAAAATTAAGGTCACACAATACAAGTTATTACTTAATAGAGATGGTCACTAAAGATTGACTGTAATTAGTAGTAATTAAAAATGCCCAATTCCATGCATTTTAGATTTAGGGATGTCTTTGTGATTATTTTACCCTGCTAAAGATTATGTGATAAATATTTCCATGACAGTTGTCTTTCTTACTTAGTGTTGTATGATCTGTTTACTATTGTTTTATAACACAAAGTTCTACTTAAAAGGTTGTCATTTGTTAAGTTTTTTTTATTGCATAATATACTTCTTACAGTAAAATGTTGACTAACACCATAGAACTGTAGTGGAAAGAATACACAGTCAAACCTGTATTAAGAGGTCACCTTTGGGACAAATAAAAGTGATCTTTTAAGACAGGTGACCACTTAAAAGAGGTTCAATTAATGTGAAATTTCTATGATAGGGCAAGAAAAAGGTGACCTTTTAAGACAGGTGACTGCTTAATAAAGATGACCATATGCACAGGTTTGATTGTATATTGACAACATCATTTCATTATACTGTTTCCTTATAAAGAAAACAAGATTTATTTTACATAATGAATGTACATGTATTCTTAAATGGTCATATTTATTATTATGGTTAATCTTGACATTTTTCATTGATCTCACTGAGTGATATTGTCAGTATCAACTTGGTGACTCTTGATACTGAAATTTATCGGTCAGTGTGACGTCAAACACATAATGACGTTACTGATAAACTCAAGAAAATGTCAGTTTTGAGGGACTCGACATACATTATCACTAGTATCACAGCTCATCCTATCCTACTCACTGTTATTCTATATATATTATATATATAGTTATCATACTTCATGCAAAAATCTGTTAATTTCATTGGATAATAGGAATTTGACATTCCTCAATAGCTTTTCTTGGTGTAGGAATCAGATCGTAATAATACCCTCTGCTGTAATAATACCCTCTGCTGTAATAACACCCTCTGCCGTAATAACACACTCCCGAGCCGAACTTTGCCGAACCGGAAAATAACACCCAAGTTTTGTCGATTAGCCATTTCCGGTAAGCTTACAATGTAAATTTCAAAAATTTCAAAAAAAATTTAAAACATTTCAAAATTTTCAAAAAATTTCAAAAAAAATTCAAAAATTTCATAAAATTTCAAAATTCTAAAATAACAAATTCGAACAATTTCAAAATTTCAAAAATTCAAAATTTTCATAAGATTTCAAAATGATAAAATTTTCAAAAAGTTTAAAAGATTTCAGTTTTCATAAAATTTCAAAATTTTAATATCTAAATAATAATATTAAAAAAATGATAAAACAATTATAGCCTACCATTATGAAAATATTACTTGTTGAAATGATAGTAGTTGTTGCTTTATTTATGTAGTGATATGTACATAGTGTGTCGATTGGTTAACTGACTCCAATAAAAATTCAAAGTCTCGGGTGATATTCTTTTTCCAGAGTGTGGTCATCTACCATAACACCCTCAACTAAAGGCAGTATGTTTATAATAGCATATTTCTATAGTCCCAAATTATATATCTGTCTCCAGTGATGTAAATAAATTAAGCTTTTTAGTGCATTTCTGATTGAACTATGACCTTATTACCATACTTGAATGGAAATGAGTTACAAAATAATCTTTATCTTGTACTCTTAAAAGTCAAAAGATTGAAAACCTAAATATTTCAAGACTTTTACCACAGTCAAAATATTTTATCAGCTTATTTCACTTCTCACTGGTGTTCAAGGGTAACATTTTAGAGGATACCATATTGTGCTTATATTAAAATATTAAATAAATCATGACTTGAAATATATTTTTGCATGGAAAGTGTATTGGTCTTTTAAGTAGGTGAATGTCCTGAATTTACTGTATGATAAATATAGATTATTACATGTCATTTTTCATATCATACCCTTTATCAGCTCTAGGTCATGATATCAGCCCGAGAGCCAATAGGCTTGAGGGATGATATATGAACGAGGGCTGATAAAGGGTATGATATAAACAATGACATATTATAATCTGTTTATCATATTGTGGTGCATACGGAGGTGCACCATTTATGGAGTATTGCACGGAAGCCATCTATAGACGGATCTATGTGACGTCACTTCTTACCGCCTTCAACCACGTGTATCCATTGCATGATTGTCAACATTTCATTGTAATTTGTATGATTGTTTCCTGACCTGGAATATTTATTATTTATAGGTTAGTATTACATATTTACACGCATCCCTACACTCGCGTGTCTAATATATATTTGCACTCGGTACGACATTGGCGTCGTCGACAGGATTCAAATCTGATATTTCAACTTCACAATTTTCCCGCTTTCGAATATTTTCAAATTTTTGTAAAACTTTTATTTTTAGGATTTACGTGTGCCATCACATATAAAAATACACAGAATCGCGATACACATTGATTTTGATGAAATTTTCGTGCTAAAATACCCTCATTTTCGAGAAATAAATTTGTGTATATGTGTCGTAGACTGGAAATTTCTGAAGTCGGCCATTAAGGGCTTCTTGCAGGAAGTGATAATCAGAAGTAACATCCGGGGAACTGACTCCCGTATGTAAACAAATTTGAATCAGCTGTTTTGTGTTGACATACGTAAGGTATGTTTACATTTTGATATTTTTTAATTGAAATTTAATATTTTTGCTGTCATATAAATTGATTTACAGTGAAAATTAAATCTGTTTGTTATTTTTAAGAGACAACAAACAAAACATAAAAAAAAACAAAAACAAACAAACAAACAACAACAAAACATTACACCAGCATACATACACAAATATTATATTTCGTCTTGGGTCAGAACATACTTTGATTTGAGATATTTGATTATTAATTGATTGTGTATTGTCTTGGGTTGATATTAACTTGAGATATATTGTTGTATTTTCTTTGGTCGCAAAACAAATTGTGATCTGAGATATTTGTTACTGTGATTTGAGATAGTTTGTACTTTGACTCAAGTCACACATATACATACATATACACATATACATACATATACACATATAAATACATACACATACGTACCTACATACATACATAGTGTATCTGCATACCTATTCATGTTTACACTGTGATACACACATACACACAAGCAAATAGGATATAATAATAAATAAACCTTACTGGTATTTTACATACAATTTTTGAGCCTTGAAAATCAGTGTTAAATAATGTCTGATTTGGAAGCTGGCGCTGATAAAGGAGCCCTAGGGTTGCAGGAGGTTGACACTTCTGAGAATCAAGAACTGAACATAACAGTTACAGAACCGGAGGATCAACCACCTATGCAAGCAAGTGGAGACCAAACAAAGGCCATTGCTTCAGCCCTTGCAGAAGCATTCTCATCTACTTTGTCGCCACTGTTGAATGAAATCATACAACAGAATAAGCAACTATTGGAGGAAAAGAAAAAGAGTGAACTATTTTTGAGTGCAGCTTCACCCTCAAATCTAGAACCCAAGAAATCCATTAAAGGTGCCGGCAAAACTATACTAGGGGACCCAGGGGCAAAGAAACACCATTTTGATGACAGCTTAATAGAGTTAAAAGGACCACATCAAGAAGAAATACAAAAACAGAAAGAATTCATCAGCAAAACAATGGATGTAGTCAAAGACTTTGAAGAAAAAGGGGCAAAGCCTAAGATATATGGAATACCAGCATATAAGACAGAAGATAAAAAATTGGAAAAGCAACATCCAACAGCTAGCACACCTATTCATGATAATCTTGCTACTGCTGATTTTGTCACACAGCCATTGGTATCCCCCATTCAAAATCATTTAACACTGCCACCTGTATTGCCAAAAGCTACAACTGGGGTCAACAACATACATGGTATGCCAGTGCCACAAAACCAAAATACCGTTGCACCTGAACCGGCGCATGTCAGTCCGCCAACTAATCAGGTAAACATGATATCCACAAACAGTTCAGTACTTCCGCTGGGGCAGATTGCTCCGCCATCTATACAAGGACAGTTTGGGAACTTACCCATGGTCGGTGCTGTTCCAGGGTTGCCTCCACCTAATATGCCAGGACAGCTTGGCAATATTCCAACAATGGGTGATCAGAAGACACTGTTACCAAACATGCAGGGATCATATGGGAACATGCCCATGACTGGTGGATCATACGTACACCCATCAAGTACCCATGGACCAACTGAAAGACTCCCCACAGTCAGTGGCACAAATATGCCAGTACAACATGTATCAGGATCATATGGAAATAATGTTACACCTCCTTTAGCCAGTACACAGAGCAGACCAGTTTCTGGTTCACAACTGTACAATCAGATGTTTCAGGTACCACCACCGCCCTTGCTGGGGTTTGGTACTCCGCAATTTGTCCAGGGCCCGTCAGGTGACCTGATTCAAGCCAGTAGCCTAATCCCAACGAATCCGAATTACCAATGGTCAAATATAATGAATCAAGAATTTCCTCCTCGAATAGGGGCAAATATAGTAACAACAAGCACGCCTCCTACCACAGTTGCTACTGGGCAGCAGTCTGCTAGTGCACCGCTGGGGCGTGAAGCTCCGCATATCATTGCAGACAGTGGAGGACAAAAAGTAAGTGGACAGTCTCGAGGAAGGAAAAGAGAAAGAGGCCGTAGAAAAGACATAGATTCGTCTGATGATGAGTCTTTTGATCAAGAATACTCGCGCTGGTCAGAATATGCTAGAACTCGTGCCAAGAGTAAATGTCCACAACCACCCAAGATGCCACTGTTTAGTGGCTCAGGAAAACCTACTTTTGAAGCATTCATGTATCAATTCGAACGAACTGCAGGTCGCAAAGGGTGGACTGGAGAAACGAAAACATGCAAATTATTAGACTGCTTAACAGATTCCGCATTAGAGTACACACGTAAAGTTCATAACACTAGTGTGGAATACAATGTCTTGAGAGCAGACTTGCGCAGACGTTTTAGCACAAAAGAGGCGCCTGTATCGGCGCGAAGACAATTGCAGTTTATGAGACAACAGGAAAGTGAGCCATTAGAAGAATTCTCTCAAAGAATATATTTTATGGCACTGGATGGTTTTGATAAGGGGAATCCGGAAGTCGTAGACCAGATAGCCACGGAAGCATTCCTTCGTGGGTGTAGAGACAAAGAAGCTGCAAGAAGTGTTCTTGAAAAAGACCCGTCTTCCATTACTCAGGCTGTGAAAATGGTCAAGACATACATAGCTAACCAGCGTGCCATATTTGGAGTCCGGACAAGCCACAGTTATGCTCACAGACAAGTCTCCTTTTCAGATAGAGACAGTACACCAGAGCGAAACCCGAAAAAGGTACAAGATGGGGACACTGTCGTTGTGTCTACCAAGGGAAGGACAATACGGAAGCCTTCCCATCTGAGAGATTGTGTGTCTTAGAAGACGCATGCATATATAGGATGTAAATAGTGTAAATAGTTATTGATAATCTGTCTTAATCTGTAATTGCAGTTATGGAACCACAGGAATGTTCCCCTTAGTATGCTCATGACGGCCATCAACCAGAATACCATACAATTCTACGGGTTGGACAGTAAACGATAGCTTCTTTTATCTGGTACCAGTGGAGTAATACTGTTTCATTTGAGTTTATTGTTAACAGGAGTGCTGGGGCATGCAGCTTCGCCTCAAGTTAACTGATAGTTGTCTTTATTTCTTATATACTGATGTGAAATGGTGTGTTTTGTTGTACATAATCACTCTTTATTGTACAAATGGGTTTTTTTTTGGAGGTTAAGATTGCTGTTTTTTTTTATTTATCCTCTCCTTTGCATATTTGGAATGCAGCGAAGGTATCTTGCATTTAAATTATTGGTCTAGTAGCTCTGGATTTTTTTTTATTATTATTATTTCTTTTTTGTTCGTGTTGATGAACATGTTATCTAGGTGTATTATAGCTTCTACAGGGAGGGGAGGAGTGTGGTGCATACGGAGGTGCACCATTTATGGAGTATTGCACGGAAGCCATCTATAGACAGATATATGTGACGTCACTTCTTGCCGCCTTCAACCACGTGTATCCATTGCATGATTGTCCACATTTCATTGTAATTTGTATGATTGTTTCCTGACCTGGAATATTTATTATTTATAGGTTAGTATTACATATTTACACGCATCCCTACACTCGCGTGTCTAATATATATTTGCACTCGGTACGACAATATACTTGTAGATAATATAGCTATACAAATTTTACCCTGTGATAAGACTTTGAATTTTGTTTAGAATAATAAGAGGAATAATGTTTATTTCACCCAGTTTCAAAACAATGGCCCAAGCGGGCTGATAAAGTAAGTTTATTAACTGCCTTTCCGTCAATGTTCGTAAATTCACTTTGTGTTTACAATCATTGCGGACTATACTGTTTTATTGAATATTTGCACAGAAAATTATTAACTGCCAATTTTCTCTCTAATGATAATGAAATGGCTGAAAAAAAGTGCATCTATTGGATTTACATATCCTATCAGCTCTCGGGCTGACACCATGGTGTCTTCAACCTATGCCAACATTTGGAAATATCACATTCAAGGAATGCCAACAAACATATTACTACAGGTGTTTATATAACAATTAATGATGATTACAGTTAAGTAAATTTGGAAATGCAGGTGTCGAAAGTGAAATATTAAAATTAACCAAAAAGTGCATAAGAATATGACAAAAAAGGTTTTGTAAATAAAAAAAAAAGGATATGACAAAACGAAATTTGTATATAAAAAATAGTGATTGTTAACTGGATAAAAATCTAAAAATATTAGAATAAATCTTAAAATTAAACAAAAAAGATTTGTAAAAATTTATTTAAACTTAATGAATAATTCTGTAAAAGTCAGCACAAGTTTAAAAGTTAACAATTATATAAAAAATATAAATTTAAAAGATATGAATAATCATTAGAAAAAAGATTGTAAACTGGAAAAAAGATCTAAAAAATATTAGAATAAGTCTGTTAAAATAAAAAAAAAGATTTTGAAGATTTATATATTTAAAATCTAAGCTTAAAAGATATGAATAATTCGGTAAATAATATGGTGAAAATCTTGATTTTAGCATAATTAAAATAAAAAATCTTTAAAAAAAAGTATGAATTCTAAATAGTCCATGATACTTCGGCAAATAAATGATTTTCTTAAAATTATAATTCAAAATTTGATTTATTTCATATAGTATGATATTAAAATATATGTGCTTATAATGTACTAATTTATTTTGTTATTTTCATAAAATATGATAATAAAATATATGCTTACTTACTACTTAGTTTAATTAATTTCTACATTAAAAATTAATTGTGGACTTGGAGTACATTGATATCTCTCCCGATTGTACACTAATTAAACCACACCAGTCATGTTTATATAACAATTAACCTATTCAACCTATGCCAACTTTTTTTCTAACCTTTCTATACCTATTTTTCAAAATGTTGGCACAGGTTGAATGAACCGATACCATGACCTAGGGATGATAAAGGGTATGATATGAAAAATGCCATGTAATAATCTATGTTTATCATATACTTCAACAGAGGAAATAACTGATTTGTACCAAAATCTTTAGTAATTTTTGGATAAAATTAAATACATAGTCATAGAACAAGAAATTTATTGTTTTAATATGCATATCCAATAAATGTACTTTTTTTTAGCACTTTCAATGTCATAAGAGAGAAAATTGGCAGTTAATAGTTTTCTGTGCAAATATTCAATAAAAAAAAATTAATTAAATATAGTATAACTAATCGTAGATTTTGAATATCAAAACAAGACCACGAGTGACCGAAGTATGCATAAGGATTAAACGAGTGGGTGGAACTTGTTCCGTCCACGAGTTTAATCATTGATGCGTATTCGGTCAGAGTGGTCTTATTTTGATATTCAAAATGTATGATTTAGTTATACTGTTTATTATATAGACTTTCAAAATATCTTATATATTATTTTTTTTTTATTTTCATATTTCATTCCACGCGTATAAATCTACGATCAATGATACTAAGGGGTTCAGCTGGAATGATCTGCCATCTTGAAAATGTGAAATCCTACATGTCATATTTACAACAATACAAAACAATAATTAAAATGCTTACCTTGAAAACTTATTTTAGTTAAATTGTATCAAAATTGAAGCGTACACGAAACAAAATAACGTCTAATCTTTACGTTTCAAACTGGAAGACTTCATATGACGTCATGTTGGTTATGTTCCAAAGTCGTCAATAACATATCGCGGAATTTTTTCAGTTTACAATCCTATATATATTCCCTGTAACACCACAAGGGACGTAACCACCACACTTATAGTTGTGTAAAAGTAGTTCCGGCGGGGAAAAAGTGATATTGTACATGTGAGATATCGGAATTTATTTCACGGATAAATCCCCATAATTCACACCTATCTATATAATAACTGTTTGTAAACACAGTTTTCCTGAAATTCACCAAATGGCGTGTAATAGACTTACGAACATTAACGAAAAGGCATGTAATACCATTGCTTTATCAGCCCACCTGGGCCATTCTGGTGAAACTGGGTGAAATAAACATGATTCCTCTTATTATTCTAAACAAAACTCAAGTTTTATCACAAGGTAAAATTTTAGGTATATTATCTAAAAGTATATGAGAAAAATATTAAACATATTTTGACTTAGGTTGTACCAATTATATCAAGTTAAAGTTCTCATTTGAATAGTTACATAGATGTATTATTTACATGAAGCAATCAATGTTAACATTTTTATAGCATATCACATGAAAAATCATATATATTTTTTATACAGAGCTATTAAATTGTATACAAATTTGTGTTTTGTCTTGTAATATTTTAAAACTCATACAAATGTCCATATTATAGACATCGAGTGAAAACACTAGGCATATACATCAAAGATACCACTGTAGTTTTGCTTCACTCAAAACAGCTAGAACACTGAATTAAATAACAAATGTTGATAAGGGACTGTCATGGTTGTGATTGTATGGTAGTTGAATTTACAACTACATGATCAATCAGTGTCTATAACCACAAACGTTGTGAGTTCTTAAACCTCCCATGGGGAGGTGTACTCAATACAATTTTATCTTATGTGATAATGTGTGTCAGTGACTTGCGGCAGGTCAGTGATTTTCTCAGGGTACTTTCGGTTTCGCCACCAATAAAACTGAGCTCCACAATATAACTGAAATATTGTTGAAAGTGAAATTATTGAATAAAAGAAAAAAATGGTCACAACTACACCAAAACCAAGTTTGTCTATATCTGTGGGAGATTAGCCTGCACCTTAACCCAGACAAGACTATCTATCCATTAGGGAGATAACCCTACACCTCCATCTCAGCTCAGCCAAGAATATAGTCGAGAGAAAAACCTACACCTCGATACAATTAAGAAAAAAAAACCTACAGCTCGATACCACCAAGAATATATCTAAGTATGATGAACCTACACCTAACCCAACGCAATATCTGTACCCGAGGGAGATAAACTTGCACCCAAAATCAACCAAACCTATCTACTTGTGGGAGATAAACCTACACCTAACACAACAGAGGGAGATAAACTTACAACCAAACACAACAAAAACTATCTACTTGTGGGAGATAAACCTACACCTAAACCCAACAGAGGGAGATAAGCTTACACCCAAACTCAACCAAAACTTTACTTGTGGGAGATAAACCTACAACTAACCCAACAGAGGGAGATAAACTTACAACCAAACTCAACCAAAACTATCTACTTGTGGGAGATAAACCTACAGCTAAGCCAACAGAGGGAGATAAACTTACAACCAAACACAACCAAAGCTATCTACTTGTGGGAGATAAACCTACACCTAACACAACAGAGGGAGATAAACTTACAACCAAACACAACCAAACTATCTACTTGTGGGAGATAAACCTACACCTAACCCAACAGAGGGAGATAAACTTACACCCAAACTCAACCAAAACTATCTACTTGTGGAAGATAAACCTACACCTAACTCAACAGAGAGAGATAAACTTACAACCAAACTCAACCAAAACTATCTACTTGTGGGAGATAAACCTACAGCTAAACCAACAGAGGGAGATAAACTTACAACCAAACACAACCAAAGCTATCTACTTGTGGGAGATAAACCTACACCTAACACAACAGAGGGAGATAAACTTACAACTAAACACAACCAAACTATCTACTTGTGGGAGATAAACCTACACCTAACCCAACAGAGGGAGATAAACTTACACCCAAATTCAACCAAAACTATCTACTTGTGGGAGATAAACCTACACCTAACCCAACAGAGGGAGATAAACTTACAACCAAACACAACCAAAGCTATCTACTTGTGGGAGATAAACCTACACCTAACACAACAGAGGGAGATAAACTTACAACCAAACACAACCAAAACTATCTACTTGCTGGAGATAAACCAACATCTCAACCCAACCAAAACCTGAGGCAGATAAATCTTTACCTGCGCCTAGTCAAGATTATATATTCATGAGGATTATAAAACTACATCTAAAGCTAGACAGGATTATATATGCATGAGGGCGATAACCCTACATCTAATTAAGCCAGACAGGATTATATATACATGAGGGTGATAACCCTACATCTAAACCAGACAGGACTGTATATACATGAGGGTAATGAACCTACATCTAAACCCAGCCACGAGTATATATACATGAGGGTGACAAGCCTACATCTAAGCCCAGCCAGGATTATATATACATGAGGGCCATAACCCTACATCTAATCCCAGCCAGGATTATATATACATGAGGGTGACAACCCTTCATCTAAACCCAGACAGGATTATATATACATGAGGGTGATAACCCTACATTCAAACCCAGCCAGTATTATATATACATGAGGGTGATAACCCTACATCTAAACCCAGCCAGGATTATATATACATGAGGGTGACAACCTTTCATCTAAGCCCAACAATGATTATATATACATGAGGGTGACAACCCTACATCTAAGCCCAGCCAGATTATATATACATGAGGGTATATATATATATATATCAGAGGCGGATTCAGGGGGGAGGGCGCACCCGCCGCGCGCCTCCCCTAAAATTGAAAAAAAAAAATTGGCGTAAAATCGTGATTTTTCACACGAAATACCCCAAAATTTCGTGCCTCCCTCGGCAATTGGAAAAAATATGATTTTTTGGCGTAAAATCGTGATTTTTCACACGAAATACCCCAAATACTCCCTCCTCTCGCCGCAATGTTTTTAAGTGCGCCCCCCCCCCCCTAACTTGAAATCCTGGATCCGCCCCTGTATATATATGGGCAAACCAGTCTCGGAAACCAACAACAAATCTTTAGCAATTTTTCATTCAAATATAAGAAGCCTTCGTAATAAAATCAATTATATATCAGATATTATTGAAGACTTTGACATTGTATTTTTTACAGAAACTCACTTAGATTATTTAATACGGAATGTAAATATTAAATGTGAAGGATTTGAAATTCCAATCAGGAAAGACAGAAACTCGAGTGGTGGTGGTATTATATTGTATTATACAAATTATGTTAACATTTCACGTAGGCTTGACTTGGAACACTCTCAAGTTGAAAGTATGTGGTTTGAACTAAAAACTAAACTTAGTCCTATTCTTATAAATATTAATTATAGTTCAGAAAGAGAGTCTCATATAAATTACTGGCAGTTGTTCGAATCAATGATAGTAAAGGGCTTGGATGAAAATAGTCGAATTATCTGCCTTGGTGATCTAAATAAACATTTCATGGGTCATTTACGGCGTAGATCCTTTTTCTCCTAAGTACAGATTATCTAGTATTATATGTGACGTGGTGTCCTTTCGTCTTTTCAAACCAGTTCAATCTGAACCTCTTCATGATAACAACAGAAAATTCCCCCATATTCCGTTTGCTAACAAAGGAATCGATGATATTAACATCAGCAACATTCTTAATAGAAAAGAGGTCGTAAAAGAAATTCCACCAAATTTCAAAAATCAATTTGTTCCCATTGTCTCCTATAGCTACACTAACAGCATTGGCCGTAAAAGTTTCAACTACAAAGAAGCATTGCAAGATATTAACATCGAAGAGTACCTTAAGAACCCTCTGACTTGTGACTGCTCCCACTCTCCTTTTCAGTACAACCCATCTGGACATGTAAGCACTGGTGATCTGAATATCATTCAACATGAGAGCCTCCGAAAGGACATGTGCGACCTATTAAACAATATCATAAATTAAAATATTATAATATAAGCTAAGCAAAAGAAATCGTTGCATGTTTATGCCCCTTGCTTTCCTTGCTCCCAAAGACATTTAAATTATTTGACTTTCCAATCTTTTGTCTGTAAGCGTACCCAATGAAGGTTATTCCAGAAACGTGTCGTGTGTACTAGATTGGCTATCTAAGTTTTTTATACTACAGATCTATATAACGTGTCATGCAAGTATCTAGAAATCATATTCAGCTCAAACTTAATTACCGTTTTACAAACGAGGCGCGTGACACAGTGTAATGTTTCTATGACGAGCCGTTATGTGGCAACAAGTTTCTGATAACAAACAAATGTTAAAATAATACAAGAAGAAGAAAACAAATATTTCACCGAAATGTTTCTACTCGCTATGAATGGAAGTGTTCTATCAGATATAGTGATTGTAGTAGGTATCATTGCAAGAAACAGTCGTTTTATTTGTTAGAAAAGTTTGAAGATACCAAAGGGGTAATTATAATCCGTATATCGAAGAAGATCAGAAAACACAATGGCCAATAGAAAAAAGTACAAAAGGAAAAACAACGATCTACAACACATAAAGCTAAAGATCGAGTAACTCGAACCCCACCAAAAACCGGAGGTGAACTCATGTGGTCCGGTAGGATAAGCAGTTCTTGCTCCACTAGTGGCACCCGTCGTGTTAATCTAGTTAAAAACCCAGTGATAAACACACAATACTTGCCTTGTGTACATATTTCCTTGTCTTCATCAGATCCGTCAGGACATTGTTGTGTTCCATCACAGATCAATCCGGCATAGATACAGTCAACTTGGTTTCCACATTTCACATATCCAATGGTGCAGTCACTTTCTGTTCCAAGAACAAAGAAGCCACATTTCAGCATCAAAACACTGATCTTAGGAAGTGTGCATCTCAGTACGTTCTCTAGTTTTTATTTTTGTGCGATGACATATATAGATTTGGATTATGATTTTTTCAATAATATTTCAGCTATATCGTGGAGGTAAGATTTATTGGTGAAGGAAACCGAACTACCCGGAGAAAACCACCCACCTGTCGTAAGTCACTGACAAACTTTATCACATAATGTATCGAGTGCACACCGCCATGAGCGGGATTCGAACCCACAACTTTAGTGGTGATAGGTACTGATTGCACAGGTAGTAATAAATCCAACTACCATACGATCACGACCACGTGGATCCCAGCTTATATATATATAATAACAATAACAGCACAACATGTTATACCTCTTGTACACGTAAAAAGCTGGTCCAGTATACGTTTATATATTGTTGTACAACGCCGTAAACATATCCACAGTACCTATGATTACTTCTTGTACGCTTTAATATATGCTCCAGCATACATCTACATCTATTGAAACACCACATATAGATCAACATACCTGCTACATCATTGTATGTACTTCTTGTTCTCTTAAATAAACAATAAACGTACATTGTCGGAAAATATAAAATTTGTACGATCTTTAGAAACAGGTATAAAAGCGAGCCGTGGGGAGCTATTCTGTCCTGCTTCGCATCGAGTGCAAATGAATTTTATATTTTTCGACAATGGGTATATATTGTATTTATCCTGAAATGTCAAAAAGTTCAATACAACTGCCAAATTGTCTAAGAAGAGCAGAAACAATCCTCCTAATCGTTTTTATGATGTCTTCTGTGAAGTACGCGCTTATACTCTACCATTTCCTACCGTCGCTCAACATGAATAATGTAGCAGGAAAAATATATCTAGGTCGGTGACCGTATATAGCAAAATACTTATCCAGTCAAGGCAATTTGACTGTTCAAATAGAATCAGTGCAGGATGAATAGCTGTACCAGTAGATGCCTATACAACACCATACATATGTTCATAATACATGTTATTACCTCTTGTATATTTTAATTTCCCAGAGGGCCCGGGTGGCTCAATGAGTTAGGTAGTTGGATTACCAACACATCATATAACCAATGCGGCATTGGTTCGCGCCCGGCTTTGTAAATTACAAACAAGGGTGCACTCGACTCGCAGCCGCAAGTGATAAAGTTTACCAGTTGTTTGCCTATTGTCGGTGGTTCTCTCCGGGTACACCGGTTTCTTCCACCACTAAAACTGGTCGCCATGATGTAGCAGAAATATTGCTGAAAGTGGCGTTAAGCACCAAAAATTAATTAAATAAAATAAATCAATACAACATACCTGCTGTTGACTCTTGTACATGTATGTAGCTCCAGCACACCGTTATACAACACCAGAATACGATGATGCCTTGGATTCCAGTAAAAGTCATAGTATCTATAGAAAGGGTACGAAACAAAACCACAATTGAAGCAGCTTATTGACAAAAATATGTCCCATCTGTGTAAAACAATATAACATAGTTTATAAGAGATACTTTGATATTGTATTCCATGGCAAAAATAGTTTACGTGGAGCCAAATCATACTAATTGTAGGAAGACTCTGTTGAGGTGTTTTATGAAAACGCATCAAATGTATTGCACACGACGCGTTGCTGAAGTAACCCTCATCAGTACCCATAATCAAAAGATTGGAAAGCCAAATAATCTAAATTTGGGAGCAATAAAACCAAAGGGACTAAACATGATAGCCCAAATCGGTTATGGTCACATATGCCTGAGGGAAGAGAACCTTATTTCTTGTAAAGTCAGGGATGTAGTCAATACGAGAAGATTGCTATCCCATCAGTTCTGTATTGATGTGTACTGGATGCTAAAACATGTACAAGGTACATTCTAAATTACAATGTGAAAGAAACCTAAACGTAAAAACATGAAAAGGTGTAAATACTTTAGTAGAGCATGTTAGAGTTTAAATATACTCATATTCAATTGATACTGTGAATAGACGCCAATACCAAGGTGTCCATCTTTATATAAGGCTAGTCATGACCTTTATATTATGATATTAGCTTAGCTTTACTGGACAAGCAGTGAATATTTAATAAATGTAAATTGATATAATCATTCTGATATTGCAGATATGAGAAGTACTTCCTTTAATCTATTTGTCCAATTATTTGTAGTTAATGGCTACAGCTATTTATGGTGCAGCATTTTGTTACATCTACAACTGTCCATCTGATTCTTCATATAAAATTGGTCACTTTGATCTTTTTTTGAAATTCCAAAGTGTCCAATACGGAACGGACAACTCCATGAAACAACTCTATTAGATTTTGGAACTGTTCCGACATTGTGGTAGGTTTTGCTTTTCATTTTAAGTTAATTCATTGTTTGAGCAAATTCATACATAGCAAAGATGTCAACTATTTGACATAGGGTTTGGGTTATGATGCTTAACGCCACTTTCAACAATACTTCAGCTATATCGTGGCGGTCAGTTTTATTGGTGAAGGAAATCGGAGTACCCAAAGAAAACCACCGACCTGCTGCAAGTCACTGACGAACTTTATTACATAATGTTGTATCGAGTACACCTCGTCTGAGCGGGATACGATATGATTTGCTAATACAATTAATATACATGTACATGTACTATGTTAACTGGATGACCTCTTTACACTGGAGTCAAATTGATCCATGTTCATACACTTACCTCCGCCTACTGACGATTTGATTGATAATGATGCGGAAGAAACCAGACTGATTAATGTCAACAATTATGAAATAGTGGAATCTGTGGTCAAATTTGCCAGCAAAACACTACACAGGCAAGACGAGTTAAGGGGTAATCAGAATACGTAAATCGAAGAAGAACAGACAACACAATGGTATAGAGAAAAAGCACAACGGGACAACAACGATCTACAAAACATACAATAAAACTAAAGATCGAGTAACACGAACCCAACTAAAAATCGGGGGTAAACTCAGGTGCCCCGGAAGGGTAAGGAGTTCCAACTTCACTAATGACACCCGTCGTGTTGATCTAGTTACAAACCCGGTGATAAGTCATGAACGATATAAGGTCCAGGAAGTGTTTACGAAATGTGGAACATATCCGTCAAACCTACGTCAAAGTCGATGATGCTATTCAAATTGTAAAATCACTAGGTGTAGAAGCAAGTGTATCCAAGTGTGATGTAAACGATGCTTTTGCAAATATTCCTTTAAATCCGGAAACGTGGCATCTATTTGGATTGAAATGGGAATATAAATATTATTTTTACACTCGTTCATGTGTTGGATGTAGATCATTACCAAAGATTTCCGATCAGCTGTCTGTAACAATTTGTTGGATTTTACAGAATAATTATTATATGAAACATGTTTTACATTTACTTGATGACTTTTTAGTGATCAACGAAAAATCTTTTAATACTGAAATAACTGCTTTTATTAGCATACCTTAAGACATATCAACGAATCAATTAAGCAAAGAGTCTTACTCTATGTGCACCCTTTAAGAAGATATGTAGCTAAAAGTGTTGTGATGCAAGATACACAAGAAAAATGGGAATGACAAATCGTGCATCGTTTTTGACGTACAATTTGTAATGTTCATATCAATACAAAAATACACAAATGATTACATGGACGCTACTTAAATTAAGATCATGTGGTCCTGGTGAAACATCATCTCATGTTTCCTAAATTTCCTCATGTTGTAGTTACATGCGAGTCATAAATGTATATCAGCACATAATTGCGTGAAATCACAGTTTTAATAAAAGTAGTTCACCGAGTTAAAGCCAACCTCTCAATTCTAATCCAATCGAAGGTTGGTAATCAGATTAATATATCGTGTGCACATAGGTCTTTAATCAATCCCACATTTCAACATAGGACACCATACTAGTGTCTATGCTAAAATTCTTAGTTTAAACATATTTTATTTACTCAAATGTGCAAAAAGGATAAGACACAAGTTAAGCAAACTTATGAAGTCCTCTCCTATATACAATAAGTTACAACATTATTTGATCGGGCTTGCATGTATATAAATATTTCTTACATTAATGTGTGTAAATTGAATAAGAACAGAGAATGAAGAAAGGAATGAGAGAGAGAGAGAGAGAGAGAGAGAGAGAGAGAGAGAGAAAGAGAGAGAGAGAGAGGGGGGGGGGGGGGTTGGTGATGTTGCATGTGGTTATTCTTTTTGCGAACCGGCATGCTGAAATATTCTGGTACATGGGAATTACTAATGAATATGACATTTGTAAATTAGTTGTTGTATTCTTCAACTTGTAATAATTATATTAGTTCTAATATCTATTAAAAATAATCAGCTGTTGTAATACGCTACGTTCTTCCTAACATCTGACAGAATTCATTTAGAGGTCGTGTCCAGGTTAACTTTTTACTATTATGAAGCAATAATAAAAAAAAAAGTGTGAAAGGCGCTGTTTAGATTTTACCAGCGGTCGTTTTCATTAGCTGATAAAGAGTTCTTCTGGACAGGGCCTCTGTAACCATGATCTGTCAGATGCTATGCGGAGTGTAGTTAGATCCAATGACGACAGTAGATCGTGGGTTCGAGCCCCGATCGGGTCAAAACAAAGACTTTAAAATTGGTATTTGTTGCTTCTCCGCTAAGCACGCAGCATCAAGGAGTTGGCTCGGAATCAGGATAATGTGTCCGGGTGGGTGACATGTGTATCCGCGGACTCTTGTTTCAGTGAGCTAGCCCTATAAAAATCCAACTAATCTTGTTGGTCTAGTACAAAGCGGACCTCATCATCATTTTATTGAAAATTAAGTTGTTCTCGACATGATATAACTGAAAAATTGCTGAGTTGGCGTTAAGCAACAATCACTCACTCATTAATAGAAGCACTAAACTATTTATATTACTCTAAATCTACATAACTTTAATTTTTTCTCAAATAGCACAATGATAGTAATCATGCATAATCTTGGAAAATAGAAAATAATTCTGACATCGTATTGTCTGTTCGAGTTGTCCTATTTCTATTTTATTTATTTTCTTGACTGGTCCCATGGTAAGTCTAAATTTCCTTCTGGATCTGCAAGAAATGAATAACATAAAATATTAACTTATTGTCAAGATATAATTCGGTGTTACAACAGTACAGTATAAATTTTCCTACATAACATTGTCGATACGTACATAACCAGCATGAAATACGTAAAACTCTACGATTTAGCTGAAATATTGCTAAAGTTGGCGTTAAAAAACAATCAATCAATGAATGAAGTACGTTAAAATATTGATTAAGTTGATTATCCATATACAGACATCAGTGGCTACAACGGAACAGTAGACATTGTTATAGATAACATTGTCAGATACGTACATACTAACATCAAATGCTCGCAAATATTTACAAATGCTTACAACTATTAGTCAGGTCATTGTTGGTACGAAATGGCCATCCGTTTGGTACGCCATACTTTCTGGACAAATAGTCTTGGGGTTATGTGTAGAACGAGCATATCATATTGCGCCTTGTTAGTTTATCCATTTGTCTCTGACTGGCACATATCTATGACAAATGTCTACAGTTGTCATGTAATGATCTCCTATTTGAAAATCACACAATGTAATGCACCAATTACATCCGTTTAAAATAAAAGATTTAATTTAAATGGTATGAATATTTACATTACACACTTTAAGATTTGAAATTCTACTTTAATGCTAAAGGTATGAATTCGAATCCTGCTCATGACAAGGTGTATTCGATACAGTATTATGTGATAAAGCTGGTAGGTGGCTTCGGTTTCCTCCACCAATAAAACTGATCTTCAAGGTATAACTGAAATATGGTTGAAAGTCGCGTTACACACCATAAACCTAACCCTAACCCTAATGATTTTTGTTTATCTCTATTATGTTTATCAACATATCGAATTATTAATTGTCAATTTCTAATAATTTTATATAATAGATCGCACATGTCCAAAAGGTATGGTGAAGTGTGAAGACAATATTCAGTGTATGTTCGAGATAGATATTTGTAATAGGCATCCTGTATGTAAAGATGGATCAGACGAGGATCCTCAGATCTGTACCAAAGGTAAATACCGGTATATCTAAATATGTTTCACGAAGATATATAGATGGTTGGTGGGGATACACAGCAGCATGTATCC